>CAWUFW010006061.1:50000-650000 GCA_963921515.1 Calotriton arnoldi
CGGGTGCTGGGGATGGAGGTCCACCGGGGCCCGGGGAGGCTCTCCCCGGCCTGGCTAGGGTTCGGAACCTAGGACCGGGCCAGGGGCTCGTGCTCCATCCCAGGGTGTGGGAGCCCCCAATCCTGCAAGCCTGCCAAGGGTCCGGGCGCTGGGGACGGGGGTCCACCCGGGCCCAGGGAGGCTCTCCCCGGCCTGGCTAGGGTTCGGAAGCTGGGACCGGGCCCGGGGCTCGTGCTCCGTCCCAGGGTGCGGAAGCCCCCAATCCTGCAAGCCTGCCGAGGGTCCGGGCGCTGGGGACGGGGGTCCACCGGGGCCCGGGGAGGCTCTCCCCTGCCTGGCTAGGGTTCGGAAGCTGGGACCGGGCCCGGGGCTCGTGCTCCGTCCGGCGGGCCCCGGGGTGTACGGGAGCCCCCCATCCTGCAAGCCAGCCGAGGGTCCGGGTGCTGGGGACGGGGGTCCACCGGGGCCCGGGGAGGCTCTCCCCGGCCTGGCTAGGGTTTGGAAGCTGGGACCGGGCCCGGGGCTCGTGCTCCGTGCCAGGGTGCGGGAGCCCCCAATCCTGCAAGCCTGCCGAGGGTCCGGGCGCTTGGGTCGGGTGTCCACCGGGGCCCGGGGAGGCTCTACCCGGCCTGGCTAGGGTTCGGAAGCTGGGACCGGGCCCGGGGTTCGTGCTCCGTCCCAGGGTGCGGGAGCCCCCAATCCTGCAAGCCTGCCTAGGGTCCGGGCGCTGGGGACGGGGGTCCACCGGGCCCCGGGGAGGCTCTCTCCTGCCTGGCTAGGGTTCGGAACCTGGGACCGGGCCCGGGGCTCGTGCTCCGTCCCAGGGTGCGGGAGCCCCCAATCCTGCAAGCCTGCCGAGGGTCCGGGCGCTGGGGACGGGGGTCCACCGGGGCCCGGGGAGGCTCTCCCCGGCCTGGCTAAGGTTCGGAAGCCGGGACCGAGCCCAGGGCTCGTGCTCCGTCCCAGGGTGCGGCAGCCCCCAATCCTGCAAGCCTGCCAAGGGTCCGGGCGCTGGGGACCGGGGTCCACCAGGGCCCGGGGAGGCTCTCCCCTGCCTGGCTAGGGTTCGGAAGCTGGGCCCGGGGCTCGTGCTCGGTCCGGCGGGCCCCGGGGTGCGGGAGCCCCCCGTCCTGCAAGCCAGCAGAGGGTCTGGGCGCTGGGGACAGGGGTCCACCGGGGCCCGGGGAGGCTCTCCCCGGCCTGGCTAGGGTTCGGAAGCTGGGACCGGGCCCGGGGCTCGTGCTCCGTCCCAGGGTGCGGGAGCCCCCAATCCTGCAAGCCTGCTGAGGCTCCGGGCGCTGAGGACGGGGGTCTACCGGGGCCCGGGGAGGCTCTCCCCGGCCTGGCTAGGGTTCGGAAGCTGGGCCCGGGCCCGGGGCTCGTGCTCCGTCCGACAGGCCCGAGGTGCGGGAGCCCCCCGTCCTGCAAGCCTGCCGAGGGTCCGGGCGCTGGGGAAGGGTGTCAACCGGGGCCCGGGGAGGCTCTCCCCGGCCTGGCTAGGGTTCGGAAGCTGGGACCGGGCCCGGGGCTCGTGCTCCGTCCCAGGGTGCGGGAGCCCCCAATCCTGCAAGCCTGCCGAGGGTCCGGGCGCTGGGGACGGGGGTCCACCAGGGCCCGGTGAGGCTCTCCCCTGCCTGGCTAGGGTTCGGAAGCTGGGACCGGGCCCGGGGCTCGTGCTTCGTCCGGCGGGCCCCGGTGTGCGGGAGCCCCCATCCTGCAAGCCAGCCGAGGGTCTGGGCGCTGGGGATGGGGGTCCACCGGGGTCCGGGGAGGCTCTCCCCGGCCTGCCGAGGGTCCGGGCGCTGGGTACGGGGGTCCACCGGGGCCCGGGGAGGCTCTCCCCGGCCTGGCTAGGGTTCGGAAGCTGGGACCGGGCCCGGGGCTCGTGCTCCGTCCCAGGGTGCGGGAGCCCCCAATCCTGCAAGCCTGCCTAGGGTCCGGGCGCTGGGGACGGGGGTCCACCGGGGCCCGGGGAGGCTCTCCCCTGCCTGGCTAGGGTTCGGAAGCTGGGACCGGGGCTCGTGCTCCGTCCCAGGGTGCGGGAGCCCCCAATCCTGCAAGCCTGCCGAGGGTCCGGGCGCTGGGGACGGGAGTCCACCGGGGCCCGGGGAGGCTCTCCCCGGCCTGGCTAGGGTTTGGAAGCTGGGACCGGGCCCGGGGCTCGTGCTCCGTCCCAGGGTGCGGGAGCCCCCAATCCTGCAAGCCTGCCGAGGGTCCGGGCGCTGGGGACAGGGGTCCACCAGGTCCCGGGGAGGCTCTCCCCTGCCTGGCTAGGGTTCGGAAGCTGGGACCGGGCCCAGGGCTCGTGCTCCGTCCGGCGGGCCCCGGGGTGGGGAGCCCCCCGTCCTGCAAGCCAGCCGAGGGTCTGGGCGCTGGGGACGGGGGTCCACCGGGGCCCGGGGAGGCTCTCCCCGGCCTGGCTAGGGTTCGGAAGCTGGGACCGGGCCCGGGGCTCGTGCTCCGTCCCAGGGTGCGGGAGCCCCCAATCCTGCAAGCCTGCTGAGGGTCCGGGCGCTGGGGACGGGGGTCTACCGGGGCCCGGGGAGGCTCTCCCCGGCCTGGCTAGGGTTCGGAAGCTGGGACCGGGCCCGGGGCTCGTGCTCCGTCCGGCAGGCCCGGGTTGCAGGAGCCCCCCGTCCTGCAAGCCTGCCGAGGGTCTGGGCGCTGGGGAAGGGTGTCAACCGGGGCCCGGGGAGGCTCTCCCCGGCCTGGCTAGGGTTCGGAAGCTGGGACCGGGCCCGGGGCTTGTGCTCCGTACGGCGGGCCCCGGGGTGCGGGAGCCCCCCGTCCGGCAAGCCAGCCGAGGGTCCGGGCGCTGGGGACGGGGGTCCACCGGGGCCCGGGGAGGCTCTCCCCGGCCTGGCTAGGGATAGGAAGCTGGGACCGGGCCCGGGGCTCGTGCTCCGTCCCAGGGCCCCAGGGTGCGGGAGCCCCCAATCCTGCAAGCCTGCCGAGGGTCCGGGCGCTGGGGCCGGGGGTCCACCGGGGCCCGGGGAGGCTCTCCCCGGCCTAGCTAGGGTTCGGAAGCTGGGACCAGGCCCGGGGCTCGTGCTCTGTACCAGGGTGCGGGAGCCCCCAATGCTGCAAGCCTGCCGAGGGTCGGGGCGCTGGGGACGGGGGTCCACTGGGGCCCAGGGAGGCTCTCCCCTGCCTGGCTAGGGTTCGGAAGCTGGGACCGGGCCCGGGGCTCGTGCTCCGTCCTGCGGGCCCCGGGGTGTGGGAGCCCCCCGTCCTGCAAGCCAGCCGAGGGTCCGGGCGCTGGGGACGGGGGTCCACCGGGGCCCGGGGAGGCTCTCCCCGGCCTGGCTAGGGTTTGGAAGCTGGGACCGGGCCCGGGGCTCGTGCTCCGTCCCAGGGTGCGGGAGCCCCCAATCCTGCAAGCCTGCCGAGGGTCCGGGCGCTGGGGATGGGGGTCCACCGGGGCCCGGGGAGGCTCTCCCCGGCCTGGCTAGGGTTCGGAAGCTAGGACCGGGCCAGGGGCTCGTGCTCCGTCCCAGGGTGTGGGAGCCCCCAATCCTGCAAGCCTGCCGAGGGTCGGGGCGCTGGGGACGGGGGTCCACCGGGGCCCGGGGAGGCTCTCCCCGGCCTGGCTGAGGTTCGGAAGCTGGGACCGGGCCCGGGGCTCGTGCTCCGTCCGGCGGGCCCCGGGGTGCGGGAGCCCCCCGTCCTGCAAGCCAGCCGAGGGTCCGGGCGCTGGGGACGGGGGTCCACCGGGGCCCGGGGAGGCTCTCCCCGGCCTGGCTAGGGTTCGGAAGCTGGGACCGGGCCCGGGGCTCGTGCTCCGTCCCAGGGTGCGGGAGCCCCCAATCCTGCAAGCCTGCCGAGGGTCCGGGCGCTGGGGACAGGGGTCCACCGGGGCCCGGGGAGGCTCTCCCCGGCCTGGCTAGGGTTCGGAAGCTGGGACCAGGCCCGGGGCTCGTGCTCCGTCCGACGGGCCCCTGGGTGCGGGAGTCCCCCATCCTGCAAGCCAGCCGAGGGTCCGGGCGCCCACCGGGGCCCGGGAAGGCTCTCACCGGCCTGGCTAGGGTTCGGAAGCTGGGACCGGGCCCGGGGCTCGTTCTCCGTCCCAGGGTGCGGGAGCCCCAATCCTGCAAGCCTGCCGAGGGTCCGGGCGCTGGGGACGGGGAGGCTCTCCCCTGCCTGGCTAGGGTTCGGAAGCTGGGACCGGGCCTGGGGCTCGTGCTCCGTCCGCCGGGCCCCGAGGTGCAGAGCGCCCCGTCCTGCAAGCCAGCCGAGGGTCCGGGCGCTGGGGACGGGGGTCCACTGGGGCCCGGGGAGGCTCTCCCCGGCCTGGCTAGGGTTCGGAAGCTGGGACCGGGCCCGGGGCTCGTGCTCCGTCCCAAGGTGCGGGAGCCCCCAATCCTGCAAGCCTGCCGAGGGTCCAGGCGCTGGGGATGGGGGTCCACCGGGACCCGGGGAGGCTCTCCCCGGCCTGGCTAGGATTCGGAAGCTAGGACCGGGCCAGGGGCTCGTGCTCCGTCCCAGGGTGCGGGAGCCCCCAATCCTGCAAGCCTGCCGAGGGTCCGGGCAGTGGGGACGGGGGTCCACCGGGGCCCGGGGAGGCTCTCCCCGGCCTGGCTAGGGTTCGGAAGCTGGGACCGGGCCCGGGGCTCGTGCTCCGTTCCAGGGTGCGGGAGCCCCCAATCCTGCAAGCCTGCCGAGGGTCCAGGCGCTGGGGACGGGGGTCCAAAGGGGCCCGGGGAGGCTCTCCCCTGCCTGGCTGGGGTTCGGAAGCTGTGACCGGGCCCGGGGCTCGTGCTCCGTCCGGCGGGCCCCGGGGTGGGGAGCCCCCGTCCTGCAAGCCAGCCGAGGGTCCGGGCGCTGGGGACGGGGGTCCACCGGGGCCCGGGGAGGCTCTCCCCGGCCTGGCTAGGGTTCGGAAGCTGGGACCGGGGCTCGTGCTCCGTCCCAGGGTGTGGGAGCCCCCAATCCTGCAAGCCTGCCGAGGGTCCGGGCGCTGGGGACGGGGGTCCACCGGGGAGGCTCTCCCCGGCCTGGCTAGGGTTCAGAAGCTGGGACCGGGCCCGGGGCTCGTGCTTCGTCCCAGGGTGCGGGAGCCCCCCATCCTGCAAGCCAGCCGAGGGTCTGGGCGCTGGGGACGGGGGTCCACCGGGGCCAGGGGAGGCTCTCCCCGGCCTGGCTAGGGTTCGGAAGCTGGGACCGGGCCCGGGGCTCGTGCTCCGTCCCAGGGTGCGGGAGCCCCCAATCCTGCAAGCCTGCTGAGGGTCCGGGCGCTGGGGACGGGGGTCTACCGGGGCCCGGGGAGGCTCTCCCCGGCCTGGCTAGGGTTCGGAAGCTGGGACCGGGCCCGGGGCTCGTGCTCCAACCGGCAGGCCCCGGGGTGCGGGAGCCCCCCGTCCTGCAAGCCTGCCGAGGGTCCGGGCGCTGGGGAAGGGTGTCAACCGGGGCCCGGGGAGGCTCTCCCCGGCCTGGCTAGGGTTCGGAAGCTGGGACCAGGCCCGGGGCTCGTGCTCCGTCCCAGGGTGCGGGAGCCCCCAATCCTGCAAGCCTGCTGAGGGTCCGGGCGTTGGGGACGGGGGTCTACCGGGGCCCGGGGAGGCTCTCCCCGGCCTGGCTAGGGTTCGGAAGCTGGGACCGGGCCCGGGGCTCGTGCTCCGTCCGGCAGGCCCCGGGGTGCGGGAGCCCCCCGTCCTGCAAGCCTGCCGAGGGTCTGGGCGCTGGGGAAGGGTGTCAACCGGGGCCCGGGGAGGCTCTCCCCGGCCTGGCTAGGGTTCGGAAGCTGGGACCGGGCCCGGGGCTCGTGCTCCGTCCCAGGGTGCGGGAGCCCCCAATCCTGCAAGCCTCCCGAGGGTGCTGGGGATGGGGGTCCACCGGGACCCGGGGAGGCTCTCCCCGGCCTGGCTAGGATTCGGAAGCTAGGACCGGGCAAGGGGCTCGTGCTCCGTCCCAGGGTGTGGGAGCCCCCAATCCTGCAAGCCTGCCGAGGGTCCGGGCACTGGGGACGGGGGTCCACCGGGGCCCGGGGAGGCTCTCCCCGGCCTGGCTAGGGTTCGGAAGCTGGGACCGGGCTCGTGCTCCGTTGCAGGGTGCGGGAGCCCCCAATCCTGCAAGCCTGCCGAGGGTCCGGGCGCTCGGGACGGGGGTCCACCGGGGCCCGGGGAGGCTCTTCCCAGCCTGGCTAGGGTTCAGAAGCTGGGACCGGGCCCGGGGCTCATGCTCCGTCCCAGGGTGCGGGAGCCCGCAATCCTGCAAGCCTGCCGAGGGTCCGGGCGCTGGGGACGGGGGTCCACCAGGGCCCGGGGAGGCTCTCCCCTGCCTGGCTAGGGTTCGGAAGCTGGGACCGGGCCCGGGGCTCGTGCTCCGTCCGGCGGGCCCCGGGGTGCGGGAGCCCCCCATCCTGCAAGCCAGCCGAGGGTCTGGGCGCTGGGGACGGGGGTCCACCGGGGCCAGGGGAGGCTCTCCCCGGCCTGGCTAGGGTTCGGAAGCTGGCACCGGGCCCGGGGCTCGTGCTCCGTCCCAGGGTGCGGGAGCCCCCAATCCTGCTGAGGGTCCGGGCGCTGGGGACGGGGGTCTACCGGGGCCCGGGGAGGCTCTCCCCGGCCTGGCTAGGGTTCGGAAGCTGGGACCGGGCCCGGGGCTCGTGCTCTATCCGGCAGGCCCCGGGGTGCGGGAGCCCCCCGTCCTGCAAGCCTGCCGAGGGTCCGGGCGCTGGGGAAGGGTGTCAACCGGGGCCCGGGGAGGCTCTCCCCGGCCTGGCTAGGGTTCGGAAGCTGGGACCAGGCCCGGGGCTCGTGCTCCGTCCCAGGGTGCGGGAGCCCCCAGTCCTGCAAGCCTGCTGAGGGTCCGGGCGCTGGGGACGGGGGTCTACCGGGGCCCGGGGAGGCTCTCCCCGGCCTGGCTAGGGTTCGGAAGCTGGGACCGGGCCCGGGGCTCGTGCTCCATCCGGCAGGCCCCGGGGTGCGGGAGCCCCCCGTCCTGCAAGCCTGCCGAGGGTCTGGGCGCTGGGGAAGGGTGTCAACCGGGGCCCGGGGAGGCTCTCCCCGGCCTGGCTGCTTTCAGAAGCAGGGACCGGGCCGGGGAGCAGGGGTGGCTGGCTTTATCCGCTACGCTGGCGAATAATCCTATCACTTTTTGTGTGTTTGATATTTTCTGGTCGCCTTCACGATCCCACTAGTGAAGTGACACCATGGCTACTGGAAAGATTTGTCCTTTCCACATGCACCAGAGTAAATTTGATACCTACCACATCTAGCCAGCAACACAAGCACTAATATGTATAAAAAGAAAAAGGGGCTGCACCAACAATTAACTTACAACCTCAGATTATTTCACATAGGTCCAATTAAACAATTTAGTATATACACTGATTTTCTGTTTGAAAGCAAGAAATAGCAATTTGTCTGTTGATATATACACATTGTTAGACCTGGCATTCTCAGCGTGGTTTCCCCATACATTTTGTCTTCCGACCTCTTGTTTTGCTGGCTTAATTTTTGCTGGTGTTAGGATTCTGAGCACTTGACCACTGCTAACCAGTGCAAAAGTGCATGTGGTGTCTCTAAAACATGGTATCATTGGTTTACACCTGTTTGGCATATTTAATTTACTTATAAGTCCCTAGTAAAGTGCACTATGTGTGCCCAGGGCTGCAAATTAAATGCTACTAGTGGGCCTGCAGCACTGATTGTTCCACCCACTTCAGTAGCCCTTTAAACATGTCTCAGGCCTGCTACTGCAGAGCCTGTGGGTGCAGTTTTAAACTGCCATTTTGACGTGGTAAGTTCCCCTAGTTGCCAGGCCCAAACCTTCCTTTTTGCTGCATGAAAGTCACCCCAAGTTGGGCCCTAGGCATCCCCACAGGCAGGGTGCATTGTATTTAAAAAGCTGGACATGTACTTTTAGGTTTTACATGTCCTGGTAGTGAAATACTCTTAAATTTGTTTTTCACTAGTTCAAGGCCTATCTCTCCCATAGGTTAACATGGGGTCTGCCTTGTAACATTTTATAAGTGTAGTTTCCCATTGGGAAAAGATAGAAAAATCAAATTTGGTGTCTCTGGGCTCACAATTTAAAAACACAACTTATGTTGAAGTTGTGTTTCAAATTGCAGTTCCGAAAATGCCACTTTTAGAAAGGTAAAAGACACACAATTGATGGACGGAATGCAGAACAAATCAAAACATTCACCCCCAGTCAAGAGATCTGGGTTAAATCCATCATTCTTTTGCTCACCATGCCACCCCAGTTTAGACCTGGCCATATGCAAATCAGTCTTGACCCTGTGCCTCATGGGAACAGTCCAGCCCGAACTGCCAAGCCAGGTCCTCCCTGGACCGGAAACAAGCATCCTAGGACCGGTTTCGGGGTTTCACCCCTCTTCAGCCAGGATAGCTTGATTCCAGTGGCACAGTGAGCCCAGGACCCACGTCTGGGCATACCTGGTGCACTTAGGGTAAGAAAGCAAAAGACACTCAATTGATGGACGGAATGCAGAGCAAATCAAAACATTCACCCCCAGTCAAGAGATCTGGGTTAAATCCATCATTCTTTTGCTCACCATGCCACCCCAGTTTAGACCTGGCCATATGCAAATCAGTCTTGACCCTGTGCCTCATGGGAACAGTCCAGCCCGAACTGCCAAGCCAGGTCCTCCCTGGACCGGAAACAAGCATCCTAGGACCGGTTTCGGGGTTTCACCTCTCTTCAGCCAGGATAGCTTGATTCCAGTGGCACAGTGAGCCCGGGACCTCCATGCCACTGGAATCAAGCTATCCTGGCTGAAGAGGGGTGAAACCCCGAAACCGGTCCTAGGATGCTTGTTTCCAGTCCAGGGAGGACCTGGCTTGGCAGTTCGGGCTGGACTGTTCCCATGAGGCACAGGGTCAAGACTGATTTGCATATGGCTAGGTTCAAACTGGAATGGCATGGTGAGCAAAAAAACGATGGATTTAGGCCAAGATCTCTGTACTTGGGTGAATGTATGACATTGTTCTGCATTCTGTCCATCAACTGTTGTTTTTGCACTTTTAGAAAGGTGGCATTTTCTTACTTAAACCATTTGGTGCCTTCTGCCTGTCCCAGGAATACACATCTGGGATGGGTGACAGCTGGCTTCCTGCATTCCTTCTAGACAGCCACACACAAGGGCAGAGTAGGTGTGACTGAGCAGCCATTTGCATGTTGATGGGTCATCCTTAAGCAGGATGAGAGGGAAGAGCTGACACTTGCACCTGAATAGAGCTGTGCCTGTCCCCACACAAAGGGTTGCATACCCCCCCTGTAGAGAGTCTGTGGCCAGGGCAGGAAAGGCAGGGCCGCGTGCACTTCAAAGCATCTCTTTGAAGTCTCCCTACTTCAAAGGCTCAAATGAGTATCAATAAGTATTGGACCTCTGACACCATGATTTTAGAACTTTGCTGGAACTAACAACATTCTGCCAGGAAGAAGAGCTGTTGTGCTGTAGGAGGGACTGTCACTTTGCTAACTGCTTTTCTGCGTTGGCCTGCTGCCAACTAATTGCTGTGCAGTAGGAGGGACTGCATCATAGCTACCTGCTTTTCTGTGTTGGCCTGCTGCTTCTTGCCTGCGAGTGAGAAGTACTGGACCTGTTCTCTACATCCTTGAACCCAAGGTTATCCAAGGGCTTGTTGGCTTGCCTCCTGTTTTGAAGGCTAAGGGCCATCAAAGACTTCCTTCAACTCTGCTTCAGCTGCTGGACTCTGCCAACTGTGAGTCCTGCCCTGCCAAGAGGTGCCAAACCAGTCCTAGGCCTTGAAAGTGGGTTCTACAGCTGTTTTTCTACAAAAATCGACGTAGTGCTCACTTTGTGCTGATCGCAAATGATGCAGTGCCCTTCGACGCCGACGCACCGCTGATTTGAAGACATCCCTGCGCGGTTCAGCACTGACCCGGGAACTGACTGCGAGTCTCGACACCAACGCATCTACCCGAGTGCGTGGATCGGAACCAACGCATCAAGTCTTTGACGCCAACGCTTGCTCCATCCAACGTACTTTTTCAGAGGGCCCTATGTGGGTTCTGTAGGTGGCCTGCCCTCCATCTCGGTCGGCCTCAATTTTGGATTTACCCCAGTCCAGCGCAACCTCAAGTAACCCCTGGTGGCCTGCCCTACATCGCGGTCAGCCTGAACTTTGGAATTACCCTGGTCAAGCGCAACCTGAGGTAACTCTTAAACACTCTTTGCTTTTAAGCACTATATTGCGGTTTATTCTTTAAAAATGTATATCTCAAGTTCTACTTACTGGATTTTTGTCGTTTTGGTCTTGTTTTTCTCAGATAAATATTCTCTATTATTCTAAATTGGTGTAGAGTCTTTTTTTGGTGTTTTCACTGTGTTACTGTAATTTAAATGTTGAACAAATACTTTACACATTGCCTCTTAAATTAAGCCTGACTGCTCTGTGCCAAGCTACCAGAGGGTGAGCACAGGTTAATTTAGGTTGTGTATCTAACTTACCCTGACTAGGATTGTGGTCCCTACTTGGATAGGGTGCAAGTCTCTGCCAACTAGAGACCCAATTGCTAACACTGGTGATCAGCAGTGAGGATAGGACTTTGTTTTGTGCAGTACATTACAGTACTTTGGTGTACACTACTATCCACATCTAGGGCTTATTGGAATCAATTGTCTCTGATCCCCATTAGGTATAGTTCCCTACTGTATCTGATTGCCATTTGTACTTTTTCAATTCTCCCCGATTGGCATTTTTGCTATTCTATAAATCATGTCTCTGATTGTAGGACCCATAACTGCACCTGCAGCTGCATACCTGGACTTTGAGTTGGCCAAGCTGGAGAAATACACTGTGACCCAGCTCAAGGATGTTTTGCAGGGAATTTGGGGTTTCTACCAAAGGCTTCACTGAGAAGGTGGAGCTTCAAAAGGCGCTGAGGGCCTGGATAGAAGCTAGGGACGCAGCGCATGAGACCCCTGAGGAGGATGATGAGGAGATAGAGGATGAGAGAAGCTATACCAAGATTCAGTAGAGAATCTGGAACTGCCTGGGGCCAGGAGGTTGATACCATGCAAGGAGCAGTGGTTCCTCCCAGGCCAGGGAGCAGCATTTCATCTAGAGGCCTGTCACCAGAGGAGCTGGCAGACAGGAGGGAAGAGAGGAAGTTAGAATTGGAGCTGGCTAAGCTCAAATTGGATAAGGAGAGAGCCTCAGATGAGAAAAAGCAGGCATTGGAGAAGACAAAATTGGCTATGGAGGAAAAGAAATGATGTTGGCTCAGGGGTTGAGCCTGAGAGAGCTGGACATCAAGGCCAGGAGAGCTAAGTCCAGTCGATATGGCGGCAGCATTTCTTCAGTGCCCTCTAACAGGAGGGTCCACATACCCAAGGGTCTGGTGTCTGACTTTGTAGTGGGAGACGACATAGACAGATGTTTGAGACCTACGAAGTTGCCCTACAGATGCACACGGTCCCTGAGGATAATGGGGGAGCTAGTCTATGGAGGCATATCCCTAGTGAAGGGAGGAACTCTCTACTGGCCCTAGAAGGGAGTGACAGGATGGCCTAATCAAGTTTTGTCTGACCCCACAAACGCTATGTAGGGATGACAACAAGAGCAGTTAAGATCAGAATTACTGAACACCGCAGTAATGTAAGGTGTGGTAGGACTACGACCAAGATGCTTACCCATTACACTGAGATGGGCCACACACCAGATGATATATACTGGACGATACTTGAGGCCCATTCCAACATAACTAAAAAAGTCCTTTTTTTACTGACTTGCAAATCACTGCACAGGTCTGAACGATGACATACCATGGGTAGAGGTGTCACGGTAACACTATCAATTGCCCTTTGATTCCGGCCCCTTTGGCGTACTGAAAACAATGCATGTGCACCCACTACCCTGCCTAACTGTGCCTAGACATTCGACCACCCATACTCCACCGTGGCTCAAGTGGATCTGCTCCTATTTAGCTACCTCCAAATCACCTGACTTTCCCTAGTTTCCCACTTGAACCACATCTCGTAACTTGATACCCCGCCCTAGTTTTACAGCCCTGCAGCATGTATCAGTCACTTGCGTTTTGCCATGTCAACTCCTCCACTGAGGACCAACACTCCGAGTCACCACTTAGTAATGTGGAGTACTGGCCACCAGTCAGACTGTAGAACCAATCTCCCTATCCTCGCATGACCTAAAGGTTTCTTTCGTGGATTTAAATCAGAGAACTAACAAGTAGTATCCTTTACACCATTATGCCAAAATGTACTTAGGTAGGGCGCATATCGCTTGAAACCACTCCAAGATGGCGCCCATGTCTGGTAATACAATATGATACAAAAGGGGATGATGGACGGAACGTTTGAGCCAATCAAACACTCACCCCCAGTCAACTGATCTGGGTTTAATCCATCATCATTCTTTAGCTCACTCCACCACCCCAGTTCAGACATGGCCATATGCAAATCAGTCTGACCCTGTGCCTCATGGGAACAGTCCAGCCCGAACTGCCAAGCCATGTCTTCCCTGGACCGGAAACAAGCATCCTAGGACCGGTTTCTGGCATTCCAGCCGTCATCAGCCAGGCTTGCTTGAATCCAGTGGCAAAGTGAGCAAGGGACCCACGTCTGGGCATACCCCGCCAACTTAGGGCGAACAAAGCGATACAAAAGGGGATGATGGACGGAACGTTTGAGCCAATCAAACACTCACCCCCAGTCAACTTTGCCACAGACGTGGGTCCCTTGCTCACTTTGCCACTGGATTCAAGCAAGCCTGGCTGATGACGGCTGGAATGCCAGAAACCGGTCCTAGGATGCTTGTTTCCGGTCCAGGGAAGACATGGCGTGGCAGTTCGTGCTGGACTGTTCCCATGAGGCACAGGGTCAGACTGATTTGCATATGGCCATGTCTGAACTGGGGTGGTGGAGTGAGCTAAAGAATGATGATGGATTAAACCCAGATCAGTTGACTGGGGTGAGTGTTTGATTGGCTCAAACGTTCCGTCCATCATCCCCTTTTGTATTGCTTTGTTCGCCCTAAGTTGGCGGGGGTATGCCCAGACGTGGGTCCCTTGCTCACTTTGCCACTGGATTCAAGCAAGCCTGGCTGATGACGGCTGGAATGCCAGAAACCGGTCCTAGGATGCTTGTTTCCGGTCCAGGGAAGACATGGCGTGGCAGTTCGTGCTGGACTGTTCCCATGAGGCACAGGGTCAGACTGATTTGCATATGGCCATGTCTGAACTGGGGTGGTGGAGTGAGCTAAAGAATGATGATGGATTAAACCCAGATCAGTTGACTGGGGGTGAGTGTTTGATTGGCTCAAACGTTCCGTCCATCATCCCCTTTTGTATTGCTTGGTAATACAATATGGCATCTGTGGATTGACTAATTCCAGACTATGTTCGCGCTCCAACTTTCAAAAACACCCCCGTCTCGCTGGAGTTAAGAACCCTGTTCAATATGGTTTGCAGTACCTTCTGTGACAGCCAGACGCGGGGTAGGTCCTGTACCTTCAGGAGCGCTAATTGTAGTAAGTACTCTCATGATTACCTCTCGGGGTCCGCCACATTTCTCCGCCGCACCTTGTGTGAGTATGCGGCATTACTGGGCCTGGGTCGCCTTCCTTCCTTTTGTTTTTTGGCACTCTGACTTTAACCCCCAGCAGCCGCCTCAACTAGGCCATTCCCATCCATAACCGTCAGCGAGGGCCACCCGCCTAACCACCCCGACTTTAGGGACCAGGGATGCCAATTCTGTTTACCGTTGTTGGGGTCAATCAGCCACCTTCATCTTGAGGAATCCACTGCACCTTCCTATTCCTCCCAACTCAACCACCCTTGGTTTGGTTATTTTTTTTCTTTTTCTTTTCCCTTTTTTTGGGGCTCTGAATTGTACTTCTTCTTGCAGGCTCCTTTCTCGCCACTGTGCGAGCGCCTCGGATGTCACAAGGGGGCCAATAGCCCTGCCCCTTCTAGGTAAGTCACCGCCTAGCCTACCAGCCTTTGCCTGGCAACCTATATGGCGGGGTGAGAGGGTCACATGCGCTGGGGCTTTCCCACGAAGGCACTCCACCACCGCACTCCCGGCACAGCCCCATCTTGAAAGTCACACTAACCTACTGGTACTGCCATATGAATACTGATAAAACAAACTGCATGGATAACTAACAAATGTATTTCTCTCTACCTATATGGATTCATTTCTATAATTGTTTTTTTAATGGATTATCTTGTTTTTATGACCACAAATACATGTTTTTCACCCAAATATTTAAATGACTGATTTTAGAGTGTCTTGCAACGTACTCCTACCAAACACCGTACACCATGGCCTTGATATCCTAAGTTTCCTTGGTTACTTAACCGTGTTGATGTTTGTTCTCCCTCCAGGTGAATCCAGAAGGTATCTTGTATATCTGTTTATGTTAGACTACCCCACAAGTCCAAATTTTAGGGTATGGCACTTCACAGACACACACTTATATCGCCCTTACTGGAGTAGACGAGGATCCCTTGGTCCTGACGAAATGCCAAGATCCCTTGGACTATAATAGGCATGAAACATGTTGACCCGTTTCACTGCACATACACTAATTTGAGCTTGAGAGGTTGAAATTCCCCTCTATAGCCACAACTTTACAGTCCTTTGTTTTTACCATAGCATAGGAGCCCAGCCAATAAAGGAATCCTGTGGGATCCCAATAGCTATTTTTATCTTGCAGTTACCCTTTCCCACCTCTACTCATATTACTCTCTACACATATGCCCCTCCACCCCTCAGACTGCACATTGGCAAAAAGAAAAGACCTCCGGCAAAGAGCTCCCTCGCGTGGCCCGTTGGGCATTTCAGCGCCAGCCCAACAAGGAGCTACCAATGATGAAACATGACACTTTCCGGGGTGTGCGAGGGCCCTTGCTACTAAAAGGAGCTATCCCACCTCTATCCTTTATCCTTTTGGCACCTGGTACATTACCCCATCTTGCCCCTTTTGGTATCCCCTTTCCCTGCTTCCTCTAGGAACTGCGTACCCTTGTTCTCGCCATTCACACATAGGGGCACGTATGCTGGACCTGTCAAGCCCCAGTCCCTCTCCTATGATTCATATCATCACCCAGAAAAGTACAGACAACAGTTCAGAGAGAGCCAGAAGCTATGCCAGGAGACCTGGGGGATTGTGTACATTCCTTTTGCAAGGCACTGGATGGTTGGGTGAAGGGCAGTGAGGAAAAAGATTACCAGGGGCTGTATAATTTGTTTGCCACAGAGCACATGTTCAGTCTTTGTTTTCCAGGTCTGCACCAACACCTTGCTGACAGTAAGCTCATTGACCTCAGAGAGCTTGCAAAGGAGGTGGACAGCTGTCAGCACCAGGGTCCACAAGAAGGTATATGGGGGGAATCACCACAAGTAGGGGCAGAGCCCTCACCAGAAGGAGGGGGGGAGGGGGACCAAAAGAGCAAATAGCTCTCTAAAGAGGTCCAAATATGTTCTGTGGGTTAGGGTTCCCTTCCCACCTGCTGAGAAAAAAAAGAAGTGGTTCTCTGATAGTAAGTCTGCATGGAAGGCTCATGTGAAGTGTTATGAGTGTCAGCAAGAAGGACACTACAAAGGGGATGCCAAGTGTACCAAGCATTTATAGCTCCCCACTGATGGACAGTCACTGGGGTTGGCTAGTGTAGTGCTTGGGGAAGAGGTTGCTCCAGACAGTTTTGAGGAGAGTGTAGAGGTACGCTAGTGTCCCTGGGAGACAGAGAGATGGTGCAGAGAACCCACATGCCTGACAATACTAGGAAGTACAGTCAGTGGGTCACCATCAATGGGCAGAGTATGGAAGCTCTGAGAGACCCAGGAGCCAGCATGGCAACCGTCAGGTGTCATCTGGTGTCTTCAGAGCAAGTAGTCCCTAATGTGTTCCACCAAGTTGTTGCTGCTGACAACCGTAAGAGCCACTACCCAGTGGCTCTGGTTCCCTTTGATTGGTGGGCCACTGGCAGGTCATTTGGGGCAAGACAAGCCCTTTAAAAGGTTTGTCAATGACTTTTATTGGCCTCAAATGAGGCGAGTGGCAAGTCACAGGAGAAGTGCAAGGCCCCCTTGCTACCTTTCCCTGTCATTAGCACCCCTCTGGGGCGGGTTGGCATCAACATTGTGGGGCCTCTGGATCCCACGACAGCCATGGGCAACAGATTTGTTCTGGTCTTGGTAGACCATGCCAACCGGAAGCTATCCCTCCGAGGACAGTGACTGCACCTGTCGTGGCCAGGACGCTGATGGGGATCTTCGCCCATATGGGTTTCCCCAAGAAGGTGATATCTGACCGAGGTACCAACTTCATGTTCAATTACATAAAGGCCATGTGGAAGGAGTGTGGGGTAACCTACAAGCTCACAACTCCTTATAATCCCCAAACCAATGAGTTGGTTGAAAGGTTCAATCGCACCCTCAAAGACATGATTATGGGTCTACCTGAACCCAGGAGGCTCTAGTGGGACGTCCTCCTGCCATGTCTTTTGTTCGCCTACAGGGAGGTACCACAGAAGGGGGTTGGCTTCAGCCCTTTTGAACTTCTATATGGACACCCTGTGAGAGGACAACTAAGTTTGGTTAAGGAAGGCTGGGAGCAAGTTTCCAAGAAGCCACCCCAGGATGTAGTTAGCTACATGCTGGCTGTTAGAAATGGGATTTCTGGTTGGCTAAGGCTTGCGCCAAAGCCAGGCAGAAACCACCACTCTAGTCAGGGCAAGGGAGTTACACACCCAAGATAACCCCTGCTCACCCCCTTGGTAGCTTGGCACGAGCAGTCAGGCCTATCCCGGAGGCAATGTGTAAAGCGTCTGCGCAACACACAGATACAGCAGCAACACACTAGGTACACTACAAAAGGAACTCCACACAAGGTTATATATAAAAATAGCCTTTGTATTATAATAACCACATTAGATCATAATCACACACTGTACACTGTGCCAACGGGCACCAGGCAGTATTTACAGGGGATTATTTACACATGACAGGGCCAATTGGGCCACTGTCCAAACCAGCACAAATCACAAATGGTAAATGTAGCACAAATAGTAAATGTAGCGCACAACCAGTAACTACTGGTAAAGTTAGGAACTTAGCATGAGATCCTGCAATGTAAAACAGAGGATGCATAAACTACCTTGCGCATGAATCCCCTTAGGCATAAACTACATTAGGCCCAACCCTCCTTAGCATCACACATTACGCAATAGGCATTACAGTAGGCATCACCAGCATAAACACCTTAGGAAATAATAATTGGCATAAAAACAGTGTGCCCCAATCGGGGGCACAACGCACTGAAACTGGCCCCAGTCCAACTGGCCTCTCACAGGGGCTCAAAAATGCCCAATGTCCAGAATGTCAGGGCTGGCTGCGCATGCAGCGAAGTAAAAGTGCGCAGATGCACAGCCTAAACGTGGCAGCTGCCCACTAATTGCTGGGCAGCTGTGAAAATGAGCACGGGCACTGAGGTGCCCCCTGAGCCCTTCTCTGGGACTCTAAATGAAGCTGTCCCCCAAGGTTGCAGCTGTGGAGACAACAAACTGCCCTGGCACTCTCCGTGCCTCTGGCGCCCAAAACAATGCCCCACAAGCAATGAGGGTGGGCACACAACGTGCCCTCTGGAGTCCCACTCTGGGACTATGTAACGCTTTGACCCCAATGTTAGAAAAATGGCACTGGCCCTCCAAGGGCCGTCGGAGCCCCTCTCTGGGACTCCTAGACAAAAAGTGCCCCCTTGATGCAGCTGCCCGCAACTGCGGCGTAGCTGTGAAACTGACTTGGGCACCACTGTGCCTCAGGGAACAACGATCACTGCGCAATGGAGGGGGGGGCAAGCACCGAAAAATGTGCCTCGGACCACCCCCTGACAACAGGACTACAGCCTTACTCACCCGAGTTCTGCGGGGCTCTCCTCGTGGTTACGGGAGCCCCGCCACCAGTCAGGCTGCTTTTCTCCTCTCTGCGCCACTCACCCGAGTTCTGCAGGACTCCGGTCTCCTGGGACCTCTCGGGGCCTCTACTGATGCCGCTTCTGGCGCCCGGAAAGCTTTGTGGAGCCCATGAGGCTCCGGACTCTGCAGCCACACGCGGGGCTCTCACAGGCACGGGAGACCCGCCTCCAGACAGGCTGCTTCCTGACTCCGGACGCGCTGCTCCTCTTTCTTCCGGCTGGCCTTGGCTTCCGTTTTGCAGCCCCGCCCACAAACAGGCAGTCTCGCCTGACTTCCTGTTTGCCGCTCCGACGCGGCAGTGATTTCTCGGCGGCAATGCTGGGTGGGCTCCCGCTGAGTAAATAAAAACCACTGCGGGGTGGGCACCCGCTTCTTTTTACAAATGTACAACGCGGGGTAGGCTCCCGCGCAGCACAGGCAAAATGCGGGGTGGGCACCCGCTCGAGTGCACACAAATGCGGGGGAATCCTTACGTCGGGATTCCCTCAAAATCAATCGCAGCTCAGCGCTGCAGGGAAAACAGGCTCCTCTCCCCTGGGAGCAAAATAAAAGCGCTCACGAGGCGCTAGGAGCCACAGCTCCAGCAGTGTCTCCAAAGAGGCCAAAAATAAAGAGTCCTTGGTGCTGGGGGGACCCCAGCGCAGCCAGGCAGGCCAGCACGCAGGGACCCCCAGGAAACAGCAGCTGGGTCCCGTGGCGGTTCCTCCTGGCAGAGTGTCCCCTGCAAGTCAGCACAAGCACAACTGAACATTTTCATGGGGTCACAGCCCCTTCTTTTATACACCCTTTTCCTTTGTGACACAGCACAGGGCTGGGGGAAAAACCAGATGCAACTGGTTTGGGGGAGCTTTGGAGCACTTTGTTTTGCCCAAGCTCCTCTTCCCTTTCAGAGGGTAGGCTAGGGACATCAGACGCACCACAGGGGGAGGAGCCAGCATTGGGGAGGGAAGGCACAACCCTATTCAGGTCCCAGGTGCAACTCCTCCCTCCCATCTAGATGCAGATCTCTCTATTCAGCCCTGCGCTGACTCACCCTGCCCCTCCTGGTGCCACACACACCTCCCAGCCCCTGTCACTCACAAGCCAGACATGCAATTCACATCAGGCAGGCAGACACAGAGCACACATAAATGCCAACTTCTAAAAGTGGCATTTCTACACCAGTCATAATAAATCTGCGCACACCATTGCGCAGCATTTATTCTCACGAGTTTGCACATACTAAACTCGCCCCTGCACTCCTCTCACACCAGGAATTACCATGGACACACATATCCCCCATGCATTCCTATGGGAGGGCAGGCCAATCTCACCACATGCACTCAGAGTGCGCACGCACTTTACACTGTGACACAGTGCTAAAGTGCGCAGAGGCCAAAAACTACTAATATCAGGTCACATTAACAGGCAAAAAGTTTAGGGGTGAACCTGCCAAACGGGCCAAGTCCAACACTGGCGTTCCGCAACCAGACAGCCCGCTTCAGGAAACTCGCACAGGAGAATCTGGAAGCTAGCCAGGAGGACATGAAACACTGGTATGACCAGAATGCCACTCTGGTTGAGTTTCAGCCTGGTCAAAAAGTGTGGGTAATTGAGCCAATGGAGCCCTGGGCCAGCAATACCGTTGGTCTGGGCCTTATGAGTTGAAAGATCGCAAGAGTGATGTCAACTACCGGTGGACCTCAAGACTCCTAGGAACCCTTTAAGGGTCCTGAATGTGAATCGCCTCAAGCCCCACTTTGAGAGGTCTGAGATAACCATGCTCCTGGTTACTGATGACGGGGTGGAAGAGGAGAGTCAACCTCTACCCAACCTCTTATCTTCTAAGGAGCACGATGGGTCAGTAGAGGGTGTAAAGCCTCTCCCCTACACTGACGCCAGATCAACAGAGAGACTGCAGTCAGTTGCTGGAGCAGTTTGCCTCTTTGATCTCCCTTACCACAGGACTCACTACATGGTGTACCCATGATATCGATACTGGGGACAGCACACCTGTGAAGCACAAAATGTACAGGTTGTCTGATAAGGTGAGAGCTAGCACTAGGGAGGAGGTCTCCAAGATGCGGACGTTAGGGGTTATTAAGCCCTCAAACAACCCTTGGTCCAGCCCAGTGTTGTTGGTTCCCAAGGTTGACCCTCCAGGTGTCACACCTGAACTTATGTTCTGTGTGGATTACCGTCGGCTCAGTGCAGTCACTAGGACGGATGTACACCCCATCTCCAGAGCTGATGAGCTCATAGATCCGCTTGGAGCTCCCAAGTTGCTCAGCACGTTTGATTTAACGTCTGGGTACTGGCAGATTGCCTTGACCGAGGGGGCTAAAGAAAGGTCAGTGTTCTCAATAACTGAAGGGCACTTCCAATTACGGATCATGCATTTTGGTTTGAAGAATGCCCCTGCCACCTTCCAGATGTCAGTCAATCAGGTCCTGGCTGGTTTGGAGAACTTCAGTGCCGCCTACCTGGACGACACTGTGGTCTTCAGCTCCAGTTGGGAGGACCACTTGAACGCCCTTCAAGAAGTGCTTTGGGCTCTGCAGAGTGCAGACCTGACTATCAAGGCCAGTAAGTGCCAGATAGGGCAGGGTTCTGTGGTCTAGTTTCAGTTTAGAAATACGTTTATTTAGACCGTAGGTCTTTAAACAACATAAAAACATATTACAATAAATATTTTAAAACATACAATACAATTTTCAATAACACCTTAAAAGGGGCAATTCCTGCCTCCCTCCAACAACTTACACATTTTCCATATATAAAAAGCACCCTTAATATTCTCAATGATAAAAAAATCTGTCTAAAATGGTATCTTAAAACTGATGCTACAACCTAAGAAATGTATTTAGAGCAATGCCCGACTTTACTTCCGGGCTAATTTTTATCCAACCATTTCTGTTTCCAGCAAGGACCTTTTTATCGCCTTCATATATTTTGCCAGAGCAATTGCTATATCAAGGTTTGGCATGTCAGTAAAAAGATTGATAGCTAACAGGCGCTCAGTTACGCCATATTTTAGAAAGATGGGTCGTAAAAACAATTTCCGCTGCGCCAGAATTTTTGACAGTCCAATATGATATGTAAATTGTCACACTTTGTACCCAATCCACAGAGACATTTGCCATCAGATTGTACCATTACTGCTTTCCTATTTACATGTGATACCCAATGATTGATGCCTATTCTCCATCTGAGCACTTCGGATCTAAGGCCTGAGTTGGGTAGTGTATCCAGGTAGGGGTACCAAATTTCATTCTCCCAGCTATTCATTATATAATGAACTGATACTTTCTTTCTCAGGTACATCCGATCTTCTAGCCTGGATACTTCCTTCCCTACTGTTCTAAGCTCCCCATTCGTAGCTTCTACCAACAGTGTCGACTGATCAAATTTCACTTTTAGATTTTTACAAGATGTAGCCAATTTTATTCTGACCTCATTGGCCCATTTTAAGTCACTATGCAAGGCCTCCTCCTTGCACCATTGTGATACTTTCGTGACTTCCTCAGATCCCAATCTCTTCCAAAATCTTAGAAGGGCCAGTTGCACCTGTACGTTCCATGATGTCAATCCTAGTTCCAGTCTGATTGCCTGGATCATAGAGGAGCCTGGTAATTACATCAATGGTTTTAGACATTTCCCTTCCTCAATGTCCCAACTAGTCTTCCCACTTAGGCACAAGACTTCAGCTCCGTACTGCACTTGTGGGGGTATCATTGCCTTATAAGCTTTCAATAATGGTCTGTGGGACATATCCCCATATATACGGTTAAATTTTCTTAACCCACACCCTGATGTATGGGCTTTGGCATTCTGGGCAGCCAAATGGATGTCCCATTTTAGAGACTTTTCAAACCAGATGCCAAGATATCTATATTCGTTCACCTTTTCCAATTTGGTAGGGCCCAGATACCAGTTAAAACTCTGGATTTCTTTCCCAAAGCATAAGATTTTAGTTTTATCCATATTTACAGTCAGACATTTAGCCACGCAGTATTCATTAAAAGCAGTTAACTTCCTTTGCAATCCCATCTCAGTCTGATCAAAGATTACCAGGTCATTGGCATACAACAGGCAGGAAAGTTGTTTCCCATTCATTTTAGGGCTGGCACTTCTATTCACCTCCAAGGTAGATTGGAGGTCAGCCAGGTATATAGCGAAAAGTAAGGGGGCTAGTACACAGCCCTACCTTAGACCATTCCTGATCAATATTTTCAGAGTCAAGGCCCCGGCTGTATCCTTGATGACTTGCGCCCAGTTATGTCTATGTAGCTCCTGGATGATTACCAAGAGCCCCTCTGGGATATTGTATTTCCTTAAGGTCTCCCAGAGGCATCTCCTATCCACTAGATCGAATGCCGCACGGAAGTCAGCGAAGCAACAGCACAACTTCCCCTGCTTTTCCATGGACGTCCGCGCCACTGCCCAGAGTGCAAAACAGTGGTCGACCAGGGAGTGCCCCTTCTTAAAGCCCCCTAGTTCCACTGGCACGATCGACCACTGTTCCACCCAATCTTTCAGGCTGCCCAGGATTATTTTGGCAAAGACTTTTTCCCTGACATCCAGTAAATTAATCAGTCTGTAGTTTTTTGGGGCTTTCCTATCTCCCTTCTTGTGGATAGGTCTGATTACTGCCCCGCTCCACTTTTCAGGGATATGGCCCGAGTCCAATATGGCCAAAAACATACAGGAGAAAAATTCCGCCCACCAATCTTGCTGGGATTTTATTATGATAGCTGGTAAATTATCTGGTCCCACAGCACGGGTTAAGTTTAGGCTTCTTATAATATCTTTCACCTTTTCTGCTGAAAAAAGGGATTTTAGATCTTCCACAGCCTCCCTCCAGGGATGAGTGTACCCACCAGCCACCTCGACCTCTGTCCCATATAACTCTCCTAGGTATTCTTCCCAGGCTGATTCTTCCACTACACAGGGCATAGCCCCATTAGCCTGTCCCGATGCTTCCTTTATCAAGTTCCAGAACTTACGCAGGTTTTTTGATTCAATTATTTCCAGCAGATTTACCCAGCATTTCTCTTTAAAGGCCCTCTTTAAGTTCCTAACTAGCATTTTATATTCCTTCCTCAATTTACTTAGATTTGTATGCCTTATTGGATCGTATTTTTTCCTTAGACTTCTTTCTTCTCTTCTTATTAATCTTTTCTTAGTTATGCACGCCGCATTAAACCAGCTTAATTGTCTGCCTTGCGTTGATTGCCTAACCTTTGGGCAAGGTTTCTTACTTTTTAATTCTACTTTAAGGCACTGCACCATTTCTTTTATCGTTTCCTCAAACCATGCCACTTTCTTGATCCTAGCATCTTCCAGCCCCAATTCCTGTTGAAAGCTGGCTAACTTTTCAGTATATTCCTCTGTTAATCTTGTTGTCAATTGTTTGGGGCACTCAAATTGTTGGGGGAGAACTATTTCTCTGGAGCTGGACGGCCCCCTATCTAATTCGAATCGCAGGATGTTATGATCACTACCATCGCACTGAGTTATCTGGAACCCTTTAATAAGGTCAAAGTTCCATGCGTGGATAAATGCATAATCGATCGGGCAAAGTTGGGAACCTATCCTGAAGGTCTGTTTTGCCAGGCAGTCTGTTTCCCATCTACCGTTTAGGCAGGACAGCCCTTTTAGCCCCAAGTATTTGCCCAGCTTCACATCTTGTCTAGAAATAGTGCAATTTGGAAAAACCGCTGGGGCTATATTATTTGAGCTCAAGAGATCTTTAAACCAAGGATCATGTCTTAAGGGATTCAGTTTATGATTAAAATCACCCATTACAATGATTATATCATTCTCACACAATGTATCCAAATCATCTTCAAAACGTCTCATTTCTGCCTCATATTCTTCGTTAGTTCCCCATTGTATATAAACATTTACAATTACCATGTGTTCATACAGCCCTTCTGAGACCAGCAACCATTTACATGTCATTTTTAAAGCCAAAACCTTTTTCGCTATCTTAGTCGAGACAAGGGTCATAATCCCCCCCCCCCGGCCGGGCGCCCGAACCTTTTTCTTCTAGCGGGCTTATGTAGTTGTACAAAACCTTCAAAAACAGGGGTGCTGTCGCATAGCCAGGTTTCCTGCAAACCTATTATCTCTGCTCCCTGGGCTAGTGTTTTTATACTTTCTACTTTTGTCTCCCCTCCTAGCCCATTTACATTCCAGGATATAAAATCCATGCTGTGTGACACCCCTCTTCCCTAATCAATATCGCTGAAGTGGTCGGCAACAGTATAATTCCCGTGAGGGGAACTTAGCCGACTATCATCGATGGACCAATCACCCCAAGGATTACCCAACTCGTGGTTCTCAACTACCATTCTCATGTTTTCTCTTACCCTTCCATTGCCTACGATCAGACTTATCTGCCTTTTCCCCCAAGCCTGAATGACAAGCTAAAAAGGCCCTATTATGCTGATTCCTCCCCTCCAGTTCTTTAGCCGGTATCAACCTTATCCCTTCTTTCGCTATCTCTTTTTCAGCCCTTACAATAGCTGTTTTTACCAAACTTGAGTATAATAATACCTTGGTAAATTCTTTCCCATTATTATTATTGCTAAATCCTACTTGTCTTAAGCCCTTCGTGCCAAAATCCCTCAGACTAGGGCATTTAGAGAAGGAATATAAAAGTTGGGAACGATTTAGGGGTATGACCTTCCTGCCTTTTTTTCTCCCCTTCTCTATTTCCACCGGTTCGAAATATAACCACAGATTACTCGTGTCTTTTGCAGGTATTGCACCAAGTTGCTCCCCCTCCTTCACATTCCTTTCCCTGACTCTTTTTACTGAAACCTCTCCCAGTCTAGAATTCTGTTCATGTTCATTCGCCCCTGAGGTGATTCCCGCACGTAAGCCACTTTAGCCTCCTATTTATTTGATGGCGCTGGTTTTACTTGCTCCCTTCTTTCCCCCATTACTACCTTCCCCGCCCTTACAGTACTCTCTGGGACCTTCATTGACCTCCTATTTCTTACTATGTCTCTACCCTCTTGAGGGGTTACACCTTCTTTACTCCCTTTCTTCACAACCTTTGGGGTTCTTTTCATCCTTTTTTTCACTACCCTCAGCTTTCTTTTTAAAGCCACTGGTCTTCTCTTGACTCTCCGTAGATTATAACGCCTATACCTCAGTAGGTCCCCTCCATCTGTTTACTAAAATCGGGCATCTCGAAGTATAGACCTCCTGAGGGTTGGTTATTTGCTCGGAGTCCCTCTCATCTACCTGCGTCGGGAGGTCCGGGATCTGGACAGGTCTCACTATCGTGGGCATCAGCCTCCTGATTTCTTGCAATTCCCCTACAATTTTCTGGAATTGAGTTTCGTGGGTTTTTAAGATGTTATTTAACACCGCCACTTCTAACAACCCTTGCCAAGTTTTTTGTAACATCTACATTATGTCTAGCATTGAGGCCGAGGATGTGGCTGATGTATCTATACCCAAAGTGTTATTACGCGCTGAGTTTTCTATAAACTCAGTTCCTTGAATTTCAGGTTGCTCCGTACTCTTAGCAGTCACAGACATTCTAGTCTGGGCGGAGTCACTTCTCTGTTCCCTTCTTGAACCAGTTAAGTTCATCTCTTCACAAACCATATCAATACCATCGGACAGGGAGAAAATCCGAGGTGAAGATGATAGTCTAGGTTCCGGGATGGAGTCAATTCGGCTTAGATTCAGTTGGTTGCTAAAGGATGCATCTGTCCCTGTCGCACAGTCCTCCAGATTCACTTGTTCATTCGGTGGTTCTTTATTTAGGTCCGGGGTTCTTACAGGGGTTTGCAATCTTTTAAAATGCTTTCCTACAAAGTCTTTTATTGATTTAGATACTTGCGCTCCTCCTTTCACTCCTACATGGGTGAGGTCATCTGTACCTTTATTTCTCTTAGAAGACCTTTTTGCCATGCCTTTGGGTAATTCCATGCTCTCTCCCAGAATCTCATTTTCAAGCATAGATTCATTAATGAGGCTATCAGGATCTTTTCGTCCTTTATGGACTTTTGGCTTTCTTGGTGCCATCTTGCGGTATCTTTAACTTTTCAGATTCTGTTAAAATAACTTTGCTTTGTTAAGCTACATCAAGCTCAAACTCCTTTCTACCAGGGTGTTGCGTTGCCGTATATTTGCTCCACCCCCCCTTCCTTATAATTATAATTAGGGGTGCCAATTATCTATGTCCTATAAGCTGGTAAAGACATTCATTTTATAAATTAAAGCTTGGGCTCAATTGCTAGTCCACTTACCTCCACTGTGCACAAGCTGGCTGACTGACCGATTTTACTGGTTCTGCTTCAGTTCTGTCCCAAACCTCGTTGTCTCCTTTCCCAACGCTTCTGTACCCGGGGATCAGAGGGTCAGTTTCAACTCCTCAGGCACATATCTCCTTGCCCCCAAGCTCCACGTGGCTGTTGCCTGCTGGACCACAAACTTTGCATTCAGGCTTGTTGGCTTGGACCCCGCCAGATAATTGGCGGCAACGCCGCCTCTGTACCGTGACGGCCCGTGGGGCTTCTAATGCGCGTCGTGCCGCGTCTCTCTCCTCATTCCTCGTTTCCTCGCTGCTCCCCCGGAGGCGCGCACACGGCGAGCAGCGTCGGCCTAGCGTCCGCGTCCCCTTGCGTCTCCTCACGTTGCGGTCAGCAGCTCAGCAGCACAGTGGAGGGCACCAATCGCACAGGGTCAGGTTTGGCCACTGGTGAGCTCCTCCCCTGTGCAGGTTACAATTCCCTTAGCATCTTCCGATTTTTCTCTTCCTGAAGGGAAGGTATGTAGGTCCCCGTCTTGGTTAAAGGTTGGACATCCCTCCTCACAGAGGGTAAACAGGAATCAGCTTTTCTGAACCGCCGACGATAGCAATGACCCTTAATCTCTCCAGTAGTGCTCTTTCTGGCTGACGCACGCACTCTGTGGTCTACTTGGGACACCAAGCACGGGGCAGCAAGGTGCAGCCCTTGCAGCCCAACATTGAAACCATTCTGGCTTGGGAACCCCCAAGACCCAGACAGAAGTGAGAGCCTTCTTAGGCCTCACTGGCTATTACCGAAGATTCATCAAGGGATATGGCACCGTTGTTACCTCCTTGACAGAGCTGACTTCCAAGAAGCAGCCACGTCAGGTGATCCGGCCAGATGTGTGCCAGAAAGCTTTTGACACCCTGAATGAAGCCATGTGCATAGAACCTGTGCTCAAGGCCCCCGATTTCTCCCAAGAGTTTGTTGTGCAGAAAGAGGCCTCAGAGCAGGGCAAAGGGGCTGTGCTCTTACAGCTAAACGAAGAAGACCTGGATCAGCCTGTAGCCTTCATCAGTAGGAGGCTACTTCCCAGGGAACAGAGGTGAAGCGCAATAGAAAGGGAAGTCTTTGCTATGGTCTGGGCGCTGAAGAAGCCAAGGCCATACCTGTTTGGCTCTCACTTCCGGGTTCAAACAGACCGCAGGCCCCTCACATGATTAATGCAGATGCGGGTGAGAATCCCAAACTGTTGAGGTGGTCCATCTACTTTACGGTGGAACACTGTCCAAACACAGACCATGCCAATGGTCTCTCCAGGTTCTTCCGCCTTAGTGAAGAGAACTCCCAAAAGGTTGGGTGGCTCACCCCACCTTCAGCTGGGGGACACGTGTTAGACCTGGCATGCACAAATATTAGGAAGGCGTTCCTTATTATGCAACAGGCAGTAAAGACAGGAGAGCGTTGTGCAGTGGGGAGCCTGGATGTCCATAAGGCCCTTGACACTGTCGACTGGACATTCATGATACAAACATTGGTGAGCTACGACCTGGGTCTGGAGTTCCAGAGATGGGGAGCCATTATTTATACAGGTAGCCTGCTACAGGTGAAGATGGGCAATAGAATATCCGGAAGGTGGCCAGTACATAGGGGGACAAGACAGAGAGCCCCCCGTTAATACTGGCACTGGTAATTTAACCGCAAGCACAATTGATAAGGGCTCGACATGGATACAATTGCATTTTGGTGGGAGATATGCGGGTGATCATATCCCAATATGCTGATGACATGTTGCTGACCTTTTAGATCCCGGGGGCAGTATGGAACAGGATAGAAGGCACAATCAGGGAGGATGGACGCCACTCTGGGTTAGGCTCAATGTGAACAAATGTATCCTTTATCTCATATATGCTACTGGCTTGGATAATGGGGCACATCTTAATATACAGCTACACCATTACAGTTAATATACAGCTACACCATTTAAGTATTTGCGAATATATCTTAGCACCAACTCAGTTGAGGTTTACAAGCGTAATGTGGGTGCCTTATTGATTGGTTTGGAACAAAGCATGCACAGGCGGTTGAAATTCCCAATGACACTGATGGGGCGCATTGCCCCAAGCAAGATGATTATGCTACCTAGAGTCCTTTGTATACTGCAGCATATGCCTATGCATATACAGGAATAATGCTTCCGTACATTAGACAGTCTACTGAGACTACTATATTGGCAAACAGAAAAGACATAGGTAAGTCTGGACGTACTAACACTTCCGTGGGATAGAGAGGGTATGAAGGTCCTGAAATTTGATATATTATCAACTGTCTCAAATACAATATGTAATTCCCTGGTTCAGTGAAGCAGGGAGGGACACAGTCGGCCGGGTCCTTTGTCTACTGGTGCATCCTGCGGGACTTATGGAACTTCCTTTGTTGCCCCAAAAGAGAAAAGCCGGGCTACAGACTCAACTCCGTATGATTCTGGAGGTGTGGGATGTGGTTTCCAGGAAGAAGGGGAGCAAATACATATACATGCAACAGTTGATCCCCTGGCATATGAGGCTGTGCCCTTGTTTACCAGGGTTCATGAGAAACATGGGCAAGGAAAACTTGCCCAACTGCTTGGGAGACCTGTATGAATTATGGCAGACTACTAGGTTGCGCAGAAAAATACACTAAATGGGGAATAGATCATAAATATTTCCTGTTCTATGCAAGTCTGGCGGCGGCCATGGGGAAGGAGTGGCCGGATTTTCCTTGGATACCCAATACACATCCTGTAACTGGCACTACCTGATATGCATGACAGTGGCAAAATGATAACGCGACAATACACATTACTGTCGTCTCAAAGTAATAAAAAGATGGCTACATTAAATCCCGCTGGGAAAGAGATGCAGGTGAGGATTTGGGGGTACGAGAATGGTGAGATATCCTCAGCAATTGCAGGAAGGTTACTCGAAATGCTAGACTGAAACTCATTCAATATAAATGCGCTTATAGGGTGTATGTGATGCTACCACTGTTGTACAGAATGAACCCAACTAACATGGAGAACTGCCTCAAATGTATCAGTGTGGTAGGGTGCCCCAGCGGCGGGGCTTTTGGAGGGTAGTTACAGCAGCCCTAAGTAAGTTGACAGGCACTGAAATACATCGGACGATACAAATATGTCTCCTGGGATGAGTATCTAGATCTAGGCAAACTAGGTTGAAGTCTTAAGTAGAAGAGTTGGGATTAGAAGATGCCAGAAAATACATCACGCTGAAATGGATCAAGACCCAACTCCTGACCAAAGCACAGTGGACTAAAGGATTGACCCAATGGGTGCAGGTAGAATGGGGCAAGAGGCAGAAGCTGAAATATACGGGGGCAATCAGAGGGTGTAATGGAATGGAATATGGTTGCAATAGAATTACAACATGGTTACAGCCACACAGCTCAGGATGAGGACCTGCAGGAAGATACAGAGTGGACACAGCAAGGTGCGGCTGGAGATATGGATTAGATGTGTCCCAACAGGATGCCATCCCGTGCTTTGAAGCAGAAAGAATTACCTGTGACTTGATAAAATGTGTAAAATCAGTGATGTGGGATCTTCCGAGAGGGCGGGGACGGGTATTGCTATTGCAGCATTATCATTTGTTGAAATCTAAAAAAGTAAATGAAGAAAAAGAACAAAAAACATTGAGCACAGAAAGTGAAGGGCAGAGGCAAGTTTTCACACCAGGAGAACTGGGACAGAGCCATATCTACAGTTCCACTTAAAGGGTACTGGAACGGGAGGCACTTACCCTTCCAGTGCTGAATTATTAGTGCAGTAGGATTCTTGGGACGAGAACAACAGGCCTTGCTATTTCTTTCAGCACTGAAATTCATTGTTGGTGTTGAGGGTATGAACAGTCTCTAAAACTAATAATAGGTTTTATTTTCCGCTTTGCTAGAATTAGACTAGCACTTAGAAGTGGCAGAACGAGGGTACGAATTAGATGTATTAACAACAGCATTCAGGTTGTAGTGGTATCTATTATTATTGCTTCTGGGAATTGTTGCTGCTGTCATATTTGTTTTCATTGTGGGTACAATTCATATTGCATGAACTAGACTAGGATTTTATTTTTAAAATAAATATTTAAGATGAATCACTTGTATTCTAGTGTTTATTGAGTGTGTAGTGAACGAAGGTTTGGGGTTCCACTTATTTTCCCTTTAACATTTCATGTGCTTGATTCTTACTTAGGACACATCTGCTCAGATATTGCTCAGTGGGTTGTGTAATGGGTATAGTACAACTGGTTTTCTGTTTCGAGTTGGCACACTGACGAAGTCCTTAATGTCAAGGGGTCTAGAAAACGACTTTTGTGTTTCCAGAAAAATCTAGAAAACAATATCACTATACCTCACGAGTTCTTGTGCTGTGCTGATCTTTTGCCACTGCTGAACTTGAGCTGATTAGGATACATAGGTGCCTCTAGGTCTCTCTCCTAGACTTGTCTCTCTACCAAACTGTAAGTCAATGAGTTTGCTCACTGACGACCGAAAACTGTAAGTCAATGATTTTGCTCACTGATGACCGAGCCTCATAAAAAAATACCCTTTAATAAGAAAAATTCTATTCAATAGTGCAACAATTCAGTAGAGGTTCCTGCATCACTGAAGAAACCCTATCAATATAAACAACAAATAGCTGAAAATACAAGCAGGGAATAAACTAACATAATGCATAACGTAAATATTACCTGACTGAAAAAAAAAAGATTAACTTTAAAGCAAAGGAGGAAAAATATTCCAGGGAGAGGAAAATGTAATATTTTTTTTACTGAACTGTGAGATGTTGCAGGATTCTGCTTCAAAGTGGCAGTGCCAATTTCTTGAACTGTTTCCTTTTAAAAAGAGGCAGTTAAAAAAGCCTTGTAACCGTTATGACCTATTTTACATTTTGGAGTTGTAAAATCTGAATACAAATTGAAACAGAACATCATGGAAGTTAGACCTAAAAATGAACCTATTAAGTATAAGCAAAACAAGGGTATCTTTCCTAGACGTTTTAGTGACTCTTTATGAAAGAAAAATCATCACTGAATTCTTCTCAAAACCCACTGATGAAAACAACACCACATTTCCATAGCTTCCACCCGAACCACTGTCACAAGAGAATGTGAAGAGAATTACCTTAGAACCACTAAGCTACTAAACAATCAAAAAGCTTAAGAGGAAAGATTTCTCCAAAGATGTTATCCACAATCAGTCAACCTAGAAGCCAAGATGAGGGTGAACCAAATTCAGAGACACCAACTGCTAAAAAAAGACAAGCATTTGAAATGCAATAGGTCTCGCATTGACGTGAGTTTGAGCTGTTGGCATTGTAAATGACAATGCCCTTTATTTACGGTTTGGGTTTTAAAACATAAAGAAAAAGCATTGTCATTTACAATACTAATAGCTTAAACTCTTGCAAATGCGAGACCTATTGCATTGCAATAAAGGGCCTTCTTGACCACTTGTTAGATTGTAAATATCAGAGGAAGAGACCGGCCTGCGACGTCTTCAAAGTAGTGATAAATAGTGCAGTGAAGAAGATGTGTAAGTGTTGTAAATTACACAGACACAAAGTGTGAAGTGAGAGTTACATATGATCCGAGCTATAAACACTAACAAAGCGCTCCAACACCTTTCGCACTGTGATTAAACAGTTGCAGCTCAGGAGGAAGAGTGGGAGGGGGGGGCTATTTCCTGCCCTCTCTGTGATTTGAGTGTGCAGTGTGGCATTGCGTAATGTCATTGCTATCTTTGGCCTAATAAAAAACACTCCAGCTGTAGTAGGGCCCTGGCTTCACCTCCTGGTGCAGGGCGGGCTGTGCTATATGGCAGGCATGTAGGGAGGGACGGATGGTGTCGGCTGCAGCTCTGGCCTCGTACAGTGCCCCTGCTATTACTAGTGAGCAAGAGGTGCTGAGGTGGTGGTATGGGTATTGGTGGTGGTGGTATTAGTATTGGTTGTGGTGGTATTGGTGGTGATGGTATTGGTGGTGGTGGTATTGGTGGTGGTATTGATATTGGTGGTGGTATTGGTGGTGGTATTGGTGGTGGTATTGGTGGTGGGATAATGGTGGTGGAATTGGTGGTGGTATTGGTGGATTGGTGGTGGTGGTATTGGTGGTGGTGGTATTGGTATTGGTGGTGGTATTAGTGGTGGTGGTATTGGTGGTGGTGGTATTGGTGGTGGTGGTGGTATTGGTGGTGGTGGTACTGGTGGTGGTGGTATTGGTGGGGGTGGTGGTACTGGTGGTACTGGTGGTGGTGGTATTGTTGGGGGTGGTAGTGGTGGTGGTATTGGTGGTGGTATTGGTAGTGGTGATGGTGGTATTGATGGTGGTATTGATGGTGGTATTGGTGGTGGTGGTATTGGTGGTGGTGGTATTGGTATTGGTGGTATTGGTAGTAGTGGTGGTACTGGTGGTGGTGGTATTGGTGGTGATGGTATTGGGGGTGGTATTGGTGGTAGTGATGTTGGTGGTATTGGTGGTAGTGGTGGTATTAGTGGTGGTATTGGTGGTGATATTGGTGGTGATATTGGTGGTGGTATTGGTGGTGGTGATGGTATTGGTGGTAGAATTGGTGCTGGTGGTATTGGTAGTGGTGGTAGTGGTTTTGGTGGTGGTGGTATTGGTGGTGGTATTGGTAGTGGTACTGGTGGTGATGGTGGTATTGATGGTGGTATTGGTGGTGGTATTGGTGGTGGTGGTATTGGTAGTAGTGGTGGTACTGGTGGTGGTGGTATTGGTGGTGATGGTATTGGTGGTGGTATTGGTGGTGGTGGTTGTGGTGGTATTGCTGGTGGTATTGCTGGTATTTGTGCTGGTGGTATTGTTGGTGGTGGTATTGGTGGTGGTGGTTGTGGTGGTGGTATTGGTGGTGGTGGTATTGGTGGTGGTATTGGTGGTGGTATTGGTGGTGGGGGTGGTATTGGTGGTGGTGGCATTGGTGGTGGTATTGGTGGTGGAATTGGTGGTGTTGGTGGTATTGGTGGTGGGGGTATTGGTGGTGGTATTGGTGGTGGTGGTGGTATTGGTGGTCGTGGTATTGTTTGTGGTGGTAGTGGTATTGGTGATATTGGTGGTGGTATTGATGGTGGTGATATTGGTGGTGGTGGTGATGGTATTGGTGGTGCTGGTGGTAGTGGTGGTATTAGTGGTGGTATTGGTGGTGGTGGTATTGATATTGGTGGTGGTGGTATTGATATTGGTGGTGGTGGTATTGGTGGTGGTACTGGTGGTGGTATTGGTGGTAGTGGTATTGGTGGTAGTGGTATTGGTGGTAGTGGTCGCATTGGTGGTGGTGGTATTGGTGGTGGTATTGATGGTGGTATTGGTGGTGGTGGTGGTATTGGTGGTGGTGGTATTGGTGGTGGTGGTGGTATTGGTGGTTGTGGAATTGGTGGTGGTGGTATTGGTGCTGGTGGTATTGGTGGTGGTGTTAGTGGTGGTGGTATTGGTGGTGGTGGTGCTATTTGTGGTGGTGGTGGTATTGATGGTGGTGGTATTGATGGTGGTGGTATTGGTAGTGTTGGTGGTATTGGTGGTGGTGGTATTGTTGGTGGTGGAGGTGGTGGTATTGATGGTGGTATTGGGGTTGGTGGTATTGGTGGTGGTGGTATAGGTGGTGGTATTGGTGGGGGTATTGGTGGTGATGGTGGTGATGTGATTGGTGGTGGTATTGTTGGTATTGGTGGTGGTGGTATTGGTGGTGGTGGTGGTGTTGGTGGTATTGGTGGTGGTGGTATTGGTGGTGGTATTGATGGTGGTGTTGGTGGTATAGGTGGTGGTATTGGTGGCGGTGATGTGATTGGTGGGGGTATTGGCGGTGGTGGTATTGTTGGTATTGGTGGTGGTGGTATTGGTGGTATCGGTGGTGGTGATGGTGGTGGTATTGGTGGTGGTATTGGTGGTGGTGGTATTTGTGGTGGTGGTGGTGGTATTGGTGGTGGTATTGATGGTGGTGGTGTTATTGGTGGTGGTGGTGCTATTGGTGGTGGTATTAGTGGTGGTATTGGTGGTGGTATTGGTGGTGGTATTGGTGGTGGTATTGGTGGTGGTGGTATTGGTGGTGCTGTTGTTGTTAATAAAACAGGCTCTTGAAAACAACCCATCAGGTGGCTTAGTGCAGATGACATGTAACACAGATGTGCTGCAGCTTCAGCCCATTAGCACACGATTATGTGCTACCTGGAATTCACATGACTTAATTCGCTAATCATTTCTAAATGCATTTTACTTGAGAGGAGGGGCTTTGAAACAGACACGAGATAATGCTGGGTTAAAGTGATAGAAAGCGGGCGCCCGTGCTACGGGGCGGCCGTGCTGCTTAAAAAAGCACAAGCGGTTTCAGTGGAAGCAGCGCATGTCCGGCCTGCAGTAAGAGAAACTCAATAAAGTAAATAGTGCTTACAGACTAAATAACAGGTCCAGTGTAACAACTGAAGTAAAGGGGCCAGTAGCCATGGGAGGTTACAAATGAAGACAAGGCCGTACTAAGGAGGGACTAACAAGCCTATTAACGAATCCGAAGGAAGCATTTACGAAAGACTATGACACAAGCAAATGAAAAATATGGGAGGAGAGTGGGCGCGGCTTCTGTCCCATACTCTACTACAGCAGTCTTGCAGAGCGAGCAGTGCATGCGCGTTGCCGCTAGGCTCGCCATAAAAATGGGACTTCTCTTCCACATATACCTTAAACTCTGGGTGGGAGCGGACTTTATCTCATAATCTTACTTCTTTCATGACCCCATACTCTTTCGACAACTTTGAGCAAAATAGTCTCTCCTTACAAAAGACCAAGCAAGCAATCCTGGGACTGGTCAAAAGAGAAATCTGTATCTCGCTCGCGACACTTTAAAGCGATAAGGTGAAGATCATACAAGGTCACCAAGGAAATTAGGTTGAGCAGTGCAGTTGTGAAAGCAGGAGTGAGCTGTAAGGTCATAGGCCACATTCATAGATCTTCAGTGCAGATAGCAAGTAGAGGATAGCGCCTTCTGAAGAAGGTAGAGGTACAAAGGAAGGCAGGCTGTGGTGGGCCACCACTGCAATACAGGCTCGCATGAGAGAAACAAGTTAGGTGTGCGCAGTTTGGGCAGATGTAGGTTCTATTGGGGAACAGCAATCAACATGCTGTAGGCGGTGGGTGTTCTCTACTCTAGCCCTGAATTGGCAACTTGCTTGGGTTTTACTCTCTTTGAAAAGAGCTTCATAGGAGCAATACCCACTTCCTGGCACTTTGAAATTCTGTTTTCAGTGTCTATAATACACATTGAAGGCAATGGCAGCCATCAAACTGTAGACTACAGGCTTGTTATATCTCTGTGACACTTAGTCACTAACAGTGCAAAGTCATGTGAGGTTACAGAAAACTACACCCATCGAGGGGAGTAAAGCAAGCAGCATGTACAGGCGACAAGCCAGGCCACAAGCTGCAGTGTGTAAACGATAATGCGTTCAGAATGAGCAGTTGTAAAAGTCAGTAATATTTCCTGCACATTGTAAATGCTCCTATGCCACTAATTAATTCAAGGTGCCCATTCCGACGTAATTTAAAGAGTTCACACTCTACCTCAAAATAAATGTAGCAGCCTAAACGTGTTTCTTGGTAGCCTCTTATTTGAAACTATTTACCATCATTTTTAAATGGCGCCTTTAGTTTTTTTTAATCACTTTCTTTCTTCAGTTGAGTGATATGTACGTAAAACACTGGGACACAATTTCTGTTTGCAGCACTTTAAATAATATGCGTCACAGTGGATGTGAAAGTGAATGCAAGAAAGCATGTGCAGAACATCTAGTAGTTCAGAATGCCCTGCGAGCACAGTGGATTTAGCCACAACAAGATGCCAGTGGCGTAAATGATTCTTCTGGAATATTCTTCCAAAAGAAGCATATTTGATCATTTTCTCTTTGTTGTTTCCCATAAAACAGTTCATGCAGTTTAACTACTTTCCTCATAAGCGGTGATATATTGGTCCACTGGGTGTTCGAAGAAGCGAAATCGTCTTTGAAAGGAAAATATTGTTGCAATAGATGTGAAGAATTTCACAGCATGGATCGCAGGTCCCGTGACTGTTCTATACAAGTGCTCCTTGTAACACTTCCCAGAAGGCAATGGAATGAATATAAAATTTAGATAGGTAAATCATCGCTGCTAATTTATTACAGATGAGTTACTGAAACATTCTTTTAGAAGAAACTAAACACCTTGTTCAACATAGTGATACTGTTAACCTTTGTAGCGCAGTCCCATAGAAAATAGAAAATACACTTTTATAAAGGATATCAACAACTCTTTTTGGTATAGGAAATCGTTTTTAGATACAAAAATATAACAGAAACGGCTTTCTTGAGCACTTTCACCTAACTGAGGAAAAACACAAAGGACAACAGAATAATGTTGACACCATAAGTCGAGTAAAATAAAAACGCCACTGCTATGTTAACTATTAAGTCAACCTATGGAGCAGCCCGTCTTTTTTTCATTTGGTAATGGCATCATTGTCTTTGCACACGACTGTTCCTATACATGTCTAATCATTAAATTAGCATCATGTATTATCAGCAAATTAACACCGCAGTGTAGTGCACCCCATTAGAAACTACCACTACATTGAACTAACAATTACCTTGGCCACAAACATTATCCTGAATTGTAATTACAACTTGCCTTTTCCACCCACATTGCCAGGACTGGGATTCGCGTAGTAAAACTGCACTTTACATCGGTCAGCGAAGCCAGTTCTCTTCTGCTCGGTCTGCCGTCCCTTCCAAATTACCGGCGAAAGAAACCAGTGGTGCGTGCGCACCACAGAGGAGCGGAGGGGAGCGCGGCAGCGAGGCGAACGCGCGCTGCTGCGCGTTCTGGCCACCGTCGGGAATGGGAGGAGCAAAGGCGGGACATGCGCCCGCCTTTGCCCAATCGCGTGCCGTTTCTGTAAAAAAAACGCACGCTCCAGCCAATGTGGGCTTCACAAAGCAAAACCACACGCACGAGCGTGTGGGCAGCTTTCAGAAGCCCTTTCTAGAGGTCTCGCGCAGCTACGCACTGCAACGCTAGGCGCGAGACCTAAAAAAAGAAACTAGACAATAACAAAACGTTTTACTTTCGTTTCTAAATTTCCCACCAAGAATGCCATGGTTAAAAAGATAATCAATAAACATTTAGAAATCCTACAAGCTGAACAAAGGTAAAAAGAAGTTTATTATGCTTGATTAATAAAGCCGTTGCATACAAGTATAATTTTGTAAATTCATTTACATAACACGAAACAGGATATTAAAATAAAAAAAGAAGGGTAAAACCATCATAAAATGCCTGCTGCATGAGGTAAGCTTTTGAGCTTTCAAGCAGTTGTTACAGAGCTGTGATATAAAGTGCATTGCAGACCCATTTGCACCCAATTCTCGGGAAAGAGATTGACAGTCACTAATTACTGGTGTTGTTCTTAGCCGTCCGGTCTTGAACGGAAATCGTAAGAGGCTGCAGCTTACAGGCAGCTGAGAATCGACTGTAATCTTATGTGGTGCGAAGAATTCGCTCTGCAAAATAGTCCTTTGGTTAGATTTTTGTGTGACTTTGTAGTTAGTGGGTGCTTGTTTGGTTTACCGGTTTTGTCTGCATTGTGTGGTTTGTTGGGTGAAAGTGCGATGTGCATATTGCATAGAGTGATGACATTCACAAAGGTTTGAAAATAACTGTAGCAGCCTGACTTGTCCATATTAGGAGGGTAAACAGTTGGTGTTAAGATTGTGCTTGGCCCAGTTATTGTTTTACTCGCCTGTTATTTCATTGTGAGGTGGCAATTGGGCCAGTCTCCTTTCTGCTGCGTTGAGGATTCTTGTAAAGCGGCAGTTTAGTTGAGTGGCGGTTGAATTGAAGCAGGACTTCACTGCCTACCTACAAGACCTAATGCCTTTTTAGGTCTCGCCTACGCAGCGCGCATGCGCTGCATAGGAGACCTTTAGCCGTCGTTCAGCTCTTTTTCGAAGCACATACTCGTGCTTGTGGCGGCATACACCTTGCGAGAGCGCGCAGGGGCGCGCCCTAAGCACGAGTGTGTGCTTCGAAAAAGAGCTGCTCTCCCAAGTGCGCGCGCCTCTCTCCGTCTTGTTTCTTTTTGCTTTCAAGAGTCTACGCGGGATTCTGCCGCTGTTCCGTACTCATTATCGTAAAACTGTAGAACCCCACACTGTATGCTCATATATGCATGACCGCCAAACCAAGATACTCTACGTAAACTCTATGTACACCCCGAAAAAATAATCATCTTGCTCTGACCTGTATCACCTGTATTTAGTTCAACTAACAGTATCTCTCTGATGTATTCTTCAAACGTAAGTCACATCACGATTGGCTTCAGACACACACACACACGCTTACAATTTCAGCTGTTTTGTTCATTTTTTATTTTATTACCTTTAAACATCTGCATTTCATGGACATAATGTTAGGCATTCCACTTAATTTCCAAAAGATCTCTGGCACATGCACTCTGACCTAATAGCATTGGGTTTTTTCAAATAAACTACCTTTGAAATTTGCTCTCACAATGAATTACGTTAAATTCTTCACTGTTAATATCATTTCATCTTGTTCATAAACTGCTCTAGAAAAAGTGCGGCAGAAAATGCCAAAGGATAAAGAAAAACTCACAAAAATCGAATTGAGACATAAAATTGAAATTCTTTATATTTTATTAAAGCAGTCCTGCCAAGTATCACGCATCAGGTGTGACTCTAACGCATTTCAGTGTGGTGCTCCGCATCACCGCACTGAAATGCATTGTCACGCATTTGATGCCACTCTCTCTGCTGTCACACAAAGCACTAAACTAGTAGATTACTGGCCACTCCAGACTGCTAGCTTGCGTGCGTGCTTGTGTGTCTAGCCTGCGCCCGGGCTGCGCAGCTCCGCAGAAGTCACTTTCCGGCCCGGGCGCGCGCTGCCAGAAGCACAGAGCACAGCAGTGAGGCTGCTACAATGTATTCTTTTTTTAAAGCCGTAGCGCATTCCCGCCCGGCGCGGCGCCACTGTCACAGCCTGACCTTACGACCCGGCGACTAAGGCAGTACGTACGCTACGTTCTGCTGTCACCTGTGGCGCAAGCGGTGGTGGCTGCGTAGGCAGATAGTGGAACTGTGGCAAATGGCAGTGCTGCTTGCACCGCCGCGGTGAAATTGTTTTAATGCGCATCATAATCTCGTGCAAATGGGGGCAAACCCATGGACCACGGCGGCTGCTGGAGCCCGGAGCAGCAGTCACAGCACTGATGACTGTGTGCAGCTGCTGCAGTGTGGTGAGCCTGAATGAGCTCTAGAATCAAGCCCGAGCACCGTGTTTTCCGCGAGAGGATAATAGAAATTACATATATCCTTCTGTGATCAAATCGCGGCAGTGCGCCTGCACTGAATGATCCGGGGGCGGCGCCTTGCCTTTCTGTGTTTCCAGCAACTGGCGCCACCCTTGCACTGTGTTGGGATTATGGCCAAATGAAGTAATGAGTGACGGTGGCGGCGGGCAAATTAAAGTTTCTTTTTCAGGTACGCACCGGTGCTCACCGGAAGCGGAGAGAGAGTACGAGGCTGGCGTAATCTTGTCCAAATGGCACTTAATTAGCAGTGCACTGTGTGCTACCAAACCTCAAACCTGAGGGTCGTCAGCGCTCATGACTGGCAGGATGTTTTTAACTATATTATCCTGCCAGCCCCCAGGAAGGCATCACTGGTGTTGAGGCGGGCCCGCCCGAAAATAACATGCTCGGGGGTCCTGTATCAAAAACTGCTGCCAATTAGAGCAAGACAATCTTGAGGAGAGCTGCCCGTTGCTCTCTGTTCCCTCCGACTCAGCTTTAAACTGCAGCTGAATCACCGAGACACGTCGCACCTCAACAGTGTGAAAAAAAGTTAGCTGGCGAAGCATTCAGCCTTGAGACCCACTCCCAGGCAGTGGTGGGATGGACAGGAGTAGTCAGGTGAGTCAAGCACTCCGACTAGGGTTGTCACATTCCCAAGAAAAGTTTATTTGTTTTATCAAGTCTGCTAATGCCTGGACATAATACTAAATAGACTGGAAACAAAATCAGATTTATTAATTTGTAACTTTCCATTTCTGTGTTTGGTTACACTAAGTAATAGTCATGGATCAGCGCTCGAACACGTTCAAAGTGCTTTCTATTTGCATTAGTTCTTTGTAGTATGTTCAGTTAAAGGTTGCAAATATTTACCAGCTTTAGGTGATTTCGCTTACTTTTTTCATGCCGGAATAACATATCTGCCCTGTGTTCATTTGATTTCTGCAGCATGTGCTTACCTGTATTAGGCCGCAATAAAGTGCAATGGCATGGGGATGTGAAAGGTTTTATGATAATTTCTTTACTTTCATATCTTCTATGCAGACAAATCATTTCGTATCAGTATCTTAATCTTCTATTTCAAGGGTTTTGAAGCAGTTTCAATGTATTTTTGGTTTTCTCGTTGATAAAAAGTGTCTGATATTTTATATTTATCTCTTTCATTGCTTCGTTTTACTCGAGAGAAAATGTCCCCCCCTCCCCCAAGTGTTACACATTTGGCAGTTCACTGAAAACACTAAAAGCCCTTCCATTTCTGGTGTTTTTAGCAGTTTTAAGATCTTCTTAGAGTTTCTTGTTAGTCGGTTGGGTGTAATTTCTGATATTTATATGATTCGCTGGTCTTTAGTGCTTGATTTTGCTTGCGCGAAAGTGTCACTCATAATAGTTGAATGTCACTCATAATTCCACTGAAATTATGAAAATGTCACACATAAGCAATCAGAAACCTTGGCAGCTATGTTAAAGTTTCCCAAAATATCATGAGTTGGTCTCCTTTGCGCATGCTCAAGGCAAGTGTTGTAAATAAACTCGTGGGAAGCCTGCTAGTTAATAATATTAACACTCTGAGAGCTGAGACAGGAAGTTGTTTGCTAGTCATACAGGAAAAACACAACATTTGGTGATTGACGTCTTTGTGATGGCACCTTAACTAATTATATGGAAGTTTGCTGTTAGCTGTGTTAGATGTGGCTCACTTATGTAACGTAGAGACACGGGTTATTTGGTTTTGAGAAACGCTAATTCCTTCTGGCATAGACAGAGCTTCAGCTTTTTGGTGACCTCGTGTAATCAAACATTCATAAATATAAAAATTCATCCTTTGGCCTGCTCATCTGTCGTTCACATTTTGCTTCCTTTCGTCATAGCATGGGGCTGTAGGTCAGCTCACTTCATCCGTTGCCCCACACACTTTGAGTGATGGCATTTTGCCTAAACACATATGCATACCTGTCTAAAAAAGTGCTCTTTATTACCAGGACTGGTGGCCCAGCACTGGCAAATACTTCTTTATTTCCATTCCTTATCATGTAACCGTTTTTTTTAGTCGTTTATGTAAGCTATGTCAGTAACTCAAACCTTGATTTATCTTTTCTTTAAGCCAATAAGAGTAATATTTTCCTGTGAAAAATGGTTTTCTTTACCTGTTCTAATTACACCTGCCTGCCAGGAAGCACCCATACTGGTCTATAAAAAAGTTATAAACAATGGTTTCATTATTTTTTTTATTTGAATTTTTATTAGAAACTTTTGCCCACCATATTTAATCCGTGGCATGTTCTTTTGTAGCATATGCTTAAAATAAACAAGCATTGGCATAGCCAATAGGTCTCGCCTTTGGGACCGTATAAGTGTTTAGCCATGCAACAGTAAATGTTGTTGCACAACTAAATACTTATAAGGTCCCAAAGGCGAGACCTATTGGCTATGCCAATGCTTGTTGATTAAAGATAGGGCGGAGCAGTGAGCATCTCACGTCCAGTAGGCTTGCGCAGATGCAGATTACGCGCACAAGATCCTCGCTTCCGTTGCCGCAAAGTCAGCAGGTGTACTCTCCAGGTTTCTTTTTTCAGGGAGGTAGGTGAGGCAGAATCGGAAGTATGGCCAGCCGGTATCTTAAAAATGTCTCCTTCGTCGTTATATCGAATCCTGCACTCAGGTATGGTTGTGGTTTGGCGACTGTGTAATCGTTAAGAACAGACCAGCCAAGCACCCTTTTTGCCAGAGTTGCTTTATCTTCAATTAGGGATATTATTTTTGTGGCTTTCGTTACTGCTTTTTTAAGCTAAAGTGTGTTGCAGGGGTCTCCCATAAGTTAGACAGGCCTAGTTTCAGAAGGGAGTCTAGAAGGTACTCTCCGGCTGGTGAGTTATCCCGGGATGACAGTTCAGCCCAGAGGTGTGAATTCAGTGAGCCTTGATCTGCTCCCCTGATCTTATGCCATTTTTTTTTATAAACGCCCCCATTCTGGCCATGGTCTGTTTCTGAAGGCCAAATTCTAGCCGTATTTGGGCTGGGGATGTATAGTTGGAGAGGTGGAAGATCGTTCTGTAGGTGCTGATGATGATTTTATCCAGAACAATTGCGTCCCTCCCTCGCATTGGCTCGCTTCCGTAGGTCAACATTGGGAGTAACTTTGCCTGGAGGACCTGGAGTAGAGGATCTAAGGTCAGGCCTGATAGTGCTTTTTTTTTTTAGTGCTTTGGCTAGTGATGTTGTGGTACCTTTCTGCAGCATCTGGGGTTTGTAGGAGCCTTTGCTGTCTAGTAAGACGCCAAGGTATTTATACTCAGTTACTAGTTCAAGGCGGTGCGAGTCCAGATGCTAGTGGTTTTTTCTTTTTGGTATAATTCATTGCCACTGTTTTTATTTTGCTTAAGTTGATTTGTAGAGCATTCACTTGCGAGACGTCTTGAGTAGTGTCCAATAGGTGCTGTAGTCCGATTGGCGTTTGACTTATTAAGACCAGTTCATCCGCATAGAGGAGGTTGGAAAGGGTCATGTTTCCAAGTTTCGGGCTGTGTGATATGCTTTTGTCCAGTACCGCTGGAAGGTCAGCCATAAAGAGGTTAAACAGGGTGGGTGCTAAGACACACCCTTGTTTTAGCTCTTTGGTGGTGTTAATGCGCCTAGAGAGGTGTGTCCCGGCTCCCAGCTTGATTTTGACCCAGGTGTCCTTGTGTAATAAAATCAGCTGGTTTAAGAGGGCTGGTGGAATGTCCCATCTTTTTAGCTTCTGCTATAGCTTTGCACGATCAACGTGATCGAATGCTGAGCTATAGTCAATGAATCATAGAAATAGAGGTTGCTTTGCTTCTTTAACTGCGTCAATCAGTAGTGATAGGGCCATGATGTTGGTGGTGGTTCCTATTTGTTTGCAGAAGCCGGTCTGGTTTGTTGGTATGATGGATTTAGATGAAGCCCAGGATGTAAGTTCTTCCAAGATCGCTCCTGCGTAGTATTTAGCCTCGTTATCGATCAGGGCGATAAGACAGTAGTTTTCTGCATTACCCTTGTCGCCCTGTTTGTAGATCCCTTCCAGGATTCCGGGATGGTTTCTTTTTCCAATATCTCGTTAAAGACCGGTGCCAGAGTTTTACTCCGGTACACTGGATCTTGTCTGTCCAGGATGGGTTGAATCCCATTGGGGCCTGGGGCGCCTTCTGGCCTCCCTCTGGCTATTTGCCTCCTGATTTGCTGTGGTGGGATGCTGAGGGGTTCCTCCTCTCTGGGTTGAGGTGCTTGGGTGCCTGCTGCTTCTTCTCCTGTTTTGGGTTTAGTGTAGTTCTGTGTGATGCCTCGGTGTGTATCATCTCGTGGTGTGGCACTGATTTCTTCCTTGATCTCTTCTCCCTCTTGATCCAATCTGTTAAAATAATGATGCAGAAATTTTACCCAGTCTTCCTCTGAGATGTGGGAGTTTATTCCTTGATGGAATGGACGCTGGAGGGTGTTAATTGTCTCCCAGAACCGAGTGGAGTTATTGTTCTCAGAATCATGGAGCAGCCTTGCCCACAATGATCCATTTTCTTCTCTCATTTTGTCCCATTTTGTCCTTTTCAGGCTAGCCTTGCGTTTTCTCAGTTCACCCAGTAGGGTTGAGTTTTGAGGGTTCCTGCGGAGTTTCCTTAAGGTTTGGTTTATAGAGCGTTTGAGTCTTCTGACCAGGGGTGTGATTATGTTTGCTGAGGATTTCCTTGCTATTGGCCTCTTTTTAATTCCTACCTTGGTGGCAGATGTGTCCCTGAGGGTCTTGGTGAAATTCTCCCATATAGTTAAGGGGGTTGTCGTTGTGTTGTGTCTTGTCGAAGGAGGTTTTTAGCAGATTCTACGAGCTTCTCTACAAAAGCTGAGCTGCACTTGATCCAATTATTGTAGGTTGTGTATTCTGTGCTGATTGTTTTTATGACTGGATTTAAAGGTATGGCTGCTGCTTTAAAAGTGACTTCTTGCGGTAGGTGGCCACTTTGTTCATTTTCTCTCAAGCGATAAGAAAGGATTTTGTGGAACATGGGGAGTGTGACGAATGTATAGTTGAACAAGATTTCAGCTCATTATACAGCAAGTGACCAATATTCACCTTTGAAAGATCTAAGATCATTAACGAACTTACAGGTACCATACTATTTGGAGAATGAGGGCATTGCACCAATGTAATAAAGGGAATCACCATACACGGGGACTAAAATCAGATTGGAATGCAGAAGTAGCTGTAACACTAACAGTTGCATTTACACACTGAAATGCCCTTGTGGTCTATTATATATAGGCAAAACTGAATGGAAAATGAAATCATGGACCTCAGAACATAAAAGCAATACACATAAAAACAATCTTAAATCTTCAGCTGCAGCACATTTCTTGGATCACAAACACAATGTAACACAAAGTTACATGTACGAATTATAGAAATACGAGGATCGTTGTGTGGAACAAATATGACCAACATTCTCCTATAGAGATCTACTGGATTAGGCTACTAGGCACATTACAGCCAAAAAGATTAAAGGATCGGTTGGCAATCTCATGCTTTCTGTAAATAGTTCATGATATTGGACACAAGTGTTATGGATATGACTGTGAACAAATTTATTAAGTGGAAGTTCATCTGTTCATGCCATCATAGCATTTGTTGGTATACTATTGCATTGCTTAAACCTCTATGAATATGTTTATCATATTGTTCTCTCCAAATTCATTCTCACACATGAGCATACATATATGTCCATTCCTTTCTTTTCTATTTAGCTACTTATCCTTTAAAAGAGTGCACCATTATAGATATTGTTCAGATACTCACTTTGCATAGCACCTTATCCGATTTAAATACAACATATGCTGTACGCACAATGGTGTACAAACATATTAGCATTGGCTGCCTTTTGATTTCAATTTTTATGTTGATTTTTCTTATGATGTTTGAGCACTGTGCCACATATTAGAGTAGACCATTTGATGAAAAGTGATGTCTTCTACAAGATAGCCGTCCTACATTTCTCAATAGTGATCATGTGACTGCCGAGTGTGCAGTAGACATCTTATCGAAGCTAGTGTTCGGTCTAAGATACACCAGGCCAAAGTATGAGAAGATTCACACTCTAAATTAATGGTGACCTACCAGAGTTGAGGTAAACAGATTTGGTAACCAGGTATAGAAACAACAAAGGGCGCTCTGCAGTCAGTCCCGGGAAGTGTAAGAAGCAATAGTAATGTTGGTGCGACTAGGAAAGGAAGTGTCGGTTACCAATTCAACCCTAATTGGCCCTTCAGAGAAGAGAACAAAGCACAGCAAAAATCCTACCCGAGCATACATAGAGTAGTTCAATGTCAATGATAATCTTGAGATCACAAGTATTTTCTTTGTCCGCTTTTAATCCATAAACATCAGTTCAGGTCATACAAAATCCAGTTCGTTCCCAACCAATGTTCAATCCAAGTTCTCAATACAGCCAATGATCCAATTAATCCAATCCACGTAATCAGTGTAGGTTCATTCAACAATACAGCTTGATACAGCCAACACGTGTTTCGTCGTATGGTAATTCGTACCTCGACTTCTTCAGGGCTGTGGTGATATCAGTAACTGTAACAGTATATAATCATTAAACGCGTCCAGTATGGTCCTGTTTTGAGGCGTAGTAACGATCTACGGTCTGTAATTAATCGCAAGGGACCCACGGAGTAATCCACCCATATTAACGATCCGATATGGTAGTCACAGCAACAGTTTGTAGTAGAAAAGTAGTGTGTTGAGCAAAGAGTATTCCATGCCACAAAATACTCTGATTACGTGGACTGGATTAATTGGATCATTGGCTGTATTGAGAACTTGGCTTGAACATTGGTTGGGAACGAACTGGATTTTGTATGACCTGAACTGATGTTTACGGATTAAAAGTGGACAAAGAAAATACTTGTGATCTAAAGATTATCATTGACATTGAACTACTCTATGTGTGCTCGGATAGGATTTTTGCTCACCTAACAGAGTTACACCAGTAAATTCCCATCAGCCATCAGAGTCAGGTTTTGGAGCGAAATGCTGCCTGATGCTGCATTCTTGACGAGGAGGAGGTCCGAACATCAGCTCAGTTACAGTGTACTTTCTTTTCCAGCACCACAGAGCTGTTCAGCTGGATTATAGTCTTATCCTCATTTAAATTATTATAGTATGAGCAATCACGCATTTGTTATACACTCACTGCTTCACAGAAGCACAATATCTCAGTATTCATAGATTGTTAGTTTCATACTTTGTTCTATTATGTACTATTGAGGTGTTAGGCCGGATTTATTATAATATGTGTATCAAGCACACTACCTGCACCTTTCTTCTTCTAGACACCCCATACAATAATTGCCAAGGTCCCGGTATTGTTTTTAATGTTTTTATAAACAAGTGTGCTCGTATACCACTGTAAAACAATCGGTGTGACACCCTACCCGCACCTTTCTTCTTCTAGACGCCCCATACAATAATTGTCAAGGTCCTGGTATTGTTTTTAATGTTTTTATAAACAAGCGTGCACGTACATTATTGCAGATTGGTTTCACGCACGAAGCACACCATACCCTCATATAAGGCAGGTGTTATTAGCTAACTCAATCAGAAGATGGATCCCATCAGGAGTTTCTTTAAGGTCATTTACGCAGTTATGTCGCAAAGAGACACTATCTTAACAATTAATTATTTTATGAATGTTGGTCTTTCTATATTGCAGGTTATACATGCATATTTTTGGTTTTATTTCGCAGTGATAAATTAAATACTAAAAGAATAATAAAACCTGATGATGGAAAATGTTCTGAAATGCACTGGGCTGTCATCAACACTGATGTTGTCATAACCAGTTTATGGAAAACCTAATTGTTGGAAGACTTCAGTCATCAGTATGTGTCATTTGTTGATTAACAGATACAAATGAAAGAACAATAATAAAAAAGCGTTTTTTCAATAAATTTTGGATTCGTGGAATTACTGGGAATCAGCTTCAAGCTATATCACAGTTGTGCGTCAGTGGCATCCACTTGGTCATTTCACAAGAGGCTTACATTTCAGCACTCATGGACAGAGAGTGTACCCGGACGGCACGCCTCAATATTTTACTGTATGACATTAGGGATGTTTAGGATTGCAAATTCAACATTTTCATATTTGGAGTATTGTAAACGTATGTTTCCCTTTTGTTGAACTGAGGAATTTGAAACAAACCCCTAAAACTCAGTGACGGCTGCCGCCAATCAAAACCGGTAGGGCGGCGGGGGGGATGACGGGGGGACAGGATGAAGAGAAGGGGTTGGGAAATAACAAAAAATAATAATTAAAATCACTTACCTGCCCCGCTTCGCTCCCGCTGCCGGCCGCCTCGTTGCTCCTGCTCCTCCTCCTCCTCCTGAAGTGGATGGGCCTGGAGGCACAGGCTCCTCACCCAATCCAGACTCTGCTCTCATAGCATGAGAGCAGCGTCTGGATTGGTCTGAGAGGCCTCGTTGGCCACTCAGACAGTACCTGGGAGTCTGCTGAGTTTCTACAACTTGGCTGTGGAACACAGCTGGGTTGGGGAAACATAAGTGCGCAAGTCTGTTTGGCCGGCCAAACTGACATGCACACTTATAAGTGCACAGTACTCCTCCCTGCGATGGCTTGGCCCGCACCTCCTGTCGGACGTAAGCAGCCCAGACAGAGATAAATAAAACGATAATAACAATGTGTTATTATCGTTTTATTTATCATCTGCTGGCAGTGGGGCGACGCTCCTCCACCATTACCGAGGAGCCGCTAAAACTCTACTCCATTAAAATACGGGGCTCTAAAAAGCATTAATAGAGGTATTTACATATACTGATAAAAAACCTTTGAGCAGCCCTTTTTAAATCCATCCCATGTCCCGCGTAGAGACATGCAATCACGAGACAGCCCGCTCCCCTAATTGGATCGCATGTCACTTCTCTGAACAACGAGGTTCATGGTACACACCTTACAAGTTAGCGATTTTATCCAAATGGCAAACGGTAAAGGACAAATGGCCCATATGAGAGAGAGAGACGATATGAATGGCCTGGGGCAAATCAAGTGGGTTCACCCTCCATTGTACAGTCCTGAAGAGGCCAAAAAAACTGATTGCCGAAACGCGTCGACTATATCCTACGAGGAGTCCACGCTGAGAGTTGAAAAGGAAAAATTGACATATGGACTGCTGGCATAATCACATTGGATGATTTACATTTTACATTAGGCGAGAGCTACAATGAAAGTGACTATCTCTTGACGGACCCAGCTTGAAAATATGCATTAGGCTGTCCACTCATATGTATACGAGGACAGTGTGACTGTGGTTTTTAAGTTTTTTGTATTCTCACACGCAAGAAGTATCATCACAATAAACTGTTGACGTATTGTAACACTGGAGAAAGGGTCTGGATGCAAAACTTAAATTTAATGAATGTATTGTACAAATGACGGTGATGACCAACAATAATACATGAGTTATTGTTGACGAAAGAGTTCAGATTGATCCTGCAAGAGTTACTGTTGCTCTTTTTACATATCCCACCTCTTGCAGCATGCAAAACTGAGATTGGCAATAGCCCCAACTCCTTGTTGCAACACTGTGGAAGCGGAAGACTAAAAAATGACCTACCGGCGGATGCATTCCTCAGCTTCCTTCTCCTGCTGTAGCTTGTAATATACAGCAGCTCCGACTGCCAGAGGTCCAGCATCGCCACACAGGAAGGTGACCCCTTGCTTATTCAGGCATTTCAAGCTCTTGCTGATATGTTCCTGAGCCTTGTTCAAGTAGGAGGCATCTCTGAACACATTGAAGAGGTGCAGGTACAGCAGGGAAATGCCTTGGGGGGGAAAAAAGCAAGAATTTACAAGTGCACCACTTCAAGTTTGTTACAGATACCCTCAGCACTCCATCACACACAAAGTACTAAGAGTACAACCTCAACCACAGACTAAACAAAATATTACCATTACTAAAACATTCAATATATACAGTCACCCCAATGAGAACTCAGTTACAGATAATGATACAATAGATATATTGGAGTCCAGTTGACCACTTACTTGGCAGACCATGATTTTAAACTTGACTCATTAAAAAGGGACGTCAATAGAAGGGGCAAGATGGCTGCCGACTGACTTCAATGAGAGTTGCTGCTGCTGCTTCTCTCCATCTGGACCTTTAGGAGACTTTGATATGCCGGCTATTAGAAAACCATCTGCGAACACTCCCCCCCTCCCGTACTTACTATCTTTATGTGGACATGCGGCTGCTGGGCATTGATGGTCAGCTGAAGGCAAGGTGTTTTGCTACAGTTGTGCTCCTGCTGTCACCGAGTGCAAGGCGGTGTATCGGTTTACCGCGTGGGAGTCACTGCTTCGCTGGGAATATGGCCCCAAAATCGAACAAAGCCGAAAAAACTGCTAAAATGGCCAACAAGAATAAAGAGGACAACAATATTCCTGCTGATACGGTGAGGGCTGGTGCTTCCAATGTCGGCAATCCCAAGGCCGGCTCCGGTTTGGGTCGTGGAGTGGGCCAAGTTCGTCGAGGAGGACTGCTGCCAAAGAGAATGGAGGCCGCCGGAGGAGACATCGGAGCGGCTGGCGGGACCCGGCATAGGGTAGCGGCGGTGATAACAGCGGGAGCGATGCGGCAGACTACGGTGGCAGAGGCTTTCCTGATGTCTCCATCACCCACCGGTTTCCAGGGGGGATCGGTGAGTCCCTCAGAAAGTGAGATGGCGGGAGTTACCGGAGCCGAGGGTTTGAAACAGCCTACACAATCGAGCCTTGAGAACGGACCACAGGCGAAAACCGGACTGGAGCAGGGATCGGGATCTGACTGTGCTCAGCTTCAACAGGTGGAAGAATCACTAGGTGCTTGTATTTCCTCAATGGCTGAAACTTTAGAACATGTCATTGTGGAAGCTGTTTGCGTGGAGACACAGGATGAGCAGTGTGATAGTGGAGAGCAGGGAGATGAGCAGGATTACAGCACTAAGCCAGGCTATAATGCAGTATCTGTCCAGGAAAAACTTACAGAGTTACCTGCTTTGGTGGCAGGAAATGGAATGGCGGCTTAAAAAATAAACTGCGAAAACAATATTTGCTCAAACTCTGAATTAATCAATGGGGCCCCTGCCACCATATCGAAAGGCCAAGCATTGCAGCAGCATCACGAGATGACTCATGGGTCCCCAGAGGGGGACCAATTTTTCTCTCTTAATGATGATTCAGAATCCTCTGCACTTAGCGATCTTAACATCACGGAAGAAACTGACTCTGAAGAATCTGCAACTGTGCAAAAAGGTCCCCGTGGTAAACCCGCACCTCAGCGGCGCAGGAATAGATCTAGCGGTGGCAGTGATCAGAATAATGTGGAAACAGCGAGGAAATTGGAATGGGATTACTCGGCCACTAGTATGGTTTATGAGGTTAATGAGCAAGCAGATTTAGATGGCTTAGGTGTATCTTCAGGACCCCCCACCCCACCCACTCTGGACTTAGTGTATTCCACTCTTAAACAAATGCAGGGAGAGGCCAGAAATGAAAGTAGAAGATCGCTACAAGCCACCAAGAAACTACAAACCTCTATTCGCAAAGTTAATAAACTTTGCACAGAAATGGCCGAGCGGGTTACTCATGTGGAGGACAGAACTGTGGCTCTGGAAGAGGAAGTAAACAGGCTACAGGAATTCAAGGTGCAACAGGAAAAACAAGCACTGGATGTCTGCTGGAAACTCGAAGATTTTGAGAACCGCCAGCGGCGGAACAACGTTCGCTTATTGGGGGTTGCTGAAAAAGCGGAGGGGGCTAATATAGTGCCCTTCGTGGTGTCCTTATTAAAGGGGGCTTTTCCGGATCTTGCCCAATGGAACTGGGATATGGAGGTCCAACGGGCTCACCGTTTCCCAATGGTGCAGAGGAGGAATGCTTCATCCAGGCAAGATGCGTACCCAAGAGCAATCCTGATTTATGTTGGGAACTTTCTCTTGAGACAAGCCATTATTGATAAAGCTCGCCCAGACGCCAAGAGGTCTTTTGAAGGGCATACTTTTTTCGCTCGTCCTGATTTTTGCCACGCCACTGTAGAGCGTAGATGGCGCCTTCGGCAACTGATTACAGCATTTCAGGGGGTAGGCAGTGAAGCATATCTGCTATTCCCTTCTCGTCTTAAAGTCATAACGAATGGACAAATTCGTATGTTTTCCTCGGAGGTGAAGGCACAAGAATTTTTAACGGAGCTTAAAGAGGCTAAAGGAAGGGCAGATATCCGTTAAAATATTCTGGGCTGGGTAACGGTTTATTTAGAGTATGGATAATGGTTCACGAATTTCACTTTATTTTTTTAACCTTGGTGTGGTAAATAAAGTTGAGCAGTGGGGGGAGGGGGTGGAAGGCGGTGGTTGTTAGAGATGGATGGGGAGAGGGAGTGTGGCAACTGGAGATGTGAGATCGGTCACCACACATAGGTCATGTTTGACCTATTTGCCTGTAAGGGTTGTTGGGGGCGGTGGGGGTGGAGGGGTGGTTGGGCTTGGGTAGGGGTTTTTCACAGCATAGTACAGCACTATATATGAGGGAAGGGTTAGGTAAAAGCTCTATTGATTTCAGAATTAAATTTTTTTGTAAAGAAGAAGGGATTGAGGTGAAGTTAGCCGGGAGAAGGGAGTGCAATATCAAATCGAAACTGAAAGCAGAAGGGCAATCACTGAATATTAATCAATGGCTCATGTGAATCTTAAAATTATTTCTATTAATATCTGTGGGCTTAATGATCAGGCTAAGCGACAAAGATCAGCAGTAATTCTGAAAGCCCTGCGTACTGATATACTGTGTATACAGGAGACCCATATAGAATATACTAGAGCTGGGATTCTTGAACAATTGGGTTTTAGACTGCTGGTGGCCTCCAAACAAGGTACCAAAATCAGAGGGGTAGCTATCCTCACTCGTAGGAAAGATTTAATTGTTAAAAGGATATTATCGGATAGGTGGGGACGCTGGGCAATTGCAGAATGTGGATTTTTAGGAGAATTATTTACTATTTGCTCGCTTTATGATTCAACAGCAGATGATCCCGAGGTATTGGAGTTCTTGGATAATGAATTTGCCCATTGGCCTACTCCACTTATAGTATGTGGTGATTTTAATATTAATGGGTTAGGTGGACTATGGGGCAAAACTGGCAATAAATATTCGGGGCGCAAAAGAAAGGTTTTTAAAGCACTTTCTAATCTGACTAAAAATCATGGGATAATAGATGTATGGAATCATCTAAAAATCAATGATGATGGTAACACCTTCTACTCTGCCCCGCACAATGCGATTTTTCGACTCGATTATTTTTTTGTTTCACATTCACTAATACATCGTGTCATAATTGAAAAGCTCCCCAGGTTAATATCAGACCATAACCCTCTTGTACTCACTCTGAGTTTTTTTAAAGGAGAGCGGGCTGAACGGACATGGTCCTTCGAAAGAGGGCTTTTAACAGACTCAGAGTATGTTTCTCATATGAAGGGGTGGATCACGGCCTTCTTCGATATAAACAGACATAGTGCTAGCACCGGAGTTGTTTGGGATACCTTTAAGGCCGGGGTAAGAGGTGAGACTCTCAGTTTTAGCTTTTCTCGGCAAAAGAAGGAGGCGCATCACGAAGAGATGCTCCTCAATAATTTAGCTAAAATTGAAGAGGCGCTTGCCTCTGCGGTTAAAGCCGGCTCATCTATCACTGATATCTTGTATCAACTTGCCTGGGCTAAAGCAGGAATAGGCGAAAGGGCAGCTGCTAAGGCCTCAGCAAGCTTTTTAGCCAAAAGAGAACAATGCTATGAATTTAGTGAGCGGGTAGGTCACACTTTGGCAGTGAGACTTCGACAAAGATGCGCTGCAAGCGAGATTAATGTGGTCCAGGATGAGTGTGGAAATTTAGTCACTGACCCACATGGGATTCAGGAAGTATTTAGGTCATTTTATCATCAATTATATGGGGAAGAACCACAGGATTTGCAAACTTTAACTCAGGATCTTCTCAATAGTATATCTCTTCAAAGTATCGAACCTGGAGATAGAGAAAACCTTGAGGTAACTCTGACTCAGGATGAGATATTTGATGCAGTGAGAAATCTTCCACCGGGTAAGGCCACAGGACCGGATCAGATCCCCTTGGAATTTTATAAGATCTTCTTAGAGGAAATCGGACCGGTCCTTGTTGAAACGATACATGGCGCCCAATCCGGGAGCTCAATCCCAGCATCTTGGGCAGGTGCTGACATCATAATATTTTTTAAAAAAGGCAAGCCACCTCTGGAGCCTGGGTCTTATAGGCCCATTACACTTATAAATAGTGATTCTAAAATTTACTCAAAAGCCTTAGCATCTAGTCTGAATACAATCATAGCTAGATCTATCCACCCATGTCAACACGGATTTATCCCCGGGAGGGGTACCACTCAGCATACTCGGCGTGTAATAACATTGTTTGACGCTGCAGAAGTCTCAGGGGACCCTATGGCTTTGCTGCTCCTTGATGCAGAAAAGGCCTTTGATCGGGTCTCCTGGGACTTTCTATGGGAAGCTATGAAGTGGTTTGGAGTTGGGCAGCGGTTTATTACGGCTATCCGCGCTTTGTACAATGCACCAACAGCTCGACTAAGAATTAATGGGAAATACACAGCACCCTTCGGGTTAAACGGGGCACCCGGCAGGGCTGCCCCTGTTCACCCCTTCTATTTGCTATTTATATTGACCCCTTAATCCGGCTCTTGGAAGATTGTCAGGAAATCAAGCCGGTGATTTATCAGGACATTCCAACAAAAGTCCTCGCTTATGCTGACGATGTGGCCTTAGTTACTCCTGATCCCTTAGCTGCAATAGCGGCAGCTGAGCAGATCGCTTTAACTTTTGGTAGGATTTCTGGATATGCCCTAAATAAACAGAAGACCCAGATAGTCATCAACCGGGGAACCAGTTTCTCTGACCCACAGGTAACAGAATCAGCGGTCTATCTGGGTATTTCTATCACTGCGGATTTGAATTCATTGGTCGCAATTAATACCGACCCCATAATCCGGAAGGCTAAGAAAGACTTCGATAATTTTCATAACTTGCATTTATCTTTAGTTGGTCGCTGTAACGTGGTCAAAATGGTATTTTTGCCCAAAATACTTTACTTATTTAGAGCTATCCCTCTTGAATTTGGAAAGCAATGGTTTTCTGTTTTAGAAAGTGTGGTAAATTGCTTTGTTTGGGCTCATGGCAAAACAAGGAGAGCACTTCGATATATGACGCTTCCCTTGGATAGAGGGGGTTGGGCACTCCCAGATTTTAGATTCTATTATTGGGCCGCGGCTCTCCAGTATATGTCGATCCTGTTTGGTGGATATTCAGAAGAATCAAGGGTTGGGGTTTTCTTGCCTGATGTATACCAGTTACTGGTGGGGAAGGATGCCGTGAGCTGTTTTCTTAAATTTAATGAGCCAAGTTATTAACAGAGAAAGAAATTTAAGACTCGATTGGCCGCCTTTAAAATATGGGCTGCTCTTAAAAAAAAGGTTGGTTTGGGCAGAATGAACTTTTATACTCAGATGTATGGTAACCCTACGCTTCCGGAAATCTTTTCAGATCAGACAATGGCAGCGTGGGCCCGGCTTGGTCTCGTGAAAGTTGGGGATTTGATGGGCTCAGAGGGTTGGCTTCAATTTGGGGATATTCAGGATAAATTTAATATCAGTTCAAGGAATTTTTTTAAATACCTCCAGATTAGAAGCTTTCTGGGTAAAAAGACGGGAGGTGGTAGTCACTTCAGTAATAACAAAGTTATAGATGCTATTAGAAGCAGCAAGGGTTGTAAATTAAAAGGAATTTACAGTGAACTTATTTCACTGAAGCAGGATGATCTGGGTAAGCATGGTGAAAAGTGGAAAGACAGGCTGGGCACGGAACCAGATAATTTCTTTGATTCTTTAGAGCTGGGGCAGACAGTATTATGTTCGGCCGGGTTGCAGGCACAGCATTTTAAGACGTTATTTTCACTTTATTATACACCGGCAAAGATAGCTCAATGGGGAGGACAGGCGGGAATTAGCTGCCCCCGGTGTAATGCTTTAAAAGCGGACCTAGTCCATATGTTCTCCACGTGCCCGTGCCTTGATGTAATAAAATCCTCCATTGCATCTTTCTTTGAAAATACTCTGGATATTAAAGTTAAACTGACCCCAACCTTAATTCTTCTTGGGATTGACAATTCCCAGGAGCATGTCCCGTATTTTCGATTTATTTTTTTAACCATGGCAGTGTTTCGTATTTGTATTGCCGCAGTCTGGTTAGACCAAACCGCTCCAACGCTTCAAGTGTGGTTAGCCAGATTACTAGCAATGTTTAATCTTGAGCGGGGTATTTATGAGCGGCGGGGAAAAAGAGGGAGAATCTTGGGGAAACGTATCTGGGACCCGATTTATAAATGGAAAGAACGTCAGAATTAACTTGGGCCAGAGTTTTAAAAAGTGTTTGATATTGGATAATATATTCGGACTGTTACCAGGGATGTTGTGATCTGCCTCCCTGTTTCCCCACTTCCCTTTTTTTTTTCTTTTTTTTGTTTCCTCCTTTTCTTTTCTTTTCTTTTCCTTCTTTATTGTTAGAACTTTTCTCAAACTCCAGAAGCTAAATATGGAAATTATTACCCTCATTTGTGAATGAATTATATATGTATTATGAGGCTGTTTATAATGTAAAATCTTTAATAAAAATATTTTTTTTAAAAAGGGACGTCAATCAAAATATTTTCCCCAAATAAGATCACTAGTTGAGTAACACTGATGCCCCCTAATGCTTGTTGACTCCAGAAGATACACCGCTGCCGAGCTCCGAGCCCTGGAGCCCAGACTCCGCAACAACTGCTGCTTCACCTCTCCGCAATCAACAGTAGGACTTTTCACCAGCCTGCACTGCCTCGTCTCCTGCAACACCGGAGCACCCGCACGCACGACGACCACTACGTTGACCACAACTGTGTCAGAGAAACTCGACTGCCTCCTCCTCAACACACAATCACTCTGAAAGCACACCACCTAAATCTGGGACATCATCATCCTGACCTACGACGTCATGTTCCTCACCGATACCTGACTAACCCCTGCAATTGCTCCCGACATTGCCTCAGCAACAACAGACAGTTACAAGATAGCACACCGGGACTGCACCAACAAACACGGAGGCGAGATCACCATCATCCACAAAGAAAACACCACTGGCCCAGCACCACAGATGACACTACCCCTATCATGGAACACCTCAACCTCAAACTCCAAACAGGGGGCAAATCCACCATCAAGGGCACCCTCACCTACAGACCTCCAGGGTTTCATCCCAGCTTCTGCAATACCATTCCCAACTTCATCGCCCCGCTCACCATTAACTCCATCTTCCTCAGTGAACTCTTTTTCCACCTCAACGACCGCAACACCGCCAACCTCCTCGAAAGCAAGATCATTATCGGCCCCTCCCAACTAGTCACCAACCCCACACACAATGCGGGAAAAACGCTTGACCCCATCTTCACGTCCAGCAACAAAGTCAAGTACAGTCATGTCACAGAGCTCACCTGGACAGACCACGCCATTGTCCACTTCGTCATCACCAGACCCCACGGCACCACCCCTGAGCTGCCCAGTGCCCCCCACCACAACTGAAGCAGAGTATCAGAGAGCCAGTGGACAGACACCATCAACATTTCCCACCCCGACACTGCACCCAACCTAGAACAAGCTGTCAAGAACTTCACTGCTTGGATCACCAACAGAATCACCCCCATCAAGCCCACCAAACGCAAAAGATCCACCAAACAGGCCGGATGGTACACCACAGAGCTGAGAACCGCAAAACGCACCTGCAAGCAACTAGAAATAATATGGCGTACCAGTAAAGATCATGCAGACAGAGCCACCTTCAAGATAGCCCTCAACCACTACCACCAGCTCCGGAAGGAGACGAAAAAGAACGCCCTGGCGGACCGCAACAAAGTCAGCTCCAACCGCAGCAAAGAACTCTTCAACATTGTTAGAGAGTTCTCCAACACCTCAGCCACGGAAAACATCACCCCTTACCAGGAACTTTGCGACACCCTAGTAGACTTCCTCCACGACAAGATCTCCACCATCTACAAGAAGATCATCAGCGGCGAGCTCACCACCCTCTTCCACGCCTCCATCACCACTGCCACCTTCTTTGAAAAATGGAAACATGCAGAAGTCAAATCCCTTCTCAAAAAACCGCCCGCCAACCCCAGCGAACTCAAAAAATACCATCTCATCTCTCCGTTCCTCTTCCCCGCCAAAGTTCTCAAAAAAGCCATCAACCGCCAATTCATTGAACACCTATAGAACAACCATCTTCTGGACACTTTCCAATCCGGATTCCGCAGCAACCACAGCACCAAAACTACCCTAATCGCCACTGACAACATAAGAACCCTTCTCGACTGAGGAGAGACAGCGGCCCTGATCCTCCTCAACCTCTCAGCAGGATTCGACACTGTGTCCCACCACACCCTCATCAAAAGACTTCACATCAGAATCCAAAGAGACACCCTTAAGTGGATCGCCTCCTTCTTCACCGGAAGAACCCAGAGAGTTTGTCTACCTCCATTCACCTCAGAGCTCAAGAACATCATCTACAGCATTACTCAAGGCTCGTCCCTCAGCCCCACTCTGTTTAACACTGTTATACCTGCTGCTCAGCCAGTGTGACTGGGGTGTGGAATGTTGGTGATGCTGTGGAATGTTGGTTGATTGAGGGAGTCAGTTGGAGAATGGGCTGAGCAGCAGGAAGGCTGCTCCTGGTGGGCCTTACCCATCATCTTACTTAGTTGGAACTATGATCTAACAAATCTACCTATAATCTACTCTACGGCCTCCAGAACTTTCATTTACAACACTGGTGACGATTTAGGTAAAGAAACAATGCGTGCAGGAAGGTTATGAAGATTTAAGAAGAAACTGAAGCGGAAACTAAGAACTAAAATAGTTTGAAAGAAATTGGAACCACACAAAAATGAAGACCAAATAGAAATTGAAGCTTGTGAGATTTAATGTGCCCTGGACACAGCCGCACCAGTGTCTATTTACACCAGACAGCCTGCTAACCAGGGAAATTGAACAGGCGGCCATCTGAATGAAATTATGGCTGCATCAAACTATGTGTACCAGCAGCATTTAAGAGCAGCGCTTACTTTTGCAGGAACTGGCAACGTTTCATGACACCCGAACTTTGAATTTCAATGTTGCGGCACTGACTGGGTGTACCACGATGGATGGCAGCGCTAACTGCATGGGAAGCAGCTAGTGATGAAAGCGGACCGTCTGTGCGTGTATCAGCAGTTCGGGGTTGAAGTGGAACTTTATTGGTGTGTAGGTGTTTTAACTACACAGCGAGCTGTGAGTATATACAGACTTCAAGATGGTAAATATAAGTAGCGCTGTTGTTTGAGTTTAAAAGTGCACCGTTACTTCCGCGCAAGCCGTGTAGGAGGAGTGGCTATGTAGAAGCTTATATGCAAGTCATCGACACATTCTTTGGATTCCAGCCGTGAGGAAGAACAGGCGCGCATAAGTCCACGTCAGTAAGGGAAGAGAGAACGTCTACTGTCCAATGAAAGTGACAAAGAACGGCGCACCGTCTTCAACTTTGACCTGTGCTTTACACCCCGTTCATGCGCTGTCAACAATGTCTTTGGAAGTACTTCGTAGGAGCTGCAAGCTGGATGGCAGCTGCGCTTACTGGAGCTGTGACGTTGAAGGCAAGAAAAGAAAGCAGAACTAGAATGGCTTCAAGAATTAGCCGTGTTGCACACATGCAGCATTGTGTAGTAGCGCATGTCTGGAATCAAGCTGTGCAGTGATCCAAGGATGTCAGCCACGTAACTGCGGTGGGCGTGCATAGTACATGGAAAGTGAGGTAGAACTGGAGAATTTTATTTTAGCATGCATTGTGGAAATTAAAGAAGGACACCTTGAGAATGCCATGTCCAGGCAGACTCCAACATATTTGTCGGAGGCTCATGCTGTGAGGACGCTGGGAGTACATTGCAAGCTTTGTGGTGTTAAGAGCAGAACTTGGCAAGAACTTTTTGGCGCAGACCACGGTGACCACTTTATTTGTTTTGATTTATTGTTTTTCTAATGGACAGTGGTGACGACTTCATATGAGATGTGTATTCTTGTGTACTAAGTGGAGTTTCGGGTGAGAGGTCGCTCACCGGTGATCTTGAGTTTTACTGGGGGCTACTGTCCTATGCCATTGCCACTGTATGTCTGTGTGCTATTATTAATATGCTACATTGGTGTTTTTTTTCATTAAGGGTGTGTTAGTTATCCCATACTGTATTTCTGCCAGTGTGTTGTTGCATGTGTGGAACACGTACATATTTGGGCCTAGGTGTGAGGGTTCTGATATAAGGGTCCTAAGGTCCTGAGGTGAGACCATTTTCTGGTCCTGACTTGTGATTGAATTTTTTTGTTCTCACCCTTCCTATGGGGTTAAGGGTGAAGGGCAGTGGTTAAGCCAAGGTGTTCCACTCTTCCTATGGGGTAATTGTGAAGGGCAGTGTTTAAGCCAAGGTGTTCCACCCTTCCTATGGGGTTAAGGGTGAAGGGCAGTGTTTGAGCCAATGTGTTCCACCCTTCCTAAGGGGTTAAGGGTGAAGGACAGTGGTTAAGCCAAGGTGTTCCACACTTCCTATTGGGTAAGGGTGAAGGGCAGTGTTTAAGCCAAGGCGTTCCACCCTTCCTATGGGGTTAAGGGTGAAAGGCAGTTTTTAGCCAAGGTGTTTCACCCTTTCGAAGGGGTTAAGGATGAAGGGCAGTGTTTAAGCCAAGGTGTTCCACCCTTCCTGATGTTTTTTTCTTTCGCTATGGGCGGTTCTCGACTTCGCCTCCGGTGGTTGGTTCCCTGCGTGTTGTCTTTTATGTTAGCCTGGCCAGCTGGTATGTTTGTGGCATTAGGGGTTTGGGAGAGGAGCTGTGGTGTGGTAGAGTGTATGTTTTTTTTGATTGAAAGGGAGAAGATGAGTGAGGTGGTAGAGTGTGTGTTCATAGTGGCTTATTCACCTATAGTTAAAATGGCAATATGTTTGCACTCAACAAGTTAAGTGCATGTAATCCTATTACATGTTTATCTTTATGTTTATTTATGGTGATTAGCATGAATAGTCTTTTACAATTAATTAGCATGAATGGTCTTTACAATTAATAATTTGCATGAATGTCCTTATTACATTTTTTTAGTGTGACATGTACTATCCCTATATTTAAATGTGCAATATCATTACTTACTGAGATCAGCAACATGGTTGCGGCTTCTTTCCACCTCTTACTTCCATGCACTTTTCTTGCCTCTCGCTTTGCTTTTGTGTAGACATGCATGGAGTAGTCGCTAATGTTATTCTAGTGTTTGTAAAGAAGGGAGATATCTTATACCTGCTGCTTAGCCAGTGTGACTGGGGCGTGGAATGTTGGTGTGGGGCGATGCTGTGGAATGTTGGTTGATTGAGAGAGTCAGTTGGAGAATGGGCTGAGCAGCAGGTAGGCTGCTCCTGGTGGGGCTTAAACATCATTTTACTTAGGTGGAACTATGATCCAATAAATCTACCTATAATCTACTCTACGGCCTCCAGAACTTTCATTTACAACACAATGTTGTAATCAAAAGAGGTCCAGTAGTCCAGGTGTAGAATAGGTAAGATGATTTAATATGTTGTTATCATGAAGAGCCCCACCAGGAGCAGCCTTACAACAAACACTTACCTGACCCCCTTGGCCAACATCGTCAGAGCTCATGGATCAAACATAATATCCTATGCAGATGACTCCCAGTGCATCCTCTCACTCTCAGAAGAACCCACCACCATGAGAGCTAACTTCCGCAGGTGTATGATGAGCGTGGCTGACTGGATGAGAGACAATTGCCTGAAAGTCAACACAGACAAGATGGAAGTGCTGGTCTTTGGCAATAGCACCACCCAGTGGAACGACTCCTGGTGGCCCACGGAACATGGACCCTCTCCCACTCCAACAGACCATGCTCGGAATCTCGACAGTAGACACACCATGAAAACCCAAATTAGCAGTCTCATCTGCCTGCTTTCTCACTCTTCCCATGCTTCAAAAAAATCTTCAAATGGCTCCTCATCAATGCCAGACCGTCCCTCAAGCCCTAGTTACTTGCCGCCTGGGTTACGGCAACACACTCTATGTAGGAATCACCACTAACTTCTGATGAGACTGCACACCATAGAGAATTCTATGACCAGACTAATTTGCGACCTCCAATGGACCCACATCACCCCTCGCCTCAAGAAACTCCACTGGGCCCCCATACAGAAAATATGTAAATTGCAGATGCTGACCTACAAGGTCCTGAAAAACCAAAGACCAGCCGCCATTAACCACCGCCTGAACTTCCACCAACCCTCCAGACACTTATGCCAGCCTCCCTCACGCACACCCCCACGTCCCCCGAAGAAACAGTGGAGGACGCTCCTTCTCCTACCTCTCGGCAAAATCCTGGAACGACCTCCCCCTGCACCTACGGACCTCCGCCTCGCTCCTGGAATTCCCGAAGGCACTCAGGACTTGGCTGTTCAACTGAACCCACCTGTAAGAAAGTGGCTCTGTATATACTGCACCAAAGTAAGGTTCAGTGTGCACAGAGTCCACAGTCCCCAGAGGTTTGGCAGAGGCTAAAGTTAGATATAACCTTACTCTCTAAAGTGGTAGCTTGGTCGAGCAGTAAGGCAGTATCAGAGGACAGTGTAAAGCATTTGTTGTACACACTCAGTCAGCAAATGAAGCCACACACTCAAGAACTGAACTCTAGGCCAATGGTTTGTATATAAAAATATAGTTGTTTTATTTTAGAACCAACAATGGGTGTCAAAATATACTTTCTCAGAATGAGATGCTTTAGTTAACTACTGTTCAATTGGCAATAGACTTTTGAATGCAATAGTTACAGTTGTTGCAATATGCAACACAATTTTAAACACAATTATACATTGAGCTCAATGGAAATTTCTGGTTAAATGCAATAGATTACTTTTTGGATTACTTTTCTAACCACGGGACTGGATCTTGGATTCAGTCCCGGGACACTTCCTGTAAACAGGTGAGAAAAAGCGTTTTGGTTAGGGTAGTGATTTTTGAGGAATATTACTGTATTTCAAAAGTTGACACTTAGAAACTTTTCTGGGTAAAATTACCAATGTTATCCTAGGGAAGGAAATACAGTTTGCAAGCAAAGTATGTTTACGTTACTTTTGTAATCCAGTGCTGGACTCCTAGGTTCAGCACTGGGACATTTACTTAAAACAGGTAAGTAATTACGTTTTGTAGTTTGTACGATTTTTAAAGAATATTTGTATGATTCAGAAATCGACACTTAGAAACTTTTTCAACAAAAAGCAGGCAATGATATCCTATGAGAGGAATTTCCAGTTACTGGTAAGTACGGTAAAAATTACTTTTCATGGTCGGTACTGGACTAAAAGATGCAGTACTGAGGTCTCTCCTGATAGTAGGTGAGTAATTCGAAATTCGTTACTGTTGTGATTTTTAAGCAATATTTTGGTATTTCAAAAGTGGACACTTAGAAGAAATTTCACAGAAAACCAGTCAATGGATCCCTATGTAAGAAAATTCAATTCGCCGGTAAGTTACTTTTAACGTTACTTTTGTAATCCAGTGCTGGACTCCTAGGTTCAGCCCTGGGACATTTACTTAAAACAGGTAAGTAATTACGTTTTGGTAGTCTGTACGATTTTTAAAGAATATTCTTGTTTTCAAAAGTCGACACTTAGAAACTTTTGGAAGAAAAAGTGTCCATGTTATCCTATGAGGAAAAATGAGTTATCGGTCTCGAGGTAAGTAATCGGTCTTTTGAGTTAGGGTTCTGGGGTTAGACTCAGGGGTCTCCCAGGGTCAGTGATGCACTGTTGTTGCACCCTCAGCGGCACTAGGGCGGCCGGGTGCAGAGTGTTGAGGCCCAATGTTATCCTATGGAGGATAGGGGGACTCCGGTTGGTGGCGGCTGGCAAGCAGGCCACGGGGTTGTGGGAGCAAAGCTCCTAGGGTTAAGATCAGGGCACGTTGGGGACCAAGTTAGCACCAAAAAGGCACCCTCAGCGGCACTAGGGCGGCCGGGTGCAGAGTGCTGTTTTGAGGTCGGGTGCCCTGTTGATTTCAATGGAAATTTTCGGTTTTGGTTTTCAGCTGCAGGCTCGGTCCAGGAAGACTTCCAGGAGGAACCAACAGCTGGGCAGGTAAGTTGGAGGGCTCGGGGACGTAGGTGCACCTCGGGTTCCTTTCTCCAGGGCGCAGGGCGTCTGGATGCAGGGGTGTCTTTTGAGGTCGGATTTCACCTTACCGGGCCACTCGCGGTTGGGGGTTCTCCGTGCAGAGGCTGCAGGCGACGTCGGGGAGTCCTGGAGGGGTCAACCCACGGTGGACTCGGACTCTGGAGAGCTGGGGGACCTCGCTGGGACCGGTGGGCCACTTGAACTCGGGCTGTAGGCGACGGGTGCAGTGGTGGTTCCAGGCGTCGGGTTTCTTTCTCCTCAGCAGGCTCGGAGTCTTTGTTTGGTGTTTCTTTTGAACAGAGCTGCTGTTCACAGGAGATCCGGTCTTTGTTGAAGGCAGTCAGTCCTCCCTGGGGTTCTGGAGGTCGCTGGCTGCAGGACAAGACTATTTTTGGCGCAGGATCTCTGGAAACTGCAGACGGGCCGGTAGGGCTGGGGCCAAGTCAGTTGTTCTCTGCAGTCTCCTCTGCTGGGCGTCTTCTTTAGTCCTTTTTCTTCTTAGGTTGCGGGAATCTAAGGAAGGAAGGTTCAGGGTGCCCCTAAATACTAGATTTAGGGCGTTACAGGTAGGTAAAGGGCAGGGACCAATGGGTCCCTGCCCTGGGGTGGGTACACCCCTATCCTGCCACTCTCCTGTGGGAGGGGGCAGGAGCCTAGTCCTGATTGGGCAGGGCTCCCCATCTTCAAGATGGCGAGAGCCCGGAGATGTGCTTCACCTCGCCTCCCCCACCTGAGGGGTGGGGTTGGCAGAGGGTGGCACACCCCCTTTCCTCCCTTGGTGTTTCCTCCAGTCTTCCCACCAGGATGGGGGAGGAACCGGTGGGGACCAGTTGCTGAGTACAGCAAGTGGTCTGGGGAAGCTCACAAAGGCGGAATGCCTTTGAAGCTTCCCCTGCCCATCCTGGGGGAGGGGCCTAGCACCTCACCCAGGACGTGCATTGTTGCAGGCCCGGGAGAGCGGATGGCTCTCTACCCAGGGGTCCAGCAACATGTCTGCTGTGTGGCAGCCTAGGCAGCCCCTCAGACAAGACGTGGACTGTAGGTTAGGTTCAGGGGTAACTCTAAGTTGCCCTCTGACGTGCATTTTACAGTAAATCCCACACTGGCATCAGTGTGGGTTTACTGTGCTGAGGAGTTTGATACCAAACTTCTCAGTCTTCAGTGCAGCCATCATGGTGCTGTGGAGTACGTGCTGACGACCTCCCAGCACCATATACTCGGAATGGCAGCCCTGCACACAGTGCCCAGGAATGGGCCTGGGTACTGTAGGGGCAAAGGGCTCATGCACCTGTGCCCTCACCACTGGCATAGGGCACCCAGCTAGAGGGGTGACTGAGGTATGCCAGGGCAGTGTGTTTGTGGGCATGGCACACAGGGATGTGTGCCATGTCGACTCTCTGTTTTGTTCTGCACCAAGACACTCAGCCTGCAAGGGCAGTGTGTGTGTGTGTCAGGGTACAGGGCCTCTAAGGGTGGCACAATAAGTGCTGCAGCCCTTAGGGGTCTTCTCTGGTCACAGTGCCCTGGGTACCTAGGGTACCATTTACCAGGGGCTTACCTGTGGCCAGAGATGCCAATTGGGTTTAGGCTGAGTACAGTTTTTAGGGAAGGAACACAGGCCCTGGGTACCTGATTGGCAGGGATCCAGGGCACACCAAGGAAAAGTGCATCAGTTATCAGGCAAAAAGTGGGGGTTACTGCAACAGAAACCCACTTTCCTACACAAGCCCCCCCAGCCCAAAGGCCAGGAGACTCAGCCAACGCTGGGAGAGCCTGTCTAGTCTTTCAGGCGAGGAAGAGTTGGGGAAGTGGTTTGAAAGTTGCAGGGCCTACTCCGCCTTATATCCTTCTGTCCAGGTCAGTCCCTTTGGGGAGCTGGCCTACCTCATCAGTTTCAGGACCTAATTCCCAAAGCTCCTCTCCTTGCTCTTTAGTGTCTTCACCCCATCTTTTAAGTTTGGGTTCAGAGGTGCCCACCTCTGCAAAGTCTAACTTAGCCAGGGCAAAGCCCAGCTTACCCACAGAGGTCACCCACAGTTTGAGCAACCCCACCATGACCAATAGGGTCAGGGGGCCTAGCTTGTTATTTGGCAGGGGTTAGGCCACCATGCCAAGGATAGGGCTGCCATGAAGGCTAACACCCAGCAGAGGCTGCTGACAGCTGTCAGTGCCCAGAACCACACCTTTAGCTCCTGTCTGGCAAGTGAAGGGGCTATCTTACAGGTCTCTTTGGGTCCTGGCTGTCTGCCTGTTGCTTTAGGGTGGGGGTCACTAAACTTTGTAGTGAGCACCCTTCCTCCACCCTTTGTTCTGCCAGCTGAGGAGCCACCAACTCAGGCTGGACAGTTGCCTGACTAGTCAGGTCTTCTTGTTGGCTAGGGGGCTTTACCAGGGCCACTTCTGGAGTTTTCCCTCACTGGGATAGAATCTCCCTGGCCCTCTGGGACTGTGGCTAACAGTTGCCCACCTTTCCTACCCTGTTCCTTTTTACTCTTTTGGGGCTCAGCTGCACTGACTGCAGGTTGAGCCCCCCAGGTTTCTTGGGTGAGGCCTGGCATTGGGCCAGTGCCTCTCTTTGGCTCAGGTCCACCTCTAAGTGGTCATTCCCCAGGAGACAATCAAGGGGAGGTCTTTACTGACTACCACCTTTCTCCATCTAAGGGACCCAGCTATGACTAGGGGCACTACAGCCACAGGCCTAACAGTGACTCCCCCTGGGACAGCCCTTACTCTCCTTGATTCCCCTGGGACATACTGGTGTGGGAGTACCAACCTGTCATGCACCACAGTGTGACTGGCACAGGTATCTCTCAGGGCAGTGGCTGGGATTCCATTCACCAGTAGGCGGTGGAAGTGTCTACTCCCTCTGGGATCTCCAGCTTACCTCTTGGGCCCATTTTCCAGTTGAAAGCTAGGAGGACTTCCTCATCTGAGGACCCTTCCTCCAGAGCTACACTGGCAACTCCTGGGGCTACACTAGTCACCCCTGGGGCTGTACTAGGGATCTTGTTTTTAGGACAGCTAGGGTCCTTGGTGTGGTGTCCTGACTTCTGACAGTTGTGACACCATATTCTGTTGGGATCCCAATTCTTACCTTGGTACCCTGGTTTAGTTTGTGAGGTGTCTTTGGGCCCACCCTCCTGGACAGGTTTTTGGGGGCTGCCTGGGACTCCTTACTTTTATCCTTAAGGGGTTCACTATCTTTCTTCTGGGGAGGCTTTGTGACCCCTTTCTTTTGGTCACCCCCAGTGGATGTCCTAGTTACCCTTGTTCTGACCCAGTGGTCTGCCTTCTTTCCCAATTCTTGGGGAGAAATTAGACCTAGGTCTACCAAATGCTGATGCAACTTTTCGTTTGTGCAATTACTTAGTATGTGTTCCTTCATAAACAAATTGTAAAGTCCAGGAAAATCCTGCACATTATGTCCAGCTAACCAACCATCCAGTGTCTTTACTGAGTAGTCTACGAAGTCAATCCAGGACTGGGTCTGGGTTTTGTGAGCCCCCTGAATCTAATTCTATACTCCTCAGTAGTGAGCCCAAATCCCTCAATCAGAGTATTCTTCATGAGGTCATAGGACCCTGCATCTGGCCCAGAGAGGGTCAGAAGCCTGTCTCTGCAGTTACCAGAGAACAGTTCCCACAGGAGTGCCCCCAGAGAGGTTTCTTTACTTTTCTTATTTCACAAGCCCTCTCAAAGGCTGTGAACCATTTGGTGATGTCATCACCTTCCTCAAATTTAGGGACAATCCCTTTGGGGATTTTAGGATCAGAAGTTTCCTCCCTATCCTTAGTTTTAGTATTGCTGCCACCATTGACGGGTGCTAAACCCATCTCCTGTCTTTCCTTCTCTAGAGCCAGGAGTCTGGTCTCTAGGTCCAGTCTTTTGGCCAACCTTGCTAAAAGGTGGTCCTCCTCACTAAGGCTATCCTCAGTGTCCTCTCTGGGACCTGAACCACCTAGGTGGCCCCTAGGTCCCCAGAGGTTTACTCTTGGAAATAAGGGTGCAGTGACCCTGTCTTCCCTAGGAAGTGGTGGAGGTGGGTTACCATCCCCATCCTCCTCACTCCTTTCCTCCTCTGCGTGGTCATCACCATGCTCAGAGGGGTGGGCCTTAGCATACTCAGCCAGGAGCTCCTGGAGCCCTTGTTTGGTTGGATGCTGGCCCATTGGTATATTTTTAAGTTTACATAAGGACCTTATCTCTTTGAAAGACAAATGAAGATAAGGGGTGAGGTCGAGCTCCTCAACCATGTCCTGCATGTCATTATTATTTTCACTAATAGCTGGGTTGTTTTCTTGAGACATTCTAACAAAAAGTTCTAACCCCTCTACCCTTGACTATAGTGACTTTTTATTTTCTACAATTTTAAAGGGACTTAAGCAAGGCCCTAACAAGACTTTTAGTAATTTGGTAAAAAATGCCAATTTGAAAAAATCAGAATTCTAAAGGCAATTTAAGAGTTCTGTCGTGTGATCAGATGGTAACCAAGTAGTCCAACAATGCAAGTTTGTATCCCACCGCTGATCCACCAATGTAAGAAAGTGGCTCTGTATATACTGCACCAAAGTAAGGTTCAGTGTGCACAGAGTCCACAGTCCCCAGAGGTTTGGCAGAGGCTAAAGTTAGATATAACCTTACTCTCTAAAGTGGTAGCTTGGTCGAGCAGTAAGGCAGTATCAGAGGACAGTGTAAAGCATTTGTTGTACACACTCAGTCAGCAAATGAAGCCACACACTCAAGAACTGAACTCTAGGCCAATGGTTTGTATATAAAAATATAGTTGTTTTATTTTAGAACCAACAATGGGTGTCAAAATATACTTTCTCAGAATGAGATGCTTTAGTTAACTACTGTTCAATTGGCAATAGACTTTTGAATGCAATAGTTACAGTTGTTGCAATATGCAACACAATTTTAAACACAATTATACATTGAGCTCAATGGAAATTTCTGGTTAAATGCAATAGATTACTTTTTGGATTACTTTTCTAACCACGGGACTGGATCTTGGATTCAGTCCCGGGACACTTCCTGTAAACAGGTGAGAAAAAGCGTTTTGGTTAGGGTAGTGATTTTTGAGGAATATTACTGTATTTCAAAAGTTGACACTTAGAAACTTTTCTGGGTAAAATTACCAATGTTATCCTAGGGAAGGAAATACAGTTTGCAAGCAAAGTATGTTTACGTTACTTTTGTAATCCAGTGCTGGACTCCTAGGTTCAGCACTGGGACATTTACTTAAAACAGGTAAGTAATTACGTTTTTGTAGTTTGTACGATTTTTAAAGAATATTTGTATGATTCAGAAATCGACACTTAGAAACTTTTTCAACAAAAAGCAGGCAATGATATCCTATGAGAGGAATTTCCAGTTACTGGTAAGTACGGTAAAAATTACTTTTCATGGTCGGTACTGGACTAAAATATGCAGTACTGAGGTCTCTCCTGATAGTAGGTGAGTAATTCGAAATTCGTTACTGTTGTGATTTTTAAGCAATATTTTGGTATTTCAAAAGTGGACACTTAGAAGAAATTTCACAGAAAACCAGTCAATGGATCCCTATGTAAGAAAATTCAATTCGCCGGTAAGTTACTTTTAACGTTACTTTTGTAATCCAGTGCTGGACTCCTAGGTTCAGCCCTGGGACATTTACTTAAAACAGGTAAGTAATTACGTTTTGGTAGTCTGTACGATTTTTAAAGAATATTCTTGTTTTCAAAAGTCGACACTTAGAAACTTTTGGAAGAAAAAGTGTCCATGTTATCCTATGAGGAAAAATGAGTTATCGGTCTCGAGGTAAGTAATCGGTCTTTTGAGTTAGGGTTCTGGGGTTAGACTCAGGGGTCTCCCAGGGTCAGTGATGCACTGTTGTTGCACCCTCAGCGGCACTAGGGCGGCCGGGTGCAGAGTGTTGAGGCCCAATGTTATCCTATGGAGGATAGGGGACTCCGGTTGGTGGCGGCTGGCAAGCAGGCCACGGGGTTGTGGGAGCAAAGCTCCTAGGGTTAAGATCAGGGCACGTTGGGGACCAAGTTAGCACCAAAAGGCACCCTCAGCGGCACTAGGGCGGCCGGGTGCAGAGTGCTGTTTTGAGGTCGGGTGCCCTGTTGATTTCAATGGAAATTTTCGGTTTTGGTTTTCAGCTGCAGGCTCGGTCCAGGAAGACTTCCAGGAGGAACCAACAGCTGGGCAGGTAAGTTGGAGGGCTCGGGGACGTAGGTGCACCTCGGGTTCCTTTCTCCAGGGCGCAGGGCGTCTGGATGCAGGGGTGTCTTTTGAGGTCGGATTTCACCTTACCGGGCCACTCGCGGTTGGGGGTTCTCCGTGCAGAGGCTGCAGGCGACGTCGGGGAGTCCTGGAGGGGTCAACCCACGGTGGACTCGGACTCTGGAGAGCTGGGGGACCTCGCTGGGACCGGTGGGCCACTTGAACTCGGGCTGTAGGCGACGGGTGCAGTGGTGGTTCCAGGCGTCGGGTTTCTTTCTCCTCAGCAGGCTCGGAGTCTTTGTTTGGTGTTTCTTTTGAACAGAGCTGCTGTTCACAGGAGATCCGGTCTTTGTTGAAGGCAGTCAGTCCTCCCTGGGGTTCTGGAGGTCGCTGGCTGCAGGACAAGACTATTTTTGGCGCAGGATCTCTGGAAACTGCAGACGGGCCGGTAGGGCTGGGGCCAAGTCAGTTGTTCTCTGCAGTCTCCTCTGCTGGGCGTCTTCTTTCGTCCTTTTTCTTCTTAGGTTGCGGGAATCTAAGGAAGGAAGGTTCAGGGTGCCCCTAAATACTAGATTTAGGGGCGTTACAGGTAGGTAAAGGGCAGGGACCAATGGGTCCCTGCCCTGGGGTGGGTACACCCCCTATCCTGCCACTCTCCTGTGGGAGGGGGCAGGAGCCTAGTCCTGATTGGGCAGGGCTCCCCATCTTCAAGATGGCGAGAGCCCGGAGATGTGCTTCACCTCGCCTCCCCCACCTGAGGGGTGGGGTTGGCAGAGGGTGGCACACCCCTTTCCTCCCTTGGTGTTTCCCTCCAGTCTTCCCACCAGGATGGGGGAGGAACCGGTGGGGACCAGTTGCTGAGTACAGCAAGTGGTCTGGGAAGCTCACAAAGGCGGAATGCCTTTGAAGCTTCCCCTGCCCATCCTGGGGAGGGGGCCTAGCACCTCACCCAGGACGTGCATTGTTGCAGGCCCGGGAGAGCGGATGGCTCTCTACCCAGGGGTCCAGCAACATGTCTGCTGTGTGGCAGCCTAGGCAGCCCCTCAGACAAGACGTGGACTGTAGGTTAGGTTCAGGGGGTAACTCTAAGTTGCCCTCTGACGTGCATTTTACAGTAAATCCCACACTGGCATCAGTGTGGGTTTACTGTGCTGAGGAGTTTGATACCAAACTTCTCAGTCTTCAGTGCAGCCATCATGGTGCTGTGGAGTACGTGCTGACGACCTCCCAGCACCATATACTCGGAATGGCAGCCCTGCACACAGTGCCCAGGAATGGGCCTGGGTACTGTAGGGGCAAAGGGCTCATGCACCTGTGCCCTCACCACTGGCATAGGGCACCCAGCTAGAGGGGTGACTGAGGTATGCCAGGGCAGTGTGTTTGTGGGCATGGCACACAGGGATGTGTGCCATGTCGACTCTCTGTTTTGTTCTGCACCAAGACACTCAGCCTGCAAGGGCAGTGTGTGTGTGTGTCAGGGTACAGGGCCTCTAAGGGTGGCACAATAAGTGCTGCAGCCCTTAGGGGTCTTCTCTGGTCACAGTGCCCTGGGTACCTAGGGTACCATTTACCAGGGGCTTACCTGTGGCCAGAGATGCCAATTGGGTTTAGGCTGAGTACAGTTTTTAGGGAAGGAACACAGGCCCTGGGTACCTGATTGGCAGGGATCCAGGGCACACCAAGGAAAAGTGCATCAGTTATCAGGCAAAAAGTGGGGGGGTTACTGCAACAGAAACCCACTTTCCTACACCACCTAAATCAGCAATTTCCTCAGCGCCTGGATACCCTCATGGATAATTTTAAATTTTTTTTTTTTATTACGCAGTTTTATATAGCGCAAACCTGAACCGAAGGTATCAGCTATCAGAGCGCTTTACACGAGCACCAGTTGCGTTACATGAGGACACATTAATTTTTTTTTTTTGTGATTTGGCCAGAATCACAGGATGTTGCTCGTCCTTGCCGAGACTTGAACCCGGTTCCCCAGATTTGAGGTCGACCGCCCTAGCAGTTGGGCCACATCCTCTCTGCACTCCATAAATCCTGCAGGATTGATTGATTGAGAAGTAATCTCCAGCTATTAATTCTCTTCTATGGGGCAGCAAAATTATATGTAGAGACCTTATAAAAACGTAATTGTCTAAAAGCAATGCACCTCTCACTCTTCAGATATACATTCCTACCTCACATCTGCTCCATCCTTCAAGACTAGGGATGGCAGTAAACCAGACATGGCTTACACTAGAAAAATGTATGATTATGTGTCAGGACCGGAGGCGAGGATTACACTGTCGTTCTTCACTTTTATTCTAAACAGCAGCCATAACCTTCATCAAAAGTACCCTTCCCATAAACATAAGGGATGAAAAACAACCACAGCCTATCCAATCACAATATAGGTAATGCCATATAGTCCTTTCTTCCTTTCCAATGCCCCTCTTTCTTCGCTGTTCCGCAGCCCCTCAGTAAAGTTTCCAGGACCTTGCTTGTTTGTGGGTCGGGTTTCAGCTAATTTAGTTTTTTTATTGAATTGCCAAATTACCGATTTTTTTCCCTCTAACAGCCTGAACTAACCGCAGAAGCACTTGCCACTCCTCACGCGGTATTTAGCAGTTGCTCTGAGCTCTGCAGGGCCTCGCAATGGGGTCAGGTCCTCTGGCCTTTAGAGGTCACTGTAGGCAGTCTCCAAAGAGGCGCGCTCCTCGCTGGCTCCAAGATCAGGGCATGCCATTCGAGTTCAAATTTGAAAGGAGCAACGCATATGTTCATGGAGCCCTGATCATTTCCCTGGGCCGTCTTGAGTCCGACGTCCCCTACGCGGAGTCTGTATTCATTACTCCACATACATAATCCTCGCTACTTCCAGAGAACAACTGTACACGCCCTGAGGCCTTTTGACCCAGACACATACCCTGTTATAACTCTAAGGCTGTCAATAATGTCCCAGGGCCATACCCCCAAGAAAAGGGCCTCTAAAACATTTCCACTGGTTCCACCCAGGCAGTACAGGACATAACTGCAATATGTAGACCTCTGATACCTCACTCCTAGAAGACGAGGACGTCCAATACCTACCTTTCGATTATAAATTTGTGAGGTAGTGGATGCATCCTTCCACAGAGCAGTCTCATACTCTCTGGCTCTATACAAGAAGAAGTTACAGTGGTACAGATCTATCATGAATGCCTCTTGCCAAGGGAAGACCTACATGCACCTCTCGGTCCCACAACTTCGGGGGCAGACTGGAGCTCCGCTTCAAAGAAAAAGATCAAAGGAGTCAACGTGTTGTCATCAATCTAAAAGAGTTCAACGTGTGGCTGGTATCCCGCCACTTCAAAATAGAGGGTATTCCCCTCCTCAGAGATTTATTGCACCTCTGAGACTTGCTCTCACGACTAGACGTCAAGGATGTCTACCTTTCAATCCCTAAATACGGGCCGCACAGCAGATTTCTCCAGTTCAGGTGGAGACTCCATGAGTTCAAGCTCACAACTCTACCATTCAGTCTGTCGTCAGCTCCTTGGTGGTTCACCAAGGTGCTCAATTCGGTGGCAGAATATCTCAGGACCCGAGGCATCCGCCTCATAGTCTACCTCGACGATATCCTCATAATGAACCAATGCCTGAGGAGGTTAACAGAACATCTGCGGTCGGTGATCTCCCTACTGGAGTCCCTGGAGTTTGTGATCAACGGAGAGAAGTTCCACCTAATACATACCCAGAACCTAACGTTCTTGGGGTTTGTCATACAATTCCAGAAGACCACCCTCGGTCTCCCACAATGGAAGGTGGCCAAGATCAGAGAGATGCTATGCAAAACCCTTTCCAAACTGATGACATCCTTGGGCCAGATAGCGAGGGTGATCTGTTTGCTCTCATGCTCCATGCAGGCCATATTCCCCAGGCCGTTGCACTATTGTGCACTACACCAACTGAAATCTTATCACCTACGGAGAGGCCTCACATACTCAGAATCGGTAACCCTCGCGCCAGAAGCCCAGGAGGAGATGAACTGGTGGCAACCAAGATCTGGTCATTGAGTCCCATGCCAGCAGGACAGGCTGGGACACACGATGTGGCGAACTATCCACAGGAGGAGGCTGGTCATCACAAGAACAGAAACACATCATAAACTGCCTCAAACTTCTGGCTGGGTCCTTCGCGGTTCGATGCTGGACCAAAGACAAGGTCCAATGCTGTGTGCTCCTGAAAATGGACAACATGTCAGCTGTAAGTTACGTCAACCATCTGGAAGAAACTCTGCCCTTTCAGACCTAGCCTGGCACTTCTGGGATTTCTGCCTCAACAGAGGAAGATCAGCGACAGTGGCACACCTTTATGGCTCTTCCAACGAAGTGGCAGAGAGGCCCTCCAGACAACTGCGGGACACGAGCATGTGGAAACTGGACCTTCAACTATTGCAGGCACTAGTATGGAGATGGGGTCCCTTCCTGGCAGAACTGTTTGCCTCCACACTGGACCGTTAGGCGGACAGGTTCTTCAGTTGGAAGCCAGACTCATTGGCGGCAGCAATGGAAAACCTTTCACTAGGAATGGAGCAAGGAGATAGGTTATCATAGAAAACGGGGGAAACACATATCCTATGTCTCTGCACAGGTGGAGACAGCAAGCGGGCATGGTCACAGTGACTATGACATGGAGATCTCAAGTCTCGTATCCAGTCCTGATGGAACTTTCTTGAGATTTTCCAATCCATCTACCCGTCTCAAGATCTCCTTCGAGGTCTGTCTGTCAATCCCCTCCAAATGGTGGTGGACCGTTCTCTATGTCTCATGGCTTGGTGGATTACAGGCAAAGATGGCAAGTCCCAGGACTTTCCGAACAAGCTCAGTCACTCCTCTCAAAAGCCTGGGAAGATTTCATGACCCAAAGGTACAGATAAGCCTGGTCTAGATGGCTGGGTTGGTGTATACAGAAGGACGTGGATCCCGTGGGGTCAGATGTTGTACAGGGCCTAAGCTTTCTTGCAGAAAGGGCATCGCAGGGAATGGCTTAAAGGTCAGTATACTCATTCCGATCAGCCATCTCAGAAGGTCACAACACCATAGACAGTGATCCTGTGGGGGAACACCCTTTGTTGGGAAGCTTATGTAGGGAACTCACCTCTCTCTCCCACTTGAGCCACGTTACCCAGCCCTTTGGGATGTTAAACGTGTTCTTAATTTGTTTATTTCTTGGCAAAGTAAAAGAAACCTCTTGAGGAAGGAATTATCAGATAAGCAGGCTATGCTGCTTTCCCTAATCTCCTGTAGATGGGTCTCTGATGTTCAGGCCCTAGATATTACAGGTAGATTATTTATCCCAGAAAGAGTTACTTCCCATATTTCTCGAAGGACAAAAGAGAATTCTGAGATGGTATCCTTACTTTGAGGATAATCCCAAACTGTCAGATGCATTAAGGCCTATGAAGACGAAACGGAGGAGTTGAGTCCTCTGGGGAAATGGCAGTTACTTATTTCCATCAAGAAACCATTCAAAGTAGTCTCGTCTCCCACTATTGCCAGTTAGTTCATATGGGTAATGCAAGAAATGAGCATCAATACAAATATCTTTGAGGTACCCTCCGTGAGCGGGGTGATGGCCTCTAAAGCCTTCAAATTGGGCGGGAGTGCAAGGTGAGCAACAGCCCTACATAAATCATTTATTAAAAGCAACCCTATGTTACCTGGGGTGTATACAACGTCACCCTCGGAGAAGCTGATGGTGTTTCTAGGTCTTCCAGGAGCTGGAGCTTTTGCTCTTCAGGTGAGGATTACCGGATCCCCATTGTGGCTTGTGTTATGGGTGCATTGTGTGGCCTGAGTAGTATAATAGAAAGACTAATATGTGTCTTAAATATTGCTCACAAAACCAATACGCTTGTCTTTATATAATGAGGTGGTGACCCCTTGACAAAGCCAATAGACTTGTCTTCATACACTCAACACTAATCTTTATACAATAACGTGGTCACCTCTTGATAAAGTCAATAGGCTTGCCGTCATAGAATGAAGTAGTAACCCCTGACAAAGCCAATAGGATTGCCTTCAAAACTGATGTGGTTATCCCTTGACAGAGCTAGTAGGCTTGTTTTGTAGAAGAACAAGTTACGTACCTCTGGTAACGCATTATCTGGTAGAGACTATCTAGCTGCAGATTCCTTACCTTTAAATTTCCCAGGCATCAGACTGGATCCGGAAACTTATGCTGAGCGATACCCCTTGAGCGCCGTTGGGTGGCTCCATTCGGCTCCGCATGACGTCCTCGGCGTAGGTAGCATCGATTATGATGTCGCTGTACTTATATAGGCACCACCCTGGCACACGGACGTCAGTACTTTTCATTTTTTCCACGCCAGAAGCGCAAGGCCAAGAAGTAAGTGATGTAGCCATGTGTAAAACTAGGGACCAGAAAAGTGGAGTAACCCTAGCCCTACAACATTAGTCCACAAAGCGGGGAGGCATGGGTGGGGCTGTAAGGAATCTGCAGCTAGATAGAGTCTCTACCAGATAATGCATTACCGAAGGTAAGAAACTTGTTAATCTGATAGAGACTTCTAGCTGCAGATTCCTTACCTTTGAATTAGATACCCAAGCCATACCATCCCAGTGGTGGATGCGGATCAATACCTCAAACTAGAAAGTCCTGTAGGGCCGAACGGGCAAAATGCCTGTCCATACGGACCTGACTGTCCAGTTAGTACTGCTTGGCAAACGTGTGCATACTTGCCCACGTTGCTGCCTGACAGATATCCAGTACTGGGACACCCCGAGCCAAGCGTGTAGTCGCAGCCTTTCTCTTGGTGGAATGGGCCCTTAATCCCTCAGGGGGTTGCTTCTTAGCCAGGGCACAGTAGATCTTAATGTAGAGAACGACCCAGCGAGAGATGGTCCATTTCTGCATTGCCCTTCCCTTCTTAGCTCCCACGTACCCCACAAAGAGTTGGTTGTCCACCCGGAGCTCTTTTGTGCAGTCATGGTAGAACGACAACGCTCTTTTTGGGTCCAGATGGTGGAGATGCTCCGCTTCCTTAGAGGGATGCGGGGGAGCAAAGAAGGTGGGCAGTGTGATGGATTGACCCAGATGGAACGGGGTCACAACCTTTGGCAAGAAAGAAGCACGGGTGCAAAGCACAACTTTGTCCGGAAAAGACATCATGAAGGGAGGCGTGCAAGATAACGCCTGCAACTCACTTACTCTCCAGGCAGATGTAATCGCCACTAAAAAGGCTGTTTTGATGGTAAGCAGCCGGAGGGGACAGTTGTGCAACGGCTCGAAGAGAGCACACATAAGATAGGTGAGGACCAAATTAAGGTCCCACTGCGGCATAACAAAGGGTGTGGGTGGAAACAAGTGAGCCAGCCCTTTTAGAAACCTATGTACAATTGGAATGCTTGGTGAGTGGTTATGTGCTGTATTTTTAGTGTTTGTTTTAGAGGGTCAGTACATCCCTCAATAGTTTGCTTGGATCATAGAAGCAGCAGAGCGTCTAATTTTGATTTTCAAAAGATCTTTTTATTTCAATGTGAAGAACAGGAGAACAGCCGACACGTGTTTCGCCCAAAGGCCAACAGGCCAGGGCTTTCTCAAGGCAGATCAATATTTTCAATTTTGGTTTGTTTAATACAGGTTAAATCATAAGGAAGTCAATACGAGAAAACGTCCGTGCAGCGTGTTGTTCTTTGCGGTCTGGTAGCTTCTATGATCCAAGCAAACTATTGAGGGATGTACTGAGCCTCTAAAACAAACACTAAAAATACAGCACATAACCACTCACCAAGCATCATAATTTCGTTTTGGGTGGTTTCTGGGTAAACCCACCGTTGTGGTTTGTGCTTCAACAGATTAGGGGTCCTGCCCAATTGAGTGTGAACCTTGGTAATACCCACCAAACCTTTGTCCCCTATGTACAATTGGAGACCTAAAGAGAGGCGGCTGGTCTGGCAGCTGCAAAAAAACAGACAGAGCAGAAAGATAATCCTTGAGAGTTCCCAAAGCAGAGCCCTGTTGGCCAAGGGTTAGAATGAATAGAAGAAACGTGGAAAGAGATGCAGAAAGAGGGTCAATAGATCTTTCTGTACAGTATAATACAAATTTCTGCCAACAGCAGGCATATACCATCTTAGTGGATGGCCACCTGGCCGCCAAAATAACGTTACATACTTCGGGATGAAGGTCAAAAGGTATCAACTGCCGCCGCATGGAGGCGCAGAGTTGATAGGTTTGGGTGAAGGACCCTTCCCTGCTGCTGCAACAGAAGATCCTCCCAAAGGGGCAGCCTGATCGGAGGATCGATGCTCATCTTCAGAAGCTCTGGATACTTGACTCTCCTCGCCCAGTCCGGAGCCACAATATTACTTGGGCCCAGTCACTCCTGATCATCTTCAGAACCCTGGAGAGGTGCTATGTGCGGAAAGGTGTACAGCAGGCCTGAGCTCCACTCTCGACGAAAGGCGTCACCGAGCTATAGCTGCCTCGGAAACTCCAGCGCGCAGTATTGCTGACACTGGGCATTCCTTTCGGAGGCGAACAAATCTAACCAAGGTTCTCCGCACTGCTGAAAGAGACCTTGCGCCACCTCCGACTGGAGACACCATTTGTTATCCGCTAAGCATTGACGGCTGAGTTCGCCCGCCCTGGCGTTCAGACAATCTGCCAGGAGTTGAACCACCAGGGTTGTGCCCTGCAGTTCCAGCCATGTCCAGAGACGCAGAATCTCTCGACAAAGGATCCACGACCCCACCCCGCCCTGCTTGTTGCAGTACCACATGGCGGTGGTATTGTCCGTGAACACCTGCTCTAACTTCCCCTTGACAGAGGGAAGAAATGCTTTCAATGCCAATCGAATCGCTCGAAGCTCCAACAAATTGATGTGGAGCCCCGACTCTGCCGGAGACCAGTGTCCCCTGATCTCCACCTCTCCCAAATGGCCACACCATCCCAGAAGTGATGCATCTGTCACGATTGTGAGATCTGGTTGGGTAAAGGAGAGGGATCTGCCGTTGACCCAATCGTGGTTTGTTTCCGGCACGTGGGATTCCATTAGGGGGTCCGTGTTGCGGCTGGTCCCAGGGCTGGGGAAGCGACCGGGCTAGGCCCTGGTGTGGCTTGTGGCCCAGGACTGGTCGGCCCAGCTGGCGGTGCACTGACCCTGGTTTAGTGTTGTTGGGGTGTGGAGGCAGCCTGGTGGAGCTGCATGGAGGAGGCTGCCTGGACCACCGAAAAGGAATTGGGTGTGCAACACCTGGGGCCTGATTGAACCGGAGGGGCCCCCATGGAGTCGTCATGTCGAAAGACAAGTCAGCCGCCCGCAGACAAAGCAGCGCACCATGGACCATTATACAACTGCGGGAGCTGGTGTTACCGGTGGGGCTGATGCTGCTGAGGCTGCTGGGATGGCCCCAGATAATGCTGCGCTGTTGGCAGCCATCACGCAATCGCGTGATATGCTAGATGTAAAGACTGGCCAGTGGGGTCGGAGGTCACCCTACTCAGGCAAGATCACCGGAAGGCGGTGGACCGTATAACGGAAGTAGAGACCAGGGTGTCGACAGTGGAGAATACTGTGGCATCGCTTCAACAGAAAGTCAATAAACTAATTGTGGTTACAGAAGAGTTGGCCGCGTGAGTGGGAGATGCAGAAGGCCGCGCTCGTCGTAACAACCTGCGCTTCGTTGGGTTACCGGAGGGTTGCGAAGGTACATCAATGGAGGTGTTCTTGTCGCATTGGCTGTGATCCATCATGCCTGAAGGCTCCCTGTCCCCTTGCTTTGTTGTTGAGAGGGCACACAGGGCTCTCGTGAGGAAGCCCCCGCCCACCCGGGTGCCAGGCCCCGGCTAGTAATCGCCAAGTTATTGAATAATTTAAATAGAGACACTATCCTCAAATAAGTCCAGGGTCAGGATAAATTGACACACAATTCACATACCATTATGATATTCCCGGACTACACCAGGATCGTCCAGCAACAGCTCCAATCCTTTGTGGCAGCGAAGCGACAACTGCGAGAACTGAACGTTAAATATATGCTGTTATACCCTGCACGTATGAGGGTTGTATATAAGTCACAGTCTATGTTCTTCGACATGTCTGAAGCTGTCTTTGCGTGGACAGACGAAATGGTGCGCCTGCGGCCGCATACACCACCTCCGCTGTTTCCGACTCCTCCCAAAGTGACCGACAAAATCGTACAAAGAAGTCCACATCGAAACATCAGCATCACTCCCGCTCTAGTTGGCGATCTCAGACTCAGGGAGAAGATCTATAATGTGGACGCTGGCTATGGACTCTGTGCTAGCTCCGGTTGAGTTCCGGCTTTGGCCTCTTGTCTATTTGGTCGGGCTATGAATCAGAACTGGTTTGTTTTTGTAGAACTTCCATGCCTGACTGCCTTCCTGGAAGTGCGTTCTTGATGACTCCAGAGATCTATGTTTAGGGGGTTGAGAGTTTGGGGATCCATTGGTGTGGAGTCCCCCTTGGCTCCCGTTGGGGCCTTGGAGGAACACCTGCCACAACAGATTCTTCCTGTTTGCTGACTTATTGGGGTGGAGGGTGGTTTCATTGCTAACTGGGGTTTGCTGTTGTGTTTTAACTTGGCACAGACATAGGTACACTAAGACACTCTGGTTCGACTTGGCTTCCTCCCTGAATATAGATGGCCACATGTGCATCTAGGAATCAGATCGGGGGGGGTGGGGTCCGTGTCATGACATGGAATGTGAGGAGTATCCTCGACAAAGTCAAACGTGGAGTGAGGAGTATCCTCGACAAAGTCAAACGTGGGGCAATCCTAAGGCAGGCCAAGAGGCTCGAGACGGACGTATTGCTGCTACAAGAGACACATATGATGGGAACGAGGCAGCCATGCCTGGCACAGTTTGGGTTTGATCAGATCTTCTACTCTGGGTCTGTTCATGGCTCACGGGGCACAGCGATTCTTATTCACCGCAGGGTTCCCTATAGACCCACTAGAGTGTGGACGAAATTGGGTTGGAGGTTCACCCTAGTTACAGGGGTGCTACAGGGGAATTATTGACTCTATGCAGTGTTTATGCCCCCCCTCCTTCCTTGGGCCAGGAATTTGTTGACAGGGTCCTGCAACTTTGGGGGTAAATGCTGGATGGATTATCCGTGGTGGGGGGACTGGAATGATGTGATGGCGTCCGGGGAGGACAGGTGGAGCACGACCGGACACGCCCAGGGCCCTGGTGATTCCAAGCTGCACCTCCTGACGTCCTCTTTGGGGTGGACGGACGCATGGCGGGCCTACCACCCACCGGAGTTGGGCTGTACCTTTTTCTCCGCTCTCCACGGGTCCTTCTCAAGGCTGGATTACTTCTTTCTTCCTGGCCCATATTTTCATAGGGTCTCGGCATTCGCACATTTTGCCACGAGGATTGTCGGATCATTCCCCTGTGCCCTTCACGCTACATATTGGTCCCAATTTCGGTGGCGAATGTCTCCATGGCATCTGCGTAACCCATCGTACAGGTCCGTGCTTCACTGGTCGGTCGCTGAATACCTTTCCTTTAACGTCCACATGGCTTCCTTCGGGGTTGTCTTCTGGGAGGCTCTGAAGCCCACATTGCGGGGGGTTGACATTAGTTTCTGTGCAGGGGAAGGGAGTCGTATAATCGAACAAGTGGTGGAATTGGAGGCTCAGCTGCAGGTTCTAGAGAGCGAGTTCTGGGGGGATGGCGGAGTGCAGGCCCGGCATCAGTTACTCTTCTCTCAGCAACAACTGCAGCAATTGCTTTTAGATGAGGCACGGATAGCTTGGCAGACGGAGCAGAATAGGATATATCAGTGGGGCGACAATTCCATGAAGATGTTACACCGTTTAGGTCAGGTCGCACAGGCATCTGCACGCGGTGCTCCGCGATGCTGAGGGTAGGTTATGGTCCAGCTCTCGGGAGGTGACCCAGGCCTTTACGGAGTATTACGAGACCCTCTAAGCTCGGCGTTAAGTCCTAACTTGCAACCAAATTGTTGATTTTGTATGTACTATGACTCCCCGACCTGTGTCAGCTATGGTGCATAAATAGCTTGACGAACCAATCACTGTTGCGGAGCTAACGGGAGCATTGGCGAGTCTCCGCCCAGGCCGGGCTCCGGGACCTAATGGGTTCCCGTGTGAGTTTTTGAAGGCACACATGCCCCACTCGTCTTCTATACATGGATTTGTAGCGTCCGTTCGTGTGGCACGTGTAGTGTCTGATCCGTTTCCCATACACATACACTGAGGCACCAGACAGGGGTGTCCGCTGTCTCCCCCTGTTATTCGTGCTCACCGGGGAGCCGCTGGTTGCATGTGTGAGGCATGACCCCCTGGTGAAAGGTTTTCATTGGTCCGCTGAGAAATCTGATAGGATAGCATAAACATCAATGATGTTCTGTTTTTTCTTACCGACCCGGCGTTTTCTGGCCCGTGGATACTACAGATCTTGCGGGTCTTTGGTGAGACCTCGGGTCTCTGAATAAACTCAGCAAAGTCGATACTTTTTCCGGTCTACGGTGTAAAGGGTAGAACAGCATGGGCAGCAGATCTGACCCATGCAGTTGAGGGTTTCTAATTCTTGGGGGTTTACATCTCCCCGGACCCGACTGTTTCCTGGCAGCATAATATTAGTCCTCTGGTGTCGCAAGTTCGAGAGGAAGTGAGAGTGTGGGTCCCATTGCCCCTGTCTCTGCTAGGTTGGTCAGCCATCTTTAAGATGGTGTCCTTGCCGCAACTGCTGTATCAGCTTCAAAATCATCCATACAACTTTTTGTATTCGTGGTTCCGGCAAATAAATGCTGTCCTTAACCATTTCCTGTGGGTGGAGGCGCAATTCACGTGGCTCTCCGCATCTGCTTTCAATCCACCTTTTGTGGGGGAATCGCTGCGGCAGATGTACAATCCTATTATGCTGTTTCTCACCTCCTTAACATCAATGAGTGGTGGTTTAGTTACCAGGCTGATCCAGTGTATGCTGTGGAGAGATGGGCACCCAGTCTGGCTTGGACTTTCTATATAGTCATACGGGGATAGAGCACTTGCCCCTGGCAGCTCGCGTGGTCATTCAAATATGGTGGCAGACTGTTCGACGATCGGGCTGGTGGGGGAGATTGACAAGGGAGATCCCGTTGTGGCATGGGACTTTCCTGCAACAGGTGTCTGCGCTGCTGGAGTTCCAAGCCTGGGACCTCATAGGCCTTTCCACGTTGGGAGACGTCATGAAGAGAACAGTTCTGAAATCCTTCCAACAATTGCAGGAGGAATATCAGCTCAACCTCAGCCAATTCTACAAGTACTTACAGTTCTGGCATTCCTTATTTTCATACATTTGGAACATTGAGGACTTGCCAGAGTTTAGCCCACTAGAGGGCAGGCTGTTGATGGGGGATTTGGGTTCCCACAAGTTTCGACAAATATACCAGACCTTGGTAATACATAGCCTCACCACCTTGACAGTGTTGCGGGAAGTTTGGAGGGGAGACATAGACGATTTGAACGAGGATGACTGGACTGAGGCCGTGGCGTCCCCCCGTGGTGCCGCTATATCATCGCGCCACCGTCTGATCCAATTTAAGTACCTGCATAGGGCCTACTAACTATGCTAGGCACTGCCTATGGCGGATGGGTGTGATATCCTCTCCCGTATGCCTCCGATGTGGCGTGGAGGAGGGGACCTTCCTACACACGGTCTGGAGTTGTACCGCATTGCAGCCCTTCTGGAGATGTGTGATCTCTTGCCTGGCCCGAGTGTTGTGGTCGGATGTTCCTCTTGATCCCAAGCTGATTCTCCTGCACAGCACAGAGGAGCTCGGAGAGAATCAATATAAACAGCATCTTTTGTTTTTGGGGCTAACATTAGTTAAACGCGACACTGCCCACCTTTGGAAGGCAGAGTCCCCGCCTTCGGTGGGAGGGTGGAAAACGACCATGGAAGGTGCATGGGGATGGAGATCGCAGTCTTCCAGGCGAGGGGCTGCCCCCAGAAGCATGGTAGGATCTGGAATCAGTAGGCAGATTATCGAAGCATTGTGTTATTGCCTGTACGGCCAGCTGACGCCCTCACTGAGATGGAGGTACAATCGTATGGTTCCGAGATGAAGTAGAGGGTCCTTATTTTTTGTAAGACACAAGGGCATAGGTATCAATGATGTACATGGTTCTGGGGGGTGGTGTTCTGGCTGTGCTTGTTCTATTGGATTATGTAACATTGGTATCATCGAGACCTGTTGCAGTTATGTCTAGGCATTCATGCAAGAGTCGTCCAGGCCTTGATGTACTAAAAACTTCAATAAAACTTCAACAGTGTGCTCTTGGTTTTTGAGGCTATGTCAGGGTGAGGTTTAATCAGGTGTTGGAATGCAAGGGGAGAGAACTTGATGCATGGTATGGAGGATATTAAAGGTGGGAGGTTCAGCTGGGAAATCAGGGGTGGCCGCCTTTACATTATGACGCAAACAAATGTATGTGAAGATGTCTAGAGGGATGCCGGGTCGCCGCTCAAGAAGTCTGCCGAGGAGAGGAAGGTGCCGTCTCAATAGAGATCCCCCCTCCGCCTGAATCCCCACCTCTGAAGTAGTAGTCTGCATAAAAATTCATGAGTGATTCGTAGCAATGGGTGAAAAAACGAGTAGAATTATTTGAGAAAATAGGAGTATCTTTCCCATTTTGCGACCTAGCCTGTACCAAGATTTCGAGGTACAGGCTACAGTGGAGTTAGCGATAGAAGCTGCACCAGAAGAGGAGCTCAGAATGGAGGATGGAGGGATCGGAGCCATATAACTTTGTTCCACCACCAGATGAGGGAGAAACGGAGTGGGTCTTTACCAATGAATAGCATGGTGAGCAAAAGCACATAAAAAGTACAACTTCATGTCTGGGGCTTCAAATCCCTCCCCCCCCCCCTTAGAGAAAACTACAGTCAGTGTCTAACAGCAAACAAGGTTACTTTCCTGCCCATGCCAACCATATCAACTGTGTTCTTAACGTTTGAAAGAAAGATCGGTTCAGTGGGAGAGGTATAAGATTTTGGGCAGTGTCACCATTTTCATTGGAGCGACATGGCCCACCAGCGAGAAAGGAAGAGAAATATGATCAGTAAGCGCGGACAGTGCCATGCCATAGTTGGATCATATCCCTTCTTCCCGATCGCAAGATATCACAAGCCCCAAATATTTGAAGTCTGACTGACACCACTGTAAGGGGAAGTCCAGGATGAAGGGCCTCGTGGCCGGTGTAAGTGGAAAAAGTTGTGATTTCTCCCAATTTATCTGCACACCTAATAATCCGCTGAACCAGACGAGATCTCGGAGGACTGCATTTAGACTAGGATGAGGATTGTGCAAGAAGAGGGTGATATTGTCTCCATATAGAGAGATCAAGAGATGCCTGGTAAGGTAGCGTACTCATGGTGGTATTCTTGCAGCTTGGCAGAGAATGGCTCAACGCAAGAGCAAAAAGTAAGGGCGATAGTGGACAGCCCTGGCGTATGTCTCTCGTAAGGACAAAGGGAGAGGAGACTGACCCATTAACACAAACTTTAGCGACCGGATTGAAGTAAAGAAGCGCAATCCAGGATAAGAAAGGACGAGGGAGCCCCATCCACGTAGCACAAGTTTAAGAAGTCCCACTCAATAGATTCAAAGGCCTTGGTAGCCTATAAAAAGACAGCCATCGCGGCAAAGTCGGGGTCGATGTCCTGCAGTACTGCGAACAGGGTTCACAGACTGTAGGAAGTGGATCGACCAGGGATAAAGCCTGACTGGTCTTGGCGGACCAAGAACGTCATAAGAAGGGACAAGCAATTAGCAAGGGCTTTGCCTAAGATCTTAACATCACAATTAATAAGAGAGAGAGGCCTGTAGGACTCGCAGTGATCAGGGGGTTGGACTCGCTTAAGCAGTGTGATGATCAGGGTGTTGCACATAGAAGTAGGGAGTTGACCCTCCTTTTTTGCCTCCTGAAAGACGGAAGCCAGCATGGGCGCCAAGAGGTCCACATAAGCCTTAGAAAAGTCAGCAGGCAGCCCATCAGGTCCCAGGAACTTATCAGCCTACAATTGCTGTATCATGTCTCTTATCGCATCAATGGTGAAGTTCGGAGCAAGGAAATTCCTCTGGGCATCACTCAGACAGCCCATGGCCATGTCCTCTAGATATGAGCCAGCATCAATGGGTTCTTCCCTTTTGTATAAAGGGAGCTATAGAAAGAGGAAAAGGTTTGGAGGATGCCCGGAGTATCCATATGCAGTTGCCCCAGTGTAGGAGGCTGGCTTAGTATATGGTGCACACTTATTTAAGTAAAGCACCTTGCACTAATCCAGGCAACCCTTATGGTGATTTTAGCTGTCTTAGACAACCATAGAAAGCTCTCTAAGTGGTACCTGTGGAGAGCAGCCTTCAGGCTTAGTCCAGAAGGAGTGGTAAGCAGCATGTTTTACCAGAACAAATCATATAGTGTAGGTCAAACGAAAAAGAACCACACAGTGTAGTTATAAAAATAGGTATATTTATTATACACACTCACTAACACATTGGTATATCTCCTACCCAGAGATATGAACACAATACACACAATGCTTCAATTGTAAACAAGTAAGTAAGCACAAATGCACAGTGGTCTCCAGGGGGAGACCAAACCATATACTAAAGAAGTGGAATGCAAACTGGGACCGAAGTCGGGACTTGGACCAGAAGACTCAGAAGAGATGGGGACACAAGGAACCACCCGAGGTAAGTACCCAGGAACCCCACAGAGGCTGTGTGCAGAGTGGAAACACAGCCGCGTACTCAATGCAAGTCAATTGGAAAGTCGCGGTTGGAGTTTTCAAGAAGGACCCTTCCTAGTGCACCCTGAAGAAACCCCGTGGAAGACTGAAGGTTGGAGAGTCACCCCACCCGCGGATACCCCAGGAACCAGGATACCTACACCAGGGAAGCCAGGTGAATAGGTGCGAACTGATGTCAGAAACCGCCGTAGACCACAGTGGAGGACTTCAGGTAAGATGTCGCTGGCGAGGAAGGTTGAAGAGTCCGGTGGAATCAAATGATGGATTCTTGAAGAGAAGTACCTGCAAGCAGAGGGGACTGAGTCTATTCCACTCGGTAGTGACCAGGAGACAAGGAAGACCAATGACCACCGATGACGCAAGATGCAGGAGTGGCGACGGTGATCCTGTCGCTGCAGCTGTGAGGACCAGACGACGCTTTGGAAGACCAGGAGCCGTTCACGAGCTGTCCCACGTCACAAGTAGAGAGCCAGGGAGTTGGTGTCCGGCGGGAGCACCAACAAGACTTGGCAGCAGCAACAGACATGGTAAACGAAAAAGGTGCAACACTGCGACCAGCAAGGTCCAAGGGACTCACCAATTGCAGGAGAGTCAGAGCAGGCCCCGAGCAAGCAGGGGAGCCCACAGAAGACAAACAATACTCTCAAGAGGACCCACAGGCCTGTGGTGCAGAGAATGCATGCGGTGAGGATGAAGATCTTGGCAGGAAGAGATGCTGGAGGATGGAGCTTCTTGTAGCCGAAAGATCTCTGGAGTACAGAGCCAACAAGCCTTGGCAACAGCAAGTCGACGAGGAGCACAGGGGTTCTGTTCCAGCGGTTCCTACGAGGGATACTGGCCTCAAACTTGCTGAGCGGACAGGTCAGGCCTTGAGGGAGTTGCAGAACCACCACTTGTGTTGCTGAGCCTTCCGGAGTCCGTAGGATGTCAGGAGCAGCAGACCGGTCAGCTTCGCTGCGGTGCCTGCAGATGCAGGAGAGTGAATCCTTAACTCCAAGGGAGATTACTTCGTGTGTCCTTGATGCCCAAGGGCATGGAGTGGAACCTAGTTGAAGCACAGGCACATACGACGAAGAAGACTGGCAGAACAACGAGACCAGGAGCCTTCCTTGGTGCAGTCTCGGTTAGAGGCGAACTCCAGAAAAGTCCAAGGTATCCAGACGGTTGAAGTGGTTTCGGGTTTGAATCTTGTCCCATGACGAATCTGAAGAGCCACCCTAAGTACCCTAGGGAAAGGGTTGGAACGATTCAAGGGTCTATCCCAGAGGAGGGGCTGGACAGAGGGGAGGATACTCCCATGTCCCTTGTCCAGTGTCGCACCTGAGCGGGAGCCTGGGGCTCCCTGAACTTGCTCCAACTGGAGTAAGCAAGGAGGGCACCAAATGTGCCCTTCAAAGCAGTCTGGTGGCGCTGGAAAGCACCCCCACCCCAGCCCAATACACTAAGTCCTGTCTGGGAGGTGGTCACACCTCCCTGTGACAGGAAACCTATTGTTCTATCTTCCCTTGCTCTAGCTCAGCTCAGCCGCAGGAGGGCAGAATCGTATCTGGGGTTTGCCAGCAGCACTAGCTTGCTGGCAGACCCTGGAAGGCTGTTACCGGGAGTACTGGGGGCTTTCGGGAGGAGCCCCCAGTTCATGGAATCATACCTCCAACACCGGTAAGTGTTGGGGGTATGATTCCAACATGTCTGATACCAAACAAGCCCAGGTCCGGCACAGCCAATATATAGTTAGCCATCGCATAATGATGCATGGCCACTATATGTATGAAAATGTCTGACTGCACTTACAAAGCCTGGAGAATCAACTCCGGGGTTTGTATGGGTGTCCTGCTCATGCAGGGCACCCTCATGCTTATAACCTGGCACCCTGCATTCAGGATAGAAAGTCCTGCCTTAGGGGTGACTAATAGGTTTTAAGTGCAGGGATCTCAGATATAAGGAAACATATCTGTCGTAAGTGGTGCTAGCACCAACTTACACAGGCTGCAATGACAGGCCTGTAGTCACAGTTTGAGTGGTCTCTCATGGGTGGCATTATACATGCTGCAGCCCATGGGAGACCCCTGGTATACCTATGCCCTGGGTACCTTAGTGCCATATACCAAGGACTTACATGGGTTCACCAGTAGCCAATCGGGAAGGTAACAACGTACTTACCACTGTCCAATTTACGGAGAAAGCACAGTGACTGGGGTCCTGATTAGCAGGATCCTAGTCAGACTAGTCATGAAACAGAATAATACCAGCAAAAAGTGTGGGGTAACCATGAAAGCAGATCCTACTTTCCTACACCCAGTTTGTCCCGAACTCCTAGAATAATATTACCGGCCAACTGTTGCTTGGTCATAGTGGCCAGAGGGAGTCCCGGGCACTCACCCTCCACATATGCCCTTGCTGTTGCACACTTGCCGCGGAAGAGACATTCTCTATTGGAAACTTCATGAAAGTCAGACAATACTGTCCTGATCTGCTGAGTTAAGCTGGGATAGTCCGTGTCACCCAATTGGGCTTCTAGCTGCTTAAGTTCGCCTTCCAGACGTGCTAGTTGATTATACAGGGAGGGCAGAACTCCCCCCACTTCTTGCAAGGCACAGCCCCCTAACAGTGGTTTTGAACGCCTCCCAGATTGTACAGATCGGTGGCACCAAATTTGTGTTTCTGGAAAAGAAATCAGAGATTTCTTGCCGAAGTTGCTCCCAAAATTGATGATCTAGAAGGAAGCGCGGGATAGGAGCCAGTTTGCGCCAAGGGGAGCCCTTGTAGGAATGGACAGGACAAGTTGGACTAGAGAGTGACCAGAATATCTGTGTGCTGTACGTGTAAGAAGAGACACCTCCCGCACCCAAGATCCCATAGCCCTTGAGATCAGCCTGTAATCTAGCCCAAACCAGCTCTCAAGTACACCTGAGTGAAAAGTGCCTTCCCTAGCAATCGGGAGGAGTGTTTTCCAAGCGTCAAGCAAGTCCTGCTCCTCCATGCATAATATCTCGAAGATGATGGGCAGTGATGCTGCAGTAGATGTGCGAGATATGTGAGCGATCAGCATCCGCACATACAACTGTGTTAAAGTCGCCATCCCACAATAACAAACACGGGCCTATGGATGTAACTTGGACCCAGAGACAAAGAAAGCAGTTTCATCTGTATTGGGCCGTTAGCAATTCACGATTGTGATGGCATGATCATGTAGCAACATTGCGCACCGCATAGGGATCCCTGCAATATGTGCGGCACCCCTTGCATATTAGAGTGACTGTCCCCTGTGCATAAGAGGAGTATGTGGAAAATAGTCTGTGAGAAGCCCCCCTATCGGCAAAGGTCGTACCAGTGGCAGCACTCAAATGAGTCTCTTGTTACAAAGCAATGTGAATGCCATGTCAATCAAGACAGGACAGTATGTGCCATCACTTGTGCAGGCTCCCCAGCCCCTTAATGTTCTATGTGATGCATATATAGGTTGCTTGGGTGGGGATGATATCAGCACTGGTTATGTTGGGCATTCTAAGATGGGTAGAGGAAGCAGATGTAGCAGGTGGCGAGTGGCAAGCCAGTGGGAACCAGATACTAATACTGCGCATTAAACATTACAGAGGAATCGGCACAACACAACACGGAGTAACAACCAACTCCCTAAAACCCACATTCACACACTGCCTGCCGAATCCTGCCAGAAATATGTACCCTCCTCGGTCATACCCCCCAAAAAACTGAACTCATTAAGAAAACATGGATGGTCTCTAACAAATAGGCAAGAATGAGTCAAAAAGAAAAGAATTAGCTAAAGGGACGTAAACAGCAATACAAACAATTTAAGTCAGGGGTAACATGAAGGGTACATCCAGAGAGGCAGCAGGCGGCATCCTCGTAAAGACGAGGGTGTCCGGGGACACCCAGTACAGTTTCAGTCAGATTAATGTGACAATGAAGTGACAATGAAGCAACGGTCTCGGTGGACCAACAAAGATGCCCGCGAGGGAGGGCACCTGGCGTGCAGCGTTGAGGCAGACCACAGGACAAACAGTAAGACTAGAGCCTTTAAGGGGAAGAGTATGGTCATCCCAGATCCGAAGCTGGAAAGGAGGTGTATTGGCAGCGTAGGAGGTCGGCAACTAGTTGAGGATTGATGAAAAAGTGATCTTTGCCCTGAAAAGAGATGCATAAGCGGATGGGATAGAGCATAGCATTTCGGGTGGCATATGGAGTGGTGGCCTGCTGCAGCTTCTGTTTTAGTGGGACGAATTCAAGCCTTGCCTCCTGGACTGCTATTGTGAAGTCTGGATACAGTGTCACTTCATTACCATCGAATTGCAGGGGGTGTCATTCTCTGACTGACCGTAGAGCGGTGTTGCGATCCATATAATTAAGAAGTCTGATAACAATAGGGCGAGCAGTGGCACCTGGCGGTGGGCATGCTACCAAGGCAGATTGTACATGCTCTACTATAAGGAGTTTGGAGAAGGAGTCAGCGCCAGAGTAATAGGTAGCTTCTCCACATAATCCTCCAACTTGCCTGTATTAACAGACTCTGGCATACATCCCTAAAAAATGAAAATTGTTGTGGCAAGACCTCGTCTCTAGATCTTCGTTTTTTGCCGCAATGATCTTCGGAACTTATTCCATGCTGAGCAAGGTGTCCCCACAGGGTGAGACAGTGTTCTTCACAGTGGAGAGGCAGTGTTCCACCTCCTGCAACCGACCATCGTGTTTCTCCAGTTTGTGCGTGATGGCATCCATTCTGCTACACACACTGTCCATTTTGAACTTAATAGATGTCAAACTTTGCTGCATTGCCACGAGGACTGTTATCATGTCCACGGAGTCAAGAGGCCCATCGAAGGATGGGCCCGCTGCATCAGGTTTCTCTGCCCTACTTGTACATAGTAATGTCGAAGGTTGGGCACCTGCGTTAGTAGATCACAGGCGATGGTATCTGGGTGTCCCTAGATATCATCTGAAGGAAGAGGCAAAGGAACTAATGGGGAAAAATGTCCACCTCAGCCTCTGGTCAAAAAAAAGCTGATCCCTGGCAGGAAGGCATGCAACGATAGATCAGAATAAGGTGTGCTCCCCAGTCAAGGCAGGATTTCCAGGCGTTCACCCCAGCAGTGCGAGAAAGCTACAACCAGTAATGGAGCAGATCACTGGCTGATGCTCTTGCCTGGTCATCGCAGAGCATCCCCAACAGGAGAGGGTTAGGAGCCCCCTTTAATAGTCGACTGGAGAGGCGGCAAGGGTCCACGACCCTATATTAATAACAGGGGATGGCTAACCAGAGTGTCCTCCAAAAAGCTGGGAAGAGACCGGGTCCCACCTCACCCCCTCTAACTAAGCGGTTGTGGGGAGGTACAAGCAGACACAGTACTCCTAACCAGATGCCAAGTCAATGGAAAAGTCCATATAAATGTAGCCCCTTGATCTTCTGGTCCTCCCGGTTGTTGCCTTTATGCCTCAGCGTGGCACCCCAGCAGCGAATAGTGGGGGCCCGCATCGCCCATGCATAAATGTATGTGGAGAGGGCCGTATGATCAGGCCATGGACCTCCACATGGCAGCCCGACTGACCAGGAAGTCCCAGTAGCACGGAGTGCAGTGGGTGAGCTTACTGCAGAGAGCAGCAATCCAGAGTCCCCCGGGGCCTGATGTCTTCAGGATGGAAGGGAGCAGACAACCTCCCCGAGCTCAGTGCCTCCAGGCCAAAGGCGTGGGTGCAGGTGGCCGGCACCATGATCCAGGGTTTCCCGCCAGCCGCACCTTCAGGGCCTCACGTTATTCCTGACAGCCAGCTTCTCCACTCGTTTGAGGGGCCGTTCTCCACCCCCAATCCCACGTGGAGCCGATCAGCAAGCAAATATCTGCAGAGACCAGCTCCCAAGGCTCCCGGCGAGGACGCTGTGGGGCCACACTTGGTCTTAGGAGGCCGCCATCATCAGCGCAACAGCAGGCCGCAACTGGAAAATGCACACATTCAGATGTCCTGGGAGCCTGGAATCAGTGCAGCAATGTCGGGTTTGGGTTACATAATCAGGTTGGCAGGCTACCTTTTAGTCTGTGACAGTTTTCAGTCTTGAGTGTCTGTATAAACTGCCACTTTAACATTGACTACCAAAGGTTTCAAAGCTGATGGTAGGGAATAATTGAAACATGTGAATCTGAAATACCCAATGCTGGATGATGTGTTTTTCATATAATGCTAAACACAGCACTTCTGCCCTTTCTAAGTGCTGAAAACAAGAAAATGTTACTCACCTGTAACTACAGTTCTCCAGTATTGGTACTTTTCATAAATTAGCATGCTTGAATTATTCCTCATCAAGCTGTGAACCCTTGCTAGTCAATGTAAACATATCAGATTCGAGGACAGTAACTAACATGGAAAAAATGAATACCAAACAGACTACCACTTACCCATCCACCTCATTTTATGCCCCAAAGTTCTGTCAATCAGGATGAGGGGCTCAGAGCTCCAACCCTCCCCAGAGGCACCAGCTGTCAGACTTTTCAGAGCATGTACTTATGGAGCTATTGTTAACCTCATGACCAAGGAGGAGGATGGGCGCATGAGGATCTATGAAAGATACTAATGCTACAGAAGGATAAGTTACTTACCTGTAATCCTAGTTCTCTTCCAGGGGTATACTCATCAAAGTCATAAGCACTGAATTATCTCCGCCCACGTGCGGGAACCCGGAGCATATACAAAAATACATATATATGTGTATGTAGTAGAAAAAGAGTACATAGTACGAAATAAACACACACATATACATGTATAACATAAAAAATATGCAGCCCCAAACATATCCAATAGGCTAAGAAGCCAGAATTACATGCATTTCTCTAGTATGAAAATACCATATAAACATATAATGTAAGAGAGGGACATGTACAGTAAGAGCATTCCGCAAAAAACCTTTTATTTTCATCAAGAAAACAGTAATGCCAGGCAATTAGCCCAAAGAAGGCTGCATAAATAAATAACATCCCTGTACAGAAAAGGAAACTGGCACCTCGCCTTTAAGGCCTCAGAGACCCTGAGCACTTTGCCTTTAAGGCCTCCAGGAGAACCCTGCTCCCATCATGCACCACAGGTGACAGTTAGGTCAGTTCTTTTGTACGGTATAAGAAACCTGTAGGAACCTGCATCAAAGATGAAAGAATACCGAGCAAACTGTTAATGCTCGTCCGGGGAGGTGGGAGGGTTGCTTATGACTTTGATGAGTATACCCCTGGAAGAGAACTAGGATTACAGGTAAGTAACTTATCCTTCTCTTCCAGGGGATACTCATCAATAGTCATAAGCACTGAATAGAGTAGCAAGCCCATACCCACTTCCGTGCGGACGAGCAAAAACAGAGAACTAAATTGACATACACATATTAAACAGTATTTGCAAACAAGTTTCTCAGCGAGGCTTGCCCAACCTGGGCATCTGCCTGCGTGTCAGCATCTAAACAGTAGTGGCGAGTAAAGGTATGAACTAATCGCCATGTAGCTACTTTACAAATTTCTGCCAAGGGGACATTCCTCAGGAGAGCCGTGGTAGAAGCTTTCCCCCTAGTGGAATGGGCCTTAGGCTTCCCCGGAAGGGATTTGTTGGCCAATTGGTATGACAGTAGAATACAAGAAACTATCCATCTAGAAATGGATATCTTGGAAGCTGCAGAACCTGTGTTAACAGGACCATAGTTAATAAACAAACGTTCTGAGTTCCTCAGTGTCTTTGTTCTGTCCAAATAAAACTTCAGAACCCTCTTGAGATCTAGGGAGTGAAGAGATCTTTCCGGAGGATTCGAAGGATTCGGAAAAAAGGTAGGTAAAGTGATAGTCTGGTTAATATGGAAGTCCGAGACTTCTTTAGGCAAAAAGCTAGGATGTGTTCTGAGAACTACTCTGTTAGCGTGAAACACAGTATAAGGTTCCTTACAGCAAAGAGCCTGGATCTCACTGACCCTGCGAGCAGATGTAATGGCCACCAGGAACGCGGCTTTCCATGTTAAATGCTGTAAGGAAGCTTTATGAATAGGCTCGAAAGGAGACCCCATCAACTTTGTTAACACAATGTTAAGCTCCCATGGAGGAGAGGGAGACCTGACTGGTGGGTAAACCTTTTTCAAGCCCTCAAGAAAATCCTTTACCACCGGAATTCTAAACAAAGAAGTCTGGTGGGGGACTTCCTATAGGCTGTGATTGCTGCAAGGTGGACTTTGATAGAAGAGAACTGAAGACCAGATCTAGCCAAATGCAGCAAATAGGGTAAAATCACCTGTTCCTGACCCCGGATGGGATCATGTCCATTGTCCACACACCATAGGAAGAACCGCTTCCACTTGAAGGCATATGATTTCCTCGTGGAAGGTCTTTTCGCTTCTTTGAGAATAGCCATACAGTCTGGATTCAATTGTAGGTGTCCATATTGTATGACTTCAGGAGCCATGCTGTCAACCGGAGGGAGGACAGGTTGGGGTGGAATACTCTCCCTGCCTGTTTGGATAGGAGATCCGGGCGGCATGGCAACCTCTTGTGTGGCACTTCCGATAGTTGAAGGAGGTCCGGAAACCACCACTGGCGAGCCCACTCTGGGGCTATTAAGATCATCCTGGAGGTGGTCCTGTACAGCTTGTTGATTACAACTGGTATCAACAGAATCAGTGGAAAAGCGTACAGTAAGCTCTGAGACCATTCGATCAAAAGGGCATTCCCTTGAGATCCTTGTTGGGGAAACCTGGATGCGAAGACGGGGCATTTTGCGTTTACCGCGTCTGCAAACAGGTCGATGTCTGGCGTTCCCCATTCTCGAAAGATACTGTGAGCGACTTCGTTGTTGAGAACCCAATCATGGGCTTCGACGAAGTCTCTGCTGAGGAAGTCCGCCTGGGAGTTGAGAGAGCCCGGTAGATGAATGGCTACTATTGACAGGTCTCTCGCTAGAAGCCAGTTCCATATGGTTTGAGACTCTATGGAGAGTGTTCTTGATCGGGTACCTCCCTGTTTGTTCAAATAATACATTGTCGTTGTATTGTCCGTTTGGATCAGAATGGAGCGAGACTTGAACGACGGAACCAGGGACTTGAGAGCTAGATGTACGGCTCTCAGCTCTAGCAGGTTGATGTGGTAGCTCTTTTCGGAGTCGGACCATAGACCTTGTACTTGTAGAGGGCCCATATGAGCACCCCAACCCTGGAGAGAAGCGTCCGTGACTAAAGTCGGGGTTGGAGGGTCCTGGTGGAAAGGGACTCCCTTCATCAGGTGCGATCGCTTCATCCACCACCGGATGGAGACTTTGGCTGATTGATGGAGAATTACCTGATCCTCCCAGCGCCCTGATACTTGCATCCACTGGTCCTCCAAACATTGTTGTAGTGGACGCATGTGTAATTGTGCGTTTGGTACTATAAAGATGCACGACGCCATCGACCCCAGTAGTGATGACACCTGTCAACTGTCGGTAGATGCGGGTGAAGAAGGGTCAGGCATTTTCCTTGGATTGATGACAACCTCTCCTCCGAAGGACACACGCTTGCTTTTTCGGTGTCCAGGAAGGAGCCTAGGTAATGGATCTTTTGCGTTGGATTTAGTATGGATTTCTTGAAATTGACGTGAAGGCCCAAGTTGTGGAAAAGCTGAAGGCAGCACGTGAGATGATCCTGCAGCAGAGTTGGAGATGAGCTCTTCAGGAGCCAGTCGTCCAGGTAAGGATATATGAATATTTTCTGCTTGCGGAGAAAAGCGGCCACCACAGCCATACATTTGGAGAATGTTCGGGGAGCTGATTTGAGCCCGAACGGGAGAACTGAGTACTGGTAATGTTGAAAAGACACTCGAAAGCGTAGAAATTTGCGATGTTTCTTTGAGATTGGTACGTGGAAGTATGCGTCCTGTAAGTCGATGGAGCACATCCAATCCCCTTGGTGAAGCTGTGGGAAAATTTGATGAAGTGCCAACATTCGAAATTTCTCTCTGCGAATGTATTTGTTCAACAGTCTCAAGTCCAGAATAGGTCTGTATTCTGTGGTGGGGCCTCTTTTTGCACAAGGAAATAACGAGAGTAGACTCCTTGATTTCTTTGAGGAGCGGGGACTTTTTCTATAGCTCCTTTCTTCAATAAGGTGTTTACCTCCCTTTGTAACAATCGTTGGTCGCGGTGAGAAATGCCTCTCGGAGGTATAGATGGAGGAGGAGTTATGAACTTGAGAAGATAGCCATTCTGAACAATGTTGATGACCCATTTGTCTTTTGTTATACGTTTCCACTCCTCCAGATGTAATGAAACACTTCCTCCCACCGGAGTGGACAACAGCTTTGGAGGAAGACACACCTCATTGTTTTTGTGGCTGCTTTGGTGCTGTTGACTGCTGTTTGTTTCCACCTCTGCCACGTCCCGGTCTACGTTGTTGGAACTGGGACCTTTGTTGCGTCTGACCTTGGTTCTGCGATGACCAGTTAGATGATTGACCTCGCTGTTGAAAAGAGCGTTTGTCATAGGGACGAAAACGACGACGAAATACCTTCTTCTTTTCGAGGCCTACAGCCTTGAGAGTATCCAACTCAGTTTTCATTTTTGCCATTTCGTCGTCTGCATGTGAACCAAACAACGATGATCCATTAAAGGGCAGATTAACTATGTTTTTTTGAGCATCGGGCTTGAGACCCATGAGTCGAAGCCAGGCTGATCTTCGCAAACAAATGCCATGTGCGTATCCGTGAGCTGCCAAATCTGCAGAGTCGGCCGCTGTACTAATGATCTGATTAGCAACCAGGCCACCTTCCTGCACAATCTCTAGAAAATCCTTTTGATCTTCTTTGGGTAATTTGTCTGTGAATCTTGTTAGAGAGTCCCATAAAGACCGGTCATATCGTCCCAGTAGAGCGGCTGCACTAGCCACTCTCATAACGGATCCTGACGTATTGCACATTCGCCGTCCCAAAGAATCCATGTTTTTGCTGTCCTTCTCTGGAGGAGCAGATGACATAGAGGTATTGGAATGTGTTTTCCTGGCAGCGGCGACTATAAGAGAATCCGGTGGCGGGTCAGACCTCAGAAACAAAGGATCTTGGTCTGGGGCCTTATACTTTTTGAAATTCTTGCGGGACCCGAGCCCACTGTGGCAGGTGTCAAAAAGTCTTCATCGCAGGCTCTAACAATCCTGGCACCAAAGGTAGAAGAGGCTTTGCCGAAGCTCGATGGTGCAAAGTTTCAAATATAACGGATGTAGTCACCTGAGGCACAGTCATGGTTACATTCAACTTGCTGGCACCTCTACAGAGCACCTCTTTGAATGTCCCCATATCATCAACAGGGGAAACCCTGGATGGCGGAGTTGAAGATATAGTAGGGGAATAGTCTCTATACGATGACCTTGTTGATGAGGTCGTTGTAGGAGACCTCTGTCTTCTCCTTGGCGTATGCGATCGGCGGGACCTTGAGCGCTCTTTTGAGCATGAGCGCCATCTTAATGGAGATCTGGAACGCCTCGGGGACCTACCAGAGGAAGGCCTTGCGGATTCCGTGGGAGGAGGTCTCTCAGTAGGTCTGGGTTGGATCTTCCAGTGCCTAATGTCCTCCAACCATCTGGGTGACATGTTGATGGGAGGAGATTTGTTTCCACTCGCCGGAGAGCCCTCCGGTGTAACTTGGATAATAGTTATACCAGGCGAGGAAGAAGCTTCCCTCGACGTCGAGCACCGTGATCTCGACGATGGTCTTTCTAATCCTTCAGCAGGAATAACTTGCTTGTCCCTCGACGTCGAACGCCTCGACGTCGAACCAGAATGAGCCACCATCGACGACGACCGTGGAGGTGAAACTCTTGACGGTGGAGATCTATGGGACGAAGCCCTCGACGTCGGTCTCTTCGACGTCGACCGCTGATGTTCATGTGGTATCTTCGACGTCGACCCTGCCCTCGACGTAGACCGCTGACGGGTCCGAGAGGGTGAATCGGAGTGTCTCGACGCCGACCTTCGAGAAGGGGGCGGAGATCTCGACGTTGACCTCTGTATTAATGTCGACGGACGTTTTGACGTCGACCGAGGTCTATCATGCTTCGAGCCCGAAACATGTCTTGACGTCGACTTACTTTTCGACGGCGATCTTGTCCTCGACGTCGCTCTCACTTGCTTAGTAGGTCTCGACGTCGGTCTCGCTTGCGTCATAAGTCTCGACGTCGACTTACTTCTCGACGGCGATCTTGTCTTCGACGTCGACCTTACTTGTTTGGTTGGTCTCGACGTCGACGACATGCTAAGATGTTTTTTCTTACTTCTAGCTTCTGGTGATGTAGATCTTCGCCGTTTTCTCGGAGAGGAGGGCCCTCCAGATGGATGATGACTTTCTGGGCCACTTTTCTTTCCTCTCACCATCAAGCCTAGAAGTCTGATCTTCTCTCTGTCCTTCAATGTTCTACTTGAAAGTTGACGACAGTGGTAGCATGTCTCTGTGTCGTGAGAAGAAGGTAGACACACGACGCAGACCGAATGAGGATCGGATTTGGCCATCTTCTTCCCACAGGAAGGACATTTATCAAATAAAGGTGGCATATCTGACTAAAAAGAATGACCAACTAGTCAGAAAAAGACTGGTAATTACAACCAGTAAAAAGAAATATTGAAAAAAAAATAGTTAGAATATAAATTCGGACTGGAAAAAGTCAAAATCAGTTAAGCTCAGCTCCAGGTTCCTCACAGAAGGAGCCGGGAAAAAGAACTGACCTAACTGTCACCTGTGGTGCATGATGGGAGCAGGGTTCTCCTGGAGGCCTTAAAGGCAAAGTGCTCAGGGTCTCTGAGGCCTTAAAGGCGAGGTGCCAGTTTCCTTTTCTGTACAGGGATGTTATTTATTTATGCAGCCTTCTTTGGGCTAATTGCCTAGCATTAACTGTTTTCTTTGATGAAAATAAAAGGTTTTTTGCGGAATGCTCTTACTGTACATGTCCTTCTCTTACATTATATGTTTATATGGTATTTTCATACTAGAGAAATGCATGTAATTCTGGCTTCTTAGCCTATTGGATATGTTTGGGGCTGCATATTTTTTATGTTATACATGTATATGTGTGTGTTTATTTCGTACTATGTACTCTTTCTCTACTACATACACATATATATGTATTTTTGTATATGCTCCGGGTTCCCGCACGTGGGCGGAGATAATTCAGTGCTTATGACTATTGATGAGTATCCCCTGGAAGAGAACTGTAGTTACTGGTAAGCAACATTTCCTTCTACAGCACTGGATGTTTCATAGATTCACATGCTTGAGCTAAGATTACCAAAGCAGTACCTTATATTAAGCATAATGTATTGACAGAAATGAGGTTCACCTTAATGGAAACAGGTTGTGCAGCACTGCCTGCCCTACATTCTCAAGTTTTGAATGGTCATCCAGACATTAATGCTTGGAGAAGGTGTGGGATGCTGCATTAGATATGTCCAGCAAGGACACTCCAGCAAAGAGTGCAGTTGTGGCCGCCATTCCTTTCAATGAATGCACCCCTATTCTGTGGCTGACAGGGAGCCTAGCTTTAACATGACAGAAGAAGATTCACACTATAGCATGCTATGTCCTGTTTTGTTAAAAAAAAAATCATTATTTGAGTTTCCATATGAAATCCGGCCTCCAGAAACCCACTCACCCACTCGCTAAGGCGAGCCATATTTATCAGGTCGATCTATATTTAGGACCTACTCTCCCGTTCTGGCGAGTTGACAATGAACAGGTGTTCTGTTCAGTCAGACAGTGAAGGAGCAATAAAGATGCCTTTAACCCCTTCGATGCTCATGACGGAATCCAGCCGTCATGAGCCATGGGTGGCCAGTGCGCATGACGGCTGGGTTCCGTCATGACCACGCCCGCGATTGGAATGTCCAGCACCGGGCTGGAATTCCTGCCGCAGGCAAGGTGTTAAATCTTGTTTTTATCTTGTCACATTTGCTCTGTGTTCAGAGGCAGAGGTCAGAAGTCAGTTTACAATTACTTTTCCTTCTCTGACTGCAGAGTTCCAGGATTTTGTAAAGAGAACTGTCTGACCAGCTGTACAGAGTGTGAAATGAAAGGCTGTTTTTCCTAACACACATTTAAATAGCTAATAAGTCAACTTTACAAACATTTCAAAATATATTTCAGTAGTTGCGAAAGCCCATTTTTTGTACTTCTGTGTGATGAAAAAAAATATTTTAATAGGATGAAAAACAAATCAGAACACTTTACTTGGTGATGTGCAAATGAATGTTTTCTGAAACCCAATTTTCACAGATTTTTGTTAATACACTATATAGTTTTATCAGTAAAGCTGCAAGGTAGTGGGAAGGTTTTGGACCATTTCTTGGAAATTTACTGTCTGTAAATGACGGTGCACTACAACATCATGCCTTAGTAATAGATTTACTAAAAGTGTGTGTTTAAACAACATGTACTGAGAAACACTGCTGCCCCGGCCCTGATGACAATGTATTAGTAAACTGAGAGGCAAGTCAGGGATCATGTGTACCCTATATGTGTGCTAGATTCTTATTAAACATGGAGCAAACGTTTAGTCTATTTAATCAAACAATAGAGTTTTGTTTTGTACAGCAGAAATGCTGAACTCACATATTTGAAGATGCACTCATGTGGGAGAATGAAGAAAAAGGCAACTGTGTAAAATAAAATATTTGCCAATGATCACACAATTTGAGACCAGTTTACAAGTCAAGTACATTACAGTTAGGCACAGGTCAAGTACATTACAGTTATGTCGAGTAGATTCTTGAAGTTACTCGACCTGCAGGTCTAGTAACATTTTTACGATTTTTCGAGGCCTGGAAATGAATAGTTGATCAGTCTTGCAAAAGTAATTTGTTATATCAATAAAAAAAATTCAAACAAGCTTTCAAGTCCAAACAATGTAGACAACTTCCTGCATAGTTGTGGAAAAAAATATGCAAGTTAATTTTTTCGTTGAGGTGGGACGATGTTCGTCGCTTGGGTATTAACTTAGGATTTGTAGATAAAGTCGCCATGTCCCTGTTAAAGAGAATACATGCATTTTGCTTTTGTGCCTCGCACATTTCTATGACATAAGAGATGCCTTATGTATGGGTTCAAAGGATTATTTGAGTCACTGTACTGAGTTCCCAATATGGGAGTTTTTCTCTAGAGGAGAGAAGGTTCAAAATAGTCTGCTCATAAATTCTTTAACCACTCTACCTGAGAATAAAGATGGAGTGGTACCTACATATAGTTGATAGATGTACCCTAATTGAAGAAAATTGTAAGCCAGAGTCTGCCAGGTGTAGGAGGTAAGATAATATATCATGTGGGTGTATTGATAGTGGGTCAATTTTCTTAGATGATACCAAAAACAGAATAATTTCCATTTTAGAGATGTTGTCTTTAACATGGATGGTACTCTGGCTTCCCAAAGAGTTTGCCTACTGCCTCCTGAAAATTAAGAAATTCATACTTTAGGTCCGGATCAACCAGGCAGTCAGGTGCAGAAATGCTAGTTCATGATATAAAACCTGTCCTTTATTTTTGAGAGAAGGTATGGGTCCTTTTTAAATTGATCAGGGTTTCTATTGCTAGATCCCACATCTCTGTGTACCAAAACTGTCTGGCCCAAGCTGGGTGGGGAATATCAGGAGCATACACAATTCTTTTATTCATCTTTCATTTTACCCTTGTTACCAGGGACATCAGGAGAGCAATCAAAAATGCTGCCTCCTTGATCCAGGGAAACCACCACCTACTTGTGTAATTCTAGCTTTTGCAGTTCTCCCGTGTAACAAAGACAGCAAGAGGAGGTGTGCCCAACCTATAAAACATAATTTCAGTTATCTCCAATTCCACCTTCTTTGGCCAGTTCAGCCTTTGCTGCGAGCACAGCAAAAAGGTACTTCTTGGCCTTATCAGCTGTTCTGTCTGTACCTGATCAGCAGTATTTCTATAAATAACCTGGGGTAATGCTGTTTTTGAAGGATTTCCTCACTCTCCATTCTTCAGGCCACACTGGGATTTAAACTTTGTTTTTACTTTTTTAATGAAGGCATCCTTTGAGCCTGTGCACAGCTGTTAAAGTAGAGCTGTTCTTACTTTGAAAATGAGACTTCTTACTTTGAAAATGGTCTTCCTCATCTTTTCACCTCCGCTCAACAGGTGAGCTAAGTGCAGATCCTTTCTTTCCATTTTCCATCCATCATTCACCACTGTCTTTCTGGACACAATGGTGCTTTGGGACATGGTACCACAATTTCACGTGGAACAATCCATTGCTCTGCCAGCTTTGTTCCTTCCTAAACATCTTAGCAGAGTGGCATGCTCTTAATTTCTATATCCATAGGGCCCGGAAAGACTGCATGAATAACCATTTGTTCCTTGGATTTGCAGGACAAAAGAAGGACAAGCCAGTCTAGAATATCACCAATTCTTAATGGATATGTTTCTGTATCAAATTGTTGAATGCCCAGCCAAAAGCTGAGCTACGAGGTAAATACCTAAGCCAGTATTTAACAGGTACGAAAAATACCACCCCATATTCTGCAGAACTTGGAATCGGGGGAAACAAAGTTGTCGAAGGAATGCTTGAATTAATCTCAGCCAATGATGATCACTTGTGCAGCATTCTAGATGACTGCTTTTGCCCGCTGAGCCACTTTTAATGGAGAGCATCCATATGGAGGTATCTTCTCCAATATGAACTGTTAAGCTCAAAATGACAAGTTAGGTCTCCTTCTGAGGGGAACCCAAACAACCCCTGACAGGTTTAGGCTTAAAGTCAAAGCTTTTATGTAAAGATGATTTAACAATGGGATTAAATCGGAGTGAAATTAACAGATGTTGCCTTGTCATATGAAGAACTCCTTTTGTTTTAAATGTGTGATTCGTTTAAACTCAACTTCATTCTATGTTGGGGTGTTATTGTATTCTCTTTACGACAGCTGCACTACCATATCCCAATTGCATACCATTGAGCAATTTGCTCACCTGCCCAACCAGTGTACACAGTGCCATCGCCTGGGTCAGCTGATTTCAGCCCCTTCTCCATCTGTTGCAGCAACTCCCATATCTTATCCTGAAGACGATGCTTGAACTCAGAAGTAAGCTATAGGAGGAAACAGAACAAACACAGTAACTAACAGTGTTGTACGAAATGTTTCAGAATTCGTCAAATAGGATCCAGAATTCATTGGCCTTCATAAATGATCACAAGACATTAACCTGTGTGCTGAGGCAATTAATAACCTCAATTAATCCTGGCCATAAAACAGTGGCTTCCTCTCCTTACTTTATCCTAAATACTGGTGTTTTCTTCAGTGCTTTTCATGACAAAGCGGAGCAATTTGTTTTCTTAATTATAACTGCCAGGGAATTCTAGCCATTGGTGTCCTACTTTTGAGTTTTAAAGCTTTCATTTTAATATGGTTGCAAACAAAGTGGTAAACTCTAGGTTGAAAGTTCAACATTTTAGTTGGAAATACAAGCAGTTCAAAACTTTTAGTGAGAAATTCATTTAACAATTTTCAACAGTCTATGTACGTCCCAATCTATTTCCACAATATTTAGTTCTATATGTTTTTATATGAAAAGTATTATGATAAAACACTTTTTGTGTTTTGTTGTTTTAACCTCGCTGACCAAAACTTTGAACTTCGAGATTACTGTGTCATCTCCTCTGCTGAAGATATTTATTAGCCAATTTGGGTGCCAGCTTTTGTTAATGGTAAAATGTGTAAATTGTCAAATTTCAAACCTCAAACTGTTTTTTTAAATGTAATTTTTGTAACTATGTCTTGGTTCATAAAGAATTTACAGTGGGCAGAGGCATGACTAGGTTAATCAAATTTACTCTCATGCTATCCTAACTAAATATATCCAAAGTTTAGCCTAATACCAGATAAGTTTTCCCTAACGGTTACCTCATAACTCTGTAGTATCTGGTTAATCTAGTTGTGTATATTGCTTTAATGTGAAATTGTAAGTATGCTCCTTTAATTTAGAGTTGTAGGGTTATTCAGAATGTCCCTTGATACCAGGGGACATCAGAATGCTTTCTGTAGTTCATGCGTGTAGCTTTGTCTAGTGGAGCCGTTTGTGGTTTCCCTGGCTCCACATCCATGTAGCCATGACATAAACCTCTTCAAACTTATCCAGTTTCCTGCTTCATTACTACAAAAATTTGGCGACCATTTTGGCTACATGGTTGAACCCTCTGCGTGCTCTACTGCCACTACAGCTACTGAAAATACTTCTGTTACGCTGTTTCTCAAGAAACCCTGCTCAACAAGCAAAGAACTGCCATTAAGTCCATTCTCAAGGTACAATTTTACAATTTAAGAGGATTGAGACGTTTTTCACTGGCATCATAGTTTCAGAAAAGCGATTGTATAATTACATTCAAACTGTCGGTTGCTGTTCCCCGCGCGCCGCTTTTGCTTGCTGAACCGACATCATCCCCGCAACGAAACATCTCAATCCGAGCTCGCGCTGTGTTCTCTCATGCACCACCACTTCTGCTCGTCAACCACGCGGCTATTGTTTTCTGCTGAGATTAAACCTACGTCACACGCTCCTCATCACGTCGTAGGACATTGGGATCACCCAATCCAGGAATTGGCCGACGTAGGACGTCCCGCAGCACGCAAACACAGCAGCCATTTTAATACTTTGGACTCACCTACATTCATTTCCACTGTTTTCGTGCTGTTTCTATGGCTCAACACGGAAGATAGGAGAAAACGAGCCGGTCTTCACAACGCAAGGACATGCATTGCTAAGTGCTCGTCAACCGTGTACAGTTATGCGGTGATGCGCACACCTGGATAACGATCCTCATATATTCCTTTATCAGCTCTGCAAGCATTGTTCCTTACACAAACTGTTGTGTGACTTTCAGTGATACACACACCACAAGTTGATCTTTTCTGTTTCACTCGCTGATTGTTCACCTTTGCCTAAGTGTGTCATTCGGTGATACACACACCACAGTTTGTAATCTGGTAAACGTTTCTCTCTAGTTTTGCTGTTTTTCACACAACCCAGCAGTGCATGTAGAGAGAGCACCATATTGACTGAGATTGAGTAATTATTTGGTTGCACCCATATTGTACCCTTAATTGTGTCATCACCTCAAAACATGTGTACCATGCAAGCTGCCTTCCTAGATACCCAAGGATAACCACCAGTTAGGTGGGAAATATGGCACGATGCTTTTGAAACTTACTTAGGAGCAATAGGTGCCTCAAGATTTAGCGCAGACAGGAAGAAATGTTTGTTATTACATTCTTTAGGTTTTGAAGGTAGGTCTGTTTTCAGACATTTACCTAATCTATCACAAGAAGAAAGTGATGGAATGGATGAATATCGAGAAACTGTACTTAAGAACATAAGACAAAAACATTTAAGCATGGGTGATCCATCGTTAGATGAAACGATTAAGGTTGCCAAGAGCATAGAAATTTTGTTAGTCTCTTTGAAAGAATTAGATGACAGAGTAATCAATACTGTCAATGTTGTGTTACCAAATTTGCAAAGTCTCGTGCAAAATCAGGGAGGGATGGTGGTAATAGAGTTTCCAAGCCTGCCAAATCAGAAGCAATGAGCACCAGTTGTGCGAACATGTGTTTCAGGTGCGGTAATCCACCACATTTCAAAGGAACCAAGTGTCCGGCTGTCAAAGTAACGTATAATAACTGTAGGAAAGTGGGTCACTTTGCTAAAGTACGTATGAAAAGGAAAGGGTACAAGAAGCCAGGTGTGTGTGTTGTTGAGTCAGACGAAGAGTCGGATGTTGAGATTGTTTCTGTAATCAGAAATGGTGCTGATTGTGTTGAGGATGAAAACGGCCTTGTAGTCCCTCCTCAAGGTCTTGTTGAAGGTGATGCCTCATCTTGTGTTGATCCCATTGTGGACACGGATGTAGGAGACAAGACCATCAAACTACTTGTTGACTCGGGTGCCAGGATAACTATGATCACTCAGAAGTTGTTCGAAGAGACCTGGAATGGTTCTCGGCCATTGTCTCTACCTGATCGTTCTCCAGTGTCCTATGAAGGTCGCAAGATAGAGTTGATGGGTTACTTTGAAGAAGAGATGAGTTTCAAGGGAAGGAGAATCAGAGGGAAGTTTTATGTGACAGTGAAAGATTTGAACATCCTGGGGTGTTTTCATCAGGGACTATTCGGGATGATTTTAAAGCCAGGTGCCAAGGAACAAGTATTGGTTGTAAGCAATGTTGACGAAGGACAAGTTTGGAAAAATAAGTTTCCGTCTGTCTTTTGGGGTGATCTGGGCAAAATCCAGGGTTTTAACCCCTTCCATGCTCATGACGAGCTGGACTCGTCATGGCACACAGTGGTCGTGTGCTCATGACGAGTCCAGCTCGTCATGACTCCCTGCACAGGAAATCCCTCTGGTGCGGGCACCAGAGGGATTCCCTTTTCTTCTCTAAAGCCGCGGGAGCTGGGGAAGAGCTTCCCCAGCTCCTGAGACCCCCCCCCCCCCCTGGTTTCCCTGAAATGACGATCGGCGCGCACGTCGCGCTGATGTCATTTCAGTGAAACTGAAATGAGCCAAGAGGCTCATTTCAGTTTCAGTTTCTACGTGCTTAGGGGGCTATCTCAGCCCCTGAGCACGTAGAAACTCAGGAGAGGTATCGTTGGAAAGGGAGAATCTCCCTTTCGAATGGTACCCCTCCTAGTGGATCCCTGCTTAGGGATCGCCCCAGGAGGGCGATCCCCAAGCAGGGATCCACCCACTAGGCACCAGGGAGGGAGCGGCCCCTTGGGCAAGGGCCTTTGCTCCCCCATAAAAATTGGCATGATTAGTCTTTCTGCCCCCGGGGGTAGAAAGCCCACTAGACACCAGGGATTTTTTTATGTGATATTTATTAGGGGTGGGGGCTGCCTAAAACGGGCATGCCGATGCCCCCACCCCCCGGCCACAAAATTAGTCTTTCTGCCCCTCTGGGGGCAGATGGGGCAGTAGCCCCCAATCTGCCCCCGGGGGCAAAAAGCCCACTAGATACCAGGGATTTTTTTAAAATTATAGTTAGGGGTGGGGGCTGCCCAATATGGGCATGCCAATGCCCCCACCCCCCCGCCGCAAAGGTACAGTCTTTCTGCCCCTCCTGGGGGGCAGTAGCCCCCAATCTGCCCCCCCGGGGGGGCAGAAAGCCCACTTGATACCAGGGATTTTATTTATTATTATAATTTGGGGTAGGGGCTGCCCAATATGGGCATGCCAATGCCCCCACCCCGACGCAAAGGTACAGTCTTTCTGCCCCTCCTGGGGGGCAGAAAGCCCACTAGACACCAGTTTTTTTTTCCCCTCAATAAATTTAGGGGTGGGGGTTGCCCAAGATGGGCATGCCAATGCCCCCACCCCTCCCCCCACGAAATTCCAGTCTTTCTGCCCCCGGGGGCAGATGGTGGCAGTGGCCACCAATCTGCCCCCCGGGGGTTCAGAAATACCCTAGATGCCAGGGATTATTTTTTTATAGGCCCGGGGTGGGGGCTGCCCAGAATGGGCATGCAAATGCCCCCACGCTACCCCCAAAGAAAAAAAGACTTTCTGCCCCCCCAGGAGGCAGATGGGGGCAATAGCCCCTGATCTGCCCCCCGGGGAGGGGCAGAAAGCCCACTAAGCGACAGGGATTTTTTTTTTATATAGGTAGGGGTGGGGGCTGCCCAGAATGGGCATGTCAATCCCCCACCCCAAAAAAATGCTACAGTCTTTCTGCCCCCCCCCCCTGGGAGGCAGATGGGGCAATAGCACCTTATCTACACCCCCGGGGGCAGAAAGCCCACAAGCCACCAGGGATTTTTTTTACAAAGTTCGGGGTGGGGGCTGCCAAGAATGGACATGGCAATGCCCCCACCCACCCCAAAAAGATGCCACTGTCTTTCTGCCCCTCCCAGGAGGCAGATGGGGGCAGTAGCCCCTGATCTGCCCCCGGGGGCAGAAAGCCCACTATGTGCCAGCGATTATGCTGGCTTTTTATACGCAGGGGTGGGGGCTGACCAGAATGGGCATCCCAATGCCCCCGACCCCCAAAAGAATAGCCACAGTCTTTCTGCCCCCTCGGGGGCATATCGGGGCAATAGCCCCTGATTTCCCCCCTCCCCAGGGCGGCAGAAAGATCACTAGGCACTGACTTTTTTTCAGAATGTGCCTACCTGTTGAATTTGGTTCCTAGCTCTGCCGGCACTTAGGGAAACCTAGCAAACCTATACATTTTTGAAAAGTAGACACCCAGGGGAATCCAGGATGGGGTGACTTGACTGGCTCTCACCAGGTTCTGTTACCCAGAATCCCTTGCAAACCTAAAAAATTGGCAAAAAAAACACATTTTCCTCACTTTTCTGTGGTGGAAAGTTCTGGAATCTGCATGGATCCACAAATTTCCACCCACCCCGCGTTCCCCAAAGTCTTCCGAGAAAAATGGTACCTCACTTGTGTGGGTAGGACTAGTGGCCGCGACAGGAAACGGCCCAAAACGCAACATGGACACACCACATTTTCACAGTGAAAACGGACCCTTTTTTTGCAAAGTGCCTAGCTGTAGATTTTGAACCCTAACTCTGCCGGCACCAAGGGAAACTTAGCAAACCTATACATTTTTGAAAACTAGATACCCAGTGGAATCCAGGATGGGGTGACTTGACTGGCTCTCACCAGGTTCTGTTACCCAGAATCCCTTGCAAACCGAAACATTTGTCAAAAAAACACATTTTCCTCACATTTCTGTGGTGGAAAGTTCTGGAATCTGCGTGGATCCACAAATTTCCACCCATCCCGCGTTCCCCAAAGTCTTCCGAGAAAAATGGCACCTCACATGTGTGGGTAGGCCTAGTGCTCGCGACAGGAAACGGCCCAAACGCAACGTGGACACACCACATTTTCACAGTGAAAACGGACCCTTTTTTGCAAAGTGCCTAGCTGTAGATTTTGAACCCTAACACTGCCAGCACCTAGGGAAACCTAGCATACCTATACATTTTTGAAAACTAGACACCCAGGGGAATCCAGGATGGGGTGACTTGACTGGCTCTCACCAGGATCTGTTACCCAGAATACCTTGCAAACCTAAAAATATGTCCAAAAAAACATTTTCCTCACATTTCTGTGGTGGAAAGTTCTGGAATCTGCGTGAATGTACAAAATTCCACCCACCCCGCGTCCCCCAAAGTCTTCCGTGAAAAATGGTACCTCACTTGTGTGGATGGGTCAAGTACCTGCGACAGAAAAGGGCCCAAAACCTATTGAGGCGACATCAAAATTACCTATCACAAACCAACCTGGTTTTGCAAGGGGGGGTCCCATGAGTTTTTGGCCCCGGGCTCGACGGCCATCTAGGGAAACCTACCCAACCCACACATTTCTGAAAACTAGACACCCGGAGGAGTCCAGCGAGGTATGGCTTGCGTGGGTCCTCCAAAATGTTCTTACCCAGAATCCCCTGCAAACCTCAAATTTAGCTGAAAAAATCACGTTTTTCTCAGATTTCTGTGTGGGAAAGTTGTGGAATCTACGTGGATCCACAAATTTCCTACCACCCAGCTTTCCCCCAGGTCTCCCGATAAAAATGATACCTCACTCGCGTGGGTGGGTCAAGTACCCGCGACAGGCAAGGGCCCAAAACGTATTGAGGAGACATCAAAATTACCTCCCACAAAACAACCTGGTTTTTGGCCCCGGGCTCAGCGGCCATCTTGGGAACCTACCAAACCCACACATTTCTGAAAACTAGACACCCGGGGGAGTCCAGCGAGGTATGGCTTGCATGGGTCCCCAAACGTTTTCCTACCCAGAATGCCCTGTAAACCTCAAATTTAGCTGAAAAAAATCACTTTTTACTCAAATTTCTGTGTGGGAAAGTTCTGGAATCTGCGTGGATCCACAAATTTCCTACCACCCTTCGTTCCCCCAGGGCTCCCGATAAAAATGGTACCTCACTTTTGTGGGTAGGCATAGTGGCTGAAACAGGAAATGGCCCAAATCGTATTGTGGAGACTTCAAAATTACCTATAACAAAACTAACTGGTTTTGGGGGGAGGGGGGGGCACCTGGTTTTTTGGCCCCGGGCTCGCCGCCATCTAGGTAAACCTACCAATCCCACACGTTTCTGAAAACTAGACACCCTGGGGAGTCCAATGAGGTATGGCTTGCGTGGATCCCCCAACGTTTCCCTACCCAGAATCCCCTGCAACCCTCAAATTTAGCTGAAAAAAACATATTTTCCACATATTTTTGCGTGGAATCACCGTGCTGGCACAAATGTCCTACCACCCAGCGTTGCCCTTGTTCCCCGAGTAAAATGATACCTCACTTGTGTGGGTGTCCAAAGCAGAACTGGCTAAAAACGTATTTTTAAAAAAGTGTAGCGCTTAGAATTCTTGGTGCTATACCCTAAATCCCTAAGTTTTGGGCTCTTCCCAGTAACAGGCCTTTGGCCCACCAACACAAGTGAGGTATATTTTACTCGGGAGAACAAGGGGAACGCTGGGTGGTAGGACATTTGTTCCGGCACGGTGATCCCACGCAAAAATGTATGGAAAAAGTGATTTTTTTCAGCTAAATTTGAGGTTTGCAGGGGATTCTGGGTAGGAAAACGTTGTGGGACCCACGCAAGCCATACCTCGCTGGACTCCCCCAGGTGGCTAGCTTTCAGAAATGTTTGGGTTTGGTAGTTTCCCAAGATGGCTGCCGAGCCCGGGGACAAAAACCCAGGTGACCCCTCTTGCAAAACCAGGTTGTTTTGTGATAGGTAATTTTGATGTCGCCTCAATAGGTTTTGGGCCCTTTTCTGTCGCGGGTACTTGACCCACCCATGCGAGTGAGGTTTCATTTTTATCAGGAGACCCGGGGAACGCTGGGTGGGAGGAAATTTGTGGATCCACGTAGATTCCAGAACTTTCCCACACAGAAATTTGAGAAAAAGTGATTTTTCAGCTAAATTTGAGGTTTGCAGGGCATTCTGGGTAGGAAAACGTTGGGGATCCACGCAAGCCATACCTCGCTGGACTCCCCGGGTGTCTAGTTTTCAGAAATGTGTGGGTTTGGTAGGTTTCCAAAGATGGCCGCCGAGCGCGGGCCAAAACCCAGGTGACTCCCTTGCAAAACCAGCTTGTTTTGTGATAGATCATTTTGATGTCTCCTCAATACGTTTTGGGCCCTTGCCTGTTGCGGGTACTTGAACCACCCACACCAGTGAGGTTTTTGGCCCTGGGCTCGGCCGCCATCTTAGGAAACCTACAAAACCCACACATTTCTGAAAGGTAGACACCCGGGGGATTCCAGGGAGGTATGGCTTGCGTGGATCCCCCAACGTTTTCTTACCCAGAATACCCTGCAAACCTGAAATTTGGCTGAAAAAAATCACTTTTTTCACACATTTTTGTGTGGTAAAGTTGTGGCATCACGGGGCTGACACAAATTTCCTACCACCCAGCGTTCCCCCAGGTCTCCCGATAAAAATGGTGCCTCACTCGGGTGGGAGGCCCAAGTACCCGCGACAGGCAAGGGCCCACAACGTATTGAGGCGACCTCAAAATGGCCTATCACAAAACGACCTGGTTTTGCAAGGGGGTCCCATGACGTTTTAGCCCTGGGCTCGGCGGCCACCTAGGAAACCTACCAAACCCACACATTTCTGAAAAGTAGACACCCGGGGATTCCAGGGAGGTATGGCTTGCATGGATCCCCCAACGTTTTCTTACCCAGAATCCCCTGCAAACCTGAAATTTGGCTGAAAAAAACCACTTTTTTAACACATTTTTGTGTGGTAAAGTTGTGGCATCACGGGGCTGACACAAATTTCCTACCACCCAGCGTTCACCCAGGTCTCCCGATAAAAATGGTGCCTCACTCGGGTGGGAGGCCCAAGTACCCGCGACAGGCAAGGGCCCACAACGTATTGAGGCGACCTCAAAATGGCCTATCACAAAACGACCTGGTTTTGCAAGGGGTCCCATGACGTTTTAGCCCGGGGATCGGCGGCCACCTAGGAAACCTACCAAACCCACACATTTCTGAAAAGTAGACACCCGGGAATTCCAGGAGGTGTGGCTTGCATGGATCCCCAATGTTTTCTTACCCAGAATCCCTGCAAACCTGAAATTTGGCTGAAAAAAACACTTTTTCACACATTTTTGTGTGGTAAAGTTGTGGCATCACGGGCGGACACAAATTTCCTACCACCCAGCGTTCACCCAGGTCTCCCGATAAAATGGTGCCTCACTCGGGTGGGAGGCCCAGTACCCGCGACAGGCAAGGGCCCACAACGTATTGAGGCGACCTCAAAATGGCCTATCACAAAACGACCTGGTTTTGCAAGGGGTCCCATGACGTTTTAGCCCGGGGATCGGCGGCCACCTAGGGAAACCTACCAAACCCACACATTTCTGAAAAGTAGACACCCGGGGAATTCCAGGGAGGTGTGGCTTGCATGGATCCCCCAATGTTTTCTTACCCAGAATCCCCTGCAAACCTGAAATTTGGCTGAAAAAAAACACTTTTTTCACACATTTTTGTGTGGTAAAGTTGTGGCATCACGGGGCGGACACAAATTTCCTACCACCCAGCGTTCCCCCAGGTCTCCCGATAAAAATGGTGCCTCACTCGGGTGGGAGGCCCAAGTACCCGCGGCAGGCAAGGGCCCAAAACGTATTGAGGCGACCTCAAAATGGCAGGCAAGGGCCCAAAACATTTTGTGATAGGCAATTTTGATGTCGCCTCAATACGTTGTGGGCCCTTGCCTGCCGCGGGTACTTGGGCCTCCCACCCGAGTGAGGCACCATTTTTATCGGGAGACCTGGGGAACGCTGGGTGGTAGGAAATTTGTGTCAGCCCCATGATGCCACAACTTTACCACACAAAAATGTGTGAAAAAGGGATTTTTTCAGCAAAATGTCAGGTTTGCAGGGGTTTCTGGGTAAGAAAACGTTGGGGGATCCACGCAAGCCATACCTCTCTGGAATCCCCGGGTGTCTACTTTTCAGAAATGTGTGGGTTTGGTAGGTTTCCTAGGTGGCCGCCGAGCCCCGGTCCAAACCGTCATGGGACCCCCTTGCAAAACCAGGTCGCTTTGTGATAGGCCTTTGAGGTCGCCTAAATACGTTGTGGGCCCTTGCCTGTCGCGGGTACTTGGGCCTCCCACCCGAGTGAGGCACCATTTTTATCGGGAGACCTGGGGGAACGCTGGGTGGTAGGAAATTTGTGTCAGCCCCGTGATGCCACAACTTTACCACACAAAAATGTGTGAAAAAGGGATTTTTTCAGCAAAATGTCAGGTTTGCAGGGATTCTGGGTAAGAAAATGTTGGGGGATCCACGCAAGCCATACCTCCCTGGAATCCCCGTGTGTCTACTTTTCAGAAATGTGTGGGTTTGGTAGGTTTCCTAGATGGCCGCCGAGCCCCGGGCCAAAACGTCATGGGACCCCCTTGCAAAACCAGGTCGTTTTGTGATAGGCCATTTTGAGGTCGCCTCAATGCGTTGTGGGCCCTTGCCTGTCGCGGGTACTTGGGCCTCCCACCTGAGTAAGGCACCATTTTTTCGGAAGACCTTGGGGAACGCGGGGTGGGTGGAATTTTGTTGATCCACGCAGATTCCAGAACTTTCCACCACAGAAAAGTGAGGAAAATGTGGTTTTTTTGCCAATTTTTAGGTTTGCAAGGGATTCTGGGTAACAGAACCTGGTGAGAGCCAGTCAAGTCACCCCATCCTGGATTCCCCTGGGTGTCTACTTTTCAAAAATGTATAGGTTTGCTAGGTTTCCCTAAGTGCCGGCAGAGCTAGGGTTAAAAAACTACAGCTAGGAACTTTGCAAAAAAAGGGTCATTTCTCACTGTGAAAATGTGGTGCGTCCATGTTGCGTTTTGCGCTGCTTCCTGTCGCGGGCACTAGGCCTACCCACACAAGTGAGGTACCATTTTTTTCGGAAGACCTTGGGGAACGCGGGGTGGGTGGAATTTTGTGGATCCACGTAGATTCCAGAACTTTCCACAACAGAAAACTGAGGAAAATGTGTTTTTTTTGCCAATTCTTTAGGTTTGCAAGGGATTCTGGGTAACAGAACCTGGTGAGAGCCAGTCAAGTCACCCCATCCTGGATTCCCCTGGGTGTCTACTTTTCAAAAATGTATAGGTTTGCTAGGTTTCCCTAAGTGCCGGCAGAGCTAGGGTTCAAAATCTACAGCTAGGCACTTTGCAAAAAAAGGGTCATTTTTCACTGTGAAAATGTGGTGCGTCCACGTTGCGTTTTGCGCTGCTTCCTGTCGCGGGCACAAGGCCTACCCACACAAGTGAGGTACCATTTTTATCGGGAGACTTAGGGTAACACAGAATTGTAGAGCAACTGTTATTACCTATTGACTTTCGATGCATTTCTGCCTTCCAAATGAAAGACACCGTGTAAAAAATAAGTCATTTTGAAAAATGACCTATAATTCTCATGCTAGTATGGGTACTCCCAATTTCGGAAATGTGCAAATATCTACTGTTTCTAAAATCTACATTTTGTTCCCATTTCATAAATACATAGGTGTCTTTCATAACAATTTTTCCATGTATACATTTTCCCAAAATAATTGCTATATACCCGGTACATAATAAAAAACCATTGCAAGATGCTGCTCAGTTATTGGCTCTGGGTTCGTCGGGTTCTTGGTGAACCTACAAGTCCTATATATCCCCACAACCAGAAAGCTCCAGCGGATATAACGGTATATTGCTTTCAAATAGCTGTCATAATTAGAAGAAGTTACGGGTGAAAACGTTGACACAAATGGCGGGTTTTTCAACTAATTTTCAATTTTTCCTTTATTTAACTGTTAGTTTCTATAAGGAAAACTTTAAGGATCTACACAAATGACCCCTTGCTGAATTCAGAATTTTGTCTACTTTTCACAAATGTATGGCTTTCCAGGATCCATTATTGGTTTCATACCCATTTCTACCATTAACTGGAAGGAGGTTGAAAGCACAAAAAATAGCAAAAATAGGATATGTCCCAGAAAAATGACAAAACTGTGTAAAAAAGTTGGTTTTCTGACAAAAGTCTGCTTGTCCCTGAAAGCTGGGAAGATGGTGATTTCAGCACCACAACCCCTTTTTGATGCCATTTGCAGGGAAAAAGAAGACGCTTTCATCTGTAGCCCTTTTTCGCATTTTTCCCCCAAAAATCAAAATGTTGCTGTATTTTGGCTAATTTCTGGGTCCCCTCCAGGGGAATCCACAAACCCTGGGTACCTTTACAATCCCCATGATGTTAGAAAAAAGGACGCAAATTTGGCGTGGATACCTTATGTGGTCAAAAAGTTACAGGGGCCTAAGCGCGCACTACCCCAAATAGCCAAAAAAAGGCTTAGCACAGGGGGGAAAAGGCCTAGCAGCGAAGGGGTTAAGCACAAAATTATAGTTAAGGAAGGGGCGCTTACTATCAGACACAAGCTTAGGGGAGTACCCTATAGTGTTAGAGACGATTTGGAAAGGGAGTTGAAAGAACTGTGCGCGAAAGGGCTCATTGAGCCTACAGAATCTTTTATGTGGCTCTCTCCTTTGGTTGTTGCCCACAAAAGGTGTGGTCAACTTCGGATCTGTGTTGATTTGAGGTCACTCAACAAGGACATTTGGGTGGACTCACATCACTTGCCCAAAATTAATGATTTGTTTGCGTCCACCTAGGGAGCCAAGTTTTTCTCCAAACTCGACCTGGCTAGTGCATACCATCAGGTGGAACTGCATCCTGATTCTCGGCATCTAACTGTCTTTGTATCACCTCTGGGTACTTGCCAATATCGCCATATGCCATTCGGATTAGCGTCGGCGGAATCGGTATTTCAGTGAGTCATGAACAACATTCTCAGGGAAGTTAATGGGGTCCTTGTGTTTCAAGATGACGTTCTCATTTTTGCTAAGGAGGTCAGTTCTCATGATTGCATTCTTCACAAGGTACTGCAGTTATTTCAAGAACATGGAGTGGTGTTGAAGGCAGAGAAGTATAAATTCTTTTGCACAAGGGTAGAGTATTCTGGGACATGTGATTACACAAGATAGAGTTAGTCTTAGACCAGGTTTACTGGAGGCTATTGTGAATGCTCCTGCACCCACGGATAAGACTGGTGTGAAATCATTGCTGGGTTTGTGTGAGTATTACTCCAGGTTCGTTCCCAATTTTGCGACAAGAGTATGACCCATCAGCAATCTTCTTAAAAAGGGTGTGAGATTTGAATGGTGCAATGATTGTGTCTTGGCTTTTGATCTGGTTAAGTCGTTGTTGGGGAAGAGTACTGTACTCAAGCCTTATGATCCCAGCCTCTCTTGTTGCGTCACGGTGGATGCCAGTCAAGTGGGATTGGGGGCCACATTAACACAGGTAGAGGGTGGTGTTGAAAATACTATTGGGTTTGCCTCCAGAGTGTTGAGAGCCACTGAACTACAATACTGGGTGATTGAAAAAGAACTTCTGGCCTGTTCTTGGGCGATTGAAAAGTTTTGCCGTATATTTGGGGAAAATGTTTTCTTCTTCAGACTGATCACAAACCCCTCTTGAGTATTCTGGGTGGTGGTATGAGCAAGTGCTGCACACCCAGGATATTGAGGATGGTCACCAAACTTTTACAATACCAATTTGATTTGAAACACATTTCAGGCAGTAAAAATGGGAGAGCAGATTTTCTTTCCCGGTTTTCTGCTGAGGCTAATAAGCATGATGAGATTAAATTTGGTTCTCATCAACGAAGATTACGAAGACTGTTTGGTTGCAGCTATGGAAATACCGGAATTGAGTTTGCGTTCCGAAGATGAGTGGAGATCTGCTTTCCAAAATGATAGTGTGATACAGGACGCTTGTACCTTAGAAAAGAGGGGTTGGCCCAGAGAAAGGGTATTGTCTCCCCTTTTACAATCGTTTTGGAAGGTGGAGAGTGAGATCTCTCTTGAAGATGGTTTGCTTTTGGGAGCTAACACGCTCATTCCTTCGCATGTTTTTCGAAGTAATATTATCGAGAGGGCTCACGAGGGACATCTAGGTTCCACACTCACTAAACATCGCATTCGTGATACATATTGGTGGCCTGGTAGGGATTCAGAAATTGACAATATGGTTGCGAATTGTTGTATGTGTGGTGTGTCTGACAAAAGTCTCAAGGTAACCACGCCCCCCTTGTTACCTATTGAATGTCTGCATGGTCCATGGGTGAAGCTTGGAGTTGATATCATGGGACCTTATGATATTCTCTCAGGGGGGTGCAAGTATGTTTTGGTTCTCATGGATTATGCTTCTAAATGGCCTGAAATTAAATTGGTGAGAGAGCCCAATGCTAAGAACATTATTGTTTCTAAGGGAGGTTTGGTAGAGAGAAGGGTTTCCTGAGGTTTTGGTGTCAGATAACGGGAAACAATTTGTTAGCGCTGAGTTCCAATACTTTCTTGGTGCTTCTGGAGTAAGGCATATCAGGAGTTCCTTGTACCATCCTCAATCTAATGGTTTAGTTGAGAGGATGAACCGTGTGGTGGGTGAATGTGTTAAGTGGGCCAAAGCAAGGAACCATGATGTATGTGGGGCTTTAAGTAGCATGATCTGGTTTTATAAAACCAGATCATGCGACACATTGCGAGTCGCAAATTGCGAGGCGCTAAATGTTTAACACCTTTTGCGATTCCCAATGGGGTTGCAAATTGTGAGGCTCATTAATATTAATGAGCCTCTCGCAATTTGCGAGCCCATTGGGAATGCCAGCCCTCCCAGGGATGGTGGCCTGCTGGGCTCAGCAGACCACCATGTCTGGAACTGCTTTTAAATAAAGCATTTTTTTTTCTCAAATGCAGCCCGTTTTCCTTAAAGGAAAACGGGATGCATTTAAAAAAAAAAAAATAATGAAACGTTTTCGTTTCATTTTTTAAGGGCAGGCAGTGGTCCCTGGGACACAGCCGCATGAACTACAGAAAGCATTCTGGTGTCACCTGGCAACAAGGGACATTCTAAATAATCCTACAACTCTAAATTAAATTTAAAGCATTATACACAACTAGATCAACCAGATACTACACATCTTCCCTCATTCCCAACCCCCCAAAATAAAGGTAAAAATAACTTAAAAAAATTAATAAGCAAAAGCAGACTTAACATAAAAGACTTACACCCTATATTTAGCTGGCTAGACAATGACTCGGGCACTCCTCCTAAGATTAACTTGTTGGGGAAGCTTGTCTTTCTGAACAGGACCCCTGGGCTTCCCAACAAGTTAATCTTAGGAGGAGTGCCCGAGTCATTGTCTAGCCAGCTAAATACAGGGTGTAAGTCTTTTATGTTAAGTCTGCTTTTGCTTATGAATTTTTTAAAAGTTATTTTTACCTTTATTTTGGGGGGGGGGTTGAGAATGAGGGAAGATGTGTAGTATCTGGTTGATCTAGTTGTGTATAATGCTTTAAATTTAATTTAGAGTTGTAGGATTATTTAGAATGTCCCTTGTTGCCAGGGGACATCAGAATGCTTTCTGTAGTTCATGCGGGGAGCTGTGTCTGGTGGAGCTGTTGTGTTTTCCCTGGCTCCACATCCATGTAGCCATAAAATAAACCTCTTCAAACTTATCCAGGTTCCTGCTTCATTACTATAAACTCCTTTACCAAGCTCGTCGTGGCTTGATTTTACTGTGATCACTCGGTCAACTGATGTTCTTCATGTCATCAAAATCAAGAGTTCTGGGAAGAAAAAGCTACTTGCATGCAAATCTAGCTTCCTCCAGGAGAATCTTCAATAAAGTCATAAGCATCAAATAGTCTCACCCACATGCAGAATTCTGGAGCACTTTTACAAAAACTCATATACGGGAAAAGCTCGTCTGCAGGCTATATTTTCATCTGCTCTATAAAAAAAACTAAGCATGCAAAATATATTTAGAAAATGTCACTAAGATGAAAAGAAAAATCTTATTCACAAACCTTTTAAGGAACTAAAGAGAAAAGCAGGGCAGTGAAGCCATAGAGGCTGTAGTAACAAAAGAAAATGAAATGAAAGAATAATTATCTACCAGTATCCCATCATGCTCTCTCAGTGGTAATTAGCCCAGTTCTCTTTTTACGTGATTCAAGCACCCCCAAGTGTTACATAAACAATTCCCCCCTCTTTTCCCCAGTGGGGCTTGAGGCTTACATATGACATTAAAGAAGATTAGCTCAGAGATCTAAACTTACAGCTAAATACCTTTTCCTTCTCCTCCAGGGGATTTTCACTAATAGTCGCACTATTGGCTAGAATAGCAAGCCTACCCTTATAAAAACAGAGAAAAAAAGAGAAGAGGAAGAGTTCACTTAATCCAAAATAGATTCTCTACGTAGGCCTGGCAAACCTGAGCATCAGTTCTGGAATCCACATTAAGGCAGTAGCGTCTCAAGAATGAGTGACTGGATCTTCAAGAAGCCACTTTACCGACCTCTGCAATGGATGTTTATTAGGTGGTAGTAGCTTCCTTGCCTATCAGAGATTAGGCTTTAGGTCTGCCATATTAAAGTTGGCACTTCAGTAACAGAACATCCATTTACAGATGGACTGGTTTGAAGTGACTAAATGGCACATAGATGACAAACAGATGTTCTGACTGCTTCAAGCCCTAAGGCCTATCCTGGTAGAAATGTAATATTCTTTTAAACCCCAAAGTATGCAGAGCTCTTTCTGCAAGATAAGAGAGATTTTGAAAAGAGTTTGGAAGCGAAATGGTCTGCTTGACATGGAAATCTGCCCAAAAGGTAAAAACACAGAGAGAATACATATTACTACCTTATTCTTGTGGATCACCGTCTGCAACTCATATGAACACAAATGCTATGCACTAGGAATGCTGCTTTCTACATTAAGTGCTGTAAGAAAACCTTATCGATAGGTTTAAAAGAATGACATATTAATTTATGAAGAACTACGTAAAAGTTCCCCCTCAACAAAATGTATAATCACTGGGACTCGCAGTCCAATTTTAAGCAGTTCCATGTTGAGGGTGATAGGGCGACCCACACAGGTGGAGTCCCATTTGTGTCGAGAGAAGTGTAGAAACACTGTTGAAGAAGGACTGTTGTTTATCCCTGCAGATCCTGGAACGTTCCCTCACATAAACATGAGGAAAATCTGGAACTTTAGCAAAGATTTGATGTTTAGAGGGTATTCTGTGTAAGAAAGTGTGGGATCCATGTAAACCACACTTTGGATTATTAAATATTGAATTTCAATAAAATTTTTTGCTTTCAAACGCAAATCAGTATGGAAGAAAGAACAGATTTTGCAACCCGCCATCTGATTCACATAATACTAGGGGTAACAACAAATTCACAACTGAACATACAACTACTATACCTAACCTTAGATTCTGTGGCACTTTTAAACCATTTACTGCAGAGGATGAGACAATCACGTCCTTCACAGTACTTTCCCAATGCGAAGGACGTGAACGCCTAGTCCTCCACCTAGGGACAGAAAAACTTTGGGATGTGAGGGAAGCACGGGTTCAGTTTGATCAGTGCCCAAGGGGAATAACTCGACTGAACAAACACTGATCAAGACGGGACCGGTATGCTTGGAAAGGGGGCAATGTCCCCTTTCCAGCAGTACTGCTCCCTAGTGGATCAGTGAATGGAGGTCGCAGCAAGAGGGTGATTCCCAAAGAGGGATACACCCAGTAGACACCAGGAATTTTGTTTGCGGGGCGGGGGCAGCACACTGAGTAAGGGCAAGAACTCCCCAAATGAAAAACAGCCTATGTGCCCACCTATGGGTGGGGCGCGATTGGGGGGTTTACCTCCAATCATGCCCCAAGAGGGGCAGAAAGCCCACTAGTGGCAGGGATTTTCTTTTCGGAAAACAAAAAGGTGGGCAAGTCTGGCCTGCCTGCCCAGGAATCAGGCCTGACCCCCACCACTAAAAGGCCACAACTGTCTTTCTGTCCCCATGGGCAGATTATGGGGGTTACCCCCATCTGCCCTTTCTGGGGTGGGGAGGGAGGCAGCAAGCCCACTATAAACACGAGGGTATATAATTTGTCAATGAGGTGGGGAACTCCGCTCTGGTATTCTGCCTTGCACACATCCCATAACTGCCCAACAGGCGTTATGCCCCTCCAAAGTTTATCTTCAATCTGCCCACTCCGGGGAGGGGACAGAAAGACCACTAGACACCAGCAACTATATATAAAAATATAAAACAATTGGGTGGACATGGCCCACCCTGGCATCGGCCCTAACCACCAGCCCTAAAAGGCCTCAGAAGACTTTTTTCCTCACCCCACTGGGGGAGTGCAGCAGAAAGCCCCAATAGGATTTTGTTTGGATTTTTAATGGCCTAGCAGCAGCACGCCCTGATATTGGGTCATGCCTCCACCCAGTGACAACAGTCTTAGTTATGCTCTTGGGTGCAGGTTGGGGGTCTTCTCCCAATCAACCCTTTTTGGAGGAGGGGACAGAAAGCACACTAGAAACTAGGGAATTATTATTCTTAAAAAAGAAATGAGTTTCCACCTCTCTAGCCCCCACAGTTTTTCTGCTACCTCCCCCGGGAGCCTACAGCATCCTAATCCTCATGGCGAGCAAGACGAAATTTAGGTTCTTTTGGGCGTAGTTTTGATACATGGGTTAGCAGAGAGGGGTTTAACTCTCCATTCTGCCTTCCTCAGTTGACAGTAAGACTCTCTGATGACTGGTGGTGGGGTACGCAGTGCAGTATCTGGATGGTCTTCTGAGCTTTCTGACTTCTTGGGATGGGAAGATAAGTGGTAAAAATCCCAATCTGCCCAACAAGGGGGGCTGAAAGTTCAGAAGACTATTTGAGGGAAAACTGAGAAAAGGATGGGGTGAGGTACTGGACAATCTTAGCCATGGTCCCAGTGCCTCGGCACCAGAGAGTATTTATGCCCCCAGGAGTATGCACAATGGGGTATAACCCCATCTCTGCAAGCCCATATGTCAAAAATACACTCCACTTCCTCTCACTTGCCATGGTGAATTGCTCCACTGTAATCAGCAGGCAACCAAGGAACCCTGCCAACTGTGGGCATTTCTGAAAACTAGAGACCCAGGAAATCCAGGGTGCTGCGGCATGGTTTCTTACACAGAATACAGTGAACTGTCAACATTTGCAACCTATCGTCCTGCTCCGGAGGGTTGAAAGGGATATCTGTAAAAAAAGTGTGGGTGTTCGGCCAGTCTTCGCACTGGGTCCTATTTCCTGGACATTGGATACTCTTTATGAAACCACCCTAGAGAGGCAGAATGGGCGGGGGGTTACCCCCCGCCTTCCCCTGCTGACCCATATGTCAAAACTACACCCAAAGGCATCCAAATTTACTCTGGTTTGTCATGGGGCTTTCTATAGGATTTGGTCTCTAGGCCCCAGGGGTAGAAGGCTGAGGTTCATGGGTGTAATGTGAGGACAGACGACAGAGAAGATCGGCACCAGTCCCAAATTAAAAAAAAAATCATAGGACTAAATTGCACATCAAACACACTGTCTCTATTTGCATTGTAGTGCTACCTTAATTAGATGCGAGTCCAATTAAAACTAATAAAAATAAAAGCTGTCCTCAATGTAACAGGAACACAGACACTTTGCGCCAGTGCTGAGGAGAAGGCAATAGTGAAACACATGGCCACTGGTTGAAATATTGGCTTCATCCTTCACTGGAAGAGGACTGGCTGTGAGGGTCCGTTTGATCCCAGTTACCTACTCCCAAGGGGCACCTGACTGTGTGCCACCTTTAAGTGTGCTACCAAGATTTTGTTATGCCTCTGTGATCATGTCTGTAATAAGGCGCATAGGCAAAATGTTACCTCATTTGAATGGAGCCACACTAGTGGCGGTCGGCATGGCTCACGGGTGGCGGGCCCGGCGAGGGGTATCGCAGGTGGGAATAAAAAAAAACGTAACTTTCCCCCGGATCCCGCGTCTCTGCTCCAGGTCTCCTGCCTCCGACTCCAGGAACAGGAAGCAGGCAGACATGATTGGTATGAGCGCCGTGACATGCGCTCAGCCAGGGGCGGGAGGGGTGGGCATGTTCTCCATGCAGCCTGCATGGAGAACGGGAAAAGTGCGCATGACTGGTTTGGGCAAAACACTCCTCCCCTGCTCTGCGAGCAGAGCAGCCCCACCCACCTGCAAAGCAACAGGACACGAAGCATAAAATGATAATGCTAAGTTATTATCATTTTATGTTTCTACTTGGCACTACTTAAAAGCAGTGGGGCGACTCTCCTCCGCCATAGCGGAGGAGCCGCCATTGAGCCACACCCCTATGCAAATGTGGGTACACCGCTTGCGAACAAACATTTAAGACTCCTTTTACAATACCAAGTGCCTTGCGGGGGTGGGGACAGTCAGTGGCACCAGGAACAATCACTATGACCCTCTGAACTACCCTAGAACCGTCTGTAATATGGTTCCTGGTGCCTTGTGTGCTTTCTGGCAATCCCTTTGCCCTCCCCGGGAAGGATAGTGTTGGGAATGGCCCTTTCTATGGTGCTGTCCCTTGACTTTTTGCTTTTCTCCTTCCCGGTGTTCCACTGATCTAGGTGCTAGCCTTAGGACTTTCAGCACGTTTGACCATGGCATTCAGTGCCAAAGCGCTGTGCTTGTCATATACATACTGGTGATTGGTGTATACATGATTGGCTGATTCGAGTTAGCTGTAAGTCCCTTGTCTAGGGGACATATACCCACGGCATGAACCTCGAATGCTCCTCCATAAGCCTGCAGCACTAGTTGTGCCATCTACGGAGGTAGCTCATCGATTATGCCACAGGTTTGCCCTGGTAGCCTGTATGCCCAGGTTACTGTTACTCGGCTTGGCATTTAAAAGCTACATGCCAAGGTTCTGCATGTCTCTTGCTATATCGAAGTTCTCCTATTGGACAGGGTGCTGTATTGGGAAGAGGTAGGGTATGTGCGTGTGTGCGTTACATGCATGGGTCGGGAATGGCACTGGATGGTGTGTTTGGTACGATGGGGCCTGCTTCTCGCATTGGATTAGCATGGGGAAATGTAGGGAAAGGCTTTTGAGCAGTATTTACTACGTGTAGAATAGTAGCAGTATAATGTTTGATATCAATGAGTTTGTAATGGCGAATTATCTCTGGTAGTTCGAGTAGATCCGCTGTGTGCCTGTCGGCATGTCTCCAATTCACATCTGGGTGCTGGGGAGACAGCTACATCTGTGCATTCCTGATAGAAGGCCATAAACTAGGCGCTCAAGGGAAACTGGAGACCTCTGAGGGGCCTTTCTGGGATGGTTACGTGGGGTGGAATTGGGACTTGCATTTCAAGGGGCAGAGTCTTGGCCCCAATAAAGATCGTGATCAAACCGCCCAGGGTGGGATGGCAGACTGGACAAAATTTAGAGATGGCTTGTGCATTTCAAAGGTGGCCTTTTGAATTGATCGCATCTTCAAAGGTTATTGCAGGTATAACTACTGGGGCTCCAGTGTACATACAATGTGTATCTCATTTTGATTTCAATGTGTGTGTAATACAAAGACAAGTCTTTTATACACACGGTATGGAGTATTTTTGTAACGTATGCAGTGTGTTGCAAGGGTGGTGTTGTGCTAATACTTTACACTTGCAATAACAAGAAAGGGCCCTTGATCAGTAAGGCCGGACCTATAAACTAAGAACAAACACAACAAATGCCAGTACTGATACTCATTCAAACATCACATTTGTGCCAGAGTCCAGAAGATCTAAACAGTCTGGTCTGAGGAATTGCTGTTTATTTTTCTTTCAAGTATTTTATATCATTTCATACTTTTGTTTTAAAGAAAAACTCCTTTTTCAAAGATTACAATATATACAGATCCGATCAGAGGCACTGTACATGTATAAAATTGAGGTCTATAAAACTGATGGAACTATAGCTACAACTGTACTGTATTTGTCTATAACTGTATAGTGATTTGCACTGTATATTTGTCACATTTGTTTGTTCTTGTTTGTTAAATGTAGTGGTGTCTTCAGTGTATGTTTATCATTGTATTTGTATATATTGTAATCTTTGAAAAAGGAGTTTTTCTTTAAAACAAAAGTATGAAATGATATAAAATACTTGAAATAAAAATAAAAAGCAATTCCTCAGACCAGACTGTTTAGATCTCCTGGACTCAGGCACATTTGTTGTGTTTGTTCTTAATACTTTACACTTGGTCCCTGAGGATAAGCCTGACTGTTCGGTGCCAAGCTACCCAAGGGTGAGCACAGGTTATCGGACACGTGTATCGTACTCATCCTATCTAGAATGGTGGATTCTGACTGGCTACAATGCGTCCCAGCCAGCCGGAAACCGCTTGGACTAACAGGAAGAGTAAGGGAAAATCTCCCAATCTGCCCCCAGTATCATTAATGAAGTTGCCAACAGAAGCTCTTTAAGACAATCAAGTACTGCATCAATCCCCTGCCGAAACCTTCTAATCCACATTCAAGAGACAAGTGCAATGCCATTAACCTCATCAGTTAAAAATAAAAAGCATATCTGATAGCACATCAACAACACCAAAACTCCTTCTCCCCCTATATGAACCACACGTTACATCAAGCAATGGTCATTCCTAAAAGCTCAATCTATTGCAGAGCTCATGGGCATACTCAACTCCCTCAAAACCACCTTCTGCAGAACTACCAATCTGGTTTAGAGCATGCTGCAACACAGAGACAGCTACCTAACCCACTGTCAACGACACCCTCCTAACCACAGATGAAGGTGATCCCTGCTTCCTGATATTGCTGGACCTCTCAGCTGCCTTCAAGCTCACAAGCTTATAAAGTGAAGCTTAAGTTGGCTCTATGTATCCTGAAGGGGTAAACAAAGAGTTCAAGAAAATCAAACTCTGAAAACCCAAAGAGAAAATCAAGGTGCCCTACTTGCAAATTGTACAAACCAAAAAAACTGATGAAACTCAAGCAGATCAAGAAAATGAAATTGAAGATGGAAGCTTGATTCAAGTTCATTTGCCTGGGAGTGTGAGAAAAGGAAGCAGAGTGTTGCAAAACAGACTGAAGAAAAGTGGTGAAAAATCAGCAAAAACAGTAAAAGAGAGTGCTGACAAAGAAAATGAACAAAGCGTTAATAAATGATCATTTAAGAAGGTATCTATACATGCCGCATCAAAAAGATCAACAAGAGAAAGAGTGCCAAACAGGATATATATGGCGCATACCTGACAAAAATCGCGCCAAAGAGACATTGATTTGAAACTATTTACATTTTTACTTGAATAGCCCCCATCCCCCATTAAATGGCAAATGAACTATGTAATGATCAATGATAAATAAGTTTGGTGACTAAGAGGTCATCTGTTGCTATGAATTTTAAAAGACTGATATTCTTAGAATTTTTGATGTTGATAGGGGGATGTGCTGCTTTTTAACTACTTTTGATTACTTTAATGTTTTGGATTACTTTTTAATTACTTTTGATAATTTGTTGTACTTTGCGCACTTTCCTTCAAAATCCTCTTTATTTTGGATTAAAAAACAATTTTAAAGATCTGGAGAAGATGCCTTCAGGAGAAAAAAAAACAGTTTTTTTGGCTTGCTAAATATGTTTTTATAATTCACATTTTGACTGCACTATTTAGTGTATATATTTATATTCTTCTGCTGAATATTTCCCAATCCTAAATAATAGCTCAATGTTCTGCAATGATACTAAAAATCATGGGTTACATCATAAATATAGCTATAATGAAGAGTTTTGAAAGAATGTGTATAATGATTTACTAAAGAATTATAGAGATAATGAATTTGCCCGATGGGTATGTTTGTATTCATTAGCCTACTTCCGCTTCTGACGGTATTACTTATATAGCTGCCGCTAAACTGCAGTCTTTCATGTAATGTCTACGATGGAATCATCATTCACCAGGATTATTTGGAAGAAACTAACATATATTATAATTGCCCATTTAACAGATGACCTGGTCTTGCAAGTCTTGGCAACTGAACCTTTTACGAGTGCTATAGTGTTTCACAGTACTAACAATGGAAGTATTAATATAGAGAACGTATGTAAACTGAGTGAAGTTGAGAATGGTTTTATAAGAGAATATAACAGGAAGAGATCAAGAAAGAGGTTGCTGAGGAGTTCAACAGAATGGGAGTTTGATTTGAAAGAAGAGACTGTGATTAATAATTCTCAAATATATCCTAGTCTTAGAATCTGGAAGGAGAAAGAAGGGAGTTTGTGTAGGATGCGAATGAAAATGAACAAGAAGGATAACCAAACTACTACAGGCAATAGTGTGTGTGCCTATAAATATATTACAGATAGGTTTTATGTGTTAGGAAGTTTTGATACTATGTTTAAAAAGCATTTATCACAGTTGTACCAAAACTGCTTATTTTACTCTTCCACAAGGTTGGGCAGTTTCTTGTTATTTAGCTTTAGTTTGACCAGAGATCTATCATATTAAAAGTTTGAGTGATGTGTGTCATGGAAGAGTGTAGAGAGAAAGCGTGGATCAACAAACGCTAAATGTGTTTGGTGTTTTGACTCCTCGTATAGGAATAACCTTAGATTCTGTTGAGATTAGAAAAGTGTCTACTTTAGTGGAGTGTTTGGACATTAACACATGTGGTGCTTTGACTAAAATGTATGAAAAAATGTTTGCAATAAGATCCATGGTATTCCAAAAATCCCTAGCTTTAGATTGCTTTTCGCTAAAGGAGGAAACTGTAATTTGCCGAACTTATATACATGATAAAAGTGAGAAAATTAATAAATATATTGATAACATAACTACCATTTTGAATGTAATTCACCCTATGGGTAAAGCGGGGACTTAGGAAAAGAGGGGTTCATGGTTTGGTGAGGTTGGTAAAAGCGTAATAATAAAAACAGCTGATGTACAAATATTAAAAGTGTTGTTCTAATATTTAAGCTTTTAGAAGCAATTTGAATTAAATGTTTTAGTTATAATTGCAGAGGCAAGAAGAAGAACAAAACAATGAGTTGGATGAACAAAGGAGAGATAGCTCTTCATGAGATGAAGGTCAGATTGTATGATGATCTCAAAGCCTAGCAGGAGAAGAAATTGATAAAACCAAGAATAATAAAACCAATGCTGTAGAGGTCAATGGTGATAATTAGTGATTACTTATCAGAGGGGGTACTCGTAGATGAGCTTCAATGTGATAGAAAATAATGAATATTTTAGGCGTGCTTCAGTTATCAGAACTAGGCCACACCGGACCACATTGACAATCATTCATGAAATGCTGCTGAACAGTTCATGTTTATTTTACATGCACGAGGGTTCCACGTGTATGGTTTTTTTCGATTTCAGAAAATCAATGGAAATACATCTTCAGCTGTGGTCTGTCCTAATACAATTGTATAATATTTGTTTTTTCATCCAAAGGGAATTATGTTCTTTCTATTAAACATTTCAAGGTTGCTTAGCTAAGCTCTGCTGTACTTGAACAAGCAACTGTATTCTTGTGTTTCATAAAGTATGATGCCTTAGGAAGTAGGAGTTACTTGGGCTGCTGTACAAATTAACAGATTGATTGCTTGTCATGAATGAAATATTTTTAGGGGGTGGCCCCACGGACTTCGTTGATGCTTGCCGCTTAGTAAGGGCAAAGGTCTGGTCCTTCTCCCAACGGACAAGAACAAACATTAGACTTAATAATTAAAGTAAGATGTCGGGCCACAACAATGCAAATGCTCCCACCTTGTCTCTTACAGGAATTAACTCACTAAGAATCAACTACCCACCAGACTTATCCAAAAATGGAGCAAAACATTTCAAATACAATATCCTAGGGAGCAACCCTGAAACTCTCACATGTGGCTCCTATTTTTGCGTTTCAAAGCGAACCATTAAGACCGATCTGATCTTCCACACGAGATGCACAGCTAAATGGTGGAATGAGTTTTTCTCCTTCAAGACAGTCAACGCCACACAGAACATCCCCCATGGGCTCAAACTCACAATATCACCCTCCCCCTCACTTAAAGCGAATGCTACCATCTCAAATTATACAAATAGCAACATCCTTATCAAAGCAGCGGACAATGACCAACAAGCATTAGACTCACTTTTTACTGAACTGAAAAAGCAAGTAGCAGCCCCAGCAAAACCCCCTAGCAACCCCAGGATGAGGAATTCCTATAGCCCGACGCCCAGGACATATTGTTTGGAGTAAAAGGCAACAAGTTTTCATGTGTATTGTGTCCTTAGGACAAGTAGGCCCAACCCCCTGCAGCACAAACCCTTTGGCTGCCACTTTGCAGTACCACTTTATGGATCAGGGAAGGGCACTGTCTGCAGTTAAGGTAATATTTTTGCCCATATGTTAATGCTGTTCAAACTTGTATTTATGGTTCATTAATTGAAAGCCTTTATTATTAGGGTGAGTGCTCTAAGTAAATGTTGTAAGCTCCGACTGCACTACTGACAGTGGTTCCAGTATAAAAATGTGTACACACATTTTCAAAGTTTTGCAATATGAGGCTAAGGATAATGCTCCCAGAATGCTCTCTGATTTGATGCAAATATTTGCAGAAGCTTGAAAGCAAGATTGATCATTCTTTGCTTTCAAACTAAAATGCTCATAAAAAAATGAAAGCAGGAAAAAGAAAAATTGCTAAACCACTGTAAAATTTCATGTACCATTTCTCTGCAGCATCATTTAGTAACATGTGTTGATGCATGATAGCATTTCCCTAAAATATTCATAATGGAAAATCGGTGTAACTAGTTTCAATAAGATTATGGGAAACAAAAATAAACAAGCACTGGCAAAGCCAGTAGGTCTGAAATTGGTGGTCAGCTTTTTAGTTTTGTCAATGTGTGACTTGTTTTGGCTCGGTTTTTGTAAAACCTTATAGGTGCGGGAGCTGCTGGGCCCTCACCATTATAACAAACATCGGCAAAAGCAAAAATTGTTTTTTGGTCTCAAAAAGCACACACTGCCACAGTAGTTACTGGCACTGAACAAAACAAATGTGTATGCCATGCTCCTTGTGAAAGAGCAGAATGCTGTCACTCACAGTGAAGCCAGCCGATACAGAGAGAGAGACAGAATTTTAATAAACACAAAAGGTCACGGTCAACGCCAGACCAAATTAGGGGCCCAATTATTAAAGAAAGTCTCAAAAGTGCACCCATGGTATATGTCCTTGAATTAAGTGCAGCTATACGGCTTTCGTGAATTCCCAATAATTTACAGAAGTAGGACAAGAAATAGTACTCCTAGAAAATATCTGTGAACTGCATTTTAGCATGAGCTAATATGCATGCGTAAATTTGCTCATGCGAAAATCTGAGTGTTTGCAAGTTAACTTTCCCTCCAACCACTTTTTACCCAACTCTGGAAGAAGGTTTATGTCTGCCATTATCAAGAGTAAATTTCTAACAGAGTTGTTGAAAACCCTTAAAACATGCAAGTTAGTAGGTTTATCACAGACTCAAAAGGGCATTCTAACCCTGGAACTATTGCTTACCACTACCTTCAGCCCCAGTATGTAGATCTGCGGAAACCTGGCAACATAAGGGGATTGCAAGTATTCAAACATTACTATGGTATGAGCCCTGGCATAATCAGAGAGGCTGTATCAGAGCTCTTATATAATGAGATTGCTGCCATAATTTGTCGCTGCACTACATGGCACAAAGGGGCAAGTGGATTTTGTTACAGGACAAGTAGATTGATGAAGCAACCTGCCCCATGGACAAGTAGATATTTTATTAAATTCCACACCCCTGCAACCAGTCTCATACTTCAACCCCTAACCATTATCCTAAACCCACTAACACCACCCAAAGAACTACACCCATTGGCAATCACAGCCATGCAGTCTACATAGACTCCAACTAGACCCTCATACAAACAGCCCCCATAGCCAGAGGAGCAACTACTCAACTACAGTAAGTGGTTCAGTGCCCAAGAAACATCCCACAGACATAGAGCTGGTTATTGAAACAAAAACGCATCCAGATCACGAAAATACGCAAACATCCGCACAAAATTATAATGCATTCTGTCAATGCCCATCTCACAAACTTCCTGTAAACCAAATCAATGATAACCTACAACTAAACAGGGAGGTCATAAATTGGGTCAAGAAGAAAGCCACCATGCACTCCTACTCACTGTAGAAAAGATACACATGCCCACTTCCAAATTCACTGACTCTCCTCAAAGCAGAAACCTTATCTACAAAAGCACAAGCAAACTCCCCGAGACAACAAGCTTTATCGTCCGAGAAGAACGAATAATCATTTCTCTGAAGAAGAAATAAACACTCTGCTAATTTACTATCAGGGCTCTCAGAAAACCTCCCCGACACAACATCCAACATTTCAATCGTCAAGTTATACAATTACAAAAACCGGAGAGAAAACCCTCTACAAGTCAATCATAACAACCTGATCCCGATAGCAATGAACACAATGGCATGACAGTAACCCGCAAAACAATAACAAACCTAAAATGCATGCTGCACAACTGCAGATCAGCTTCAAAACACACAACTGTTTTAGCAGATGGGGTCTTAGTGCATGATCTGGACATTCTCTTCCTAACTGAAACCTGGCTCAACCCAACGTCGGCTCCAATGATGGACATTCCAATTGCCCCGGATATTACCATCTGATGTCTAGACCGCACACTGAAGCGGGGGAGGGCTAGCTATATTCTACTGAAACTCCCTAACCTTAAACTTACTATCGCCTAGAAGATCCATCATCGTTTGAACTCATGGGAGCTAAAAATCAAGCTTGAAAAGAAACAGATAGCGAATACACTTCACTTATACCATCCACCAGGCGACAACACAATATTCCTGGAACAACTTATGGAAACAATCACAATCAATGCTACTACACTCTCAAATACAATAATGGTTGGAGATTTCAATCTGCATTGGAACAATGTCAAAGACCTCACAGTGGCTGCACTCAGTAACCTGCTCCAGGGCCTCACCATGATTCAAGCATGCATGGGATCAACCCACAACAAAGGTGCTACACTTGATCTCATAATCGCTAAACCGGGATCAGTATACATGCCAGACATCTCCCAAACAGATAGGTCAGACCACCCTCAAATTCTTTTTCAAATATCCACACAAGAAACTAAAATCAAGGGTCAAAAGAGAAGGGAAAAGACCTGGGTGATGTATTTAAGCAGCGTAAACAGTTCAGAACTGATGGATCTGTGCCAAACCTCCTTGGCACCCCAGACTGACCAAACATCGGTTCAAGATCCAACGCATCTCTACAACAGCAATATACCAGACATAGTTCAGAAGGTTGCTATTACGATTGAAAAGGCAAAAAATAAAACCTGTCAGTACCATGGTTCAACCAAAACATAAACAACGAAAGAAGACAACTAAGCCAGTTGGAATGACCATGGAGGAAAGACCCATAATTATCCATCTCGAACAGCTGAGAAAGCACAGAATCTCATACAAAAAGGCGATCCTGAAAGCCAAAACAACAGCGATCAGATCTTAACTGGACAAAGCGAAGAACCGGCCCAGAAAACACTTTGACATAAAGCAACAGTCAGCAAAACTTGCAGAACCCATAATTGCAAACAACTCGACAGACATCTGCAATGCCTTCTCTACTTTCTTTAAAGGCAAAATCGCAACCATAACTCTATTTCCAGCCAAGCAAGTGCCAAACCTAGGAAAACAACCAACCCCACCATCACAACACACAGCAGGTTTACTGACCAACACACCCCAACTGTTCCAAGGGCAAACGGAACCTTCTGGAACAGTTTCAAACCTTTGTGTGAGGGGGAAATTCAGATAACCATTTAGTCAATATAACCTACTACACATTTCGGCGAACCCATCACCTTCCACCTACTGAAAAAGATCCACCAATCCGTTACTCCTTTATGGACGAAAATTGTGAACGCATCTCTCCAACAATGATCCCTCCCAGAATGCCTGAAGATGGGCAAGTATCCCCCCCTACTAAAATAACAGGCACTGCCTGACCGGAAAGACTTAAACAACTTTCAACCGGTATCCAGTCTGCCTTTCCTGGCTAAATTGATAGAAAAATGTGCTCACGATCAGCTATGAGAACACATCAAGAATTCTGATCTATTAGACAAACACAAATCTACCTTCAGATCTGGACACAATACTGAGGTCGTCATGCTTAAAATTCTAGATGATATATAAACGTCACTAGACCAAAACGAATCCTGTCTCCTAATGCTTCTGGATTTATCAGCGGAGTTCGACACGGTCAGCCATAAACGCCTTAGAGATACTCTTGAAATCAGAATGGGCCTGTCAGGAGCCGTCCTTCAGTGGTTCACCTCTTTCTTTGCAGAACCGTCAACAAAGAGTCAAAATTGACAACACCCTATCTGATGTAGCAGACATCAACAGGGGCGTTCTGGAAGGAACTACACTTTCACCAACTTTCACCAACTAAATCTTTACATGGAACCACTCACTGAAATCCTAAATCGATCAAAAATCTCATATTACATGTATGTGGCTGATACTCAACTCTACATCAAACTCTCCCCTCAAGAAGAAATCCGGAGACTAGATGATACCCTGAGGAAAACACAAGACTGGCTGGTACACAACCAACTAAAATGAAATCTATAAAAAACAAAATTCATTATTTTCTCCCCACCCCTCAGACCCCAACAACCTCAACTATGGTCTCAGAACCTCAATTCGCAAAACTACACCTCAACCATCTGCGACTCCGTAAAATCACTAGGCATCATGCTATACTTAAATCTAAACATGCGAGCTCACATACAAGCTGCTTACAGAAGCGCCAACCTACATCAGCACATTCTAAGAAAACTAACACCCTTCATACCGTTAGGAGATCAATCTCTAGTGCTCTTAAGACTAAACTATGGGAATGCTATGCTCATAGGTCTTCCAAAAGACAGCCTAGCCCCGATGAAAGCGACAATAAATGCAGCAGCAAGACTTTTAACAGGCACACGTTGGTATGATTGCATTTCCGCATCGCTCAGAACCCTCAACTGGATCCCAGTTAAAGCTAGGACTCAACTGAAGGTTGCAAACATAACACACAAACCTCTACACAATTCTGGTCCAAAAAACTTGCGAATAGGATCAAGCTATCAGGAGGCAGAAGAGGCTCTAGAAGTGCCAAATCCGGCACATTAGAATCAGTCAGATTAAAAAAAGGAAAACTCATTGCCGCACTTTCGCAGGATCTGCTCCAAAAATATAGAATTCCCTACCACCCTCAAAGAGTGCAATTACCTCATTCAGACTTTTTAAGAAGGAAGTTAAAGCCTTACTGCTAGAAAAATATGTGTCATAAGACAATATCCTTTATAATTGCACCCTACTTGATATGGTATACTATTGCTTTATGCCTTGCTCTTTGAACTCTATTCATAAGAATTCATTTGAAACTGTCATTGACCCTATTCTATGTTAGACACAACTGTTCTAATACCTTGTTCTTGGAATTCTATGTACAGCGTATCTTAAGTGACAGTTGTCTTTTCTGTACTGCAACTCTCATAAGCTCTCTTTGCACAGCGCTCTGATACCGTCACGGTCATGTTCACGCTTTATAAAACACTATAAATTAAATTAAATTAAATAATAAACCCTTCTACATAATGTCATGCTCTGAAATGTGGATGCCTTGTGTCCCTCCCTAAACTTTATAAAAGACGTGTTATTTTGGAGGCGAACCAGATCTTTTGGGCTTTTCTTTGGAGATATGCTCCATATCAGTCTATTTACAGACCCAGTTATAGACTTATGATTATGCTAATTATTTAGATTAATTAACTAACAACTTTTTGCTTTCTGGAGTGGTACTATTTTTTAATAAATCCATAGGGTTGCTAACTTTAGAATTTTGCCGCAAGAAGGTTTTTATATAGCCCTGAACTAAGTCTATGAGAGACTCAGAAATTCCGTTATCATCTGACAACCTGCTTAATTTCTTAATTAGAGCTTCAACAATAGGAAACAGGGGAAGGAACAAAGTATAAAAGACCATGTTTAGAACTTAAAAAGATAGCTCTGACCTGCTGATTTAACACTTTACATGACAAATTCATCAGCGATCATCAGCCACACGGCTAATCCTAACCAAGCCAAGACAATTTATGGGCAAAAAGACAATCACCTTTACAAGAGGTAATTAATATCATGTAAAGAGCAAAACTGACACAAAGGTGGGCTTAGGCTGTATAAATTGAAGACAAAGGGATAGACGTTGTGGCATAGAAAGAAAACGTTGAACCACGTTGTGACCACAGTTACAGCTTAAAGAAAAGTATGACCAAAAAAAAGAGCGGTGATAAGAGAACAGGGGTGTATGATTTACACAGAAGGTGCTATAGGTGTTGCATACTGATCAGCTAGCACAAGATAAACAAAATATCATGCGCATAATTAGAAGTATTTTGGTTGAGATAATACTGATCACGATTACAAAGCATGTCATAGGAGGAATGACCACACCGTAAAATTAGCAACGTAAAAGCAGATCGATAATTTAGATTATACTGATGGTGATAATGAAGATGTAAGTGTAGAAACAGTAGTGCTTGGTGTGGATGACGCAACCAGAAAGAAAATTATGTGTGAGATAGGCATAGGTGGTGTAAAAATGAAAATCGTAGATGACTGATAGTGTGGGAGAAGAATTACAAGCTCTAGATGTCAAAACCGAGAGCGGCACAAGAGATGCTACAGAAAGTTAAGGTTTCAAAAAGTTTTTTTGTGTTCAGGAACAGAAAAGTAAACTGACAATTGCTGTTGGGTTGGATGGATCAAGGCGAACTGGGTATGGTTTTGATTCCAAACAGCTCAGAACCTGTGTTGTTGGTATCAGAGAGTGACAAGACATATTAAAGTGTGCTTGAAAATAGGCAAGCTTGAAGGGTTGCAGCAATCATATTTAAAAATGAAGACAAACCTTGCATACACAATGTCAGGAACATACCAATAACCATTAGAGATGCAATTGCATTGGAAGTACAAAAACTACAGGTGTGATAGAACCAGGTGAATTTTTAGATTGGGTTTCTTCCCTTGCAGTCGCACGATGGGCAAATGGAAATATAAGACTTGCGTCGACCTTAGGGACTTGAATAAGAATATTAGGATGACCGTTTCCCTTTAACAAGGATTAATGAGTTGCTGGAATCAAACTAGGAAGTTAAATGGTTCATTTGATAGACCTTAACTTCTGCTTATCCTCAAGTACTACTTCATCCAGAGAGTAAAGGGCTGACCACTTTCATCATACCTTTCATTTTGTTTCCAGTTTGTGACAGTACCTTTTGCGCTAACCTCAGCAGCAGCTAAGTTTCAGGGGGTAATGGCTGAACTATTGAAGGGACTAAAAAAACTTTTTTCAAGATGAAATCCTTGTAATGGGGTAGTCAAGATCAGAGCATGATACTAAATTGAAACTAGTATTGACAAATATAAAAATAGGCTTACTGCTGAACACAGTAAATGTGAATTTGCAAGATGTGGTGTTTCATACTGAGGTCATGAAGTTAGTAATGAAGGCATCAAACCTAAGAAAGAATTGTTGGACGTGATCAAGAACGCACCCACGCCTAAAAATAAGGATGATGTAAGAGCATTTTTTTTTAAGACTTGCTGATTTTTATTCTAGAGTGGCAATATTTATGCAAGCAAGACCTTTTCTATAAGACAACTTTTGAAATGTAAAAAGAAATTTGAATGGTCCTTAGAATGTCAACAAACATTATGTGAACTCAAGGTAGACATTTTTCATGCCCCACCCTTTCAATGAGTTGATCCAGCATGAAACAGCATGGTCACCACAGATGCGAGTTGGAATGGTTTAGGATCTGTGTTAATGCAAGTAAACAAAGAGGCTGAGAAGTACCTACTGCCTTTGCTTCCCGCTATTTCAAGTGTACAGAAGAAAGGTATTCTGCAATTGAGCGTGAGACTTTAGCAAGTGTCTGGGGTCTGGAATATTTTCATCGGTATGTATGGGGCTCACCTGTTGTTTTACGTTATGACCACAAGCCTCTAACAAAATTCATCAACCAAATGTATACATAATGCTTCACCGCGTCTAGCATGTAGATCAGTATCATTTTTTGATTATAACTATGAGGTGCAGTATATGACTGGAGTAAAAAATAAGGTGGCGGATTTCCATAGTCGCATGACTTTACCTGTGAAGGAAGTGGAGAAGAATGAATGGGACGAATGTTGTGCTGTGAGGTTGTAGGAAAAGGAAGGAAGCAGCAAGTGAAGAGTGGGTGAATGCTCAAGAGAATGATGTATTTTTGAGTGGAGTTTGCAAGTTGGTTAATGGTTTTAGAAAGATGTGGATGAGAAACTGCAAGCTAACTTAGGAAGTGAGGACTGAATTAACAACTGAGGATGGAAGACAGATGAGGGGTGGATGCGCAGTTCTGCCAGAAAGTTTGCAGAAAAAATTACTAGACATTTGTCATGAGGGACACCTTTGATAAAAAACAAGTTACATTCAGGCCTCAACTTTGCCCAATTAGTAGTCCTAATACGGCTTGGGAAAGGATGGGTATAGATATAATGGGGCAGGTTTTGGATAAAAACAATGAGCACATATATATAATTCTTGATTTGGATAATTTTTTTGAATGGCCTAAAACTAAATGTGTGTCTGAAGCAGAATCTGATGCTGTCGTCGGGTTACTGGACAAGGTATTTATGAGGAAAAATTTACCTAAATGCATAATTAGTTATAATTACTCACAATTCGTGTCTGATTTCTTTCCCCAAAAGTTTTAATAAGGGATGAGATCAAACACAGATCTACCACAAAACTGTCCTGAGGGTAACAGTGCTATGGAATGCTTCAATAGAGTTATCAAGGGGGGGTGGGTTGTACATTTAGCAAAAAAAAGAACTGGGAGAAAGAAGTAATGCAGACGTTGTGGGCATCTAGAACTACTCCCAGTATTATGACGGGCAATTGTCGTTTTAAATTGATGAAAGGAAGAACGCTTTTTTCTAAAGACAATCTAGGGTGGATGTCAACATTTAGGCAAGTAAAGTGGTCACCTGAGGTAGTAAGGAAAAATAGAGTGTGCATAGTTGGCATACAAAATAAAACATGAGGATAAATATGGCACAAAAGTAGTACAAATTGAAGTCGGTGATCTGGTCAGAGTAAAAAAAAAAGTGTGTCACGAAGGTGAGTGCACATTTTTTCAATTTTATTAGTATAGAAGGTTTTGTGTAATTCTGCTATACTAAGTGTTGGGAAGGTCTGACACCTGGGACATGTCTCCAACTGTAACGAAAATGAGGGAAATGGAATCACTCGGTGCACTGAATGAAAGCTGGATTGGTTACTTGAAGATAGTGTTGTGAATGTAAATTTAAGAATTGATGATGTGGTTGTGGAAGGTGTTGAGTGAAGTAGATCATCATTTTGAAGATATGGAAGAGGTTTTCGAACCAAAGAAGTTGAGTGATAACGTTTGCAACTAGCATTGCATGGATTTGTATATTTTCTTATTCAAAATGCTAGAATTTTCTTTGGCCAATTGCTATTAGAATAATAATAATAATTTTGTGAAGGGGAGGTGCGTTTTGTTGGGTTTGGTATTTGGTACTATGGAGGCTGCCATACTAATCTCTTCTGATGCTTTATAAGCTAATATAGAATGGTATGTCGAGTTTCTAGGGTGGACATTGGACAGAGAGCTGCCTGGAACCAATGTCCTTTGATGTGCCAGGGCTGTAATAAAAAGAGCGCACAATCACTGAACTCGTGTGTATCTTAGACCTGTGTTAAGTAAGTTAAGGAGAAGTTTGTGTATTTCCCCCAAATGAAGCAAAAATAGAGAGAGGTCTCACCACCGTCAGTTTCATTCGAGGATCTGAAAAACTGCTTAGTGGCAGCCAGCTGGTCAGATTTTTAAGTAGCTGGCAAAGGTGCTGCAAATTAAGGGGTGAGGCGGGCACTGTGAGAGAACCAGAGAAGCCCTCTGCTGCTCTCATCAGAGCACTGTCACTCATCACGCAAAAAAGGTATACAGAATCAGAAGCGTCACCTTGCAGGTGCACTACCAGTGTCCTGCCCTGATTAGACCATGGCCAGGCAAATAGCCTTCAACTGGGTAAATGGGCTTCAATCTGGAGAAACATGAAACTGTTAAATGAAACGCACACAGAAATAGTACTCGATAATGACGGTCATCCCCAAGCCACCAAATTCTTTCATTGAGCATACGCAGTGGAGCATGTAGCATCTTCCCCAGCCCAGGAGCACGCAGATGAATTACGCCACATGGGAACTGCGGTTAAGCACTACTTTTTTTTTTTTAGCAAACACTCACGCACTGCGCATTACATCATACTTCTCAATTAACCACACCCTAACAACTCCCCACATATTACGTATTTTCTCCTCAGAGTCCACCCAAAATCATGAGGGTCCTAGTGCACATAACATCATTATGCTACATCTCCCCATTTGTTAAATAAAAAGTGGCAGACATCACTAAAATCCCATCTCTTTGATTAATCAGCAAGGTGCTTGCACTTGTCTGCCAGCTAGGGTGATCCGAGGTGATCGAGGTCCACCCCAATTGGGCAACGCAAACATAGGCTCAGGTACCTGAGCCGGCCCTGCTGGCGGGTCACTTCAGGGGTGGTTTCAGCACTCGACAATTGTCACAGTAGGTGTTTAGAATGTGATGAGTATCAAGTTATGGATTGACTAGGATGATGTGCAGTCACCATATGTCCCTTGCATGCCACGACCTGTAAAGGATCAGCAGCAAAAGAAGTGTCCGTTTTCGGTCTTTGTTTCTGTTTAACCAGTACCCAGTCTCCTTTGACAAAGATATCTCTTGGGGATGGCAATGTTGATCTGCATATGTTTCAATTTTCCTTTTCCGAGTTGCATCGGTATCTCGAATCTTTTCAGTGTTCACTGATTGATCTGGGGTCCATCGAGGTAACTTTGTTCTGAAGGCTCTCTCAAATAGCAAATTCCAGTTGCGGAGTGAGGAGATGATCAATAAGCCCAGAGGGCCTAGCCTATGGCAGATCAATTCCCTCCATGGATGCTCGTTGAATAACCAGGGCTCGAAAAATCATAAAAATTTTACTAGACTGGTCTCAAATTGTGTGATCCTAGGCAAATATTTTGTCTTATGGAGCCGTCTTTTTCTTTATTATCACATAATAGAGCACCTTCAAATATGCAAGTTCACTATTTCTGCTGTACAATAAACGTTTTATTTACTAGACTAAATGTTTGCTCCATGTATAACAAGAATCTTAGTTCACTAATAGCATTGTCATCTGGGCAGGAGCAGTAATAATTCCCAGTTCATGTTTAAAAACTCACTTTTCATAAATATATTACCCAAACGATGTGGTAGTGCATTGTCATTTACAGATAGCATATTTTCCATTGAAATGGCCAGAAAACTTTCCCACTAACATGTAGTTATTTTTACTGATAATAGCGCATAAACAATTTTTGGAAACTGGGTTTCAGCAAAACCCAATTCAAAAATGCACATCACCAAATAAAGTGTTCTAATTTGTTTTGATCCTATAAAAATATGTTTTTCACCACAGAATTACAAAAATGGGTCTTCGTAACTAGTGAAATATATTTGAAATGTTCGTACAGTTCACTTAGCTATTTCAGTGTTGTGTTAGAAAAAAGCCTGACATCTTACAGCCTTTCATTTAACATGCTTTGCACAGTTCAATTGTCACACAGTTCACTTTACAAAATCCTCTAACTTAAGTCATAGAAAGAAAAATAAATGTAATAAGATAAGCTGACTTTTGACCTCTGTCTCTGAAAGCCAGCAAATGTGACAAGATAACAAAATGTAATGGCATTTTTATTGCTCTTTCACTTTGTGAGCAATAAAGATGCCTTTAAATCTTGTTATCTTGTCACATTTGCTCTGCTTTCAGAGACAGAGGTAAAAAGGCAGCTTGTCTTCCTGGAAGTTAGATGATTTTCAACTGGCCAGAAAGGGCGAGTAGAGTAGTCCCTAAAAATAGCTCGTCCTGAATAAATCTTACTCGACAATGCGAGTGGACGAGTGGATTTTTCGAGCCCTGATAACCCTCTTGAGGGTTCCCATGAATCGTTCAACTACACCATTAGCTTGGGGCCAGAGTGGCATACTCTTTTGGTGTTTGACATTGAGTCAGTCAAGGAATTCTTTCAACTCTTTGCTGCTTTTGGGCGGGCCATTGCCAGATTTGAGACTTCTGGGGATACTCCACGTTGCAAAGTTCTCATCGAGTCTTTCTATGACTAAGTCTTCCACCAAAGGAAAACATGAATGCTTGTCTATGACTACCATGAGATGGCGTCCATTTCCTAAAGGCCCAAAAAAGTCAACTGCAACCCTCTACCACACATGGGCAGGAAAGTCAAACATTGTCACTGGGTGCTGATTCACCATGGGGGGCAAACAATTGCAAATGCGGCACACATTCAGTTCTTTCTTGACTCATCTAGCCAAGGGAACCACACTCAATTTCTTAATGTTCTCTTGGTGGCTATGATACCACGGTGTCCTTCACAGGCCAGCTCAATGACCCGCTGTCTTAGGCTTCCAGGCATGACAATTCTCTAACCTTGCAGTATGACGCCTTCTTGGGTGACGGCTAACTCATCCTATACATTTTTGAATTTTTGGTATTCAACATCATCGGCAAGGGGCTTAGTACTTCTCCTCCATGTTTACGTGGCAATAACTTATTTGATTATAGTCATGTTTTTCTGCATTGGTGGCATGATTTGTTCCACAGACAGAGCCTCTTGTGTGCTGGATCTTACAATACATTTGAGATAGGCAAGATAGCAGCCCTCATGAAAAGTAATCTGCTGGGTTTGTGTACAATTTCATAGTCATACTCTTACAGTCTTAACCCCACCTCTGGATGCAAGGGGGCACCTTGGCCTTCAAGTTTAAAGAAATTTTAAGCGATGCCTAGTGATGAGAGTAAATCGTTTTCCATAGAGGAATACATGAAAATGTTAGCATGCCCTCACCACAGCCAGACTATCCTGCTCTGGTTGAGAGTAGGTAGGTAGTATTCAGGCACGTTCTGTTTCAGTCAGGCTTCGACTGACATAGGCCACAATGTGTCTCTGAGAATTTGGATGGCCATTGCATTGAGCAAGAATTACCCCTAGCCCTACTGGGCTTGCGTCAAACAATATTTTGGTATGCAACTTGGGGTTGAAGTAGGCCATTTCAGTGGCAGTCTCAATCGCATGTTTAATGTCTTTAAAACTCTGGTCACATTCCGAAAACCACTGAAATGGTACATTTCGCTTTGTCAAGTCTCTCAATGGGGCACTCACTGTAGCAAAGTTGCAAGTGTATCTTGAGCAATAACTGGCCATGCTTAGAAAGGATCATAGCATGATACCATCCGGGCGGAGGGGGGAACAGGGTGGAGTGGTGGTGGTGGTGGTGGGGGAGGAGGGTGGCGCAAGTGGATGACAGTGCTTTCACCTGGTCTAGGTCTGGAGTCATTCCCCCATCAGAGAATATATGCCCAAAAAACATGAATTTGGTTTTGTGAAACTCATACTTTCCAGTGTTCAGAGTGAGACCTGTAACTGTAACACTTGCATAATGGCTTTGTCGTGTTCTTTCTGTGTTCTCCTAAAAGCCAGTGTGTCATCACTGTAATTGAAAGCGTGTGTAACAGGTTGGATTACACGGCAAATGACATCCTGAAATATCTCAGCAGCTGAGGACACTCCAAAACTCAGTCTCTTATATCTAAACAAACCAACGTGAGTCTAAAAGGTAGTATTGTACACTACAATTCTCCTTCAATCCAAGTTGACGGTATCCTTTACTCAGGTCAAGACAGGAGAACACTTTAGTTCCGTTCACTTGCATGATCATGTCTGCTTTGTGTGGACCAGGGACTCTTTCTTTCTCAATGGCTTTGGCAGGCGCATATCAACGCAAATGTGTACCGCTCTGCTGTCCTTTTTCGATACCACCACTATGGGTGAAACCCATGGCGTGGGGCCTGTGGAGCTTTCAATTATGTCATGTTTTAAGAGTGCTTCTCTTTCTCCACAGCTTCTTGTAGATGAAAAGCAACTCTAAGGTGTTGTTGAGAAACAGGACGAATGATATCATTGATATGAAGCTGGACTTTCATTTTATGGAGCTTTCCCAGTCCATGGAACAACGTTGGGAATCGACTTGTGATCTTAGACTGAGCACAGAGGTTGTAGTTAATGGATTTCAACCTCATGTCAGCAGCAAAGGCAAAACTGAGCAAACAGGCATTAGACGAAATTCCTTGTAGAACACGAACGGTGGCTTGTACCGATGTCCTTTTGTGTTGCATTGTTGCTGTGAACGACCCTTGGCTTAGTAATGACTCAGAAGCCGCCCAGGAATACATATTTATGCCTGACGGAGTGAGGCGGGGCACAGTTTGTCAAACTTTTCCACTGGCATGAAATTAATTGACACACCACTGTCTATGATGAAAGTTTTTGGTGATCTTTCACTTTCAGTGTGATTTTAGGACAGTGACCAAATGAAGTGTGTCGCTTTGTTTGGTTTTCTTTCTTTGAACTGTGATCTTCTTGACAGATAGCTAACCCCAGATGTGCATGCCGTTCTTTGGTAAATATCATCAGCGCACACCCAGCTTGTTCGCTGGTACTTGACAGCGACATTGCAAAACCTTTGTATGATGAACTGGAAAATGATTGCTCTTGCCTGGTTTCTATTCACCATAGCTGATGTTGCTTTTTGGTTTTAGGGGCATGACGAAAATGCTTCTGGAACGTTCTTGCATCCATCTTCTCTTGTCACCGGGACGCACTAGACTTTTCTTTAACTTGGCACACAGGTATGAAATGGTTCTCTTTCACACAACCTTTGCAGGCTAGTCCGATATCTGGACATTTACCTTCATGGGGGAACAAAAATCTACATCAGAAGCATAGCCTTGTTTTCTTTGAAGACGTCGAATTCATGTGTGTCTTGTTTACGCTTGTGTTTGCTTTCACTGTCAATATCGATGACTTGAGTACTGTTCCTGCTTCCATGTCAGCAACTTGTCAGTCTGTTTGTTCTTCTGCTCTCGCAGCCATCAGCATTTTCTCTAGACTGTGTGTGGCTCTCAGCATGCGCCTATAAACGAATCTGAAAGGCAGCCATCAATGATTCTTAGGTGCATGGCTTATTGCAATGTTTAACGAGTGCATCAAGTCTTTCTTACCCAGGAATTTATCAACTAGGAAGAAATCTATTCTTGAAGCATGGCCATATTTATAATTCCTGTAAGTAAATTTGTTCATGGTCTCCCTCTTACTCTCCATATGTCTATCAGACCCAAATCTTCCATAAGACCATTCAAACATTTTCTCATTTTAGGCAAGTTTAAAGCTCTGCCCGGGGATGTCTGTCTTCCTTGGGGTCAAGTAGAATGTTGAAATCACTGCCTAATATAATTGGGGTGGTCACTGTTATCAACTGCGAGTAGAGGGATTGAAGAGGTGTGGGATCATCTATGTTGGGGCCGTAGTACCCAGCCACTGTAAAAGGAATATCACCTAACTTTAAGTTGACTATGACCCATCTACCTTTTGAATCTACCATCTCCCCTACTAACGTTAAATTGGATGTTTTTTTGATAATAATTGAGACTCCCTTGATATTTTTCATGTGCCTGCTCACCTGTCTGACCACTCCCTTGTTCAGTTAGATATAAGAATTAAGTCTGTCCAGGGTGAAAAAGGTGGACTTTGGATCGCACTCTTCTTTTAGATTCACAAATTGTAGACAAGGTTAGAGATACAACACTAAACTATTTTAACGATAATATCAAAGGGGAGGTCTCTATTACCCTAATTTGGGATGCTTATAAAGCTGTTCTCAGAGGAGCATTGATGGGTCTAGCAATAAACAAAAACAAAAACAAAAGGTATAAAATATCCCAATTTGAGGCCGACATATTAAGTCATCAGGTGAGACTGGACGCTGCATCTAAGGGGGAGGGACAGAATAAGGCTAAGGCCGACATACAAAAAAAGAGACAAGAGCTAGCACTGTTTCTAGAAGACAGGGTAAGGGAAAAATGGCAGGCCAGCAGCCTATCGAACTATGAGTATGGGGAAAACAGTGGGAAACTGTTAGCATGGAAGCTTAAAACTGATGTTAACAGAAATAAAATCACTGCAATTAACAAGACCAATGGAAGAGGAAGGGTAGAAGATAACGTCAGCATAGAAGAAGCCTTTGTAGACTTCTTCCAAGCACTGTACGAAGAAGATCTTTTTCCGGCACTTCCTACCGTCGACTCCTACCTAGGGGAATCACAGATTGCGAAGGTGGATACAGACTCCTGCGAGTCACTTAATGCAGCCATTACACTGGCTGAGGTTCTGGATGTAATACATAACCTGAAGAGAGGCAAAGCAGCTGGCCCTGACGCAATCCCTAACGAGCTTTATTTAATCCTAAAAGAATCATTGGCCCCCAGACTACTAGACCTTTTAATTCCATCTATTTGGATGGTACCCCGATTCCTAGGACCTGGAACGATGCGACTATCACTCTGATATTAAAACCTGGTAAAAATCCCCTAAACTGTGAGTCTTACAGGCCCATATCCCTTCTTAATACTGACTATAAAATCTTCTCTCAGATCTTGGCTAAAAGGCTGGGGTTTCTTTCTAATAAGTTAATTCACAATGATCAGAAGGTTTTTATAAGAGCTAGACAGCTACATGACCTTTCTCATCAGCTTATTGGTGCCATTGACATCGCAGCCCAAGAGAAAGTTCCTTTAGCGGTCCTTACCTTCGACGCAGCTAAAGCTTTTGATCGCGTCAATTGGGTATATTTACAGAAGGTCATCAAACAATTTGGTTTAGGGGAAAACTTTGCAAGAGCAATCACGAACATATATTCTGCCCCCACCGGGAAAATTCTCATTAATGGTAGGCTATCAAAGGGATTTCGGATCAGAAGAGGCACTAGACAGGGGTGCCCGCTTTCTCCCCATCTCTTTAATCTTTATATAGAACCCTTAGCCAACACAATAAGGCTCTGTAGAGATGTTATTCCCTTTAGTTTTAATGGCTGGTATTTAAAACTAGCACTTTATGCAGACGATCTAATGAGCTACACGAGTGCCCTAAATGAATCCTTTAATACTATTACTTCTTTACTAACAGAATTTGGGAATATTTCCGGGTACCAGATAAACCATCAAAAAACAGAGGTCATGTACTGGAATATGATAACGCCATTGGTTGCCTCTAAAAATAAGATTAAATACTTGGGGATTGAAATTTCAAGGAATATTGATGAAATCGCCCAAATAAATTTAGATCTAAAAGTTAAAGAGATGAGGAAACTATTGAAATCATAGAACTGCCTTTCTCTTTCCTTTTTGGGGCGAGCAAACGTGATTAAAATGGCCATCTTACCAAAATTTACTTTTATCTTTAATGCTATTCCTCTGGAATTTAAACCAGCCTCGATAAAAAGATCCAGAGCGAAATTAACTCCTTTATTTGGGCCTCTAAAGCTGTAAGAATTGCCTGGAAAAAACTTTGTCAAAAAAAAAATGAGAAGGGATATCCAGTCCAGACCTCATGATGTATTATAAAGCTTTTCATTTTAAAAATGTGAGGATTCTCTTTCAAAAACATGACCTGTACCCTGCTTATTGGAAAGCTGTAACGGAGCATGACTGCTGTCTCTACAAGTTTGGACACCCGAAGTATTTTAAAAAAAATTGTTTGAAGGTGCTGAGATCTGCATGTAAGCTTTGGTCTGATATGAGGAAAACTTGGAAGTTCCCGTATTACAGTCCCTTAGCTCCTATATGGAATTCACCGGGATCGCCAGAATGTTTGAAAGACTCTCTAGCAATTCCGTTGAAAAGAGCCGGAATAGAGTTTTGGGGGGATCTTCTTGAAAATGGCCTCCTAAAAAGCTGGGACACTTTAGAGAAAAGAACAAACAAGGAGATATCCAGGTTCAAGTACTACCAGCTGGCTAGTTGGTCAAAAGATCAAGTGATACCTTCTGATCATATCGTGAAGCTGGAAGACGAGCTACAGAAAGATCCAGTTCGAAAGGAAGTCTCGAAGTGGTATTGGTACTTGATGGAGAGGAACGAGGTCGATTTTGGCACGCCAGACGCAAATTGGAAGAAAATCTTTCCGGCACAATACTTGCAACGACATTGGCAAGTATCCTGCACTCTTTTATGGCACATTAGTGTTTCTGCACCTCTTAGGAAAAATCATCTTTTTACTTTACATAGGTCTTACTGGACGCCTGAAAAGCTGTCAAAATTGAATAAACAGGTGGTGAGGAATTGTCCCAAATGTGGTGAGATGAAAGCTAACGATATCCACATGTTTTATACATGTACCCACCTCGATTCATATTGGGAGGCAGTCGGTAAGATTGTTGATAAAGCTCTTAACGCCACAATTAAGGTAAGCGCTTTCATAATTATTTTTGGTATTTTGGACATTGAAGATTTTGAAATCTATTTAAATAATAACCAGAAATATTTGCTATTTACCTTAATGTTATTGGCTAGATGCAAGGTGTGCATAAACTGGATTCTTCCAGCACCTCCCAGGCTAGAAGATTGGCTTCGTTCAGTAGACAAATTTAGAAATTGGGACAAACTAAGAGGGGAAAGTAAACGCACGAAACACTGGGAATTATGGGACAGTCTTCTGCGGTAGGCCAGGAAGGGAAGTCCGATGATTCAACCTAATGCGATCATTTAATTTTAAGAGATCCTCGGGTGGCCTAGAGACGGTTGGATCTGAAAACAATAATGTTTGTTGGTTTGCAAGATGTGGCCCTACCTTGTTCTTCTTTTTCTAAAGTGCTGCTTCAGCGTCGAACGGAAGGTGGCCCTGCTGCTGTAACCATTAAGATCGCATAAATGAGGACAATAAAAAAAAATAAAACTCGTCCATCGTTTCACCAACCTGTTGAAGTGCTTGGTTGAAGACATAAATTGCATAGTCGACATTCGGCATTGGATTGAACTTGGCCTCCAATGCTTCTTTTACCTTTTGCTATAATTTTATAACAGTATGTGAGATTTTCTTTAGCGCTTTTACTTTATCACCTGCAAGGTTTTTCAAATACTTGATGATCTTCTTCCTCTAGTGCATCTACAGCGTTTGGAGGATGCTGGGGTTGTGGGCCTAGCACTAGAATGGTTCAGATCATTTCTGACAGACAGATCATTCCGAGTGTCGGCCCCCCCCGTTTCTTTCCCAGGCTCATCCCATCGGTCAGGGGTGCCTCAGGGCTCTGCACTGAGCCCCGTACTGTTTAACCTATATGTTCAGCCTCTTGCAACGGTGGCCAGGAATATGGGCCTCACCATGGTCTCGTATGTGGACGATACGCAGCTGGTGGTGGCCCTCTCCGATGGTCCCGCACAGGATGCTTCTAGGTTTAGGAGCGGCTTGGCCGCGGTTGCGAAGTGGATGACCATAAACTGTCTCCAGCTGAACGCTAATAAAACAGAGGTACTGCTGGTGGGGAAGGACAGGAGCCTCTGGAGTGAGCAATGGTGGCCTAATGTTCTTGGTAGTACCCCCACCCCGAAGTTGGTGGTCAAGAACCTGGGGGTATGGATAGATTCTACCCTCAGTTTTCAAGAGCATACCAAAAAAGTTGCTGGTACTTGTTTTGGCCTCCTTCGGGGACTTAGGCCTCTGTTGAGGTTCTTTGACCCACCTACGCGCCAGCTGATTGTTCAATCAGCCATTCTATCTAGACTAGACTATGCTAGTTCGCTCCTTTTGGGGGCTAATCAGGCTGAGGTAATGAGACTGCAGCGTGTCCAAAACGCTGCCGCCAGAGCCCTGTTGGGGCTCCCACGTAATTGTCCCTCTGCTGGTGCCATCCGGAGGTTACATTGGCTACCCATGGCCAAGCGGATCCAATTTAAGGCTCTCTGCTTATCTTTTAAGATCTTGAAGCTTGCTTCTCCCAGCCTTTTAGTTAACTTACTAGTCCCGTATGTCCCCACTCGCCAGCTGCGCTCCCTGGGGCAGCATTTGGTTATAGTCCCCCGTGTGAAGCGCCTTTGGGCCGGGGGACGATCCTTTCGTTGCTTGGCTGCCAAGCTATGGAATTCCTTGCCTCTCCAGATCCGCAGCATGGATCGCTTGCTGGACTTTAGGAAAGCAATCAAAACTTTCCTTTTTCCCTCTGCCTAGTCTCCTTTTGTCCTTCTGCATATTCCTTGCGCCTACCTGCTCTGTTTCTCGCCCTGTTCCTTCTGACGCTGGCAGCGCCGGGACGCCTCTTTGCTGGGGCAGCTGTGCGCTATATAAACGCAGATAACATAACATAACATCTATAAAGTTGTTGAATGTTTCGATCCACACAGCCCATCTGGCACCAATGTTCTGTTCTTTAGAATTGTCAAAAGGCAGTGGTGGCTTCAGGAACACAGCTGAATTGTATTTTGCACTCTCTTCTCTCGCCACTGAAAGCACATGCTGTTCAGGTGGCTTTCGCCGTGCAGGGCGACGCCAACAACTTCTGCAAGCACCAGCGTTTTGCTTGAACCGAGGTCGCAGAATGCTTCAATAGCCATTGCTCAATCAATCAAGTAGTACTTGTAAAGTGCTGCATATCACCCCAGAGGGTATTCAGGTGCTGTGCTGCAGGTATCAGTTGAAGAGACAGGTCTTGCGTCCCGATCTGAAGAGGATCAGCGAAGGTGCAGTGAGGAGGGGAAGTACATTCCAGGCTTTGGCAGCGAGGTGGGAGAAGGATCGTCCTCCTTGAGGCAGCGGTGGATGCATGGTATATGTGCTAGGGCTAGGTGTGAGGAGCGGAGATTCCAGGTCAGTCAGTGAAAATTAGGGCGGTAGTTCATGTATGTGGGTCCTTGGTCGTGGAGGGCTTTGTATGTGTGACTTGCTGGTGACTAAATTCTCTGTTTCTCGTACCTTGCTGTCTTTGTTATTATCTTTTGCTTAGTCTGAATAATTATTCTGTATTTAGTATTTAGGGGATAGTGCAGTATCTCTGTTGATCGCCTCATCGAAGGTGATAGAGTCCATAAATTAACATAAAAATATGTTAACTTAGTAGCTGAATGTGCAATGAGAAATGTGAACTTTAATGTTAATGTTGAAATAACACGCATTTGAAATGTGCTCATTTTTATCAGCATAGGCCATAGAAAAGCTATGAAGCAAGTTTGCTTTACCTAGAAGCAAATCTAATATTGCTGAAATGTGCACAACGTGAATTAGAAGCTTGACCTAAGGTGACATGCTTAGAAATGTTCATCATAACTGCAGAATGTGCCAGTTTAACAAATGTATTACTTTATAAGCAACATTTTATTCATAAATGTCAAGAACTTCCAATTTTTTCATGTTTCACATAATGCTTGAATAGAATAACTTGTGCATTATAGACAATAATTCTTGTTCGTATTAAATCAAATGCATTACCTAACAGTAATTTTGCCTTTTAGTTAGTAGTTTATTATTCTCGCAGTGAAACAAATTGAAATGTAGACGGTCGACATATGCTCAAATACCTATGGGAACTAAGGGCCTGATTTGGATCTTGGCGGATGGGTTACTCTGTCACAACGGTGACGGTTATCCTGTCTGCCGAAATAGAAATCCCATTATATCCTATGGAATTTATACTTCGGCAGACGTTATATCCTATGGGATTCATATTTCGGCAGACAGGATATCCGTCACAGTTGTGATGGAGTAACCTGTCCACCAAGATCTAAATCAGGCGCTAAGTCTTATGTTTCCAGAGACTAACTACGCAAGAATACTCTGCAGTTATGATGAACATTTCTAAGCATGTCACATTAGGTCAAGCTTCTAATTCACGTTGTGCACATTTCAGCAGCTAACTTTGTGATAAACTTTGCAAGCTGCATGTATTTTAGTGTGCACAGAGGAGCTGAACCTACTTACTGAATAATGCTGCCATCCTATTGGTCCATGAATGAAGGAGCCCAATACAATGTTTTCAACGTGTATTCCTGACTTTTATGTGAGTGCGTGTTCCCAGTTATCTTTACAGCATTTTCCCTACACACTCCCTCTTAGACCCAGACCCTTGAAGGTTGTGGCTCCTGCTGCTGCTATTACCCTTTTTGCATCACTTTGCTATTTGATTTTCAACAGTTTGTTACTGCAACTGTCTGCTGATTTACTTGGGTTTATTGAGACTCGGTGAGTTTCATGAACTACTCTTTATGGGAAGTTCAGTTGCTCTTATTTGGCTTTGAAGCTTCATGCTTCTTGGATCTCACTCTTTTCCTTTTAAATTCTGAACTCTTCATGGGTTCTACAAATTTAAAACTCTCATCCTGATCTTTAAAATAGGGTATTATTCCTTTATGGAACGTGCCTGATGCAATTTTTGATGCTTTATTCTAACTATTCTTTTGATGAGATTTCTGTAAACTTATTTGATTTATGGACTAACAAAAGTGACAATCAAAAGAACTCTACTAATCTCTTAATGAGAATAAAAGTTTTGAAAACGTATCCCAACTCTCATCAATGACTGAACTTAAACTGTTGATACAATTTAAATTTGCAATGTTAAATATGCTCCTTGACTCATAATATAATATTCAAAGATCCATCACGGAAAGAAAGATGAACCCTGCACGGAAACGGGGCTTAACCCCGCAAGTGATGGTAAATTGGTAATTGAACCGTACCATACTCTGAGAATAAAAGATACATTTTAGGGCCCAGTCAGCACTATGAATTTTCTGGTAGCAGAGTACAGTTTAATATTCTGATCAAGGAGCTATAAATAATTACCCAAGATAGAATAAAATAGCCGAATACAGGAATCCAATGACCGGAACTTGAGGAGCTGACAAGGTGCAATTTTCGAAGGTAGTTGCTGTTTTAGAGGTGTGAGTATCAATAGGGTGATGCAACATCTATTGTGATTGCGTTTACTGTTGTAATATTGCGCTGGGAGTGAATGGTTTGATGAATGAAGATGTTTATTGTTTCTATGTGAAGAGATTGAAGAGTTCAGACTCGACGTCGTCTAAGATCCTAGTATAATAAAAGATACTGAGACAAGTGTAGAAAACCCCTGAATAAGCTCTTGTTGAATGTTATTTCTTGTTTGCAGACGTTTTCTGGTGTAGAGTGTAGGTACCATCACCTACACAATTGAGATAGAAATACTAATGATCTGTTGTGGTTGCCTAATTTCGATTGATGTTAGCAGAACCTAATTGCGCAAAAAGGGGAAGCAGCATTGATTACATGCTGGTGATTTCAAGCTGGTCGAGCTTTCACTTGCGAATGAGAACTTCTTTTATAGAATAAAAGTTGGAAGGTGTAAAACCCTTAATATTCTGGTTGTTGAATTGCTATTGTTTTCCTTTAGAAAAAAGCAAACAATAATTAATATATGTTTTGTTTCAAGTATGAAAAAGACAATGAATATGAGACAGATAGCTATTCAGGGGATGATATGTTAGAAGAGATGTTGGCTGCCCGACCCAAGCCTGGTGCAACCCAGCTGAGAGTACAGGAAGTAGTGCCCCAATGGGCAGAACAATAGTGACTGTCCCTGTAGAAACTACAGTGGTACAAGTAGAGAGACCACTTCAAATACTACAAATTGCCCCACCACAAGTTGCTCAGACACAGATTGTTCCTCCACCTGTGGTAAATCCACATTTTATGCACGGACCGGTACAAGCACCGCAGGTAGTGAATGTACAGACAGTGCCCAGACCTGTTGCAAATGCCCCAGTAAATGTTAATCTGACTCCAGCGACACAAAGAGCAGCAGGAGGTCTACCTTTGACAGGATTTGTCCCGACTTCTCAAAATTCACAGATTGTTGTGTGGAGACCACCTCAGACAGTTCAAGAACTAAAAGATGGGGGAAGAATTGTCTTTACGACACTAATGACCAAGGAGGAAACTATCTTGTTTGAAGATGGAATTTTTCCATCATGGTTTGAGGAAGCTGTAGGGATTAACAAGACAGAAACCACAGTGCAACTGACAAGCCCAGAACCTGAGAAAAAGAGAGCAGTAAACATTCCCAAGTTAAAAGTTGAACGAGAATTAATTATTAGAGGATGTCTGGATATAGAATTCTTAAATACATATTATGAGAAATAATTGATTTACCTGTGTAAAGAAATTACCAGACGAGCATCAATTACTCATGAGAAGCTGATTGAGCTGGCCCAGAGATATGACTTTGATATTTCAAAATGTTCTCCTTTCCAGAAATGTTACAGGGTAGTATTGGGTGATGCAGCAATTGAAACAATGCGTTCTTCAGGGATGCTGTTACATATTACCCAATTAATCAAATGTATTAATAAATGGAGTGACTTTGAAAAATTTGAGAACAAATAGGCAAGAAACCATGAAAAGAAAAAGAAACAGCCAGAAGTAGGAAAGAAAAGCAAGGAACAAGATGAGGAAGGAGCTTCGGCTTATCCATTGAGAGAAACAGTGGGTCTATATGTCCATGTGCCTTGGAGCGGTTTTGATCTTGCAGCTTTTACGAACAATTTCCCAAAAGTAAGAGACAACCCTATACAGTAGTATGCACAAGTTGATCGATTTGTGAAAATGTCAAAGGTTTTATGAATTGATGAGAACATTTTTTTATATTGCTATTTGTGGACTCGGTGTAAAACTGTTGTACAAAGGCCACATGAAGAGCCAGCGAGAGATGCACACACTAATGCACCCTCTTCTGAAGTGATGGAGAAATATGAAGCAGTGATTACTTTCCTGAAAGGCAGAGGGCCTCCAAAAGACATAAGATTGGTTGAAAATTAATCGAATAACAAAAGAAGCAAAATAATCAGTTCATGAGTATTATGAGCGGTTGTTACAGGTGTTTCAGCAGCACAGTGGAAGAGAATACCCTGAAGAAAAGGATATGGGGATTTTTGTATCTCAATTTGTTTTAGGATTGAGACCAGATATCAGTTCCTATATAACTCAAAGAGTTATCTGTTGGCAGAATAGGACCCTTGATGAAATCCTGAGATATTCAAAATATTGCAGTGCCGAATTAGAAAGGAAGCAGAAAAGATTAAAGAGAAATTTATGTTGCCTCAAACAAAATTGGTTCAGAAAGGTTTCCAGAATTCTTCTCGTGAGAAAATCAAGGAGGTATGCAAGGTGTTTTTGTTCCACAGATTGGTTTCCAAGGAAATTCAGGAGGTTTTGAAGCTTCACAGGGTAGAGGCAGAGGTGTACCTGTTGATCCAGGTTCAGGAATGGAGGTTGAAGCATTGAAGAGAATGACTCCTTGTCACATCTGTCACAAGGGCGGGCTTTGGAAGAGGGAGTGTAGATTTAATCTTGATAATGCAAACGGAAATGTGCCAATACAGAGGAGAGTATAACAGATGCAGGTGCCAATGCAAAAACAAACCCCAATAATACAGGTCCCACAGGCTCAAATGGTCCCACAAAATATGGGAAATCCGAGATTCAATGTGAACCAGATGCCAAAAACAAACAAATTCCTTTCAGAATATAAATCAAAATACATTCCAACAGTTCCCTAATGCAGATCAGAATGCTTTTCAGCAATTTTCTTTTTTCAAGAGTGATGGCTCACGCTCTGACCCCTCTCAATGATGATGCCTGAGAGGGGAGGAAGATTGTTGAGTGGTTGACGCAGTCTTAGAGGTGGTCCATTTGTAGATGGCGAAGTAAATGGCCACCCCATATAACTTCTTATAGATACAGGTGCTACCAGATTGACTGTTAGAACTGTGGAAGTCCCAGACCTACTCCAATATCCAAAATGTAGGAGTTTCACATAAACAGATTACCAATCTAGTTTCATAGACGGTCCCTTTAAATAGAAGCTTCTTTGAGGAAAATCATCAATTTGTTGTTTGTGACACAAGTCTTGTTAGGGAGAGATATGTTGCAAAATAAATTGTACAATTGACTGCACACTGGAAGGTGTTGAATTTCAATCTCATGATGAAGATGTGGAATTTAAAATGGTTCAACAAAAGACAGCTATAGGCTTGTCTCCATTAATGCAACTGAAGAATTGCCTGCTGATTTGAGAGAAACTGTGAACCCAGAAGTGTGGGATCTCACAGGAAAGGACCCTAGACTGATTAAAGGAGTCAAACCAGAGACAAGCTTCCTCAGAGCCGGGCACGGAACCACAGCCCCCAGACTACCCCGCTTCCTCCGCATCATTCGCCAGTGCCCGGAGGCGCATAAAAGCAGCTGCAGGGCCCCGCTGCGCGACACGCTTCCTCAGAGCCGGGCACGGGACCACAGCCCCCAGACTGCCCCACTTCCTCCGCATCATCCGCCAGCCCCCGGAGGCACATAAAAGCGGCTGCAGGGCCCCGCTGCGCGAGACGTGGTTCCTCAGAGCCGTGCACGGAACCACAGCCCCCAGACTACCCCGCTTCCTCCACATTACTCGCCAGAGCTCGGAGGTGCATAAAAGCGGCTGCAGGGCCGCGCTGCGCGGGACGTTAGCAGGCCGCGCCCGGGCAAAGCCCAGGCCCGCCATAGCCCTGAGGAGGCTGGGCTGGGCCACCCCCCTTGGTTCTTTTGGAGCGACAACACTACTTAGAGAACGACTGATCGCAGCTACGCAACCGTGAGTTATTGAATGCATTTCTCCCACTTGTGACAGGTCCATCCATTTTGCTCCGCTTCTGCCCTGTGCTTTTATGTTGTACTTAAAACCCCCAGCTCTGTAGCGCCCTAGTGACTCACCTACGTCTTTTTCTCTGTTGGAACACTGGCGCATTGGAACCTTGCCGCTAACTTAAGGACCAAGGACCGGCTCCTTTTGCTCAAAAAGTAGGGGAGAAGTGCATCTGGTGCTAAAAGGTCAGCCGGGACTATAGTGTGGTTACAGCCGCTTGTTATATATTTGGTATTACTCTCGCTCATCCGCATTTCTGCGCTCCAGTGACCCCACGGGCAGCTATGGGAAAAAGACAATCCAGCGGGAATGGGTGCGGGGGAGAGGGGGTCCGGCTAAAGCCCCTCAAAGCCAATCAGGCCCGCAAGTCATAAGCGATTAATTGCGTTTTAGACCGCATCGATGACCTCTTAATCGAATGAGGGGAAATCCTTGCACCAACGTCCCATCCCGCCCTGTCTGAATCCTCTACACTTCCCAACAGGATTGATCTCCCAACCACCCCAAAATATAAATTGCAAAAACGAATTCCCCAGATGTTTAGCAAACCTGCTACACGCAGCACCACTAACTCTTCCCGCAGCCATCCTTTATTGTCCCCCATTGTTGTCGAAACTGAGACATGGACCGCCACACTGCCCACCACGGAAACAGGTCAGGGCCCTGCTGATATTGTTGACTTTGACCTTGTTTTATCCAACAGATTCCTACCACTCCAGAATACGAGTTGTGCTCAAAAGGGAGGAGAGGGGACGGGGGACCAAATGGTGATATGGCAAAGGGAGGAGCAAGAGCTGTAACGGGGGAGAGGTCTCCCTAGATGGGTTATCCCTGAATGACAATGAGACTTTTAGGATCATGAAAGATCTGAGGATGGAAGTTACCCTACTAAAGTCTGCTGTCCTAGCCCACACTGAACAGGTAAGACTCCTAACAGCCAGAGGAGCTTCACCAGTCCAACCTCCCAAACAGAACCCCGCCCAGCCATTAAATTTGTTCCAAGTTGCCAGTTGCCCAATTCTACCTGTGCCAGCGTCCTGCCATCAGCCCCTAAACATTGCCAACAGGAAATACCCCCTAGCACCTGATACCCGTGTAGTTGCTAGGGGGACGCAAGAAGCGTGGCCGCAAGCCAATACCAGCCGTCAAATACAGCTAGGCCCCGATTGAGCTACGAAGTCTCCTCCCCCCTCCCCCGACTCCCCAATTCTGGCACCCCTCCCCCACCATCTCCAAACGACGGTATGGACAGACCCAATTGCCCCCCAAGAGTATTTTCATGACTAATGTGCCCAAAGTTGCTCCTCATTTCAAACACAAAGGTGAGGACTCCCTAATTAATAAAAAGAACATAGGCTCCGCCATGTGAGGGGATGTCGCTCAGTGATAAGGGATGACATCTTGGGTGCTAAAAGGATAACCCGCCCCAACACCCAGTCAGACTATATAGAAATACATCTTGCAGACGGGAATATGGCCCACAACCTGATAGCTCTTGAAGCTAGAACTAGTTCTCCCATTCCCTCGGGCATCCAACTTAAGTATAGACCACTTCAGCTCCCATCACTAATAACTAGCCAGCACTTAGGCTCCCATCTGGGCTCAGATTCACCCCTCGCAACTAATGATTGACTCGCACACCATGGTATTTCTGATCTCACGAATACACACTCGGCAAGCTCAAGTAGTCATTATACCGTCGTGATCAAAGATAGCACCTGTGTAGAAAATCCCTTATCAACCCATACGCCTAGTGGCCTCGACAAGACCATCAAGCCCTTGACCCAAATAGCCGGGCCAAAGGAGGGAGCTTTTTCGTAGTAACATCCCATCCAGAAGCGCATAGAGATAGCAGTGTAGAGGACACACAACACATACCGGCCACAGGCCATATAAAGCCCAATGGGCTCAATCTGGTGACATGGAATGTGGTAGGGATGAGATTGAAAATGGCTCTCCTGCACTGGATCCAATTTATCGAATCTTTTGACATATGCATCCTCCAGGAAACCTGAAGTACCACCCCCGTTCACATACCAGGTTACCTCACCTTCCATTGCCCAGCTAGTACCACCAAATCAGGCAGGTCCGCAGGGGGGTTGCTGATTTGGGTAAAAATCACGCTAGCAAGTACTATCCTCAAGCTCCACTCTAACAGCCCCGACATCTTAGCGGCCCAACTTAGGGGTAGGAAGTGTACTGCATTAGACATTTACAATGTTTATGCACGAGGATCTAGTGCAGGAAGGCGATCGTCTACTCTACAAGAGTTGGAAGACCTACTTGACAACAGGGACACCCATCCTCCATTAATCGTAACTGGGGACTTCAATGTCACCTTCGAGCCACTAGCAAAGGAGGAAATATGTGGGACCAGGGAGGAGGATGAGCTGTGACATGTTTCCCCTCTTGACTTACCTCCTATCAAACAAATGGTCACAAGCAGCACTACAGCTTAATGCCCTAACTCTTGAGTACGGACTGAGGGCTACCAATGGCCGTACCAAGTCTGATAAAATGGGGGCCAACACTTTCAACAGAACCACCAATATAAGCCGTATTGACTACTTTTTGTTAGATCTGAAATTGTGGCCCATGGTGGTCGACATAGTTGTGGGGTCCACCACAGATAGTGACCACAATCCTTTAGAGCTCTCCCTGGCATCGCCCTGGGTCATGTACACGAATCAAACCCACCCCACTGTTATGACTAGGGAGGTATGCCCAACCAATGATAGTAGACAGCTTAATTGGGCCCGGGTATCCCTGAAGCAGAGAAACTCGAAGCAATCAAACTTAATGTGCTAGACGGCATCACCAAGTTATCTAGATTAGTTGATAAACAGGGAAAGCTGGGTGAGGTTACGACTTGTCACAGTCATCTTTTTAGTCTGTTGGCCACTCTTTTTAGAGAACCACTACGCCCCCAGGACACTAGTAGAAAGACAAGGTCACAGTTTGCCTGGTTCAACAGGGAGTGTAGGCGCCTCAGATGTCAATTAGCTGTCTCCATTAGGGCAAACAATGCGGCAGAGCTGAGAGAAGTAAGGAGGACTTATAAGGCAGCTCAGGTTAGAGCAAAGAGGGGATGGGAGGAGAACCATTGGTCACTAATCAGGGAGGTCTGCAATAGGAAAGGCTCCAAGCAATTTTGGCTTCTAGTTACTAAGGGGGATGCCAACAGGCCCCCGCCACCGACCAACAACAATACCATTTGCAGCCTGGCATGATAATTTTTCCACACTATACTCCGAGCCTCATAACCCAGATATCGTAGCCTGCACCTTCGATCACGCTCACTCATCCACTACTGATTTCTTCACAGGAGCTGAAATCAGGTCCAGCATTAAGTCCATTGTAAGGGCCAAGGCGCTGGACCTGATGGCATTCCCGGTGATGTTTTTCTTAGTGACGTTGACAATTGGAAAATCTATATCCTGCACTAGCTAATGGCATCGCAGCGGGTGCCCCAATTCCACATTCCTGGAAGGGAGCTGAGGTGATCCCAGTCTATAAGAAGGGTGACCGATCGTGACCTTCCAACTACAGGCCTATCAGTCTGATAGACTGTGTTCAAAAGGTGTTCGCTCGCGCACTCCTTATGAAAATACAGGCCTGGATCAGTGGCTTTTGCATCTTGTCCCCCTTACAAGCTGGGTTCAGGCAAAAAACTAGCACTATCGACCTGGTCGTTCGCTTCCTCTTACTGACATGGAAGACGGTGGTTATTGGTCAGGGACGCCTCTACGTTGCTTTCATCGATCTAAGGTCTGCCTTTGACCTGGTACCAAGACATAAGCTCTGGTGTGTTCTAAAAGAGATGGGCCTCCCTCCTGATGCTTTATCGTTAGTTATTCGCCTCCATGAGGCTAGCGACACAAGGGTTCGCTGGGGTAGTCAAGGACAGCTAACAGACCTGATCAAAGTTAACAAAGGGGTCCGAAAGGGCTGTGTACTTGCCCCTACACTCTTCTCGCTTTTTGTTAATGGAGTCGTTCAGAACCTCTCTGATATCCCTGCTGATGCCCCCACTCTTGGGGGTACCAAAGTGGTAACACTGTTGTTTGCCGACGACACGCTGCTAGTGTCCAAAACCCCTAGAGGGCTTCAGTTGCTCCTGGATCGTTTTGAGGCCTTCTGTACCATGCGAGGTTTGGAGATCAATACCTCGAAAACAAAACTTTTAATGTTGAACCCCCACAAAACATACCACAGCAAGCTCACACTGGGTGGAGTACCCCTGGAGAGAATGAACACCTTTGAGTACCTGGGGATCACCCTCTCCGATGATCAGTCATGGAAGCCTCATACCGTGAAGCGGACTCTCCAACACAGGCAGATTACCGGGGCCCTGATTAAAGAGCAGAGGACCTCCTCCAGCAGACCTGTAGCAGCCCCGCTTCACATCTATGACTGCAAGGTAGTGGGCTCAGCACTATATGGTGCTGAACTGTGGGGGTTTGAAAACCTGGATGGCCTCCTGACTACGGAGAACAAATTCCTGAGAGCTTTGGTTTCACTTCCACAGAGCACTCCCCTTGACCCACTCAGGCTAGACATGGGCAGAACCTCCATCAAGGAGAAGGCAAAGCTACGTCCCCTCTTGCTCTGGTTGCGCCTCAGGACTACTCCCGAGTTGCTCCCATATGCTGCTGCCTTATCCGAAGTAATTGCCCTCGATCGCTTCAAGAAAATTGGATGGTTTTACAACCTGAAATCCCTGCTTACTGCAACAGGGCTAGAGGGATTGTGGGACGCTAGGGATCCTGCACTGCTCCCCAGCAGGGATCTAATTAAGAAACAATACTGGAATTGGGTGGCCCAGTCTTCACTAACTCATCCGTGCTGGGGCGGACTCACATCGGACTTCTTGGCAAGTGAATTTGAGCAATATCTGGAGGCAGAACCAGAGCGGGTGGAAGAGCCTTCTCCTACGTCGCGGCAAAGGCCTGGAACGAACTCCCGGTCAACATCAGACGCTCCCCCACTCTGCACACCTTCAGGAAGAGCCTCAAGACCTGGCTCTTCGGCTAACTCGGAGCTGCAACCCCCCCCTCCAGCGCCTTGAGACCCGCACGGGTGAGTAGTGAGCTTCACAATTCCCTGATTGATTGATTGAGGCCATAATGGTCCCGCAGGATAGGAAGCTCTATATGCAATTCAGATTTGGCTCCATCCCGGTGAACTCTCTCATAGCCTCTTGGCTAAAGTCTGTACTCCATCTCAGTTTTGTCCTGGATGTCCCTCAGCTGTTGAGTCAATAGGCCACATACTTTTTGTTTGTCCACTGTATCAGTCCCCGAGATCTACATGGTTAGCTTCTCTTTGCAAGCACCTTGGCACCCGTTGTCATCAAGAAGCACTGCGCATTTTAAAATCTGACACTAGTTTGCTGACAGCCTGTGCAGTTGCTAAGTTCCTCTGCAAGATGTGGGCTATCAGAAGATCCCTGTTGAAAATGTAAAATGACTGTATTTTCTATTGAGTTATTACTTTTAAGTATTTTTAAAGTCTCCTTTCTAAATGTTATACAGTTTATGTGCAATAGAGATACACATTTTGTCTCGACAATTGTGGCACTTTTACTAGTGAGACATGGCGGGGCATGCTGCTGACCTTTTGTTCGATATAGGTCCTTGTTGCCTTGGTTTTAGGGGCTCCAAAAGATTACTATTTTAACTTTTTAATTATTTTCTAGTTCCAATCCTCTAGAGTTTATCTTTTAACAGAATTTTAACGTATTACTGTATGCACCTTATCTCTTCCTGTACTGTATGCATTTGCACTTTTATGGTCTGAGGACCGAAATAAAGTTTATGATGATGAGTCAAACCAGTCCAGATTGCCATAATGGCAAATGTGTTTCCAAGAACACCACCATACCATCTGTCCCCAGAAACAATTGCAGGAATTACACCTGTAATGAAGATTGATACAGAAAGGTATTTTGAGGGAGCTAATTGTGAGTCCATGCAACTCTCTGATCATGGGTTTGCAGAAACCAAATAGAAAATATTGGATTGTAAACTGCAGTACTGTCAGAAAGAAGATCAATATCTGGGACACATAATTGAGAAAGGAGCTAGAAAGGTATCACCGGAGAGAGTGGAAGTAATTCTTCAGATGAATCCACCTTGAACACAGAAGCTCGTCAGGATTTTTCTGGGAATGGTTGGCTACTGTAGACAGTGGATACCAAACTTTCCCCTAGTGGCAAAACCTTTACTGAGGCTGACACCAGAGATGTGTCTGATACACTTCCATGGGAAAACAAATGCTTGAAAGCCTTCCTAGAGCTGAAAGAAAAACAATGTTGTGTCCCAGCAGTAGGAATGCCAGATTACAGTAAAGAATGTTTTCTATTTTGCAGTGAGAAGGAGGGCTGCGCTCTCTCAGTGCTAACACAGATGCACAGTAATGCGCTTAAACCTGTGGCTAATTTTTCAACCACACTTGACCCTGTTGCAATAGGTCTGCCTGGTTGTCTTAAAGCTGTTGCTGCAGTGAGCAGTAGTTTGGAAAAGAGTGAGAGCATAGTGATGTGATATCCAGTAACTGTAATGGTCCCTCACTCTGGGGAGCTACTATTGACAAGAACAAAAACACAACACATGACCCATAATCAGATTACGAAATATGAGCAAAGAATATTGTCTTCAGAGAATATTGTAATTAAAAGGTGCCAAATTTTGAATCATGCTACTTTGCTTCCAGTAAATTATAATGTTTGTGATGAAATTGAACATGATTGCCTGGATTCCAAGCATTTATGCACAAAGCCAGGACCCGATATCAAAGATGAACCTTTGATTGAGCCTGATCATGAATTTCTGTAGATGGCTCTTGCCTGAGAAACAATGATGGTACCCTGAGAGCAGCTTATGCTGTATGTACTATAAATCATGTTGTCCCCTTGAAGCTTCATGGCTTCAAGGGGTTACTGCAGCACAAGTTGCAGAATTGATTGCCATTACCATAGCATGCAGTTTAACTGCTCAAATGAGACTGGCTGTATTTACAGCCAGTCAATATGGCTTTGGCGTTGTCCATGATTTTGGACAATTATGGTCACAGAGAGGTTTCATGACCTCTTCAGGAATCCCAATTAGAAATGAGGTGTAGGTGAGAGACTTGTTAAAATTTCTTCTGTTACCAGTTGAAACTGCAGTTGTTAAATGTGCAGCTCAGAGTGGGAATGGCTACATTGCCATGGGAAATAGGTACACTGATTCAGTAGCACGGTATTGTGCCTTGTTGGCATGCACATTTAATACAGCTTTCGTATGTGAATCTGAAAAGGACATATCATTTTCCATGTTAATGAAAGTGACAGACACTTGGGATGAGTTGAAAAGGGTACAAGAAAATGTTTCAGAAGCAGAGCAACAGAGTTGGATCAGAGCAGGTTGTGCGAAAAATGCCAAAGGCATTTGGATGTCAACTGATGGGAGACCACTGTTACCGGACAGTTTGTTATTTCCAATGACTCGATATTTTCATGGGTACACACACTTAGGGAGGGACTCCATGACTAGACTTTTCCCACAGAACTGGTTTAATCCATGGTTTAGGATGCTTGCAGAGAAAGTGTGTCACAGATATATGACACATCAATAAATGAATGCAGGAAAAAGAACACGTCACTGAGTCACATAGGGAGATCAGGTTGTCCTTTCATAGAATACAGATGGACTTTATTGAAATGCCTGTTTGTAACAGGCTAAAATATGCCCTAGTCATAGTATGTGTCTTCTCGAGATGGGTGGAAGCATACCCAACCAGTAGAAAGGACAGTCTCACTGTAGCAAAACTGTTATTGCGAGAATTGATACTCAGGTATGGCATGCCAGTTTCTCTGGAATCAGACAGGGGGCCCACTTCAATAATGAGGTCCTGAAGATGATTTGCACAGCATTACAAATTGAGCAAAGATTACATTGCAGCTACCGACCTGATGTTTCTGGGATAGTTAAACAGATGAATGGGACTATTAAGTCTCATTTAGCAAACGTTTGTGCCACATCATCACTGAAATGGCTAGGCGCTTTACCTTTGGTGCTCATAAGTATTCAAAGTATCCCTGATAGGAAGACTGGTTTATCACCCCATGAAATTTTGATGGGACGTATAATGAGGTTGCCTGCTGTACCAACAAATGATTTATTGAGCATCACAGAGATATGACACTTGACTACTGCAAAGGATTGGCTGATGTGGTGTGTTCTGTTTCTTACCAGGTTGAAGCTGCCACTAAAGATTTACACCAAGAACAGTGCCACGACCTCAATCCTGGTGACTGGGTTTTGATCAAGAGGCGCAATCGGTGTTTGGAGCCAAGGTGGAAAGGTGCCTTGCCATCTTAGTCCTGTAAAGTGTGGCAGAATTCCAAATTGGGTGCATGCCTTCCACACCAAGAAACTAAGAAATCTAGAAAAAGACATTGTGCTCCTTTGTCCTGAACCCAGAGCACTGGTGACTGCACCACAACAAGCTGTGAGATCGTGGGGAGCAGTGGTACTGGAATCACAGCAGCAGCAAGAAGAAAGGGGTGAAGAACAAACCAACTGCAAAAATTCAAGTACCTGTCATTGCACCAAGTGGTACTGAAGTCTCTAACTAAGTAGGAGCGGAGACTAATGCTCAAATTCGAGACATGACTGAGACAGCATCAGTACAGCAAGGGAATCTGGGTGAAAGAACAAGCACTGAACAGAGAATTGTCACTCGTGAAGTTGTATGGCCACAGACTTGAAATCAAAGAAGACTGAAACAAAGTCTGTCAATTGTCAGATTCTATTGACTGTACCAGAAGAAACAGAAATGAGTAATGAAAGTGATGCAGGGGAAAATCAACAAAAATTGAGAAGATCAAAAAGAGCAAGAGTATCTTGTCGGAGGTATTCGGGACCTGAGTGGTTTTACTATTTGGGCAGAGTCATGAATGTCACAATAGATGAACTGTGTGATGTGAGATTTAAACTGCTTGAACCTCCATGACGCGATCACAATAAACACTGCTGGATAAAGGATATTTGCAAAAACGAGCCGTGCATTAACAAAAAGACCTTGAAAAGTTTAAAAGAAAGTTACAAGAAAACAAGAGACTGGCACTGATCAATTCCTATTTTTTTTATTTTACAGAGGATCAGCCTAGGCCTGAGTCTTCTGTAGAAGAGTAGGGATAACATTATTAGAAGAACATGGTGTAGAGTTAAGGATCGTCTAAAAGAAGATTGCTTTGCTGAAAACTAACCACTTGAAATAAGTTATTTAAAAAGTCTGCATTCTGAACTTTTAACTTGACAACAATTAATCTGCTTCCTGGGAAAACATGTGTTGTCTTAGGAATGAGAGGAAATATATTATGTGTTCAATCTTCGTAATAACAGTAATTATGATTACCATAGTGCTAGTAGGATGCTATTTAACACCTGAGAAAGATTTTAGAAATACTAACACAACAAAAACACACATATATCTGAATGATGAAGAGCAATTGAAAGTTTCATTTCTAGGCTACATTAGGGATGATTACTCAACAAAAATTTACTTTAGATTAGTACAGGAATACACACACACCAGGGAAGCAAAAGACTTGTCTGCGATCATTTACCATTATCGGCATCAGTAGAAGTCACATGTTATCACATGCCGCTATCTTATGGAATTACGTGTAGTATACTACTTACACTTACATATAGAAGCAAACATTTTGAATATTTGTATTCTAATTATGATTTAATACTTTCCAGAGTACTAATAGAAAGCATGAATTAACACTCACAAAGTAAAGAAATGGACACAGCTTGGTACTATTTTATGCTTCACAGACCTATAGATAGTTTTAAGGCTTATCAGAACAATTTAACCTGTTTGATGCGACCACTAGAGAAAGTTTTATTTTGACTTTAGAAGAAAGAAACTCTAACATAACACTTAGAAAGGCAAACATAGTGATGTTTTGAAAAATGTTTGGAAGAAGGAGGAAGATGAATTTAGAAAAAAAATGGTATATCCAAAATTAAGATGAGACAGTCAACACACAGGGAAAGTTTGCATTTACAGAAGAAGGACACCCAAACGAACAAGACGTGTGGATTAGTAGTTGAGAACACACATTTGACGTAATGGGAGGGACATGGCAAATTTTACAGGGAGGGGAAGCTGCAATTCCAGGAGTTTATTTTGTTCGTTTACAGAATGCTTATTTTCTGCTGCCTGCTGACCAGGAGGGTATCTGCTATTTAGGTGTGCTATTTCCTCAATTGTACCATGTGAATAGTATAGATGCAATAAAAATAAAACCAGCACACAGACACACACGTAGTGCAGAGAATGGACCTCAATTAGTGGGAAATATATTTGAAGCAATCATTCCACTTGTAGGAGTCATACTAAATGACGAAAAGAATAGAAAACTGTCACCTGTTGTCGACAAGCTGACAACTAGTACCTCTGGAGCTTTGCTAGTAGTGAACACTGAGTGATAGTCTCCAGGGCCGGACTGGGAACCGAAACCGGCCCTGGCAAACTGCTCGGCAGGCCCCCCCTGGGGGTAGGGGAGGTGCAGCCGAGCTGTTTGCAAAGGGCCGGTTTCGGCCGAATTTATTACAGGGGGCCAATATTGCCGACCCCCGGTAACAAAAACGGCCCCCCAGGGGCCCAAAACCGTGCCCCACCCTAGCGGCCCACCGGGGAAACGCCCGGTGCCCGCTACGGCCAGTCCGGCCCTGATAGTCTCTGGATGCTCATCCTCAGCTGTAAATATACCAGGTGGTTCCAATTATCCTGTGTGTTAACATGTCATCAGTGGAAAATGAATTATTGTGAATTGCCTCTACATTTTAGCCATTGTTAACACATACGCAATCCCATGTTCACTTATACTGGGTAAATTCACCTTAATCGGTTTTTTATATAGTTTCATGTGTGGGATGTATAGTTTGAGAACACAGTACAGTTGCTCCTGATCCTATCCGTCTATTTTCACGAGTAACGCTGTACACCACAACAAACGCATACAGGATAGAGCACAAGAAATAGCTATTTAGATAGGTAGAAACCTTGGCAGACTCACACCACTAGATGGCTGCTAACCGTGATCCAGCCACTTAGACCAATTCTCTGGGGCCGTCCAGTATGTATAACAAAACTCCTCTCGAGTACATTACAGTATGCCATCTGTTGTAGGTTGATGCCCAGTCAGATTAACTTGAACCATACAATCAGCTTTCACAATAGCGCATATGGATTACTTGGCCACTTTCACCTCCTTAAGATGGCCACCAGTATCAACTGCTTTATTGCTCCTTGGTTACACTACTCCCACTTGCTCCTGCACGAAGCGTCTCCTTCCTCTATTTCTATCACTGTGGAACGGAGCGTGCCACACGGGTCGGAGCAGTGACTCTCCTCAGGCACTGCCGATTGGAATTCTCCGACGGCTTTGTGATTCAAGTAAGTGGAGGCCCCCTACCAAGCATCGACGGCTTCCTTCCTTTTCGATGTGCTAATTATGATATTATGCTCCTTTAGACTCTCCGATCACAAGCCTCTGCTTTGCTGGAACTGCGGTGAGCCACTTATTTAAGTACTCCACACGTTGGGGTCTGTAATTGAAAGGAAGTTGCATCTGATGCATCCATAGGACCCTATTGGTATACACGGATCGAGTTCTTATCCAGAAGCAATCCTGATAATAAATGATAATTCATTTAACATGGTGAGTTTTAAAACCCTCCTGTCACCATGTATGTATTTTCATCTCGACCGGACAGGTTAATTAATATTGCCTCCTGTTTCCAGGTATTGAACCCTAAGAATATATATCCAATTTACACCAGACGTATTCCTGTCCTCAGGATCACCTTGAGAACTACAGACCGGGTCTCCATCCTGAGGCCCTACAGATCAAACAATGAAATTTCGTTCAACATGGTGAGTTAGAAATCCTCCCCTGTCACCATGTATATATTTTCATTCAGAACGAACAAGCTAATTTTAACCGCCGCCTCCCCCACTTCTAGGTATTGACCCCATTGCACATATATATTCACCCTGATTTACTGAAAGAAAGGGTGATGACTATTGGTGATTAAGAAGACTTATGCTAAAAGTGATTCAGTACCTACAACAGGGGCTCAAGTGCCCCTAGGTAAGCAGTTCTCTTGTATATATTCCTTTAAGTAGCCCTCACACACTTTCTCATATACCCCACTAATGCAAATTAATACTTTGCAGTCCCCAGGAATTCTCCGTCCTGAAGAGACCCCCATATCCGTAGTGGGGTCGAAACCTCGTCGGCAATCATTAAGGATAGTCTTGAAAGCACTAGAAAAGACTCTGGTCCTTGATCTGAAACAGTGAATCAGAATCACAAAAGACATCCTTCATACTCCAATAACCTGTTTTTTCAAGAAAATGCAGTAACTTCATGTTTTAATACACGTTGGTTATGGTCACTTCACTGGGGACAAATGTCACTAATTTTCAATTCTTTAATTATTGCGTATCCATTATATACTTAGTGGTGTGTGAGCCAGTGTTTTTTATAGAGATTTCTGTAATTATAAATATATATATTACTTATTTTGGCTGAACTGAGCATTAATCAATATACTCTTTGGGCTACTTCCTTACAATACATTAGGTAAATATTTATCTAAATTAGATAACTGGATTATAATACATTCCTTCTTTCAGGCTTATGATTGAATCATTGCAAAAGTTAGACACTTGCAAAAATGAAAAACATTTTCTGATAATGAGTTCCTTGTGAACAATTTTTCCTAGCTAAATACCAATATGCTACACAGCACAACCATGAGGACGGATACGGATGCAACTGCACAACGCGTTCAGTTGGCATCGAGCGAAATAGGTGGGCATCCTTGACAGTAACATTTCCATAACTTGGCAGAACTTGCAATAATAATGCTACCATCTACGCCTCCTTACACAACTCTTCCTCGTTAATCTGTAGTGATGGCACTCACTACAGATACACCAAGGATCACTGGGCATGGAGTGCTCTTAGTATCCCCTACCACTACAACGTTGATGCATAATGGTCTGAAAAGCGTGTACTTATGTGAGTAGATAAAAGCCATGGTGCTTTGAACTGACCAACTTCTGACCTATATTTGCCAAATATTTATAAGTGAATTGACTGCAATGCATACTACACAACACAACTCACTCTGATCCACAAACTCACCCTGCCGGCTGAGTCAAAGTGACCGGAGAGCTGATAGGGGTTGAAGTCGGGATAGGGGTTCTGGAAGGCCCGTTCTGTCATTGCGCCACACCGTAACGCACCTGGAGAGGACAAATTAAGAAATAAAGCAAAAGAGCAGGTAGAAGCCGAGGTGCACATATAATTGGCATCTATCATCTGTCCTGCTCTATCAAGATGATGGTGACCGTTAAGAGTAATACTTCAGTAAAACTCGTTGTCTCTCTGACCTCCTGATTTAGACCTACGGTGTATTTTTGTTTGCTTTGGCATCACAGTTAAGTTTGACAGTGGGAACACACAATGGACTGTTTCTCTCGCCAAAAACATACGAAAACGCACACTACCTAAATACACATTATCTTCCCGTGTACACAGAAGTGAAATGTTGCCTATCGTTTTTGGTACAGCAGGTAGAAATGTTTGATAATCTTTTCATTTAAGATCCAGTGAGCACTGGATAAGGCAATAAAGAGATATGGTGGCAAACCGGGGTACAATGATAAATCATAAACAAGACAGTCCCATAATAAGTTTTCTTTTATGTAAATCCCGTAAAGTGAGCACACATGCCCTACTTACACGGACAGTTCGTAAATTCAGCCTAATGTCCGCTGACAGTTATTTATCTTTAGTGAAACTGTATGTTTTAGTCCGTGGTGTTTAGTACTTCCAGGTCGCAATCAGCCAATCCCATTGTTAAACACATAACTTACGTGTTTTGTTTTAGAGGGACTTGTGTAAAGTGATCTACGATTGGAGCACACGTGGTAATTCGACCAATCCAAGTGCGCTTCCAACAATTCAGTGCTTTATTGGCTGTTGAGTCCACACGTGCTCTGGTGTATAGAAACATCGTGGGTGGGACCCTCTTCGGAGGTGAGCAGGTGACTGTCAATGGCCGTGAGTTGTGCGGTCTGGAGCCTGCAGCGTTTTTTTCGTGTGGAAGTATGATATCAGTGCTTTAAATGGGCCGGTACTCACCGGTACTGAGTACCGCCACTTTTATATTTTCTCCCCTTGACTACCGGGGCCTTTCCTCAGACAAGGAGAGGACCGGTACTCATAACGGCCCGGTTTTGTTGCGGTTGGTGCTGCGCTCCTGAGCTCCATCCTTGGCAGCACCTTCTGCACGGTTTCAAGCGCCTTTGAAACCGAGCTGAAGCCTGGGCTGAGCTGGTTCAAAAGCGCCAGGTCCGCATTTCGTTTTCAGTAGAACACAGAGAGCTGGGTGTGCTGGAAGTTAAGAGGGGAGGAGCATCGCTGCAGGGTGCCTTTCAGATGGGGTCGGAAGGTGTCCAAAAAACCGAATGGGCGCGAGTGTATGACACATTGTTCAGGGCAATACAGCTTGTTAGCATGCCCATTGTTTTAAACGCCCGTAAATCTTCGCCCATCAACAATTTAAATATAAGGGATTTGCATGAAAGAAAACCCCTGCCTCTAGACTTAAATCAAATCATTCATGATTTTAAAAAACTGCAGAACTAGTATTGATTTCTTATTTGTTATATAAGTATAAACTTAGGTGATTTGCAGCAGTCTCTGAAAGGGTTTCAATATGCGAATACGTACATCGCACAAAATGCGACCCCGGACTTTGTGCTGCACCTGCTAAAGTTTTTGAAGGCCTGCACTATCGGGCACTGCGTGTGAAAGAGAATGTGTGAGGACCAGGAAGTAAAAGCATTAAGTGTGTGAGTTTGCAAACATGGGTATGACTGTGAGAATGAAAAGTAGTACTGTGTGCTTGTATAAAACTAAATGTGATTCAGAGAGCCTGAAATGGGCTAAGTGTGTGAGAGGGGCATGTGTGTGTGAAAGGGGGCAAATGCATTTAGACTGCGTGTAGGCAATGTGTGTTAACAGTTAATCTCCATCTTTTCTAGAGATAATTTTGTGATTTTTATGATCTCTGATGATTTTGTGAAATTTTGTTTATCTTTTTACGAAAATGCCACCTAAGTGCACAAATGATGCAGCAGGTTTACCATTCAGAAGACAAATGTAGTGGTGGGGGAGCCAACAAATTCACAGGGAGAGCCGAGCCAAGGGTCTGGCTGGGCTCTAAAAGAACTTGCATGAGCTGGGCCCTTGAACTGTTTGAATGTAAATCATCCAACAAACCACTTAAAATAGGATAAAGTATCTTAAAAAAAAAAGCATATTTTTTGTAACATGGTACAGCTTTGATATTAATAGGTCACATTATACAATATTGATGTATAATGAAGAAAAAGGCAGATTTGTAAAACAAAATGTTTGCCTTAGATCACAGAGCTTGGTTAAGTGGAGAAGCCGGGGTTTATCCCAGGTTTTCTTGTTTCACTTTGTATATATCAGCCACTAAATGAGTATCTATTTATCTCTCCTTTTTCTACGCCAGATGTTAATGATTTGTTTTTAACTTTGTGCATAAGGGTACAGCGAGTGCAGCAGGCAGAAGCCACATGAAATTTCGGCTCATTTTGGGCTCGAAGTTTCAAGAGAACCTTGAGTTGATCCAAAGCCCAGCATCTGGCTTGACCTGTAAGTGGCTGACACACCTCTAGGCAAGTGTACTTTAAAAATAGCTACTCATGAGGCCAACTCTAGGGTTTGCAGCAGAAAGTGGGCGCAGTCGCGAAGAGCAAAGTCTGAACGTAATTTTTTTTTTTTTAAACTCTGCCCCAAAGAATTTGACAAGGCAAATGTGATAAATGTATTCTGCCTTGCCTAACTCCTCACAACATGCTGCATTTCGAAATATTACCTGGTACAGAGACCTTTGGTATCCAGTAAATTCCCGGGTACAATGGCACTTTAATAACTATGGTGGTTAATGCACTTGCTGAAAATATCTGTGTGCATTCTTCTAATCAAAGGTTTGACTGAACATAAAATTGCATAGATGATCAATGTGCCTGCTGTAACGCACAGCATGAGACATGCAGATCACAGATTTGTTTTTTATATAGAGAGCTTTGTTGGTTACTGTTTTTGCTGCAGAGATCATTGTGTTACCTGCAGGTCACAAGTTAATATCTTTGTCATATAGTTTAGTGATTCATGATCCTGCATCAAAAATACGCATTAAACTACAAGGCAAACGTTAGGAAACTTGCTGTTTTTTTTTCCTCAATACTTTATTATTGTAAGGTTGTTAAAAAAAAATAAAAAAAGGCTACTTTGGTTAATATTAAGGACTTATTGGTAAGTACTATATAAATGGTTAGACATTCTTCCAATGCATGCATATTTTTTTCATACAAAGCTTAGAAAGGTAAAAAATATAGCCCCGCCACTTGCCCCGCCTCAAACTCCACCCCCAGCACACTGCTTATTTTTGGCGAGTACCTGCACTTATTTTTTTCCATTTAAAGCAGTGAATGACATAGTTAGTCCTGGTTCGGCCAGTAAAGGTCGGGCCTGGTCATGACTGCCGATGTACTCCCGGCTTTTATTTGTTCCTATAAGTGTGACAGTCGGAAGCGTGGAAATAGCACGACATCCCCTATGTTGTACATCAGAGTCTTTCTATGGCTGCCTAAATTCGTCATGGAAGTCGAGGAGATCGAGGCTTTCAGACACTTTGTACTACCACATATTTATGCCGATCAGTATTTTTGTGCCTTGCATTTTTCAGAAGCAACGGTGTGAAATAAAAATAGTGTACCAAACTATATTTTTAACTAGTTCGTGCCTTCTTAAGCAGAATTGTGCAAAAATAATGTTTGGTGTACGATTTCCCTATTTAAATGAGACATTTGCACCAGAGAAGCAACACTGGGTGGAGTGAAGAGCTCCAGCCTTAACCTTTTGTCTTACTGGGGACTGGGGTACGTGCATGATGTAGGTTCAATCTGTGAATAACTTGTAAAGAGCAACGGTGGCAGGATATTTGCGAATTTACCAAAGAAATACGCAGTAAACAGCGGGTCTCTGATTTGAATATGGAATAGTAAAATCGGCCTTCTATCCTTCCAATATCGGTAAATGTAGTGCTGTTAAGTTAGGTTGTTTTCTTGAAGCACGTAGAAACTGCAGAATGCTATAAAAAGTGTTATTTTTTTTTAACAAGAAATTAGTATTGCGCCTACCAAGGATTACAAGCAGAATTACATGAAAATCGTGAGGAATTACTTGATTTCACAATTTATCACATGTTAATTTCCAGTCCTCTTTGTAGCTACGATCTGCCCTCCGATAATACATCAGTGGCTCCACGCAGCATGTACACATTGTTTGCTCAGGGAAGGCTACATATTAAGAGGATGGAAAACCAGGCACTACTTATGGAAAGCTGGGCAAGAACCCAGCCAGGGGTCTGGCTTCCCTCTAAAAGGCAAAGCACGCGCCAATGAAAGGCATGTGAAAGTACGAGAGAGACTTTCAGATTACAAGTAAGATTATTGTTTCACATGTGTGTTTCACATTGGTACGGTAAATTATGCGTAGCTTTGACTGTTGTACGTAATTTATAAACGAGCATTTCTCCACTTCCGGCGCCATAACAGCACTGCCTTGAGTGAACCAAGGATGTCAAGTGCACTGTATTGTTATCCTGTATTGTTGTACTGCAAGCTACTTTATAGACTATTAAACCATACATTTTTATGCTTTCTATAAGAGTATAACTATATATATATATATATATATATATATATATATATATATATATATATATACTAAGATATGTATGTAGGGGAGATTGTCTATTTACATGTATGCAAGTATATGAGTTTATGTTTTTGTTGTGTAAGTATATGTAACTTAAAACAAAAGCTATATTTATGTACATTTTGTACATGTGTATGTCTGGCTATGAAATATTTTTAAATGTATGCACATATATATATATATATATCCATCACCACAAGTTTCCCACTTGAGGACGCCCACTCAATATTATGGACTGGGGCAACATCCACTGGGGTAATATTTTGATGTCGAGACTGCAAGTACCAAAGTGCAATGTGGCATACGCCCACTGGGGCTGAACACATGCCCATCTGGGCGGGCTGTAAATAAATAGCAGGTGAATCTACATTGATGTTGCTTTCTTTCCTGTATGCTAGGCTCGTGAACAAGGACTGTCGTCCGAAACGCGTAGAGCCGTATAGTTATTATGCATGACGAAACTGTGTTGCTGACCCTGCTGTATGCCCCATACTTAAGAGGATTACCTTCCGAGTGGGCGTCCTCAAGTGGGAAACTTGTGGTGATGGATATATGTATATACACACAACCCCACCCCCATATGTTTATGCCTTGCATAAAAAAATAATTGTGTAATGTGCATATATATAGATTTGCGCCACATGAAGTATCGGTGCCATCCATTAGTACACATATGCATGATGGAGCATTATGGGACTAGCAGTCCCTGCCGACTTGAATGCACAATCTGTTTAGGTTGACAATATACGCACTAAAGCGAACGTTATGTGTTTGTATTAGCACATTTGTATTTTCAAACAGTGATTTCACAATGTATATCGCTAGGTGGGGCTGGTTTGTTTAAATTTTGCTCGGTTCGTGATTTAGCAGCCCAAGGTTACACAGTAACGCGAATGTGACCTTGTTGATAAAGTTTTGTGGTGCTGTCATGTTGCCGATGAAAAAAGAGCAGTCCAATTATGTCTCCAAAGTGTGTCGTATTTTAGCATTACTTGTTATTTATTGTGCTACCTGAGGGGGTTGGCGCTATGTTTTTTATAAAAAGGTTATGTCACAATAATAGCGAGTGTTCCATATGTAATAGATGATATGGTGATACATTTCCTGTGTTTAAGCAAATGTTTGATTGTACATATATCCTTCAGTGGATTGCTCATGCATTAGGCATTTTTACATAATATATCTCAATGCACTATGCGTTTTGAAGTTCAATTTCAATGATAGCATTTTTCCACTTTGTACATATAGACTGATTGTATTGTATTGTATTGCACTCTTTATGTATCTGTATGCATTTCACATTATGTGATTAAGTATTTCTTCTATGTTTTTTACTGGGACAAGCTATATATGTTTAAACAAGATGGCGCCCACCAGATTGAGAAAGGCTGCTGAGTCAGCCGAAACGCGTCTCTCTAATCTGCTGGGTCGAAGGAGGCTCTATGAAATAAAAGCCTTAAACCAGCAGCCCTCGTGTGCGTGCTCTTTTCGAGTTGGAGAAGGGGTTATGTTGGATATATATATATATATATATATATATATATATATATATATATATATATACATATACATATATACACACACACACCCCCACATGTTTATGCCTTACATAAAAAAATAATTGTGTAATGTGCATATATTTATATTCGTGTGCATGTCTGTATAAATGAATATATTCGGGTTGTTTTTGTTTTTGTTTTTTAAATAAGCTAAAATCTTTCCACTTCTGTCTTTCTCTCCACTTTACCTCTCTGCAAACTTTTCTGATTTACAATGGACTCCTAGACATGGTTTCCAAGCTCCTCTCTTCCTAAATCATTCAACTAACAGACGCTCGTGTTCATCTTTCCCAATAACATCTCACAACTTCCCTTTATCAACCCTCTTCAGTTAATCCATCCCTGTTCAAAAGCCTGGAGTGAATGTCTGAGATCTGAAGAGCTCACACTTAACACAGCTAATCCTACACAGAAGAACATATTACCAATTACTGCCTATTTACATCTAACCTTGGCTTTTGGCGTGCTACTCCCCTCAAAGAACTTCTACGCCTCGGCTGGGTAGTAAGTGCTATATAAGTTAAATTGTACAAGTACGTAACTGAGTTTATTTTATACAGCACACATCCTGAACGGAATGTCTTCAAGGTAGTCTCACAATTGATGCTCAAATGAAATGAGACACAATGAAGTAAATTGATGTATAAAGGCAAACAATTTAGTCAAGGGGAAAGCTGGGATTTGAACCCAGTTTTCCTACTTGTACACTGTGCACTTTATCCACTAGAGGGATATCTGTTACAAAGCAAAACTTCATGTCTGTAGAAGGTTCAAGGTCTTAATGCAGTGTTACTGGTTGGCTATATAATTACTATAGAAAGGGCCATCCTTAAGTGGTACAAATCTGCTGGGTGACGATTACATTCAGAATGCAGAGCCCTGTTCCAGATATATAAATTAAAGGCATATATTTTACATTTTCCAGGAAATGTCTTTGAATCACAGCATGCTGCACACACCTCTTTTGGATTCCTTTTGGTGTTCCTGCCCGTCTGCATTGATCTAAAAAAACGATCCGTTACTCTGTATGAGTCCCCTTCCCTCCACCTCTTTGCAGAAATGTGAGATCTCTACAGCATATGCAATGGCGTTTGCCAAGGGCGATGTAGCTATGTCAATGGAAGGAGGCTAGAAGGAAATGGGTGAAATTAGGCATGTTTGTGGACAGGCCTCAAACAAATCACTGCCTCTCGACTAATTCCTCTATTGCGAGGAACACCTTTCGTGGAGACGCTGATGTGCTACTTTAAGACAACTTTCTGTGGTATGCTCCGTCATCATGCTGTAAACCCAGCTTCTCAGCAGTAGTCTTCATAGATGTACTCACGGCTACACTGGCACATAAACTGATCTTTGATTTGTGGAAAGGCCAAATGGGCTGGAGTGAGTCAGTCATTTGTAATGAGTCTGACACGGGACACCTATTGAACTTTCAGAGGCACCAGCCATGTTGATAAACTGACTAGTTTTCCATTATGCCACCATCTCTTTGAATGAACCGCATATAATTATATCTGTATTTTCTGCTCACACCAACAACCAAATGGGGGAAACCTAATTTAAAAAATACTGCAATCTTGGCATACAGTCCAATATGAACTCATGATTTAAATTAAACAATGTCAAAAAAGTTTTCAAAACATGCAATGAAACGAGCCTAGCATTAACACAAATGGTCGAATTTCCTATGCTTCTGTGGCAAAATGAAACCATAAATAGGCGTACAATGTACCAAAAAATCAAAGGCTTTCCGACAGACATGGTGGTACCTTAACAACAAGAGGGGGAGCGTAGGTTACAGTAACAAGAGAAACAAGCTCCCTCAGAAGACAGCACCTGACATTTGACCTCGGTCTTTGAATGCCCAGCAAATGTGAAGAGATAACAAGATTTACAGGCCTGTTTATTACAGAAAACGAGATAGTGGAAGAATACTTTAAACACGGCTTTTGCTTGGGAAGGTGCAAACTCAAGCTGGATAGCCCAAAGCTAATAAAACCAGTGAATGAGAAGCAAGAAAATGTAAGTTACAAACCACAAAGCCAGTGGCAAACAATGGGCTGAATGCATTCCTAGGTCAACTTTCTAAAACTCCACAAGATCTCTTTCGCATACTACACAGCTGCGCTGTCTGGTAGGCTGCGACCTAAAAAAAGTGCTTCTCATGCCTGGCTCTGCTCTATTTTGGCTCATCGTTCCTCAAGGGACGAGGGTCGAGCCACAGTTTGAGAATCAACCCGAACCATGCTCAAGCCTTACTAATCTTGCCCACCTCTAATTTAGAGTCCCAAAGCACAATGAAGATTAAATAGGAAGATTAATGGTCTCAGGCAGTACTAAGCATTAGAGGCAACGCAAAACAGGATTGTGTGTTCCAAACTGACAGCTCCTATTGCCAGTGGCATGACTTTTAAGTCGTTGTGGTCTTTCTTGCCCTGCTGTAATGGAAATTAAATTCCTAATGATTGAAAGAGCTTGGTAACATACAGAAAGGGAAAACACGGACCAATAAGACATTTCTCATTAGGTAAAATTGATTTTGAATCTACTAGAATGAAGATAAGCAATGTACAAGAAAATGATAGTAGTGATGATTCAATTATGTCCCGTGGTCTTCATTACTCCAAGTCCCCATCTTACTAATAATAGTCATTTTGAATGTGATGTTAACCTTCACATAAAAGCAAACAATCCATTTGTTACCTGAGCGAAAAGGAATTACGGGCTAACCTGTTTGATCAACGATAGTCCCTCTTCTTGTTTTCATACCACCCCAAACCCTGTGGTCATACTTGCTAAAAAGCCGCAACCGCAAACAAAAAACAAGCATTGGCATAGCCAATAGGTCTCGCTTTTGGGACCTTATAAGTATTTAGTTATGCAGCACAATATCCTTGGTGCAACAACATCAACTGTTGCATGGCTAAACACTTATAAGGTCCTAAAGGCGAGACCTATTGGCTATGCCAATGCTTGTTATATTTGCTACTTGCATTTTCTCTCATCGTGTAAAGGTTTTAATTAACTGTATATATGATTACTAAATGAATTCCAGTAAAAATAACTCGGAGCAGTTTATCTTGCCAATTATAGTCTTACCCAAAAAGAACTCCCGCAGCTGATTAAACAAATCATAATGCAGCAAAATCCCAATAACATAAATTACCAAATTCTGACAGGAAAACGTACAAGCCTGGCTCGGCGCTGATGAGAAAACCCAGTGGAAAGGGCCACGATTAAGCAACTGTGAGTCTGTTTCCCCAAACCAATCTTAGGCAAAGATTTAAAGAGCTAAACAAGGGGAAAGAATCAGTAACAACTTTATCAAAAGTATGCTTAGGGCAGACACTATTTTTTTAACGAAGAGTAGCCAGACAATTTAGCCAAGTAGACAGGCCTGGTCACAACCCCCAAAGCTATTAATTCGTAGTTCATGCTACAAAGTAATTTAGCCACTATCTTGACTGCCGAACAATGCAGGGCCCTAGGTACGGCATTCACGTAGCATGCAGATATAGAAATGGAACACAGTGCACTGCAGGGAGCAGTATAGTCTGCCATCTACTTTCAACAGCTATGAAGCGAAACCAAAGAATACGTCATTGGGCAAAGAGAACTGCAGTCATGTTTGTGCAGGTGTTGGAGCAGAGAACAGCCTGAATGGATCCAAGAGACAGTAGTATTACAGCATCCGTAATTAGACCTTGATACTCCAGTAACAAAACAAGTTGAAACGGCACAGAGAGGTTGGGTCAAACCTCCACCAATACTTATCTGTATTTCTGGCGCATCGTTGCTCTGTTTAGTAGCTTTGTACCTATGTAAATGTACATTGTTTTGATTTTGGATAAGACAGTTTTGAGACAAGGACTATATAGCAACGACACAACGTGAAGTTTCTTTAACAATAAAGAAACGTTATTACCAATCACAATTAAATAAGCCAATGCACCCCATAGTGTTTTGACGAACCTTCTAATAGCCATGCAGCTATGTGGTGCTCCAAAACAAGCTTACGGCGAAGAAACGGCGTGTTGTATTAGCTATTCAGTCAAAAACGAATTGCTTAAGTAGCTGCGGAGGGGGCTTGGATTTACCAACCTATTGTTATCTTTGCGTGCGTGCTCCAGTGTTGCCCAGGTTGGAAGAATTTAGTCAGTAGGATGGCTAAGTGGGTTGCACACTAGTGCAGAAGCTTTAGCTGAAACCTTCAAGTCAAGGGTTCGAATCCCCACAGGAAAATGCATGGGTTTGCGAGATCAATAAAATAGGGACAACTGGTTAGGATAACAGAACGAAGCAGCCCGTGATGCGTCCTATATAAGCCTTTATTGCCTTTTCTGAAGGCTGCTCCTAGACCTCACAAAGCACATCAGTCTAAAATAAAATAACTATTAAGCTGGCTACAATCTGCCCTCCTATGTAAGATTCTCCAAGGACGACCAAGAAAGCATTCCCAATCTCTCAGCTGAGCTCGTGCTGGCATCAGAAGATCTGGTGATCAATGCCACTGACTGTTGGTGTCTGTTTATAGGTCCCTATGTGAGTCAGTCGCAGTCACATCCTGTTATTATGAAACGGGGAAAAAGCAGCATGTCCCTTTCAGCTCAAGGGATCCTGGAATGTTTTAAGCGAAATCAATAAATTCAATAGGATAGAAAAAAACAGGCGTCCATCAAGAAGAACAAGTATTTAAAATGAATGCTGCTCTCGGAGGGAGAGGTTATGGTTCAGCGGTGAGAGGTGCCGACTCGGGAGCTCAGGACCAGTGTTCGAGCCTTGTTGTCGGCTCAACATACGTGCGCGCGCTTGCCTTGAAGTACGGGAAACACACACGCTAGGAACAAAAATGAAGCTGACGAGGAGTGGAAGGGGAGCAGCAGGGGGAGGGGGCCTGCGCGATTCCCTTGCGGGAGCGTGCAGCAAGGCGCGATGATTGCGACCATATGGCGCCACCATATGGCGCTGCGCGCTCCCGCAAGGGAATCGCCAGACGTGCACGCGTTCCCATTGCAAGCAATGCAACGCGTGCACGTTTGTGCCCCCAAAGCTGTGCCGATAACTAAAGGTCTCTCCTAAGCAGCGCATGCGCGCTGCGTAGGCGAGACCTAATAATCGAAAATCACCAGAGGGAGGGCGTGTGGCATTTCAGACTGTGACGAGGACAACCAAGACTTGTTGTAAAGAAGATTACTGTTGAGTAATGTACAATCCAAAGGAATACAACACTCACAGTTCTTCCAGCAAAGTTGTTCCAGCATGGCAGACCTGGAAAAACAGGATGCTGGGAATACAGAATCAATAGGACTGCCTTCTTTGAACAGTCCCACCTTTGCTACCCCATTCACTCAAGAGCCATGCCATTGGGGAAGATGGCAATGAGCTAGATAATAAATGGAACTGGTCCATCCCAGGCAGCAGTGACTCTGGCAACGTGCACTTGGCCAGAGGCCGGTCTTCTCCTGGCAGGCCTCCTGCAAAAGGACAACGGGAAGTATCACCTCAGAGTGTCTTTTTCATTAGTGTCTTACTGCCTATGGCCATGTGCCTTCCATAAAATAGTGCAATGGTTTGATCAACTTTGAGGGAAGGGATACAGGACCCTGAGCATTCAAGGAACTATAGGAGATCCATAGACTACTGCTTCCTCCCCACCTGACCTTGAGTCCTCATTCCATGTGAGAGAGGGTTGTTAGGGAACTCTTTTGGGAAGTAAACTGGTTTAGTCAATCTTTCTCCCTGAGTGGTTCACTTATATTTTCAGCACCTGATTGTCCCCGAGGACCAAGACTGCCTTCCATGGTAAATGCCCGATGCACACAGAATATGGCTGTGAGGTGCTTCTCAGTTTTAGGTTTGTGGGTCTTTTGTGGAGACCACTGTAGGTGAGCATCTGTATTCGCTTGGATTCACACCCAAACAACTGAGACTGGTAACTTTATCCAGCACTTAAGCCCTGTCTTGTTCCTGCTCTAATCTTGTTTGAAGAGTCTACAGCAATTGAGAAAGAAACATTAGCAATACCTATGGGCCTCACTTACTTTTACCTATAAGCAAGACAGATTGTCATTGCAAATGTTTGTTTATAATAGTCTGTCAAGATGGATGTTACATCCTTCACATTTCTGCTACATATTTTCTAGTGATCATTAGGTGGCACTTACAGGCAGCAAACTGGTGTTTATAATGGTACTGTTTCCAGTGCTGTGTTTGGAGCGGAAGCAATTATGAATCCACAGATAGCACAACTAAAAAGATCCTGTTGGCAGGTCCAACACAGATGGAGAAAAGCAAATGGGAACAAGGCAGACTAACATGAAATCCCTCAAGCCGCAGACCCCCAAGCAACTAGTATGATTTAAAGTTCAAATATTAAGACAGTAAATCGCAAAAAATACACAAACAAGTGCACACCAAATAAATTTAAGTATGAAAGATTTTATATAGAATTGTTTTTGCAAAAAGCAAAACATTTTAATGGGAAGGTTGGTGCTGCATCTCAGTGACTAACTTTTCAATATTTGGTTCTATTTCACGAGATGAGGCTCTTGCTCCTGCCAGGGCGGACTGGAAACCCAAAGCAGCCCTGGCAAATGTTGTCAGACCAGTCCCTGTACGGTGAACACCAAGTGCAGTGGGTGAGCCTGACCACTACAAAGGGGACTTTGGGGGGGCTCTCCCCCCAAGAAAATGTGGGGGGAAATGGTGCATTCTACAAAACATTTGTCATTATATATTGAATTGTGTTAGCTTTTAAAGCATAGTAAATGATGACCTTACTGTGCACCAGGATAGGACAATCTTTGTTGGGGCTCTTCAATGATTCCCTCACTATCACACTCCAACAGTGCCTCCCATCTCTCAATTTTATTTGTTTTATAGCACCTCTCATACCAGCGTGGCTTGTCAGAGCACTTTACATCACACACCCATACAGAGACAATGAATTATACATTTGTAAATCAGTGTATAGAAAATGTTACATAAGGCAAAGGGACTATAATGTGTAGGATTCACATGTCATCCATACTGGTAGGCATTTTGTCTGGAGAAGTGCAAACTTAGGATTCAGAACATAAAACAGTGGTTAGCGTTGACTTTAATAATAATTTATTTCTACCCAAACAAACCTTTTTAAGCAGCATCAGGAAAATAAAAGACGGGAAAAAAAACATAAGTTACTTGTACCATGCAGTTTACATGTTGCACTTTGATGGCAGTTCATAGCTCACTGTGTTATATTACGATTGTAACTAATGAACTGCACAGTAACAAAAGAATCTCTGCGACAAAAGCAGTAACCTACTGAGCTATGCACATAAAATACTGTTTTTTCAAATGCATGGTACACGTTCTTTGCAGCAGGCATATTAACCAACTGCTCTATCTTGGATGAATCAGAGCTGCAACTGGATAAAACTCTCTCTCCCCAGCAGGTACATTAATCACCGGAGTTATCTTGACACTTGGCACAGGAGGAAACAGGAGGGTAGACATCTCCTGCTATGAGGCGGAAGGCAGCTCCCCGCGATGCGGGAGCCGCAGTTGACTTATCCTGCGCAAGGTGGCGCAAAAGTGAAAACTGCCAGCTAGCCTCACCTCCGGGGCTGCTGTCCAATCAAGTCCGGTCCAACCAGCCGGCGAAGTGATTCTTCAGCTGAGGAGCCATGGAATGACAAAATAAGGTTGCTAAAATAGCGAATTCTTCATTTTGATGGAACTTCAACAGTATTTTCTGAATAAAGCAAGGTTGAGTAGTGAGAAATGCTCAGTCTCTGTGAAGGTTCATGAACTGTTCTAAGCATCAAAGGACTTGAAGCTCTCTTATGTGCCTAGCACATATTATGGCTAATAAGAAACCTTTTTGTGTGGCAGTAACATTAATTCTCAGGTTTAAACGTTATCCAGATGAAAAACAAATTGAGGCTCCATAAAGTGGGGGACTGTTGGGTCCCCGGCTTTTTGGAAGATGTCCAAGAAGACTCCTTACAAAGCCTGCAGCTCCGGGCTCAGAGAATTTGTCACCAGGGCCTGTTTCCTCTTGTGTTCTTGGGCTACTGGCTGCTTCTCCTTTTCTCAAACTCCAAAATAGCGATCACCTGCCTGAGGGATTTTAGCTGCCTTTTAATCCCTTTCTGTTGTGGCTGTTCCTCCCTTGCTTTCTTCCTGACTTTCCAATCCATTATGTTTCCTGTCATGTGGTGTTTCATGTAGTTTCCTTTTCCTGTTCTTTTACTATTAAAAGGCCTCAGTCTGGTTGGAGGGTGCATTGCAACAAAGCTGTGTTCCACATGATGATCCTGCCTTCCCGCTCCTGAAGCATTCCACTATGTGTTTCTGGATTATTGGTTTTCTTCAATCCTTCAAACTTTTTGTCAGGGAAGTTTTCTTTGTGCCTTTGACTTTTTCCTGCAGAGAAGGTGAGTTCTTCTCAAGGGCACTTGCCTTCCACATATTCTAGTGTGTTGTGACATCATGGCTCCAGAAACAGTCACCCATACATCGGAAGACGTGTACCGGAAAACATGTAATCATCCACAACTTAGCAGGTTTCAATGCCCAAAAAATGTTTTCATTCCAGCATAGATCCTGGTATAGACCTGGTTGCTTCTTTCAGCAACAAACCATGGAATTTGACCAGTTAAGAACAAAGAATGCTGGCCTTTAACAAGCAGTCCATTCCAGTTTTTGGAACTTCTGCCTTCCGTTCTGCGTATTTTAAGTTTTCTTGAGATCCTTCGAGATTAAAGGAGTTTTGTATGGGCTGGTTATTTATTTTGCCTTTTGACTGGACAATCTTCAAATCCAAAGTAGAATATCTGATTGGTTCTTTGACCAGTGCAGGTCTGACTTGAGCAACTCGCTTAGTTGTTACTAAAGACCCTTGTTTGAACAATCATGCCAGTTTCTTGGGAAACTTCAAGAAGATGTTTGAGAGACCCAACCATGAAGCTTCCACAGAGGATGCCATGTGTGAGATATCCCAGGGAAATTCCAATCTATTGTCCTATAGTACACAATTTTGTGAGCTTGCTGCTGATACTACCTAGGTGGAACTGATATGAGTTAATTCCGAAGAGGTTAAAATAGGAGTTAAAGAAAGAGTTGGCAAGAGTTCCCAGAGCTTCCTCATTTGCTGAACTCCTAGATCCAGTTCTGCTGATTGAACACAGACTTAAAGAAAGAAGAATGGAGAAACCAGAGTTTCACTTGTATACTTTTCCCCCTAGGCGGACTAAGCCAACTACTGAGCCAATCATTTGTCTGATGTACCTGACAAACCAATGCAGCTTGTGTCCACTATAGGCCCATTGATTTATGCCCAAAAGGTTTGAAGACCTAAGGGAAGGTTGTGTCTCTGTTGTGCAAGTTCAAATCACCTGCTGTGGGACTGTACTGTTGAACCTTCCAAGAGACTAGGACAACACAAGATTCTGTCCTTTGTAAAGGGAAAAGGAGTGGAAGATTGTACTTTCCCTAAAGTTTTCTGATTCTCCGGTGGGTCCCGTTCATGACTGTTCATATTAAAATTAATACTTCACGTCCATCCTGGCCAGTTTGTCTCGGATACCGCCCTATTAGATTCCAGTGCCTCCAGCATGTATGTGGGCTTGAGTTGTGCTCAGAGACTCTAAATTCCGATCAGGAAGAATTCCTCTCCGGATCACTTACAATCGATGGACCTTCATCATAGTGCTTGTCTTAGTGTCTTTAGGCAATCATAAGGAGATGTTTGCTTTTGATCTAATCACGTCTCCTAACTATGCCATATTGCTGGGGATATCCTGGCTTGAACGAAACAATCATTATGGCCTTATTGTTCTTCAGAGATAACTGTTACTCTTCATGAGTTATTGGGCTTCCGTGGTGCAAGAACTTTCTGAAGACCAGTCTCCAGCTACTGTTGGTCAGGCTTGGTCCATTCCTATGGCCTACAAGGAATTTTCTGATGTCTTTCAGAAGCCTAGCTCTATTTCTTTCCCTCCTCATAGAGGGTTTAGCCATCCCGATCGTACCTGGAGCCATAATTTCCTTTAGTAGAATGTACTTTGTCTCAGCACAAGAAACGGATTCTGAGGGACTTTTTGTTCGAGTCTTCAGAATTGCCTGATTGTCCGGTCTACGCCACCTGCTGGTGCTCCACTTTTCTTCTTTCCTAACAAGTTCAAAGAGCTGAGACCATGCATCGACTATTGTGGGATAAATAATATCACCATTAAGCACCGTAGCTCCGCTTGCACTCATCAAAGACCTACTTGAGTCAGTCTGTGATGCAAAATATTTCACAAAATTAGAGCTTATCATCTGCTCTGGATTAAGGAAGGTGATGAGTGGAAGACCTCCTTGACTCTTTAGAAACTACGAATATCGGGTCATGCGCTTTGGCCTTATAAATGCTCCTTCAGTTTTTCAGAGGCTCATCAATAGCATATTCTCTGACATCTTGAACCAGTTTCTTTACCTGGATGATATTCTGATCTTCTCTGCTTCCCTTCTGGAACATCGAGTCTATATTTGTCTTAGATGGATTTCCCTATCTTGTAAGGGGGAGAATTGTGAAATCGAGAGAACAGAAGTGTAGTATCTTGAGTATCGTCTCTAAGAGGGTGGATTATCCATGGACTCTCTTAAGATTTCTGCAATTTCAGACTAGCAAACCCCGAATTCAATCAAGGATACCCAGAAGTTTTTTTGGGACTGGTTAAATTTTATAGACCGTTTATTAAAAACTTTGCTAAAATGAGCAGTTACATTTCTGTCATTCTGAAAAAGGAGAACCTAACTTAAAGGTTTTTCTTGGACTCCTAAAGCTTATGGAGCCTTTATCAAGCTTAAGAAGGCTTTTACTCAAGCTCCTGTTCTCCGCTATCCAGCCTGGCCCACAAAATCTATTGTGGTAACCAATGGCTCTAATTTAGCTGTGGGAGCAGTTCTGCTTTAGCTCCAAGAGGAGGACAATATGGAGCATCTGTCTATTATCTCCCCCCATGTCTTGAACACTTTGGAACAAATGGATTTCATTTTGGAACACAAACTCTTGGCCCTTAGGCATGCAGTATGGAGTGGCAGCATCATTTAATGGGAGCAGTAGATTCAGCTAGACCATCAAAACCCCCCATACCTTGACTGGTAGGTCACTCCCCCACCACACAGCTCCGTCTGTGTGCCCTGCTGCTGCCCCTGATTGTGCTCGTTTTTCCTTTCTGTGCCCCCTTGCTGCCCCTGATTGTGCTCGTTTTTTCCTTTCTGTGCCCCCTTGCTGCCCCTGATTGTGCTCGTTTTTTCCTTTCTGTGCCCCCTTGCTGCCCCTGATTGTGCTCGTTTTTTCCTTTCTGTGCCCCCTTGCTGCCCCTGATTGTGCTCGTTTTTTCCTTTCTGTGCCCCCCTTGCTGCCCCTGATTGTGCTCGTTTTTTCCTTTCTGTGCCCCCCTTGCTGCCCCTGATTGTGCTCGTTTTTCCTTTCTGTGCCCCCTTGCTGCCCCTTATTGTGCTCGTTTTTTCCTTTCTGTGCCCCCCTTGCTGCCCCTGATTGTGCTCGTTTTTCCTTTCTGTGCCCCCTTGCTGCCCCTCATTGTGCTCGTTTTTCCTTTCTGTGCCCCCTTGCTGCCCCTCATTGTGCTAGTTTTTTCCTTTCTGTGCCCCCTTGCTGCCCCTGATTGTGCTCGTTTTTTTTCCTTTCTGTGTCCCCTTGCTGCCCCTGATTGTGCTCGTTTTTTCCTTTCTGTGCCCCCTTGCTGCCCCTGATTGTGCTCGTTTTTCCTTTCTGTGCCCCCTTGCTGCCCCTGATTGTGCTCGTTTTTTCCTTTCTGTGCCCCCCTTGCTGCCCCTGATTGTGCTCGTTTTTCCTTTCTGTGCCCCTTGCTGCCCCTCATTGTGCTAGTTTTTTCCTTTCTGTGCCCCCTTGCTGCCCCTGATTGTGCTCGTTTTTTTCCTTTCTGTGCCCCCTTGCTGCCCCTGATTGTGCTCGTTTTTTCCTTTCTGTGCCCCCCTTGCTGCCCCTGATTGTGCTCGTTTTTCCTTTCTGTGCCCCCTTGCTGCCCCTGATTGTGCTCGTTTTTTCCTTTCTGTGCCCCCTTGCTGCCCCTGATTGTGCTCGTTTTTCCTTTCTGTGCCCCCTTGCTGCCCCTCATTGTGCTAGTTTTTTCCTTTCTGTGCCCCCTTGCTGCCCCTGATTGTGCTCGTTTTTTTCCTTTCTGTGCCCCCTTGATGCCCTGATTGTGCTCGTTTTCGCTTCTGTGCCTGTTTCCCGCCACTGCGCCCCTGCGGCCCCGCCCCTTCACTGCCCATTCGCTGCCCCATTCCCTGCTCCTCCCTCCCACCTCCCCATTTATGGCGGCCGCTGCGCAGCGGGCGCGCCGCTGGCGCGCCGAAGGCGCGCCTAAGGCAAGCCCGTCTGCGCCCGTCCGCACCGTGACCGCGCCCAGCGCCAGACCCCCTGGTCCGGGCATCCCCCGCGCCCGCCACATCAACAGACGCCGATACGACGCCAGCACCCTCCACGCACTCAACCCCGGAAAAGATCACGCCTGCTACCAGGCCACCCCGAAGCGCACCCAAGGGCCCTTCACCTGCCGGAACTGCAGCTTCGCCAGCACCCGCCCCGCCAAACCACCGCCCAGGAAAGAACCCAACTACCTCAGATGCATCCTCCTCAACACCCGCTCCGCCCGCAAACACGCCATCGAACTCTGGGACCTTCTCGACTCAACCTCCCCAGACGTCGCATTCCTGACGGAGACCTGGCTGAATCCCGCCTCAGCCCCTGACATCGCCATTGCCATCCCGGACGGATACAAGATCACCCGCAGGGACCGCACCAACGGAGTCGGAGGAGGCATCGCCATCGTCCACAGGAACACCCTCAGAGTCTCAACCAACACCGACGACACCCTCAGCACCGCCGAACACATGCACTTCCAGATCCACACCGATCCCAACACCACCCTCAGAGGAACCCTCATCTACAGACCCCCGGACCCCGACCACAGTTCAGCGATTCCATCGCTGACTTCGTCAGCACACACGCCATCGCCTCCACGGACTACATCCTCCTCGGGGACCTGAACTTCCACCTCGAGAACAACAAGGACACCAACTCCACCACCCTGATCGACAACCTCGCCACCCTCGGACTCAGACAGCTCGTGACTACACCCACCCACGCCGCCGGCCACACGCTCGACTCCATCTTTTCCGCAAGCCCACACGTCTCCTTCAACCACACCTCCGAACCCCACTGGACTGACCACCACTGCATTCACTTCACCTACAGGAAGCCCACCACGCACCACCGCACCAAACAAATGCCTCGCCGCTGCTGGAGCAGAGTCACGGAAGACCAGCTAACCACAACCCTCGCCCTGAGCCCACCCGCCGAACCCTCCGACACCGCCGCCCGCAACCTCAGACAGTGGATCGACGACTGCGCCAACACCCTCGCCCCGCTCAAGAATCCGCCCAACAGCCACACCAGCAAGAAAGCCACCTGGTTCACCGAAGACCTCCAGGCCTCCAAACGAACATGCCGAAAACTGGAGAAGATCTGGCTCCACGAACGTACAGCGGACAGCTACGCCGCCCACAAGAGCGCCACCCGCAGTCACCATCACCTCATCAGATCCGCCAAAAGGGCCTCACTCAAAGACCGCCTGGACAACAACGCACACAACAGCAAAGAGCTCTTCAACATCGTGAAGGAACTCTCCAACCCCAGCTCCAACACCAATGACATCCAGCCGTCGCGAGACCTGTGCGACTCACTGGCCACCTTCTTCCACCGCAAAATCGCCGACATCCACGACAGCTTCAACACCACGACCGCCCCGGCAACCACCGAGACCACTGCCCCCACAACCACCAACCGCCTGCTCTCCTGGACCAACATCAACGACGAGGACACCAGCGAGATCATGAACACCATCCACTCCGGTTCACCGCTAGACCCGTGCCCTCACCACATCTTCAACAAAGCCAGTACAGCCATCGCGCCCCATCTCCGGAAAATAATCAACATCTCCTTCGAGACAGCAACCTTCCCGGAAAGCTGGAAGCACGCCGAGATCACCGCCTTACTTAAGAAACCCAAGGCAGACCCCAAGGACCTCAAGAACTTCCGACCCATCTCTCTGCTCCCGTTCCCCGCGAAGGTCACCGAGAAAATCGTCAACAAACAACTGACCCGCTACCTCAAGGAGAACAACATCCTGGACCCTTCCCAGTCCGGCTTCCGCAGCAACCACAGCACCGAAACCGCCCTCATCGCCGCCACCGATGACATCAGGACCCTGCTAGACAACGGAGAAACAGCAGCCCTCATCCTCCTGGACCTATCAGCCGCCTTCGACACGGTCTGCCACCACACACTACGAACACGCCTTCACGATGCCGGGATCCAAGAGAAGGCCCTGGACTGGACCACATCCTTCCTTTCCGGCAGAACACAAAGCGTCCGCCTCGCCCCCTTCCGATCCAAGGCCACCAAGATCATCTGCGGCGTACCCCAAGGCTCCTCCCTCAGCCCAACACTGTTCAACATCTACATGGCACCCCTCGCCCACGTCGCCCGACAGCACAACCTCAACATCATCTCCTACGCCGACGACACCCAGCTGATCCTCTCCCTCAACAAAGACCCTCACACCGCCAAAGCCCACCTCCACGAAGGAATGAAGGCCGTCGCCGAATGGATGAGGACCAGCCGCCTGAAGCTGAACTCGGACAAGACGGAGGTCCTCATCCTTGGTTCCAACCCTTCAGCCTGGGACGACTCCTGGTGGCCAACATCACTGGGAACAGCCCCGCCACCCACCGACCACGTACGCAACCTAGGGGTCATCCTCGACCCCACCCTCTCCATGACTAAGCAGGTCAACGCCGTTTCCTCATCCTGCTTCAACATCCTCCGAATGCTCCGCAGGATCTTCAAGTGGATCCTCACCGAAACAAGAAAAACAGTCACCCAGGCCCTCGTCACCAGCAGGCTGGACTACTGAAACGCCCTCTACGCAGGAACGACGGCTAAGCTCCTGAGACGGCTGCAACGCATCCAGAACGCCTCTGCACGTCTTATCCTCGACATCCCCCGACGCAGCCACATCACACCCCACCTGAGAGACCTGCACTGGCTCCCTGTCAACAAGAGGATAACCTTCAAGCTCCTCACCCACGCACACAAAGCACTCCACAACTCCGGACCAGCCTACCTCAACAGACGACTCAGCTTCTACACCCCCACCCGCCAGCTCCGCTCGACCAGCCTCGCCCTCGCCACAGTCCCCCGCATCCGGAAAACGACCGCCGGCGGCAGATCCTTCTCCCACCTCGCCGCCAAGACCTGGAACACCCTCCCCACCAACCTCCGACAGACCCAAGACCTACTGGCCTTCAGAAGACTCCTCAAGACCTGGCTCTTCGATCAGTAGCAGCACCACCCCCCTCTTCCCCCAGCGCCTTGAGACCCTCGCGGGTATGTAGTGCGCTTTATAAGTGACATGATTGATTGATTGATTGATTTCAGCAGAGCATGCCGTATAGAAATAGCAAAGCAAACACAAGGAGATGATGGACGGAGCGCTGAAACTTTTCAGACACTCACCGCCAGTCACAGATCTGGGTTGAATCCATCATCATTCTTTAGCTCAGTGTCTGAAAAGTTTCATCATCTCCTTGTGTTTGCTTTGTTCGCCCTAAGTTGGCAGGGTATGGTCAGACGTGGGTCCCTTGCTCACTTTGCCACTGGATTCAAGCTAGCCTGGCTGATGAGTGTTACCCCGAAACCGGTCCCAGGATGCTTGTTTCCAGTCCAGGGAAGACCTGGCTTGGCAGTTCGGGCTGGACTGTTCCCATGATGCACAGGGTCAAGACTGATTTGCATATGGCTGGGTCTGAACTGGGGTGGCGAAGTGAGCTAAAAAACGATGATGGGTTCAACCCATATCTGTGACTAGGGGTGAGTGTCTGAAAAGTTTCATCGCTCCGTCCATCATCTCCTTGTGTTTGCTGTGTTCGCCCCAAGTTGCCAGGGTATGCCCAGACGTGGGTCCCTTGCTCACTCTGCCACTGGATTCAAGCTAGCCTGGCTGATGAGGGGTGTTACCCTGTAACCGGTCCCAGGATGCATGTTTCTGGTCCAGGGAAGACCTGGCTTGGCAGTTCGGGCTGGACTGTTCCCATGAGGCCCAGGATCAAGACTGATTTGCATATGGCTGGGTCTGAACTGGGGTGGCAATGTGAGCTAAAGAATGTTGATGGATTCAACCCAGATCTGTGACTGGGGGTGAGTGTCTGAAAAGTTTCAGCGCTCCGTCCGCCATCTCCTTGTGTTTGCAGTGTAGAAATAGCAGACAAGCTTGCCTGGCCTATTTCTTTTCTCAATTTGACTTTTTTGTAACTCACATCCCCAGCACCCATTACATTCTTGCTGATGCCTTATCAGGATGTGACAGTGTGGTCAAGAATTCCAAGGCTCCTGTCTTTTTGCTCCCTGACAAAGTTATCTTGTGTGTGAGGGACGATCATGCTGAGATCTCTCCGGAAGACCTTGATGCTCTATAGATTTAAATGTCCTGGTGTACCACCTGATCTATATGTTTTCCTACAGGCCTGGTTGTATCAGCTAAGAGTCTTCAAACTGAGGTCCTGGAAAAGTGGCATGACTCAGCATCAATAAGTCATAGTGGAATTTAATCAACCTTAGAACTTTTCTTGTATTTCTTCTGGTGGATGCTGTTAGCCAGGAGGTAGCGCTCTATGTGAAGTCCTCTTCTGTCTTCACACTAGCTAAGGCAGTCCACGATAAGACCATTGGTTTTCTTCAGCCTTTTCCCGTTTCTCCTCTTCCTTGGCTGATAGTTTCCACTGTCTTTATTGTGGACTTAGCCCTGTCAGTTGGAAACAGTGATCATGGTCACTGTAGACCATTTTCCAAGATGGCTCACTTTTCTCTATTTCGGAGGTTGGTTGCAGGTCTTCATTCACTGCTAATGAACATTCTTGGATTCCTGCCTCTTCAGTCCATGCTCCAAGACTGGCTCATCATTTTGTTTCCTGGCCTTTCCTGACAAACCTGGGGCCTCGGGAGGGGCAAATACTGTTGCATCCATGGTTTTTCAGCCACCTGGGTACCTGAGAATCATGGTACTATGCAGGGTCCCGCCGTTCCCAGGCCTTAGAAGGTGCTGTAGGAAGCCCACAGCTGCGGGCTGGGAGAGCTCTCACCTGATCCTGTTTACTCTTATGCTCCTGGCTGCCTCTCCTCTCTTCAACTTGAAAATGGCAGTCACTTTCCTGAGGGTTTGCTGCTTCCTTTTAAGGTGACTCCGCAGCAAGTCCACTTCAGGTTTTAATTATCTTTTCTCTTCCGTTTCGATAATTGCTGCTACTCCCTTGGTTTCTTCCTGATATTCTAATCCATTATATTTCCTATGATGCTGTGTTTGATGCCATTTCGTTTTCCTGTTCCTGCAACATAAAAGCCTCAGTCTGGTTGGATGGTGCGTTGCAACAAAGCTATGTTTCTTCAATTGTTTCATCACTCTCTCCACTTGCTTATCCTGACTCCTCACTCCAAAAGAAATCCACTGAATCTGGATTGCCTGTTTTCTTCAATCCTCAGAAGTCTTTGTCCAGCAAGGAGATTTTTTATGCCTTTGGGGTTTTCCTCCTGAGAAGGTCTTGCCTACCACATATTCCAGTGTGTGGTGTCATTGAGGCTTCCAGAATCAGTCACCCATACATCAGACAGTGGAAGATCCGGACCAGATTAAGGGTAAGTGTCCAGACCCGAACAGGGATATGAAACTGGAGGAAATAAGTGTATCAGGCCCAACAGATACTCCACAACTCAATTTGGCTGTGGGGAAAGACTATTGGTTCCTATTCCTGTAGGCTGATATGGTTGTGAGGTGTTTTGTTCAGTTCAGTTCACACAGCTTTATTCGATCTTTTATAAAACAGACCATAAAAGCATAAAACATCATACAGGTTTCATCACAAATATATAGTCGTGTATACAAGATTTAAAAAACGATTAAACAAATTTGCCATGATCATAGTGAACAATTCGAATAAAACCATGTAAAATCAGTTAAAATAGGGTAAAACAATACTAAAGTCTCTTAGGGGCAAGGTTTAGAACTATAATAAATTTAAGGGACCAATTTATGTTAATCAAATACTGATGGGGTGCCTTGCCGCCATTTTCCTCTTTCTAAGGCAGGCCCATAAAAATGAGGCTACCGAGAAACATACAAATGGGTCTAAAAGGGCCTTTAAGAAATAGATAGCCACACAACACTGTTTAAATTTGTGGTACCTCAGGATTGGGAGGATATATAATTTCCTTTCGTCAGAGTAGTTTTTGCAAAATAATAAGATATGGAGGTCTGACTGCACAGCAAGGTCATTGCAGGGGCAGGCTGCCAAATCTTCCAGTTTATATCTCTTTTCTGGGTACCCTAAAAGTAACGGGATCATGTTCATACGTAAGCGCAGTAGAATAAATCTATGCTGCGCGTTGTTAATACGAGAGAGATAGTGGAAACCTTCCCCTGGTCTTGCCGGAACCAAGTCATATGCAATAGAGGAGTTTTGTAATCGCTTGCTTTCCCTTCGAATATAATTTGCTCTCTTAGTGAATAATTCCGTTATTTTCCCCTATGTAACCCTTCTACAGGAGAAAGGGTTTCGGAATAGTTCTCCCAGCCCCAAAGCATTCAATTGATCCTCCACATAGTTTAGCCACCCAATCCTCTTGTAATGATCCAATTTGCAGCAGTCCCTGATGATACTTTGGGTCAGATCTACTGTGGTCCTCTGCCATATTGACAACCACAGCAGAACTGGTGCCAATCTTATATTGTCAGTCAGGTAAGGGAGCCCCAGTTCAAGATGCACTATATAGTTTGGAGCTGATTGGGGTAAGGACACTCGATTTTTAAAAAAGCTGTCTTCTACTTGCTGTAATGGTTTGGGATCAACCATCCCCCACGCTCCTGCCCCATATGTTGCTGCAGCCTTTGTTTTTGCAGTGTAAATATTTTTGATTATGTCCAGGGGACTACCCCCTAGCTTTTTAGCAAATCTTTTAATAGCATTAGTACTCCTTTCCATGCCTTGGACTCTAGCAGTCACCAAATTAGACCATGAGTGGTTCTTATCGAAAAGGACTTCTAGATATGAAAAGGAGTCTACCACCTCAATTTTCCTTCCTGCCAGCTGGAAGTGGGGATGTTTCTCTCCTCCAGGTGCGCCTGCAACAATTATGAAGGATTTAGATTCGTTTACTTTTAGGTCAAGGGAGGTCATAAAGGTGGAATAGGCCGAAATTAGATGTTGAAGGGCCATCCCTGTTCTAGCCATCAGCACCGCATCAGCGTACGCCAGGATAGGAAGGGGGGTGCGATTAAATTTGGGCACGTCTGCAGGCAAGGCGGTCAGGGCGGACTCTACCCCGTTTGTATAGATGGAGAAAAGAAACGGGGCAAGAACACATCCCTGCCTTACTCCTTTTTCGATTTTAAAAGAACGTGTACACTCCCCCTTCCTACCATACCGGACGCAGGCGGTGGCACTGGCATACAACCGATGGATAAAACCAATTATCGACGGATCTATGCCCATCTCCTTCATCATAGACCACAGCCTCTGATGTGAGACACAATCAAAGGCTGCGGTCAAATCCATAAAGGCCATACAGATCTTCCCACCTTTTGCCTTGGTATATTTCCCTATAGATAAGGATAGGTTTAAACACTGGTCGACCGTCCCCATTCCCCTACGAAATCCATATTGTGCTTTCATAAAGATATTATGTGTTTCAGCCCAATCTTCTAGTCTTGCTAGAAGGACCCGTCCCATTAGTTTGGCGGAAGTATCAAGAAGGGAAATGGGGCGATAGTTTGCTGGGGATCCCCTCTCCCCCTTTTTATAGATAGGGACTATTATACTCTGGTTCCAGGACAAAGGGGGACCCACTAACTGGATTTTGTTAAAGATGTTTGTTAGCAGTGGGACCCACATGTCGTAATTGTCCTGGAAAAGGTCAATTGGAACACCATCAGGCCCCGGCGCTTTACCGGGGACACAGGCCTCCAATGCCTTTCTAACCTCCCCTATTGAAAAAGTTAGCCCAGTCTGAGTTACTAGTTCTGGGCTTGAGTTCGAGGGATCTAAGGTGCTTACTAAGCCAAATATTTTCTCAAAATGACTGACCCATGCCTCTTTGTCCACATGTACATCCAATGTTGGATCACTAAGATCTTTAAAGTGAAGGGCATTCACTATTCGCCAGAAATCACCACTGCTGCCTGAGATAGCTGCCTGCTCAAGCTCCTCCCAAGCCTGCGCCCTAAGATCCTTCTCTCTATCCCTCCTAACCAATTTATATTCTTTACGTAACATGGAGATCTTAATGGGATCTCTGGGGTAAGCGTTTAGTGCGTTTACAAGGGCTTTTTTTGTTGCAGAACAGGCTGCGTCAAACCACCCCCTATTTATAGGGGCATATAGAGACTTAAAACGTGTAAGTGCAACCTTTATTTTTGCCAAGAGGGCACAGAACTGACCAACCAAGAAGGTAGGGAATGAATTCTCTCCCATACATGATGATATTTCTACCTTAACTTGGGTTAATATTTCAGGGGCTAAGTTTAACTTATTAACTTGTGACCATTTCAGCTGATAACCGTTTTTCCTAGACATGGCCATGCCCTCTACTGTCTTCTTGTGATCTTTAACTTTGGATAAAATACTTAAGTGGATGCATAGGATGGCATGGTCACTATAACAAGAAAGACGAGTTCCTGTGTGGGCCACTTTACCCTGTAGATGTGTGGAGGCTAGGATAAAATCAATGGTAGACTCTTGAAGGACCCTTCTAAAAGTAATCCCCTGCCGGCCCTCTTTCGCATGATTTAGTATGCCCAAGATCCATTTATAAAGAAGTTTATTTAGGGTTTCGCCGTACTCACTATGTATGAAGTGTGGGAGGGGATTGCCATAGGTATTTATTACTCCACATACCCATGTCCCATTAAATTTACAAAGATGAATGTTAAAATCCCCCGCCCATAAGTGATTAATACTAGCCCTGCTTTTGGCAGTGATAAGTTTCTCAATCTCTGTCTCTAAGGCGGTGGGCACATCTTTCATATTCATACCAAAATCATTATTATAATAGTTGATAATTAACCAAGTGTCTTGTTTTGTACTATCAAACTGGAAAATCTGGAAATGACTATGTGTGGGGCCAACCTGCTTTACTTTAAAAGTTATGGTATTTGAAACTAATGTTAGGAGGCCCCCCTTCGCCCGTCCGGAAGATGTTGAAATTGCCAGGGAGTGAAAGGTACGAAACCCCGTTAAGAAAACGGGGTCTTTAGACCAAGTCTCCTGGAAGGCTATTATCTCCATAGATTGCCACTCATTTAGCCAGCTTGAATTCCCTATTTTGGAGGCTATGCCTGCCACATTCCAGGATATCATAGAAGTACTGGCTCCCTCAACTCCCTCTAGGTCAATCGTACGGGATAAAGAGCTATGCTCCTGGATACTAGGCGAAGGAGTTACATCTACAGTGACATTCTTGTGGGCATGGACTTAATGGTACACTGACCTCTACTGGGGCAATGGTAGCTGCCTTTTCTAGTTGTGACGAACAAATTTCATCAGTCAGAGTTACGGCTATAGAAACGTTCTCAAGGGGTAGTTTGCTAGATAGTCTCGTCGGCGAAGTGACCTCTACAGAAGCCATAGTAGCTACCTTTACTGATTGTGATGGGGAAATTGAAGTCAGTCAGTCGCAGGCTTCCAGATTCGAAAGGACGTCAAATCTATTGTGCAATCTGATCCCACCATTAATAATAGGACACACATTTCCTCTCACACTAGAAGGTGGTAGCGCTAATCTGGGCCGGTAGTCTCTTCTCGGTAGTACACCGTGGCCATTGTAAAAGTATTCCAGCGGTAGAAGTGTTATCTGGGACTTCTTTGGGGGGAAACTATGAAGATTGTTTAAGAGCATACGCATTATTAAAATTCACAACTACACAGTCACCAGAAAAAGATTTCCTTAAACCACCCACCCATTCAGTTCTCCTAGCCATAATGATTTCATTGGTCAGCTGATGCTTCCCCCTCTCTGTAACAATCACATTATTTAATAACCAATGGAGACATTTATCCATTAATTGTTCTGTGGATTCGCTCTGATCTTGTCGGAGGGGGGGGGACGTTAGCCAGAACCAGTGGGGCAGCAGCAGGTGGAAGGTGAAGGGTTTGTTGCTTATGATTGCCGAGTTCACCCAAAGTGTTCCCAGATGCTCCTGCTGGGTTATTGTACCCACTTTCTTCCCTATTGGCTGAAGTTGGGTAGCGCGCTATGTTCCCTTCGCTCATCCCTTGGCAGTTCTGGGCGCCCACTGGCAAATTAAAGTTTGTGTTTGTATTTGGGAGCTGTGCTGCAACACTAGAGGTATCCGGAAGCGTGGACGTCGTGCATGGGATTATTGGAAGAAGAGTCGCCCCCCCTGCTTCTTTTGACTGTATTGGGCCTCTAGTTAGAGATGCTTCCGGGGGGTGATTATTTGTCAAGAACGCCTGGGCAAGCAGTGAACGGTTTTGGGACTCTAACTCCGCCAAGCGCTGTTCAATTTGGGTCAGTTTGGCTAAAATAGGGAGCATTGTGTTGTTTAATCTTATAGTCACTTCTGACCACAGAAAGTCATCTGGATCCAATTGGCTCCCTACAGTGTTAGGAGGCTTCGAAGATACCCGTGTCCTGAGGTTAGTTGGAGACACCCGTGGGTGAGGACCTTTAGCTTTGGGTGCACGAGTGGCTTTGGGGTGTTTGGTTTTACCTTTGGTAACAGCACCTCCTGCTCTAGTGCGTTTAGCTGGTGCATTTGGCGAAGGGTCCCTTGAAGAAACACTCAGGGGTGAGAGGTCATTCCCCCTCATTGGTATGATTTCCTTATTGAGGTTTTGGGGGGAGGATCTGGTATGGATTTGTGCCAAGACTGCTGTGGTTGTAGGGGGCGGTGGAAGCTCCTTCAGAGGGGGTTCATTAAGAGATCCTATAGACAACCCCAGGATGGGTGGTGTTGGGTCCATGGATAAGCGTCTCTCGGTCAGCTCTATCTCGTGCGAGAGGACGCTGGCCGCTCTTCATAATAAGGAGTCCAATGTAGCTCCAACCCTCCCCCCGTTTTTATCCTTTCGGCCCTTTTTTTCAGCCATGTAAGTAACTTAGAGTAAGTAAATATAGAGAGAGGTAAACTAGAAGGAAAATAACAGTACCGTAATTATGTTGTAGATCTAAGGGAGTTGGCCCAGCCCAGCCTCATCCGGGCTCCGACGGGCGTGGACGGGCCCGGCCTTTGCCCGGTGCGCCCGCTCGCGTCCCGCACAGCGGGATAACAGCTTTTAATGTATGCGCCTCCAGGCGCAGGAACCAGCAGCGTGAGGCAGGAAGCAACGTGGACGATGCGGGGGAGCCTGGGGGGTGTAGTCCCTCACCCTTCGGCTCAGCTCTCACCCCGGTAATCAACAGCGGCACAAAAAGCGGGATAACAGCTTTTAATTTATGCGCCTCCAGGCGCAGGAACCAGCAGCGTGAGGCAGGAAGCAACGTGGACGATGCGGGGGAGCATGGGGGTGTAGTCCCTCACCCTTCGGCTCAGCTCTCACCCCGGTAATCAACAGCGGCACAAAAAGCGGGATAACAGCTTTTAATTTATGCGCCTCCAGGCGCAGGAACCGGCAGCGTGAGGCAGGAAGCAACGTGGACGATGCGGGGAGCCTGGGGGGTGTAGTCCCTCACCCTTCGGCTCAGCTGTCACCCTGGTAATCAACAGCGGCACAAAAAGCGGGATAACAGCTTTTAATTTATGCGCCTCCAGGCGCAGGAACCAGCAGCGTGAGGCAGGAAGCAACGTGGACGATGCGGGGGAGCCTGGGGGGTGTAGTCCCTCACCCTTCGGCTCAGCTCTCACCCCGGTAATCAACAGCGGCACAAAAAGCGGGATAACAGCTTTTAATTTATGCGCCTCCAGGCGCAGGAACCAGCAGCGTGAGGCAGGAAGCAACGTGGACGATGCGGGGGAGCCTGGGGGGTGTAGTCCCTGAATTCCTGTGTTAGGCGGGAACTTGAAAAGAAGATTACATTGTCTGATCAAAAGATGAGTATGGTAATGCTACACCAAAGACAGACGTAGAACAATTTCCTCCTGTTTGGGATTTTGTGGATTTTCTGACAAGTTGCAGGACTTCCAAAGCCTCCTCAGGAGAGGCCCTGGAGTTGTCTGGTCAACTCCTCAGGAACCCAGTGCTCAAGTTGAGCAATGGTTGGCAGTTGTGTAGAGAGAGGTGCAGAAGTGAATGCGGTGTCTGCTATCCAAAAAGGATTTTGGTAGTTTACTCCAAACCCAGGTCTGGGTTTCTCAGTTTCTTTTCCTCCTGCAAACGTTCTTCGATGCTTCTGTAGGAGAGGTTTGTATGGAGGGGACAACAGCAATTGTAGATCAGGGTTGGATCAACCTCCCAGCAAGATTGTGCTGGTCCTTTCAGCGAAACTGTGGTAGCCGGAGAAAGTGCTCCTCTTGCTTCCGTTTGTGTTTGAGCTTCTTTTTTTTCAGGTATTCTAGATTACGAGCCCAGGTGAGGGCTTATTAGCCAAGCCTACATATTTGCTAACTAAGTGGACTCTCTTTCGCAATATCTATCTGCCCATGTTGGTTCCAGTCTAAAACTTGGGAGGGGGGTGTCAGTAGACGGCCTGCATTGCAGTTATGACAGTCTTCCAACATACAAACTGAACTCGGATGTCAAGCATAAGTGGCTGGAGTGACAGGGGAGTTAATCTCCAAAATAGCTATGTCAACCATGGTATGAGAAGTTTGCCAAACTAAATAGCCTTTTGTAATTCTTTTACATTAATAAGTACAGTGCACTCTAAATAGCACAATCATGTGGTCAATAATACACCATTGATGGTAAATCCATGCTTTCCCATTAGTTTCCAGCACAGTTGGACGATTGACTGCCTGTCAGCGCAGACTGGGAAGCAAGAGATTTTATCCAAAACGTTGCATCGGCCCCAGATTTCACAAACAAAGCGAGTGATTATGATGATTTGCCAGTCCTCTGTGAGAAATATTAGGCCATCAAATTGTTCCTGCCAGAAATTAATATTTCTGCATAATTCGGTCCTATTACATTAGGTGCTATCTCATTCTTTGCCATCCCCTTAATTTAAATGGCTGGGTCCTAGGCCTTTCAGTGAGTTTACAGTTGTATTTGATGTACAATTAAAATATGCGATCATACGGCAAATAAGATAATGCACAATGGGTCTGCCTACCAAAAGTGGTGTTTGCCCCTCTATTATCTTTCAGCCATATGGTCTTTTTAAAAGAATATCTTTTCTTGTATCCATCCCTTTCCTCACTCTACATAGCTTTCCCCTTGCTGCACTAATTAATTATCATTGTTCCTAATTTTTTGCCTTCTCTGCCGACCTGCATCATCTTCCTTTTGTAGGCTGATCACTATAGAAATGATGGTGAGAGGGATTAACATGCCCTAGTGTTTTAAGCTCAGCATTTGAGTGCTGCACAGAAAGAAGCATTGAAATTAAAGTCACAAGATTGCTGAAAGTGATATTGAAATTAGTGTTTGGAATGACATAAGTGTCCTTCCTGGGATTGAACCTTGAAGGCTGCAACAGACTACCCATGTCAGCAGGGAGATTTTACCTCTCTGGGCCAGCTCTCCGATGTACTGTTATAAGTGCTTTACATGTTTAGTGAACGCTCACTTGCACTAGACCCTCTTTCTTCCCAGCTTCTGATTTCCAAGACTTCATATGAAACTGACTCAACAAAGAAAGATTCTGGAGAAAATGCAACATGTACATGCTCAACTGGCTCCCCAGGTGCCCTGGAAGATGGGTTCAGGATGAGGATGTGTGTTGTGCCTGAGTTAGGCCCATGTAGCAATGCTGCACATTTTCTACATTGCCTTCTTTCTGCACAATAACATTTTACGATAACCTTTGGAACATATTTGCGTGTGTGACAATGTTGGATTAGTTTCTATGAAGCTGCTTTGCTTACACATTTCTCTCCATGCAACATTATCATGATACCTCGAACACCGAGCACAAGGCCTTTGTACGCTGTACAGTGGTGTTCTATCTTCATCCACGGGGCGACAGGGCTATCTGCAAACCCATAACAATGCTATTTTGTATATATATCACAAGGATTCTTTTTATTATAAATAAATAAGCGTTTCCGGGGGTTAGCCAGAGGATTAGCCAGAGGAGACACTTCTGCTGAGATCGAGAAGTCCCTGCATGCTGATACTTCACCAAGCAGCTACGAAACATCTCGAGGCGTGTCCAGTTCATGACCAAGACGGGGTCCTACATTCTGTCCCGACAGGTAATGGAGTTGGATCATCCCATGGGGGATTGTTGGCTACACACGCACACACACGCACGCACACGCACGCGCACACACACACACACACACACACACACACACACACACACCCCTTAGACAGATATAGGGTAGGGATTGCATAACAGAAGTTGCGCCTGATTACTATATTGTTTTATATGCCTGCATATATACACTGTTCTTAGCAACATGGTGGAACTGTGCCTGCTATTTACTATTTTGGTACTTGTAATCACTTTCATATGCTTATCTCTATTGATCATTGCAGCACATGTACTATATACAAGAATAACGTTGGTTGAATAAATCTGTTGATGAGCGTCTCTGTATACTTCTCTGAGAACATGAGCACACGAGTGATTGAGCGAAAGGGTTCTAGATCTGTTACCATGATCTTGAAGTGTCAGGGTTTGCATGTTCGGTGGTTGCCAGATACCAATCGCTCCCTGTTCAGGTTAGGGGGGCTTATGGTGGCACTGTGAGATAGCTGGTTTCTAGGCCAATATATAGCACGGGGTGCATGGAATCAGTCTAGGCACCTCGCCCAAGGTTTATGTTGTCCACAAACGCACAGATCCTACTGAGTAGTTGGAACTACACGACATGACGCCACCAGAGTTGGTTGGGTTCTTATTTTACGGTTTGCCTGTGTAGTTCAATCGTGCCTTCTCAGAGATTCCTACTCACCTCCAAACCGGAGGTGTCCGCGGTGATAGGGAATTCCGCCTCAGCTGAGAAGGTAGACCCTATGTATTGGTTGTAGGTTGTTCAAGCTTGAAGGATAAAATTTACCTCATTGTGTTAACCCTCTCGGTAATTCATTTGTTCTATTATGTCTGGATACGAAGGTTCACAGGGACTAAATATTGCAGAGAACTGCAGACATGCAGTTACTCTAAAATTAATAAAATTTGGCCTCCCGGCTACGGGTGGAGACATAACCTTCGTGGTTGAGGCACACAAAGCATTTAAGCCAGAGGTGTTCGATTCCTGGGTTAAATTCCCGGCTGCAAATGCTGGAACAGAATTATTTCATACCTACATTGAGAATGAAGCACTGGAGGAACACACTCCATATGTGAACATAGAGGTTTCTCTCTCATACCAGGAACATATTAATTGGTTTAAAGTCGCCCTCCCACGTACTACAGAAAACATGACACTCGATCCGCTCAGTAAAGAGGGAGCGACATGGCCGGTCATAGCTGCATACACACCGCATCCTGATACTGCTAATCTAACTGCAGCAGAAATGTGTGCACTATACAAAGATTTAGTAAAAATATACAGAAATCTCACACAGTTGATGATGCGAATACTAACAGTAAACCCTGCACGGACTGCTCAAGCCGCACAACTACAATTGGCTACTATTGGTATCCGCCCACAAACACTGAATGCTGTTATGGGAAAGATTCCCACCAGTCGGGAACAAATTCCGTTCTGGATAGCAAAAAAACAAGCCAGCTTGTAGCAATGTTTCCCTATACGGTGGGACTGTACCTGCTGTTTACTATTTTGGTGCTTTTAATCATTTTCATATGCTTCTGTCTATTGATCATTGCAGCACATGTACTCTATACAAGAATAATGGTTCAATAAATATATTGAAGCACGTCCCAATGTGTATTCTCTGTATTCGTCTCTGAGAACAAGAGCGCACAAGTGACTGAGCGAAAGGGTTCTAGATCTGTTACCACGATCCTGAGGGGTCAGGGTTGTCATGGTCAGTGGTTGCCACAAGCCATTCTCTCCCTGTTCATGTAAGTGGGGCGTATGGTGGCACTGTGAGCTAGCTGGTCTCTAGGCCAACATATAGTGTGGGGGTGCATGGAATCAGTCTAGGCACCTCGCACAAGGTTTATGTTGTCCACAAACACACAGAACCTACTGAGCAGTGGGAACTACATGACAGATGAGGACTGGACAGCCATGTGAACTGTCATGCATATGCTATGTATACACTGGCCCGTGTCTTATTCTGGTCCTTTAAGCAACCAGTAGCCATAAGATATTCCAGTGCACAGGGTCAGTGCATATGAATCGTGTACAAAATTACTCCTGCTCAACCCTTCAGGTCTGCCGCCCTGGGCAAAGCAGATTGGGGGGATTCCTGCACTTCAAACATGCCACCTTCTCGTCTGCTGATGCAGAACCAAATGACTATGCCACTGTCTGCAAAACCTGGACCGTTCTTCACTGCATTCTGCAGTGGATGTGACAGTAGTAAGTTTGTTGCATCTGTTGACAATGTGGGTGAGGCACAGTGCCTCTGGCTGAGAGACTCTGAGGTCTTCAGAAGGACAGTAAAGGGTCACTGATGGCCCGTTCGTGGGCTTTGATGAGGTCCGAGACATGGCAGAGTAGATTTGATGGATAGCGAAGACCTCTCTGAGCCTGCTGCAAGCACTTAGGAGTCGGCCGATAGTATGTGATAGCTGGCTTAACCACCAGCAATTGTGTCGGAGGGCAGAGTGAGGGCCTTTTGAGTGCTGGTAAGGAGTGGAGCCCTTAGTAGTCCAGCAGAGTGGTCTAAGGACTGACTGAAGTATGTTGGGGCCTGAACTGCCAGAAGGCACTATGTCCCTGCAAACATCAGCTGTTTATCTTGACTCAGGACATCTATGTTGAAAATGTAGTGATGGGCAGAAAAAGGATAAAGAACATTCAGGGGTAGAGCAGTGCAGGGTCTCCATGGGTAGAAACAAGCTTTTCTAGAATTAAAAAAACAAATATGGCAGCGAGGGCACAAAAAAGACTAGTTTAGTAGCATGCCTCTATCAGTTTGGTCATTTGCAACCTTCATCCATGAAACTACCATCGTGTGACAATAGGCCACCCAGAGGTGCTTGAGGTCCTGTAGAAACACTGTGAGGACTGACTGTAGCTTTCTCCGAGCCAGCATAGTTCCTCTACAAGTAGGCAAACCATGTTGGAAACACCACTAAAGGGCAACTAGGGGTTGACAGGGGCTGCGTGAGGGCCCATGGATGGGCTCTCATTGCTAAATTGTGGTTTATGATAGTCTACATGAGATGACCGAGACCAATAAGAATGCAGTGTATGTTAAAGACGTTTGTGAATATCTGAGGGCTGTTTGTGTGTCTGGCCTTAGAGGGGCTTTCACACCTTTCTAAGGGTTTCTCAGACTGTGCAGTGGTTAGTGGTTTGATATCAGAGGAGATCTCTAAGGACTGACTGAGTTTCTTAAGGTTGGGTGAGGGCTGACTGAAGAGCTAGGAGGATCAACAGCAAGGTTGCTAGACAGTAGAGAAAGTCAAAGCACTCGAGAGCTGTCTGGGTAGAGTTAGGAGAAGGTGAGGTCCAAATAAGGGCCCCTCAGTCAGCAATGTGTTATGGTCTGAAGGTTGCCAATGGTGTCTGTTGTCTTGTAGTGGATGTTTTACATGGACTCTGACAACAAAGTAGGCCTTGCAGTTGGCTCAAGGCCTCTGGAAACTGGGGGATGGCCTCAGAGAGCCATTTGATTTAACCTGCCACTTTTTTGCTGTTCAGCAGAATCAACAGTGAAGCCTGGCTCCCATTCTCCCTCCCCCTAAACCTCCCCCTCCATTATTTTTTCAGACGTTAGTCACAATAAAAAGAGAAAAGACTTGTAGCCTGTTTACACAGTGGCAAAGATCAAGGGAGTGTACTGTGAAACTGTCAGCACCTTCTCCTTGATGTTTAATCTTGTGATTAATGTATAAAAAAAGAATTGCTGCCTGAAACTATTTTAAAACTTGAAATTGCTAGACAGCTTCGATGTTTCTTGTTAGGTTTTGCCAATTAATTATATGTTCCTGGATGAAAACATTTTAAGATATATACTCTATCCTAGATAATATAACCATACAATGTAGCAGAATAAATAGCTAAATGTTATCTTAATCTCAATACTCCCCTGCAACATTTCACCTGTGTTTTTCAACGTAATCACTTTTACGAACATATTTACCAATGCATGAAGAACGGTTTGAGGGATTACAAGCTAGCCCTGTACAATTATTCTCAGATGGTCTACCCTAGTTAAGGGGTCTCTGTACGATCCAACAAATTGTTGTTGTGGCTTGAATGTCAGTGATGTGTTGGAGGTGCTAAAACTAAAGCGTTGGTAAGTGGATATTTTGGTGGTGATCTTGTAAAAGTTTATGTCCATAGGTGCTCCATTTTGCTCTACAGTAAAGAGTAATACCACTCCTCAAGGTTTGGTGCACCATTTACCATCACCAGAAAATCCTTGAGGTCACCTGATATAAATGCATATTTGCCACTTTTCTGACCAAAAAGGTAGGCTTTTTCAGCTTTCAAAACCACTGAGTTTCACATTACCAAATGTGACTCGACCTTAGGCCCAATGATGATATCACATCAAATGGCATTGGACCGTGATAAAAGAAACTGACAATGTGGTATTAAACGCAGACGGTATTGTAAGATTTGTGAACGGTTGCCAGCCGTAATCTCACTAACATATGTCCACCTACAAGCAATTTAGTGTAGTGTTGACTGTAACTTTTTATACCCCAACGACGGCACTGAAACGGAAATGGGAGCAGAAATTGAATACGGAGATTCTAGATAAAGAATGGGACTCAATCTTGGAATACACCAAAACAGTGAGTAGAACCCCCCACTTTAAATACACACAACTCAACTATCTCCACTGTAGACACCTGTCTCCAGCACAACTGGCTAAGATTTACCCTGGGCTTCCGCCACTGTGTCCGTGATGTCAGGCAACGGACGCCGATTTTTTCCATATGGTGTGGGACTGTGTACACATACAGACGTTCTGGATGGCACTACTGGATATACTGTCAGAAATGACGGGCAGAACTTTGCCTCTGTCAATAGAGGGTTGCCTATTGGAGCGCTTATAGAGACATGAAGACTAAACACGCAACAGATTTTTAGAGTTAGTACTATTAGGCAAACGAAGGATAGTCATGAACTGGAAGGCCGGTGTCGCCTCGCCGGTCTTGAGGTGAGTTCAGGACCTCATAAAGAGGTGCACGGAAAGGGACATGACCAAGCTGTCGACTGTCATGGCTGCATGGCGATGAAGCTCCGGAACCATATCCTAAGGGTTGCGGCATTCAGGATAGCCTCAACCGACCAACGTTGGGGAGATTCTGCGCCCACACAGCTTGGATAATGCGGAGATTCTTCTCTCAATGACTGAAACCCCCTCCAGCCGCCTAACATTGCTGCAGTGGGAGTGCGGCTCAGTTCACCTCGGAGGCCCCACTGCGACCGGGGCAGCGGGCGAGCCTGAGACCGAGGCTGCTGGGCCCCTCCCCACCTTTCTACAACCTCTCCGGACCTGCATAGCAGGTTGCGGCAGCTTGGCTTGTAGGGGGTTCATCCCGGCCCACCTCAGAGGCCACGCAGTGACAAGGGCCGCAGGTGAGTCTGAGGTGGATATGGTGACATCCCGCTGAGCTCCCCTGCTGGAACTTGTGAGTCTCGGGTCTGACCACCCTTTTCTCTGCTGGTGCCTGCGGACTCCTGAGCGAACGTGCCTGTGTGCTCAGTCACTGGGACTGGGAGCGGCATGTATCATCACCCGCCACGGATGGCCTCCCTTTGCGTGGTGAGGCCTAGCACATGGAAGCCAGCTCCTCCGTGCATGCAGGACTACACCGCCCTGACAAACCCCTGCCACGGTGATACCGGTGTCTTGCAGCTGGAGTACCTGATTGTTCGACCATTGCCGAGGTGAGTACACATCTTCAGCGCTCCCCCTTCTCCCATCAGCTACACACTTGCTGCTCACTCCAAAACACCCAGGGGTGTGAAAAAGCGCCATCACCAGTGCTCTGCTGCACCATGGCTGCTCCATAAACTGTGTTGGCAGCGACAACACTGCCCTGCTTGCCTCATCACAGACGCTGCCCCCTGGGGCCAACCCTTGTGTGTGCACCCCTCCCCCTGCAGTTCAGGATCTCAGTGGGGGACATCTTCCGCTGTGGTGCTACAGACCGCCTCTCCTCGCACCGCCCTCCTGTTCGTCATCTGGCGCTACTCACCTGCAGTCCCTGGTCTCTCTCCAGACACTCTTCAGTCATGGGTCGCGGAGACCCTAAACAACACAGGCTCACGTTTGATCAGTCTAAATCAACGGGCTGTCCTGGCCCCTCATCAGACTTCGAGGACAATGACTCGGCCGGTCATGGTGACCCCCACTGAGGGTATGGCGTCAATCTTGGCAGAAATACGGGCTGGCTTCCGTGCCATCGATGCACATATTGACACCCTCACGTCCCGGCTCGACCTTGTGGGGGTGTGCCTGGACCGGCATGGCACTCGTCTTGACGCCGCAGAGGAGCAGGTCTCCACCCTGGAGGACACCACAGCTTCGTTGACTCGTTGGCTGGAGAAAACAGAACGTCTCGTAAAAGCTGTTGCCATTAAAAATGAGGATTTGGAGGAACGCTTGCGCTGAAACAATAGCTGCATCATTGGCCTGGCTGAATCGACCAATATAGGATGCCCTGAACATTTTGTTAAATCTCTGCTTACCAAACTATTTGGCACCCAGCACTCCCTCCCACTTTATAGTGGAAAGATCCCACAGATCCCTGGGTCCATGTCCACCACCAAGAGCATCTCCTCGCCCCATTGTGGCACGTGTCTTGAATTACAGAGACCGGGATATTGCACTTCGACTGGCCCGAGAAAAGTCTCCTTTGCAATACCAGGGGGGCCACAATTTTGATTTACCCTACTTCATCCTCGCTGTGCAGTAGGTGAGACGGAAGTTCACTGACGCAAAGGCACTACTCAGGAACCATGGGCTGAAATACAGTATGTTATACCCAGCTAGACTCCGGGTGGTGGCGGAAGGTAAATCATGCTTCTTTGACACCCTGGCCGATGCTCTTGCTTTCTGTAAGCGACTGCGTCACGGCAGCTCCTCAATGGCCCTCACACCCGGAGCGCTTCTCCCCAGATGTTAACATCTCTGCCAGTTCCAACCTTTTGAACCCTGGCTGAACAGCTCCGACACCTCTGAGTGGGGTATGCCACTTTGCAGGTGATGTTTTACAATGTGCTATAGTTGATGTATAGCGGTATGCCTTACCTTATGCTACTAGGCTGCTACCCTTTCACTGTATAGTTAAAGGTTTAATTTCAAAATGGGCACTGAGTTCCGATGCTTTGCCCGCCCCCTACGGATGATTCCACAATTCGACTTGTTGGGGACTTTCTACATGGGATGGGTCTTATTGGGATTCACTAAGGTCTTTATACCTAGTGTGGTTGGGGGGTGGGTTACCTGGGGTTTCTGTATGATTGTTTTCGTTCTGAATTCTCTTTTCCTTTTCCTATTTCTCCTTGTATCAGATGAGACGGGGCAAAGTAAAACTTATTGTGTTAGACTAGACATGTCAGTCATGACTTCTCTATATTCTGATGGGGGACACTAGACGCTCTGTGGACTTGACACTTCTCACCTGAAACGTCCGTAGGTTGAATAATCCTCGGAAGGCCGTCCCTCTGTGCCGTGCCTGCTACCCACTGCCTGGGGCATAGGTAAGTCACCCCTCTAGTAGGGTGCTCTAGCCCCCAGGTGAGGGTACAGTGGCATGAGCCCTGTACCCCTACAGTGTCTAAGTCCATTCTTAGACATTGTAAGTGTAGTAAAGCCATAAAGAGTATATGGTCTGGGAATTGGTCATTACGAACTCTACAGCTCCATAATGGCTTTACCAAAATCTGGGAAGTTTGGTAGCAAACTTCTCAGCACATTAAACCCACACTGATGCCCGTGTGGGATTTAATGTACATTGCACACAGAGGCCATCTTAGAGATGCCCCCTAAGAAACAACCATCCCTGGTGTGATTCCTTAATGGCTACCCGCCATTTGCCACCACCACACAGGTTTCTGGACCCCTGGGTAGAGCGCCTCCGCTCTCTGGGTCCAGAGACAAAGCCCATCCTGGGCAGAAGTGTCATGCCAACTCCCCCAGGATGGGTTGGGTCCATGAAAGGGGAAGATTCAAGGCCTGCCGCCTTTGTAGGCTGTTCCTGCCTTTTGCTGCCCCCAAACTGGCTCCAACTGGTTCTGACCCCAACTTTGGGTGGGAGAATCAGCGGGAAAACTGATCTAGGAGGAGAGGTGTGCCCACCTTTGCCAACCCCACCCCTCAGGTGGGGGAGGCGAGGTGAAGCACATATCTCAGTACCCTCCTGTTTGGAGATGAGGGGGCCCAACCAATTAGGAAGAGGCTTATGCCCCCCTCCCACTGAAGGGTAGCATAATAGCGGGTGTACTCACCCCAAGGAAGGGACCCATTGGTCCTGACCTACACACCCCTGTAATGCCCCTAAATTTAGTATTTATGGGTGACCCTGAACCTTGCCTCCTCATATTCAAGGGAGAAAAAAGAAGGACCGAAGAGCTGTGCTGACCCAGGAAGAAGAGGACACCTACTGCCCTACTGGCCTGTCCCGACTTCAACCTGCCTACAGCGAAAACCCTGGCGAGTCTATCAGCTAGCAACCCCCAGAGCCCGGAGGACCTGCCTGCACTCATCTAAGAGACTCTGTCTCTGGTGAGCACCGGTTTTGCTCAAGCCAAGACTCACCCACAAAATCCGGATCCAGGTGGCTCTGCGATCCTGCAGCACTCTGCACCCGACGCCCATGGCCTGAGTGGCCTAACACCACGAGGAGGTCTGCCCAGTTGTCCTGACCTGGGATCTGGTGATCTCCGACCTCACTCAAGCTCCAAGACGACGCCTGAAACCTCAACCTGAAGGGTCCGACCGACCGCGACTGGAGCTGGAAAGAAGAACGCGACGCCAAATCACACCCCTGCACCCGACGCCCCACGGCCTTGGGTGGCCCAACCAACAGTGTCCAGGTATCCCCAAGATCCCAACTTACCTCTTCAGCTGGTAGTTGCCTCCAGGAAGTCTCCCTGCCCGAGCCTGCAGCGTCTTTTCCGAACCGAAGAGCTCCACTGACGTCCTTTTTGCACCCTTCGCCCAGCCGCTCCAGTGCTGCTGGTCGTGCTGCTCCTGTGTTGGTCGTTGGCCCCTGCAGTGCTGACCATAACCCCAGTAGCTTTGCTCCCACAACCGAGTGGCCTACTCTTTAGCAGTCCCTAACCGAAGGCTCCCTTAGCCCCATTGGCTAACATTGGGCCCCCCCACTCTGCAACCAGCCACTCCAGTGCCGCAACTTGAGTGCCCATCTAGACCTTGGGGAACCTTGGTCCTAACCCCCAAAACTCTAACTCGTAAGTCGTGTACTTACCTGAGAAACCGCAAACACTTTTCTCCCATAGGAACCCATGTTAAGAGATTTTGGGCCTAAAATGCTCTAAGTGTTGAACTGAAAAAAAAGAACTCTGAGTAAATGTATAAAATGTCTTTCTTACCTTGTATTGTGAGATCCTAGGGTGTGGTATCTAGGCATACCACCCTCCGTATTCAAAGTAATTAAAAAGTAACTAAAAAGTAATCTAAAAGTAATTACTGTGTAATTTAAACTGTTCCCAAAGCATATACAAACCTGTACTGATTGCAACTTCAATCACAACTGCATTTCTTTGAACAGTCTTGCAATTCAGTGTATATTTTACTTACCTGTGCCAAGTCCTGCTTGGTTCTAAAATAAAACATAAGTATACCTTTTTTATACTTCTCTAATTTGTCTGGATTCTGACTCTGAGTGTGTGTAATCAGCACTTGATTGAGTGAATACAATAAATGCTTAACACACCCTCTGGATGAGCCTAACTGCTCGCCCACCCTACCACAGAGAGAGCTGTTAGTACTTACCTAATTTAGCCTCTGCTATGCCTGTGGGAACTCCCTGGACTCTGTGCACACTATACCTCATTTTGGTATACTATATACAGAGCCAGCTACCTACATTGGTGGTTCAACGGTGGGATGTAAAGCCTTGCATTTATTGGACTAACTTAGTCAACCTCTGATCACATGACAAGAATCTAAAAATTGTCTTTAGTACAACTCATTTTTTGAATTGATCAATTTTTCCAAATTTCTAAAAGTCTTGGTAGGGCCTTTTTTAAGTCCCTGTAGCGTTTTTTAGAAAAAGTAAAAGTCACTGAAGTTAGGGGGAGTATCTAAAACTGTCAGTGTAAGTCTTCCAAAAAGAGCCCGACTATAGATATAATGAGCACTCCAGGGAATGTGGCTGAGGAGCTCGACCTCACCCCTTACTCCAACCTACAGGTTAGAGAGTTAAGGCTTCTCTGTAAAGCTAAACAAATAAGAACTGGGCCCAACCCTACCAGGGTACAACTCCAGGAGTTCCTGGCAGGGCATGCAAGGGACCACCCCACAGAAGAAGGTGAAGACCTTCAAGAGAATGTGGAAAGTAGTGAGGATGATGAAGTCCTAGACCAACCACCTCAACTACTTAGGGAGGAAGGGAACTTTGTGTCCTACCCTCCACATCAAAGAGGTACAGGGTCTGGCTCCTACAGAGGTAGGGCTAACTCCTTACCAGACAGTGGGGACAACTTCACTGAGGATGATCTCTTTTTTGTAAGGATAACTAAAAGACTAGACCTAGAGACTAGGCTCCTAGCTCTAGAAAAGAGAGCAGAGATGGGCCTCGAACCCATCAATGGTGGCAGCAATTTAAATAGTTTAGAAAAAGAAGGATCCTATGATCCTAAAATCCCCAAAGGGATTGTCCCTAAATTTGAGGATGGTGATGGCATCACCAAGTGGTTTACAGCCTTTGAGAGGGCTTGTGAAGCCAGAAAAGTGAGGAAATCTCACAGGGGGGCACTCCTGTGGAACTGTTCTCTGGTAAGTGCAGAGACAGACTTCTGACCCTTAGTGGGGCAGAAGCAGAGCCCTATGAACTCATGAAGGGCACCCTGATTGAGGGGATCTGGACTCACTACTGAGGAGTACAGAACTAAATTCAGGGGGGCTCAAAAATCCCAAAGTCAGTACTGGGTGGTGTTTGTAGACTACTCAGTAAAAACACTAGGTGGCTGGTTGACTGGAAGTGAAGTGCAGGATTATGAAGGACTTTATAATTTGTTATTGAAGGAACACAATTTAAGTTATTGCATCAATAAAAAGTTGCATCGGGGGAGAACATGGCGTCTGCTAGCTGAGCAGCCGCGTGTGTCCGTGCTACTGCCCTTTCCCGTGTAACAGTCCGTGAAATGTTACCTCATGCGTGACCTTCCTGTGTGTTCCTGCGGTCGGAGAAGCTGCGGTTGAGCCCTGAGGTAGGGTGGAATTAGACGGTGGAAGGAGACGAATGCCCTTGAAATCGGACGGTGCATCCCGCCCGCCTTGTTTTCCGCGCTGGTGTTCGGCCGCCCTGGAGCTGAGGCGCGGCCGCAGAGCGGCGGCTCGCGGGCTCCTCCGGGCCGGCAGTGGCAGCGCCAGTATCGGGCGCTTTTTCGGAGCAGCGAGTGCTGGCGGGGCAGGGAGTCTTGGCGGTGATGTTTCCACGGAGCGGGTGGCCCCGGCTTCCACATTCGCCGTAGCAGCATCAAGGGAATTGAAGGTGCCTCCAGGCAGAGTGGAGGATGTGTCTCCTGTTCGTCTCTCGGAAAATCGGAGTGCAAGCAGGGAAAACAGCGCGCAGATAGGCGCCAGAGAAGACCGAGGTAAATCGGGCGGTAAAACAGGGAAAAAAGGTAGGAAACGCGGGAGTGTGCCTGGAAATAAAAAAGGCAAAAGCAAAGTAAAGGGAGAGGAGAGTGGAGGGCTAGGAAACCAGTCAGAGGAGGGGGAGGTTTTGGAGGCCGTAACGGCAAAATACATTCCTAGTGCCCCTAGTGCCTCTAGTTTGTCCAGTGAGTATCCGGCTTTTCAAAATTGTCAGACTAAGACCAGAAGTATAAAGGGGTGAGAAACAAGACCACTTCTGTACATAACAAGGTTAAGATTACCCCTCGTTGAGGTCTTTTTTCAGGGTGCAACCGGAGGTTTTGACTATTACAAAGCAGGGAGCTGAATACAGAGAGAACGCTGGTATTGGAGTATCTGGCTTATCCGGCTTAACTAGCTTAAGTGGCCTTACGGATTGTATACCAGGAGAATCTCGGGGTATGATGGAGTCTACAGAAACAGAGCCTATTGAAAATGAGGCATTTAGGGAGCAAATAGAAGAGAGATCAGAAACAGGGTTTACGGGGGCGATAGAACTGGGCCCTCAGAGTTCAGCTGCAGCCACCAATTCAAGTACAGATGGAGGAGGGTCAGGTCTAAGGCTGCAGGAGCAGAAGCGGGAGCAGACTGTCCCCCCACTAGAATCAATGCAAGCTCTGTTCACCTCATTACAAGAAGACATCAAGCAAGGCTTTGCGGTTTCGGTAGCTAATCAGGGAGAAATAAGGAACTCATGTGAGATCCTAGAAAAAAAGGTGGACCTCCTAAATGCCAGAACTGAGAGCCATATGTATCAAAGTCCCCTTTTGCGATTCTCAAATAGCGAATTTTTGCGAATCGCTATTTGAGAAACGCAAAACCGTATGTAAACAAATAATCGCAAAACAATAGCGATTCGCTAAAGTTCGCTAAATGAATAGCGATTACCCAAATAACGTTCATTTAGCATTGGACTTTCTATTTTGCGAATTTCACAAAATTGCGATAATCGCAAAATTGCGATTTTCGCAAACGACAATTCTGAGACACGGTGCAGCTTGATGACATCACAACCAGGAAGTGTGACTACCCATGCTGCACCTGAGTTCCAGGAGCAGAGTGAGAGAGCAGGAGTAGAGGCTGAGGCATCACTGCAGTGATACACACATTGGAGAGAGTGGAGACATGGCCAGCAAGGACAAGCAGCAGGGGGAGACACCCAGAATCAGAAAACCAAAGTTCACAGAAAGTGAGCAGGAGGCTCTGATACAGGAGATGGTTGTGAGCCATGAGCTCCTGTTTGGCAAGAAGTCCCTGCGTGTGCCAGAGACACGCAAGAGGAGGATATGGGCAGACATCCAGCGCAAAGTAAACGCAATTGGCGTCACACATCGCAGCGTCAAAGACCTACAGAAGCGCTGGTATGATATGCGCGCGCGCTCAAAGGAGAAGGTTGCTACCAGGTTGGAGGAGGCCAACAAGACCGGTGGGGGACCTCCACTGCCACCGCTTCAACACCACTCGAAGAAATGGTTGAGGGGACCCTGCTTCCGGAGAGTGCAGTGGGTGTGTCAGACCTGGACAGCTCCGACCACACACAACCAAGGCAAGGTAAGAAGCATGCCATCACACCCCTGATACCTCCCTACTACCCCCACACACCCAGGAGAGTCCCAGGGGCACAACAAAACTACAATTCCAGTGCAGGTACACAAGCACACACAGCAATGCATTATGGGAGATGTAGTTACATGCACCTAACAGTGGAGCAATGACACCCAGCCAGGCTCAAACAGTATGTGTGCATCATGAAAGTCAAAATACAGATGGATAGGACCCATGTAACTCCAAACAGTGATATTTAATGCATGACAGATGCAAGGCAGGACAGTAAATTAATGTGTGCATTTATGTCCACAGCACCAGCAGAAACACAGGGAACAATCAGTGGAGGGGAGGATGAATCCCCCAGCCCAGAGGCAACAGGGCAAGAGGAGGAGGAGGAGGAGGAGGAAGAGGAAGATGAGGGCAGCCCAGTCATCCCACCAATATGCTGCAGGCGGATTGCAGTGCCACCATTGCCACCACTGGAGGAGGAATCCCAGGACACCGATGTGAATGTCCAAACAGTCCAGGGACAGTCAGAGCCACAACCCCGTGCACGTGCACGTGCCGAACCAATTCCACAAATCCCATCCAGGCGCAGGGCACCACGTGCATCCACTAGTGCAGCACTCACAGGAGACGACACAGTCTTCCAAGGGTTGGAGGGCCACATGTTGGAGGTCCAGCGCCTGCAGGCAAAAAACATAAGGTCAATCCAGAGGCAAATCAGGGTTGGTTTCATGGGCCTGACGGGTGCCCTGGAGGCACTCTGTGCTGAACTAAGGGCGGACCGTGCTGCTAGGCGCAGGGAGAGGCAGCGCCTCCACACCCGCCTAGACCTCTACACCAGGGCGGTAAACCGCCTTTCCTCAGCGACCTCAGTGCTGTCAAGGTGCATCATCAGTATGCAGCACGAGGTGTCACACTGCAGCCCGGACGTGGCCAGGGGTCTGGTACAGGTGACATGTGCTGTGGTTCAGCTGCGGGCAGCTGCCACTGCTGGCCCAGGAGTCCTCACTCCAACAGACGAGGACGCACAATCCAGCAGGAGCAGCATTACACCACCGCCCCCACCGGACAGGCGCCGTAGTGTGCGTCACGGCAGGGCTGCTGAGACAAGCGAAGAGGGCACAGTGCACCCACGGCGAGGGCCTACAGCCCGTCAGCGCCGCAGTTGAGGCGCTCACACATAGGCATGGATATGGGTGCATTAACCCAGTGCACACAGACACTTGGTCAAGAGTCAATTTGCACTGTGAATCACACATGTGCGGTACTTTTGACAATACATTGTGTGCCACACAGGCTGTGTGCCGATATATATCCTGTACAAAGGGAAATTAAACACAGTCCTGTATTAGATCTTTGGCATTGTGTCATCTTTTCTTACCTAGAAATAGTTCTGTGTGATCTCATCTCGCCTCTGGCGCCCAGCAGCTGCACCAATTACTCCGGCCGGCATGCGTCCAGGAGCTGGCCCCTCCTCATCTGATGATTCTGATTCAGTGAGCTCCACTGGTGTGCCCTTCCTGGTGGCGATGTTGTGCAGCATGGCACACGCTACCACTATCTTGCAACAGGTCTGGGGGCTGTATTGAAGTGCCCCTCCACTCTTATGTAGGCATCGAAACCGGCTCTTGAGTATCCCGAAGGTCCGCTCGATGGTACATCTGGTTGCTATGTGGGCACTGTTGTACCTCTGCTCCCCAGCGTTGGCAGGATTAAGGTAAGGAGTGAGTATGTAGTCCCGGACCGCATACGCACTGTCACCTGTGGGGCGAGAAAAATTTGGTTGAACACTGTCCTGCCACTGCTATGCATTACTAGTGTGTCCTTCTATCACATGCAATTACCTAGTAGGTATCCCTCACCAAACTCCCCACTTGTGAGTCGGCGGTGTATCCCACTGTGGCGGAAGATGAATGAGTCGTGGGTGCTGCCTGGGTATTTAGCAACGATGTCGGTGATGATGTGCCTGGCATTACACACCACCTGTATGTTCAGGGAATGGTAGGACTTGCGATTCCTGAACACATACTCGTTCTGGGAGGGGGGGGATATGGCGACATGGGTCCCATCTATGCATCCAATGACGTGGGGAATTGTGCAATTTGGTAGAACTCCTGCTTGGTCTGGGCTAGTGCCTGTGGTGTGCTGGGGAAGTATATGTGGTTATGCAGCCTCTGTACCATGGCATCAAGGAACGCGTGGAAGAAGCGCGACAATGCACTCTGTGAGACCCCTCCTGCTGTGGCTATCACCCCTGGAAGCTCCCTGACGCCAAGAGGTGGAGTGAGCACAGGACCTGTATGTGGGTGGGGATTGTGTGTGTCCTGCGTGTGGGGTGTTCAAGGATAGGTTTGAGCTCTGCTATTAATTCCAGGATGCTCTCTTCATCCAGCCTGTAGTTTGTATGGATCTCCTCCTCAGTCCGCTGGAGCAGGGTTATGCGCGCTCTGAAGATCCTTTCCTGGCGTCTCCTTCTCTGTGCAGCAGCTCTGAGTCGCAGCCTCCTGGCTATCACGTACAGCCCTGACATTGTGGCAAACATCAGTTGCATTGTGGGTCTCTTTATATAGGTTGCACCTGGTTACCACCTGCTCAGACTTGGTGGTAATTGCGATTCTCTATTTTGCGAATTTCGTGAATTCGCAAATTGAGAATTATTCATGCATTCCGTTTAGCAAATTCGCTAAATCTGGACACAACAATTGCGAATTTCGCAAGATTTTGACGCATTTAGCGAATTCGCAAATTATTCGCAAACTGGTAATATTCGCAATTTTGCGAATCGCAATTTATGCGATTCGCACATTGGCAGTCGGGATGTGTCTCATACATAGCGGGGCTCTGTTTTGCGATCGCAAACACCGTTTTTCTGCGATTCGCAGTGTTTGCGATCGCAAAACAGCTTCATACATATGGCCCTGAATCTCTAGAACACTCTGTTGATGAGTTAAAGGCCAACTTAGGGACTGCAGAAACCAAAATTCATGAACTACAAAGAGGGGAGGCTGCTCTGCGAGAAAGAATGGAGACGCTGGAAAATAATTCCCGTAGGAATAATCTTCGCGTTTTGAATGTCCCTGAGGGGAAAGAAGGGTCAGACCTCAAAACCTTTATGGTTAAACTGATTAAGGAAGTTCTGCCACTGGAAGAGGATACCGAGTTCCTGGAAAAGGACATCCAAAGAGTTCATAGGGCCCCCTTTCATCTGAATCCAAGCAGGACAAAACCTAGAAAGATTCTTATCAACTTCCTTACTTACGCAGTAAAGGAAAAAATCTTGAATTTGGCTCTAAAATCAAAATCATTAAGAAGCAAGGATTTTACCTTTGAAGTCCGCTCGGATTTATCAAGAGATACCCTAGAAAGGCAGTGGGAGCTCGGTAGAAGGATGGATAACTTCAGGAAAGCCGGAGCTGTGGTACAACTTAAATTCCCAGCCTTTCTAAAAATCATGCATAATAATAAAATGCACAATATCAGGTCGATTCAGGAGGCAGATGAATTGCTGGCCACTATCAGTAAAGGGGTCCTCTAGGCTCCTACCTTGGGAAACATAGGAGGGAGGAGAAGTGAGTGGTGCAGAATAGTGGTGCAGAATAGTGTTTTTATGAGCCTTATAAATGAGTTCTGTATAACTTAAGCTAAGGGTAAATATGTTTCAAAAAAAAAAAGGAAGATGCAAAAAAATTAAAAAACTTTTTTAAAAAAAGAAAGAAAAAGGGAAGAGAAGAAAGGCTCTCCTTGACCTTTTAAGTGAAATAATCAAAGCACATTTGGTATATATTTTTTTTTTTCCTGATTTTTATCACTTTAATTGTTTTCGGACTGGAAGATATATTTTTGTATGGTAACACACACAATCGTGTAGGGGGCTGAGGGGAGTAGTTCACGGTCACCACACCTGGACAACAACTAGTCCAGTTAAATGGGGGTAGGGTTCTCCAAGGGGTGGGGGGTAAGGGGGATAGGGGAGCACGGGGGGATAAAAAATAAAAACACCTCATTCGCCTCGATTTTTTTAGGTTGCTTAGATTTGCTAGTCTTGTTCAGGAGGGAGTTGGTCGATATGATAAGATTTAGACGTCGCCTCTGCCTCGGTCAGGGTGGGCCTGGGGTACTGAACCCTAACAACATGACTATATTTCAGATGTTGTCCTGGAATGTGAATGGCCTGCGTGTGAGGTCACGTAGAGTAAAGATTTTACAATATCTAAAAGATTCCCCAGCGCAGGTCATGGTCATCCAGGAGACACATCTTCTTGAGGCAGAGACGAAAGAAATATTAAAATCTCAGAAATGGGTGGATTCTTTTGTCTGCACCAACCAGACGGCAAACATTAGAGGAGTGCTGATTCTCTTTAAAAAACCAGCTAATGTACAGGTCCTACAATATAAGGGGGACCCTGGGGGGAGATGGCTGATATTGAAGATCATTCTAAGGGGTATCCTTCTTACCTTAGTTGGCTATTATGGTCCGAATCAGGACGACCCATCCAGTCTCCATACCATTTCTTCACACTTATTGGATTTTCCAGAGCCTGTGATTTGGGCAGGAGATTTTAATATTTTTCTGGATCCTAAACTAGATAAATCTTCTAACAGCAGAGCGATAGTTCCTTCAAGATCTAGGGCGTCCCTTTTGACAATAATGACCCAATTGGGGCTTAGCGACATCTGGAGAGAGAGGTCAGGACAACAATTGGGGGTATCCTATAGGAATTTTAAATACAAACATAAGTCGCGAATAGATTACATCTTACTCAGTTATAGTCTTAGGGACAGAGTAAAGGATATAAAATATCTGCCATCACATCTGTCTGATCACTCTGGTATTTTGATGACCTTAGAATATATACAGACACAACAGGCTAGAACATGGTCCTTCGATCGTACATTGTTACTTGAAGAGGAGGAAACAAGTTTTCTTTCTAGTGAAGCAATTCTATTTTTAGAGACCAATATGGGGACAGCCGATATTAACATAATATGGGACACTCTTAAAGCTTTTTTGAGGGGTATTATAACTAATAGGTCAAGCTACAGGCGTAAAAAATATAAAGAAGAGATCTCAGCCCTGGAACAAGAAATGAGGATAGTAGAGGCAAGAATGAACAGCCAGGTGGGAATAGGTCAAAAGGAAGATCTTGATAAGTGTAAAATTTTGAAGGAAAAGCTGGAGAGTATTCTTCAGGGGAGGCTTCTGAGTAGATGGGAGGCTAGCAAGATTGCCCATTTTGAGTACGGGGAAGGAGCGGGGAAACTACTTGCCTGGAAAACCAAAGCAGACCAGCTCCGTAACCACATAAAGGAAATCTCTGGGGGTAACGGGGCAGCCTTCATATCTTCGGATGAAGGTATTGGGGAGGCCTTCCTGGAGTACTTTCAGGAGATATATAAAGAGACCTCCATAGAGGATAAAACTAGGGTAAGAACATGGCTGGAAAAATCACCTTAAAATCTATCAGTGCTGAGCAACAGTTAGACCTAGAACAGAGCATAACGCAAGAGGAAGTAAGGAAGGCATTGGCAGGCGGTAAAGGGGGAAAGCGGCTGGTCCCGATGGACTACCAGTCGAATTATATAGATCACTCCGGGAGAGTATAATCCCAACACTAACTTGTCTATTTAATAAAATATTTCTGGAAGGAACTAGTCCACCTGCATCATGGAATGATGCTACAATAGTCCTGATTTTAAAACCGGGTAAAAATCCCACTAGCTGCGGTTCATATCGCCCCATATCACTTTTAAACGCCGATTTTAAAATCTTTACTTCCATTTTAGCTACTAGGTTGGGGGTGGTGGCGAAGGATATCCTTCACCCCGACCAAAAGGGGTTCGTGAAAGGGAGACAATTGGCAGACCTTACCCGCGATCTGGTTGGCGCAATAGACATTGCTTCCACCTACTCACTTCCCCTGGTAGCTTTAACTCTGGATGCTACTAAGGCTTTTGACAGGGTTAATTGGGTCTACCTGTCAGAAGTTTTGGGAAAATTCAATTTGGGTGTCAAGTTTTGTCGCACCATACAGCTGCTATATCAGGCGCCATCGGCCAAGCTTTTGGTTAATGGTAGTCTTACCAAGGCATTTAATATTACCAGAGGGACTCGACAGGGCTGCCCCCTCTCCCCCCTGTTGTTTGATTTGTATATTGAGCCGTTTGCACAGAGGCTCAGAGAAGATCTTGACATTGTGCCTTTCAGACACGGGGATTGGGAGAGGAAGGTGGCACTGTATGCGGATGACATTCTGATATTATCAGCTGATTTGGATACAACTTTCCCGGCAGTTATCAAATTGGCGGAGGAATTTGGGCAGGTTTCAGGATACGAGATAAATGCCGGGAAAACAGAAACTATGACTTGGAACATCTCGGGTTTGGCACATCACACAAGTTATAATATGCGTTACCTTGGGGTCAGAGTTGTTCAGGATATAGATAAATTGGCAGATGCCAATTTAACTCGAGTCCTCCGTGAGTGTCACAAACAGATGAAGGCATGGGCCCATCTTCCTTTATCCATCTTGGGGAGGGTGAATCTTGTTAAAATGTCAATACTACCTTAAGCCACTTTCCTTTTTAATACAATCCCTTTACATTTTGACAAACGTACTATAGAAAAATTTCAACAAGAAATAAACTCTTTTATTTGGGCATACAAATCTACTAGGATAGCCTGGAAAAAGCTAAGGCGTAGGAGGGAGAACGGAGGTCTCGCGTTACCTGATCTTCAATACTACGCGTGGGCTTTTCAACTTACATACTCTCGGATGCTATTAAAAATGCCTATTGACACAGGGGGAGGAGATATGCTACTGGCTATGTTAAAAGGGGCGGGTCTACCGGAGGAGGGTTTTATGTTTAAATTTGGTGACCAAAATTTTAAAAAAAAAGTAAAACTAAAGGCCCTACAGGGATTTGCCAGAATATGGGCAAGATTAAAAAACCTGACGGGTCTTAGCTATTTTTCTAATTCAGCGCCACTCTGGGACTCTCCGGGCTCGCCAGAATGCCTTCGGGATAAGCTAGCGATGCCACTTAAAGATGCTGGATTAAGAGTATGGGGAGATCTTGTTAGTAATAAAATGTTTATTTCATGGGAAGATCTAAAGATGAGAGTGGGTAGTGGTCTCTCAAGATTCAAGTATATCCAGCTACAAAGCTGGGTACAGTCCCATATTATACAGAAAAAATCTATTGGTGAGGGAAACCATCTAGAGCAGCAGTTGGTGGAGAGGCCAGTAGGGAAGAAGGAGGTCTCATATTGGTATTGGGCCATAGAAGAGGCGGTCGATGGGGAATTTAGGTTGGCTCATGAGCTCTGGAGCGAACAGATGCCAAATGTACAGTGTGATCTATTATGGCAGGATTCTTTCAAAAATCTCTTTAGCATAGTTAAACCTGCCTGGCTGAAGAGGAATCATATCTTCACGGTCCATCGAGCATACTTATCCCCCCTTAGGCTCTCCAAAATCTTAAAAGGCTCTAAAGTCAATTGTAAAAAATGTGGGTTAGTAGAAGCATCGGACTCACATATGTTTAAAGATTGTCCCTCAATTTGTGCATTTTGGGAAGAGGTACGGATAACAATGGAGAGTATTTTGAGAGTACCAATCTTAATGGACCTGTCTCTGATAATTTTCGGTCTCAATAGCCATATTGTAGGACCTGCCAGATCGTTTTTATTTTATTCAATCCTATTGGCAAGGAGACACATTTGTATACAGTGGGTAGACCCTGTCCCTCCCAAACATTCGGACTGGCTGACTTCTTTATATGAAACATCTAAGATGGACTTGGCTAGATCTGGTAGTCGAAAGAAGATTGCATACTGGGACTTACTGCTTCAATGGAAATAGTTTAAGAAAAATCTTCATATGTGTCATGTTACTTCCATTTTGAATATGTTATAACGAAGGGCGGGTCCGATGATTATGCCTATTGGATACTCCTTGGACTATGCTGGGTCTTCCCCCGGGACATCGTAAGAGTCCATCTGGTCGTATAGATCAAGTGGGAGTGAAACCTATCCTCTTTCTTCTGAGGGAAAGTAGCATGTCGGTCTGGAAATATACCCCTGCAGGCTGAAGGTATCGAGAGAATCCATCAAAAAGAGCCGGTGCTATCCTAGGTCATTGAGTAGGGGTATGAACAGACGGTTTGTCTACTATGGTTAAAGGCGAATGAGGACAAAAACAAAAATAAAAAAATAAATTAAAAAAAGTTGCATCAGCAACTGGTAGACCTAGGTCTAATTACTCCCCAAGAATTGGGAAAGAAGGCGGACCACTGGGTCAAGACAAGGGTAACCAAGACAACCACTGGGGGTGACCAAAAGAAAGGGGTCATGTAGCCTCCCCAGGGGAAAGATGGTGAGAAACTCAAAGATAAAATACAAGAGTCTTCTAAAGGCCCCCAAAATCCTGGTCAGGAGGATGGGCCCAGGAACTCTTCCCAGCCCACTACTGGGTACAGGGGTAAAAATGTTGATTCTGCAAAGGCCCTGGGTTTCCACTGTAACAAGAAGGGACACCGAACTGGAGATTCTGCCTGTCCCAACAAACCAGCTCCTAGTCCCCCACCAGTTTCTACTGGCATGGAAAATCTCCAGATGGGATCAATAGCATGCCAGAGCAAATCAGGGTTTACACGGAGGCTGTTTTAGTCTCTGAAGGGGAGGGAGGGTTAGCCACTTTGGCTGTCTGGCCCCCTAATTTAAAGAAATACCTGTAGTACTCCTTAATGAATGGGACTAAGATAGAAGCCCTGAGGGATACAAGTGCCAGTGGCACAATGGTGAGAGATATACTGGTTTCCCCAGAGCACTACCTAACTGGAAAATCTATCCAGTTACCAATGCCGACAGTGTCACCATGGCTATGGTGATATTAGGCTGGGGGGCGGGCTGGCCTGAAACAGGTAGTGGTCTCTCCAAAGCTCACAGCCACCTGTCTGCTTGGAAATGATCTGGAAACCTCAGCATGGGCTGAGGTAGAAAGAAAGACACATGCAGCCGTGCTGCAGATCCCTGAGATAGTGTGTGTAAAGACAAGAGCACAATGCCTAGCACAGGGTGAAAATGAGGATTGGATCCTGAAATGATGGCCCAGCTCCCAAGAGGAAAGGTGGGAAGACTGGTGAAGCAGCTTCCACACAGCAAAAAGATCAGGACTCTTCTCCTCAGAGAGAGGACTTGTCAGCCCCAGAGGGAACTGAGCCCATGGAGCTTCAACCTTACGAGGTAGAGCTCTTGGGACCAGGGGGACCATCAAGGGAACAGCTGTCCTTGGGCAGCAGGTCTGCACCATTCTTGAAGGCCTGAGGCAACAAGCTGCTGCACAGGAGCAGGGAGATGTCGGTGGCTCCCACAAAATCTATTGGGAGGAAAGACTCCTGTTCACTGAAGCCAGAGACCCCGAGCCTGGAGCCACTAGGATAGTGGTAGTGCCTCAGTTGTATAGGGAGCTCCTACTCACTGTAGCACATGGCATCCCCCTAGCTGGGCATCTGGGCCAGACCAAAACGTGGGAAAGATTGGTCACCCACTTTTATTGGCCCTTGATGTCCCAAAAATGAAGGAGTTTGTAAGCTCCTGTGTTACCTGTCAAGCCAGTGGCAAGACAGGACACCCAAAGGCCCTCTTAATTCCACTACCAGTGGTTGGGGTCCCCTTTGAGAGGGTAGGTGTGGATATAGTGGGTCCACTTGAACATCCCACAGCCTCAGGGAACAAATTCATACTAGTAGTAGTGGATCATGCTACTAGGTATCCTGAAGCTATTCCCCTTAGGACTACTACAGCCCCTGTGGTAGCCAAGGCCCTCATTGGTGTCTTCACCAGGGTAGGGTTTCCTAAGGAGGTAGTATCATACCGAGGTACCAACTTCATGTCTGCATACTTAAAACACATGTGGGATTAGTTTGGCGTGACCTACAAGTTCACAACACCTTACCACCCACAGACCAATGGTCTTGTTGAACGATTCAACAAGACATTGAAAGGCATGATAATGGGACTCCCTGAAAAACTCAGAAGGAGATGGGATGTTCTGTTGCCCTGCCTGCTGTTTGCCTACAGAGAGGTGCCTCAGAAGGGAGTGGGGTTTTCACCCTTTGAATTTCTGTTTGGCCACCCTGTAAGGGGACCACTCTCACTTGTGAGGGAATGATGGGAGAAACCCCCTCATGTACCAAAACAAGATGTGGTAGACTATGTACTAGGCCTTCGTTCCAGGATGGCAGAGTACATGCAGAAAGCTTAAAAGAATCTGGAGGCCAGCCAGATCTCCAGAAGCTCTGGTATGATCAGAAAGCTGCACTGGTAGAATTTCAACCAGGGCAACAGGTGTGGGGTTTGGAGCCACTGGCATCAAGGGCTCTGAAGGAAAAATGGATTGGCCCTTACCTTATCCTAGAAAAGAAGAGTGAGGTCACCTAATTGGTAGACCTGGGCACGAGCAGGTCCCCCAAAAGGGTGATTCATGTGAACCGCCTGAAACTCTATTGTGACAGGGCTGATGTGACCATGTTGACCGTTACTGATAAGGATCAGGAGACAGAGAGTGAACTTCTCCCTGACCTCCTCTCTTACAGTCCCCAAGATGGGTCAGTAGATGAAGTTGTCTCCTCAGGCACTGTTAGAAATGGGGGTCTCTAGTTGGCAATGGTTTGTACCTTTATCCAAATAGGGACCCTTCTTCCTAGTCAGGGTAAGGGGGATACACTTCTAAAATAACCCCTGCTCACCCCCTTGGTAGCTTGGCACGAGCCGATAGGCTTATCTCAGAGGCAGTGTGTAAAGCATTTGTGCATGCATACAGTAACACAGTGAAAACACTACAAATGGACACCACACCAGTTTAGAAAAATAAGTAATCTTTATCTAAACCAAACAAGAGTAAAACGACAAAAGTCCACAATACAGTAATCAAAATATGATTTTTAAAAGATAGAAACAGGTCTGTCTATAGCAAGCTATAGATGCAACACTTTCAACACAAAGTACCTTGGATGCGTCGCAGTCACAAACAAAAACAGCTGCAGGGAAGGTGATGCGTCGGCTACTTACGTTCAGGCAAGGTGATGCGCCTGTTACTTACTCTAGGGGAGGTGATGCGTTGGTGCCTTACTGCCACGCAGGGATACCAAAGGGGATGATGGACGGAGCACCTGAGCTAATCAAACACTCACCCCCAGTCAACTGATCTGGGTTTAATCCATCATCATTCTTTAGCTCACGCCACCACCCCAGTTCAGACATGGCCATATGCAAATCAGTCTGACCCTGTGCCTCATGGGAACAGTCCAGCCCGAACTGCCAAGCCATGTCTTCCCTGGACCGGAAACAAGCATCCTGGGACCGGTTTCTGGCTATTCAGCCGTCATCAGCCAGGCTAGCTTGAATCCAGTGGCAAAGTGAGCAAGGGACCCACGTCTGGGCATACCCTGCCAACTTAGGGCGAACAAAGCGATACCAAAGGGGATGACGGACGGAGCGCCTGAGCTAATCAAACACTCACCCCCAGTCAACTGATCTGGGTTTAATCCATCATCATTCTTTAGCTCACTCCACCACCCCAGTTCAGACATGGCCATATGCAAATCAGTCTGACCCTGTGCCTCATGGGAACAGTCCAGCCCGAACTGCCAAGCCATGTCTTCCCTGGACCGGAAACAAGCATCCTGGGACCGGTTTCTGGCTATTCAGCCATCATCAGCCAGGCTAGCTTGAATCCAGTGGCAAAGTGAGCAAGGGACCCACGTCTGGGCATACCCTGCCAACTTAGGGCGAACAAAGCGATACCAAAGGGGATGACGGACGGAGCGCCTGAGCTAATCAAACACTCACCCCCAGTCAACTGATCTGGGTTTAATCCATCATCATTCTTTAGCTCACTCCACCACCCCAGTTCAGACATGGCCATATGCAAATCAGTCTGACCCTGTGCCTCATGGGAACAGTCCAGCCCGAACTGCCAAGCCATGTCTTCCCTGGACCGGAAACAAGCATCCTGGGACCGGTTTCTGGCTATTCAGCCGTCATCAGCCAGGCTAGCTTGAATCCAGTGGCAAAGTGAGCAAGGGACCCACGTCTGGGCATACCCTGCCAACTTAGGGCGAACAAAGCGATACCAAAGGGGATGATGGACGGAGCGCCTGAGCTAATCAAACACTCACCCCCAGTCAACTGATCTGGGTTTAATCCATCATCATTCTTTAGCTCACTCCACCACCCCAGTTCAGACATGGCCATATGCAAATCAGTCTGACCCTGTGCCTCATGGGAACAGTCCAGCCCGAACTGCCAAGCCATGTCTTCCCTGGACCGGAAACAAGCATCCTGGGACCGGTTTCTGGCTATTCAGCCGTCATCAGCCAGGCTAGCTTGAATCCAGTGGCAAAGTGAGCAAGGGACCCACGTCTGGGCATACCCTGCCAACTTAGGGCGAACAAAGCGATACCAAAGGGGATGACGGACGGAGCGCCTGAGCTAATCAAACACTCACCCCCAGTCAACTGATCTGGGTTTAATCCATCATCATTCTTTAGCTCACTCCACCACCCCAGTTCAGACATGGCCATATGCAAATCAGTCTGACCCTGTGCCTCATGGGAACAGTCCAGCCCGAACTGCCAAGCCATGTCTTCCCTGGACCGGAAACAAGCATCCTGGGACCGGTTTCTGGCTATTCAGCCGTCATCAGCCAGGCTAGCTTGAATCCAGTGGCAAAGTGAGCAAGGGACCCACGTCTGGGCATACCCTGCCAACTTAGGGCGAACAAAGCGATACCAAAGGGGATGATGGACGGAGCGCCTGAGCTAATCAAACACTCACCCCCAGTCAACTGATCTGGGTTTAATCCATCATCATTCTTTAGCTCACTCCACCACCCCAGTTCAGACATGGCCATATGCAAATCAGTCTGACCCTGTGCCTCATGGGAACAGTCCAGCCCGAACTGCCAAGCCATGTCTTCCCTGGACCGGAAACAAGCATCCTGGGACCGGTTTCTGGCTATTCAGCCGTCATCAGCCAGGCTAGCTTGAATCCAGTGGCAAAGTGAGCAAGGGACCCACGTCTGGGCATACCCTGCCAACTTAGGGCGAACAAAGCGATACCAAAGGGGATGACGGACGGAGCGCCTGAGCTAATCAAACACTCACCCCCAGTCAACTGATCTGGGTTTAATCCATCATCATTCTTTAGCTCACTCCACCACCCCAGTTCAGACATGGCCATATGCAAATCAGTCTGACCCTGTGCCTCATGGGAACAGTCCAGCCCGAACTGCCAAGCCATGTCTTCCCTGGACCGGAAACAAGCATCCTGGGACCGGTTTCTGGCTATTCAGCCGTCATCAGCCAGGCTAGCTTGAATCCAGTGGCAAAGTGAGCAAGGGACCCACGTCTGGGCATACCCTGCCAACTTAGGGCGAACAAAGCGATACCAAAGGGGATGACGGACGGAGCGCCTGAGCTAATCAAACACTCACCCCCAGTCAACTGATCTGGGTTTAATCCATCATCATTCTTTAGCTCACTCCACCACCCCAGTTCAGACATGGCCATATGCAAATCAGTCTGACCCTGTGCCTCATGGGAACAGTCCAGCCCGAACTGCCAAGCCATGTCTTCCCTGGACCGGAAACAAGCATCCTGGGACCGGTTTCTGGCTATTCAGCCGTCATCAGCCAGGCTAGCTTGAATCCAGTGGCAAAGTGAGCAAGGGACCCACGTCTGGGCATACCCTGCCAACTTAGGGCGAACAAAGCGATACCAAAGGGGATGACGGACGGAGCGCCTGAGCTAATCAAACACTCACCCCCAGTCAACTGATCTGGGTTTAATCCATCATCATTCTTTAGCTCACTCCACCACCCCAGTTCAGACATGGCCATATGCAAATCAGTCTGACCCTGTGCCTCATGGGAACAGTCCAGCCCGAACTGCCAAGCCATGTCTTCCCTGGACCGGAAACAAGCATCCTGGGACCGGTTTCTGGCTATTCAGCCGTCATCAGCCAGGCTAGCTTGAATCCAGTGGCAAAGTGAGCAAGGGACCCACGTCTGGGCATACCCTGCCAACTTAGGGCGAACAAAGCGATACCAAAGGGGATGACGGACGGAGCGCCTGAGCTAATCAAACACTCACCCCCAGTCAACTGATCTGGGTTTAATCCATCATCATTCTTTAGCTCACTCCACCACCCCAGTTCAGACATGGCCATATGCAAATCAGTCTGACCCTGTGCCTCATGGGAACAGTCCAGCCCGAACTGCCAAGCCATGTCTTCCCTGGACCGGAAACAAGCATCCTGGGACCGGTTTCTGGCTATTCAGCCGTCATCAGCCAGGCTAGCTTGAATCCAGTGGCAAAGTGAGCAAGGGACCCACGTCTGGGCATACCCTGCCAACTTAGGGCGAACAAAGCGATACCAAAGGGGATGATGGACGGAGCGCCTGAGCTAATCAAACACTCACCCCCAGTCAACTGATCTGGGTTTAATCCATCATCATTCTTTAGCTCACTCCACCACCCCAGTTCAGACATGGCCATATGCAAATCAGTCTGACCCTGTGCCTCATGGGAACAGTCCAGCCCGAACTGCCAAGCCATGTCTTCCCTGGACCGGAAACAAGCATCCTGGGACCGGTTTCTGGCTATTCAGCCGTCATCAGCCAGGCTAGCTTGAATCCAGTGGCAAAGTGAGCAAGGGACCCACGTCTGGGCATACCCTGCCAACTTAGGGCGAACAAAGCGATACCAAAGGGGATGACGGACGGAGCGCCTGAGCTAATCAAACACTCACCCCCAGTCAACTGATCTGGGTTTAATCCATCATCATTCTTTAGCTCACTCCACCACCCCAGTTCAGACATGGCCATATGCAAATCAGTCTGACCCTGTGCCTCATGGGAACAGTCCAGCCCGAACTGCCAAGCCATGTCTTCCCTGGACCGGAAACAAGCATCCTGGGACCGGTTTCTGGCTATTCAGCCATCATCAGCCAGGCTAGCTTGAATCCAGTGGCAAAGTGAGCAAGGGACCCACGTCTGGGCATACCCTGCCAACTTAGGGCGAACAAAGCGATACCAAAGGGGATGACGGACGGAGCGCCTGAGCTAATCAAACACTCACCCCCAGTCAACTGATCTGGGTTTAATCCATCATCATTCTTTAGCTCACTCCACCACCCCAGTTCAGACATGGCCATATGCAAATCAGTCTGACCCTGTGCCTCATGGGAACAGTCCAGCCCGAACTGCCAAGCCATGTCTTCCCTGGACCGGAAACAAGCATCCTGGGACCGGTTTCTGGCTATTCAGCCGTCATCAGCCAGGCTAGCTTGAATCCAGTGGCAAAGTGAGCAAGGGACCCACGTCTGGGCATACCCTGCCAACTTAGGGCGAACAAAGCGATACCAAAGGGGATGACGGACGGAGCGCCTGAGCTAATCAAACACTCACCCCCAGTCAACTGATCTGGGTTTAATCCATCATCATTCTTTAGCTCACTCCACCACCCCAGTTCAGACATGGCCATATGCAAATCAGTCTGACCCTGTGCCTCATGGGAACAGTCCAGCCCGAACTGCCAAGCCATGTCTTCCCTGGACCGGAAACAAGCATCCTGGGACCGGTTTCTGGCTATTCAGCCGTCATCAGCCAGGCTAGCTTGAATCCAGTGGCAAAGTGAGCAAGGGACCCACGTCTGGGCATACCCTGCCAACTTAGGGCGAACAAAGCGATACCAAAGGGGATGACGGACGGAGCGCCTGAGCTAATCAAACACTCACCCCCAGTCAACTGATCTGGGTTTAATCCATCATCATTCTTTAGCTCACTCCACCACCCCAGTTCAGACATGGCCATATGCAAATCAGTCTGACCCTGTGCCTCATGGGAACAGTCCAGCCCGAACTGCCAAGCCATGTCTTCCCTGGACCGGAAACAAGCATCCTGGGACCGGTTTCTGGCTATTCAGCCGTCATCAGCCAGGCTAGCTTGAATCCAGTGGCAAAGTGAGCAAGGGACCCACGTCTGGGCATACCCTGCCAACTTAGGGCGAACAAAGCGATACCAAAGGGGATGACGGACGGAGCGCCTGAGCTAATCAAACACTTACCCCCAGTCAACTGATCTGGGTTTAATCCATCATCATTCTTTAGCTCACTCCACCACCCCAGTTCAGACATGGCCATATGCAAATCAGTCTGACCCTGTGCCTCATGGGAACAGTCCAGCCCGAACTGCCAAGCCATGTCTTCCCTGGACCGGAAACAAGCATCCTGGGACCGGTTTCTGGCTATTCAGCCGTCATCAGCCAGGCTAGCTTGAATCCAGTGGCAAAGTGAGCAAGGGACCCACGTCTGGGCATACCCTGCCAACTTAGGGCGAACAAAGCGATACCAAAGGGGATGACGGACGGAGCGCCTGAGCTAATCAAACACTCACCCCCAGTCAACTGATCTGGGTTTAATCCATCATCATTCTTTAGCTCACTCCACCACCCCAGTTCAGACATGGCCATATGCAAATCAGTCTGACCCTGTGCCTCATGGGAACAGTCCAGCCCGAACTGCCAAGCCATGTCTTCCCTGGACCGGAAACAAGCATCCTGGGACCGGTTTCTGGCTATTCAGCCGTCATCAGCCAGGCTAGCTTGAATCCAGTGGCAAAGTGAGCAAGGGACCCACGTCTGGGCATACCCTGCCAACTTAGGGCGAACAAAGCGATACCAAAGGGGATGACGGACGGAGCGCCTGAGCTAATCAAACACTCACCCCCAGTCAACTGATCTGGGTTTAATCCATCATCATTCTTTAGCTCACTCCACCACCCCAGTTCAGACATGGCCATATGCAAATCAGTCTGACCCTGTGCCTCATGGGAACAGTCCAGCCCGAACTGCCAAGCCATGTCTTCCCTGGACCGGAAACAAGCATCCTGGGACCGGTTTCTGGCTATTCAGCCGTCATCAGCCAGGCTAGCTTGAATCCAGTGGCAAAGTGAGCAAGGGACCCACGTCTGGGCATACCCTGCCAACTTAGGGCGAACAAAGCGATACCAAAGGGGATGACGGACGGAGCGCCTGAGCTAATCAAACACTCACCCCCAGTCAACTGATCTGGGTTTAATCCATCATCATTCTTTAGCTCACTCCACCACCCCAGTTCAGACATGGCCATATGCAAATCAGTCTGACCCTGTGCCTCATGGGAACAGTCCAGCCCGAACTGCCAAGCCATGTCTTCCCTGGACCGGAAACAAGCATCCTGGGACCGGTTTCTGGCTATTCAGCCGTCATCAGCCAGGCTAGCTTGAATCCAGTGGCAAAGTGAGCAAGGGACCCACGTCTGGGCATACCCTGCCAACTTAGGGCGAACAAAGCGATACCAAAGGGGATGACGGACGGAGCGCCTGAGCTAATCAAACACTCACCCCCAGTCAACTGATCTGGGTTTAATCCATCATCATTCTTTAGCTCACTCCACCACCCCAGTTCAGACATGGCCATATGCAAATCAGTCTGACCCTGTGCCTCATGGGAACAGTCCAGCCCGAACTGCCAAGCCATGTCTTCCCTGGACCGGAAACAAGCATCCTGGGACCGGTTTCTGGCTATTCAGCCGTCATCAGCCAGGCTAGCTTGAATCCAGTGGCAAAGTGAGCAAGGGACCCACGTCTGGGCATACCCTGCCAACTTAGGGCGAACAAAGCGATACCAAAGGGGATGACGGACGGAGCGCCTGAGCTAATCAAACACTCACCCCCAGTCAACTGATCTGGGTTTAATCCATCATCATTCTTTAGCTCACTCCACCACCCCAGTTCAGACATGGCCATATGCAAATCAGTCTGACCCTGTGCCTCATGGGAACAGTCCAGCCCGAACTGCCAAGCCATGTCTTCCCTGGACCGGAAACAAGCATCCTGGGACCGGTTTCTGGCTATTCAGCCGTCATCAGCCAGGCTAGCTTGAATCCAGTGGCAAAGTGAGCAAGGGACCCACGTCTGGGCATACCCTGCCAACTTAGGGCGAACAAAGCGATACCAAAGGGGATGACGGACGGAGCGCCTGAGCTAATCAAACACTCACCCCCAGTCAACTGATCTGGGTTTAATCCATCATCATTCTTTAGCTCACTCCACCACCCCAGTTCAGACATGGCCATATGCAAATCAGTCTGACCCTGTGCCTCATGGGAACAGTCCAGCCCGAACTGCCAAGCCATGTCTTCCCTGGACCGGAAACAAGCATCCTGGGACCGGTTTCTGGCTATTCAGCCGTCATCAGCCAGGCTAGCTTGAATCCAGTGGCAAAGTGAGCAAGGGACCCACGTCTGGGCATACCCTGCCAACTTAGGGCGAACAAAGCGATACCAAAGGGGATGACGGACGGAGCGCCTGAGCTAATCAAACACTCACCCCCAGTCAACTGATCTGGGTTTAATCCATCATCATTCTTTAGCTCACTCCACCACCCCAGTTCAGACATGGCCATATGCAAATCAGTCTGACCCTGTGCCTCATGGGAACAGTCCAGCCCGAACTGCCAAGCCATGTCTTCCCTGGACCGGAAACAAGCATCCTGGGACCGGTTTCTGGCTATTCAGCCGTCATCAGCCAGGCTAGCTTGAATCCAGTGGCAAAGTGAGCAAGGGACCCACGTCTGGGCATACCCTGCCAACTTAGGGCGAACAAAGCGATACCAAAGGGGATGACGGACGGAGCGCCTGAGCTAATCAAACACTCACCCCCAGTCAACTGATCTGGGTTTAATCCATCATCATTCTTTAGCTCACTCCACCACCCCAGTTCAGACATGGCCATATGCAAATCAGTCTGACCCTGTGCCTCATGGGAACAGTCCAGCCCGAACTGCCAAGCCATGTCTTCCCTGGACCGGAAACAAGCATCCTGGGACCGGTTTCTGGCTATTCAGCCGTCATCAGCCAGGCTAGCTTGAATCCAGTGGCAAAGTGAGCAAGGGACCCACGTCTGGGCATACCCTGCCAACTTAGGGCGAACAAAGCGATACCAAAGGGGATGACGGACGGAGCGCCTGAGCTAATCAAACACTCACCCCCAGTCAACTGATCTGGGTTTAATCCATCATCATTCTTTAGCTCACTCCACCACCCCAGTTCAGACATGGCCATATGCAAATCAGTCTGACCCTGTGCCTCATGGGAACAGTCCAGCCCGAACTGCCAAGCCATGTCTTCCCTGGACCGGAAACAAGCATCCTGGGACCGGTTTCTGGCTATTCAGCCGTCATCAGCCAGGCTAGCTTGAATCCAGTGGCAAAGTGAGCAAGGGACCCACGTCTGGGCATACCCTGCCAACTTAGGGCGAACAAAGCGATACCAAAGGGGATGACGGACGGAGCGCCTGAGCTAATCAAACACTCACCCCCAGTCAACTGATCTGGGTTTAATCCATCATCATTCTTTAGCTCACTCCACCACCCCAGTTCAGACATGGCCATATGCAAATCAGTCTGACCCTGTGCCTCATGGGAACAGTCCAGCCCGAACTGCCAAGCCATGTCTTCCCTGGACCGGAAACAAGCATCCTGGGACCGGTTTCTGGCTATTCAGCCGTCATCAGCCAGGCTAGCTTGAATCCAGTGGCAAAGTGAGCAAGGGACCCACGTCTGGGCATACCCTGCCAACTTAGGGCGAACAAAGCGATACCAAAGGGGATGACGGACGGAGCGCCTGAGCTAATCAAACACTCACCCCCAGTCAACTGATCTGGGTTTAATCCATCATCATTCTTTAGCTCACTCCACCACCCCAGTTCAGACATGGCCATATGCAAATCAGTCTGACCCTGTGCCTCATGGGAACAGTCCAGCCCGAACTGCCAAGCCATGTCTTCCCTGGACCGGAAACAAGCATCCTGGGACCGGTTTCTGGCTATTCAGCCGTCATCAGCCAGGCTAGCTTGAATCCAGTGGCAAAGTGAGCAAGGGACCCACGTCTGGGCATACCCTGCCAACTTAGGGCGAACAAAGCGATACCAAAGGGGATGACGGACGGAGCGCCTGAGCTAATCAAACACTCACCCCCAGTCAACTGATCTGGGTTTAATCCATCATCATTCTTTAGCTCACTCCACCACCCCAGTTCAGACATGGCCATATGCAAATCAGTCTGACCCTGTGCCTCATGGGAACAGTCCAGCCCGAACTGCCAAGCCATGTCTTCCCTGGACCGGAAACAAGCATCCTGGGACCGGTTTCTGGCTATTCAGCCGTCATCAGCCAGGCTAGCTTGAATCCAGTGGCAAAGTGAGCAAGGGACCCACGTCTGGGCATACCCTGCCAACTTAGGGCGAACAAAGCGATACCAAAGGGGATGACGGACGGAGCGCCTGAGCTAATCAAACACTCACCCCCAGTCAACTGATCTGGGTTTAATCCATCATCATTCTTTAGCTCACTCCACCACCCCAGTTCAGACATGGCCATATGCAAATCAGTCTGACCCTGTGCCTCATGGGAACAGTCCAGCCCGAACTGCCAAGCCATGTCTTCCCTGGACCGGAAACAAGCATCCTGGGACCGGTTTCTGGCTATTCAGCCGTCATCAGCCAGGCTAGCTTGAATCCAGTGGCAAAGTGAGCAAGGGACCCACGTCTGGGCATACCCTGCCAACTTAGGGCGAACAAAGCGATACCAAAGGGGATGACGGACGGAGCGCCTGAGCTAATCAAACACTCACCCCCAGTCAACTGATCTGGGTTTAATCCATCATCATTCTTTAGCTCACTCCACCACCCCAGTTCAGACATGGCCATATGCAAATCAGTCTGACCCTGTGCCTCATGGGAACAGTCCAGCCCGAACTGCCAAGCCATGTCTTCCCTGGACCGGAAACAAGCATCCTGGGACCGGTTTCTGGCTATTCAGCCGTCATCAGCCAGGCTAGCTTGAATCCAGTGGCAAAGTGAGCAAGGGACCCACGTCTGGGCATACCCTGCCAACTTAGGGCGAACAAAGCGATACCAAAGGGGATGACGGACGGAGCGCCTGAGCTAATCAAACACTCACCCCCAGTCAACTGATCTGGGTTTAATCCATCATCATTCTTTAGCTCACTCCACCACCCCAGTTCAGACATGGCCATATGCAAATCAGTCTGACCCTGTGCCTCATGGGAACAGTCCAGCCCGAACTGCCAAGCCATGTCTTCCCTGGACCGGAAACAAGCATCCTGGGACCGGTTTCTGGCTATTCAGCCATCATCAGCCAGGCTAGCTTGAATCCAGTGGCAAAGTGAGCAAGGGACCCACGTCTGGGCATACCCTGCCAACTTAGGGCGAACAAAGCGATACCAAAGGGGATGACGGACGGAGCGCCTGAGCTAATCAAACACTCACCCCCAGTCAACTGATCTGGGTTTAATCCATCATCATTCTTTAGCTCACTCCACCACCCCAGTTCAGACATGGCCATATGCAAATCAGTCTGACCCTGTGCCTCATGGGAACAGTCCAGCCCGAACTGCCAAGCCATGTCTTCCCTGGACCGGAAACAAGCATCCTGGGACCGGTTTCTGGCTATTCAGCCGTCATCAGCCAGGCTAGCTTGAATCCAGTGGCAAAGTGAGCAAGGGACCCACGTCTGGGCATACCCTGCCAACTTAGGGCGAACAAAGCGATACCAAAGGGGATGACGGACGGAGCGCCTGAGCTAATCAAACACTCACCCCCAGTCAACTGATCTGGGTTTAATCCATCATCATTCTTTAGCTCACTCCACCACCCCAGTTCAGACATGGCCATATGCAAATCAGTCTGACCCTGTGCCTCATGGGAACAGTCCAGCCCGAACTGCCAAGCCATGTCTTCCCTGGACCGGAAACAAGCATCCTGGGACCGGTTTCTGGCTATTCAGCCGTCATCAGCCAGGCTAGCTTGAATCCAGTGGCAAAGTGAGCAAGGGACCCACGTCTGGGCATACCCTGCCAACTTAGGGCGAACAAAGCGATACCAAAGGGGATGACGGACGGAGCGCCTGAGCTAATCAAACACTCACCCCCAGTCAACTGATCTGGGTTTAATCCATCATCATTCTTTAGCTCACTCCACCACCCCAGTTCAGACATGGCCATATGCAAATCAGTCTGACCCTGTGCCTCATGGGAACAGTCCAGCCCGAACTGCCAAGCCATGTCTTCCCTGGACCGGAAACAAGCATCCTGGGACCGGTTTCTGGCTATTCAGCCGTCATCAGCCAGGCTAGCTTGAATCCAGTGGCAAAGTGAGCAAGGGACCCACGTCTGGGCATACCCTGCCAACTTAGGGCGAACAAAGCGATACCAAAGGGGATGACGGACGGAGCGCCTGAGCTAATCAAACACTCACCCCCAGTCAACTGATCTGGGTTTAATCCATCATCATTCTTTAGCTCACTCCACCACCCCAGTTCAGACATGGCCATATGCAAATCAGTCTGACCCTGTGCCTCATGGGAACAGTCCAGCCCGAACTGCCAAGCCATGTCTTCCCTGGACCGGAAACAAGCATCCTGGGACCGGTTTCTGGCTATTCAGCCGTCATCAGCCAGGCTAGCTTGAATCCAGTGGCAAAGTGAGCAAGGGACCCACGTCTGGGCATACCCTGCCAACTTAGGGCGAACAAAGCGATACCAAAGGGGATGACGGACGGAGCGCCTGAGCTAATCAAACACTCACCCCCAGTCAACTGATCTGGGTTTAATCCATCATCATTCTTTAGCTCACTCCACCACCCCAGTTCAGACATGGCCATATGCAAATCAGTCTGACCCTGTGCCTCATGGGAACAGTCCAGCCCGAACTGCCAAGCCATGTCTTCCCTGGACCGGAAACAAGCATCCTGGGACCGGTTTCTGGCTATTCAGCCGTCATCAGCCAGGCTAGCTTGAATCCAGTGGCAAAGTGAGCAAGGGACCCACGTCTGGGCATACCCTGCCAACTTAGGGCGAACAAAGCGATACCAAAGGGGATGACGGACGGAGCGCCTGAGCTAATCAAACACTCACCCCCAGTCAACTGATCTGGGTTTAATCCATCATCATTCTTTAGCTCACTCCACCACCCCAGTTCAGACATGGCCATATGCAAATCAGTCTGACCCTGTGCCTCATGGGAACAGTCCAGCCCGAACTGCCAAGCCATGTCTTCCCTGGACCGGAAACAAGCATCCTGGGACCGGTTTCTGGCTATTCAGCCGTCATCAGCCAGGCTAGCTTGAATCCAGTGGCAAAGTGAGCAAGGGACCCACGTCTGGGCATACCCTGCCAACTTAGGGCGAACAAAGCGATACCAAAGGGGATGACGGACGGAGCGCCTGAGCTAATCAAACACTCACCCCCAGTCAACTGATCTGGGTTTAATCCATCATCATTCTTTAGCTCACTCCACCACCCCAGTTCAGACATGGCCATATGCAAATCAGTCTGACCCTGTGCCTCATGGGAACAGTCCAGCCCGAACTGCCAAGCCATGTCTTCCCTGGACCGGAAACAAGCATCCTGGGACCGGTTTCTGGCTATTCAGCCGTCATCAGCCAGGCTAGCTTGAATCCAGTGGCAAAGTGAGCAAGGGACCCACGTCTGGGCATACCCTGCCAACTTAGGGCGAACAAAGCGATACCAAAGGGGATGACGGACGGAGCGCCTGAGCTAATCAAACACTCACCCCCAGTCAACTGATCTGGGTTTAATCCATCATCATTCTTTAGCTCACTCCACCACCCCAGTTCAGACATGGCCATATGCAAATCAGTCTGACCCTGTGCCTCATGGGAACAGTCCAGCCCGAACTGCCAAGCCATGTCTTCCCTGGACCGGAAACAAGCATCCTGGGACCGGTTTCTGGCTATTCAGCCGTCATCAGCCAGGCTAGCTTGAATCCAGTGGCAAAGTGAGCAAGGGACCCACGTCTGGGCATACCCTGCCAACTTAGGGCGAACAAAGCGATACCAAAGGGGATGACGGACGGAGCGCCTGAGCTAATCAAACACTCACCCCCAGTCAACTGATCTGGGTTTAATCCATCATCATTCTTTAGCTCACTCCACCACCCCAGTTCAGACATGGCCATATGCAAATCAGTCTGACCCTGTGCCTCATGGGAACAGTCCAGCCCGAACTGCCAAGCCATGTCTTCCCTGGACCGGAAACAAGCATCCTGGGACCGGTTTCTGGCTATTCAGCCGTCATCAGCCAGGCTAGCTTGAATCCAGTGGCAAAGTGAGCAAGGGACCCACGTCTGGGCATACCCTGCCAACTTAGGGCGAACAAAGCGATACCAAAGGGGATGACGGACGGAGCGCCTGAGCTAATCAAACACTCACCCCCAGTCAACTGATCTGGGTTTAATCCATCATCATTCTTTAGCTCACTCCACCACCCCAGTTCAGACATGGCCATATGCAAATCAGTCTGACCCTGTGCCTCATGGGAACAGTCCAGCCCGAACTGCCAAGCCATGTCTTCCCTGGACCGGAAACAAGCATCCTGGGACCGGTTTCTGGCTATTCAGCCGTCATCAGCCAGGCTAGCTTGAATCCAGTGGCAAAGTGAGCAAGGGACCCACGTCTGGGCATACCCTGCCAACTTAGGGCGAACAAAGCGATACCAAAGGGGATGACGGACGGAGCGCCTGAGCTAATCAAACACTCACCCCCAGTCAACTGATCTGGGTTTAATCCATCATCATTCTTTAGCTCACTCCACCACCCCAGTTCAGACATGGCCATATGCAAATCAGTCTGACCCTGTGCCTCATGGGAACAGTCCAGCCCGAACTGCCAAGCCATGTCTTCCCTGGACCGGAAACAAGCATCCTGGGACCGGTTTCTGGCTATTCAGCCGTCATCAGCCAGGCTAGCTTGAATCCAGTGGCAAAGTGAGCAAGGGACCCACGTCTGGGCATACCCTGCCAACTTAGGGCGAACAAAGCGATACCAAAGGGGATGACGGACGGAGCGCCTGAGCTAATCAAACACTCACCCCCAGTCAACTGATCTGGGTTTAATCCATCATCATTCTTTAGCTCACTCCACCACCCCAGTTCAGACATGGCCATATGCAAATCAGTCTGACCCTGTGCCTCATGGGAACAGTCCAGCCCGAACTGCCAAGCCATGTCTTCCCTGGACCGGAAACAAGCATCCTGGGACCGGTTTCTGGCTATTCAGCCGTCATCAGCCAGGCTAGCTTGAATCCAGTGGCAAAGTGAGCAAGGGACCCACGTCTGGGCATACCCTGCCAACTTAGGGCGAACAAAGCGATACCAAAGGGGATGACGGACGGAGCGCCTGAGCTAATCAAACACTCACCCCCAGTCAACTGATCTGGGTTTAATCCATCATCATTCTTTAGCTCACTCCACCACCCCAGTTCAGACATGGCCATATGCAAATCAGTCTGACCCTGTGCCTCATGGGAACAGTCCAGCCCGAACTGCCAAGCCATGTCTTCCCTGGACCGGAAACAAGCATCCTGGGACCGGTTTCTGGCTATTCAGCCGTCATCAGCCAGGCTAGCTTGAATCCAGTGGCAAAGTGAGCAAGGGACCCACGTCTGGGCATACCCTGCCAACTTAGGGCGAACAAAGCGATACCAAAGGGGATGACGGACGGAGCGCCTGAGCTAATCAAACACTCACCCCCAGTCAACTGATCTGGGTTTAATCCATCATCATTCTTTAGCTCACTCCACCACCCCAGTTCAGACATGGCCATATGCAAATCAGTCTGACCCTGTGCCTCATGGGAACAGTCCAGCCCGAACTGCCAAGCCATGTCTTCCCTGGACCGGAAACAAGCATCCTGGGACCGGTTTCTGGCTATTCAGCCGTCATCAGCCAGGCTAGCTTGAATCCAGTGGCAAAGTGAGCAAGGGACCCACGTCTGGGCATACCCTGCCAACTTAGGGCGAACAAAGCGATACCAAAGGGGATGACGGACGGAGCGCCTGAGCTAATCAAACACTCACCCCCAGTCAACTGATCTGGGTTTAATCCATCATCATTCTTTAGCTCACTCCACCACCCCAGTTCAGACATGGCCATATGCAAATCAGTCTGACCCTGTGCCTCATGGGAACAGTCCAGCCCGAACTGCCAAGCCATGTCTTCCCTGGACCGGAAACAAGCATCCTGGGACCGGTTTCTGGCTATTCAGCCGTCATCAGCCAGGCTAGCTTGAATCCAGTGGCAAAGTGAGCAAGGGACCCACGTCTGGGCATACCCTGCCAACTTAGGGCGAACAAAGCGATACCAAAGGGGATGACGGACGGAGCGCCTGAGCTAATCAAACACTCACCCCCAGTCAACTGATCTGGGTTTAATCCATCATCATTCTTTAGCTCACTCCACCACCCCAGTTCAGACATGGCCATATGCAAATCAGTCTGACCCTGTGCCTCATGGGAACAGTCCAGCCCGAACTGCCAAGCCATGTCTTCCCTGGACCGGAAACAAGCATCCTGGGACCGGTTTCTGGCTATTCAGCCGTCATCAGCCAGGCTAGCTTGAATCCAGTGGCAAAGTGAGCAAGGGACCCACGTCTGGGCATACCCTGCCAACTTAGGGCGAACAAAGCGATACCAAAGGGGATGACGGACGGAGCGCCTGAGCTAATCAAACACTCACCCCCAGTCAACTGATCTGGGTTTAATCCATCATCATTCTTTAGCTCACTCCACCACCCCAGTTCAGACATGGCCATATGCAAATCAGTCTGACCCTGTGCCTCATGGGAACAGTCCAGCCCGAACTGCCAAGCCATGTCTTCCCTGGACCGGAAACAAGCATCCTGGGACCGGTTTCTGGCTATTCAGCCGTCATCAGCCAGGCTAGCTTGAATCCAGTGGCAAAGTGAGCAAGGGACCCACGTCTGGGCATACCCTGCCAACTTAGGGCGAACAAAGCGATACCAAAGGGGATGACGGACGGAGCGCCTGAGCTAATCAAACACTCACCCCCAGTCAACTGATCTGGGTTTAATCCATCATCATTCTTTAGCTCACTCCACCACCCCAGTTCAGACATGGCCATATGCAAATCAGTCTGACCCTGTGCCTCATGGGAACAGTCCAGCCCGAACTGCCAAGCCATGTCTTCCCTGGACCGGAAACAAGCATCCTGGGACCGGTTTCTGGCTATTCAGCCGTCATCAGCCAGGCTAGCTTGAATCCAGTGGCAAAGTGAGCAAGGGACCCACGTCTGGGCATACCCTGCCAACTTAGGGCGAACAAAGCGATACCAAAGGGGATGACGGACGGAGCGCCTGAGCTAATCAAACACTCACCCCCAGTCAACTGATCTGGGTTTAATCCATCATCATTCTTTAGCTCACTCCACCACCCCAGTTCAGACATGGCCATATGCAAATCAGTCTGACCCTGTGCCTCATGGGAACAGTCCAGCCCGAACTGCCAAGCCATGTCTTCCCTGGACCGGAAACAAGCATCCTGGGACCGGTTTCTGGCTATTCAGCCGTCATCAGCCAGGCTAGCTTGAATCCAGTGGCAAAGTGAGCAAGGGACCCACGTCTGGGCATACCCTGCCAACTTAGGGCGAACAAAGCGATACCAAAGGGGATGACGGACGGAGCGCCTGAGCTAATCAAACACTCACCCCCAGTCAACTGATCTGGGTTTAATCCATCATCATTCTTTAGCTCACTCCACCACCCCAGTTCAGACATGGCCATATGCAAATCAGTCTGACCCTGTGCCTCATGGGAACAGTCCAGCCCGAACTGCCAAGCCATGTCTTCCCTGGACCGGAAACAAGCATCCTGGGACCGGTTTCTGGCTATTCAGCCGTCATCAGCCAGGCTAGCTTGAATCCAGTGGCAAAGTGAGCAAGGGACCCACGTCTGGGCATACCCTGCCAACTTAGGGCGAACAAAGCGATACCAAAGGGGATGACGGACGGAGCGCCTGAGCTAATCAAACACTCACCCCCAGTCAACTGATCTGGGTTTAATCCATCATCATTCTTTAGCTCACTCCACCACCCCAGTTCAGACATGGCCATATGCAAATCAGTCTGACCCTGTGCCTCATGGGAACAGTCCAGCCCGAACTGCCAAGCCATGTCTTCCCTGGACCGGAAACAAGCATCCTGGGACCGGTTTCTGGCTATTCAGCCGTCATCAGCCAGGCTAGCTTGAATCCAGTGGCAAAGTGAGCAAGGGACCCACGTCTGGGCATACCCTGCCAACTTAGGGCGAACAAAGCGATACCAAAGGGGATGACGGACGGAGCGCCTGAGCTAATCAAACACTCACCCCCAGTCAACTGATCTGGGTTTAATCCATCATCATTCTTTAGCTCACTCCACCACCCCAGTTCAGACATGGCCATATGCAAATCAGTCTGACCCTGTGCCTCATGGGAACAGTCCAGCCCGAACTGCCAAGCCATGTCTTCCCTGGACCGGAAACAAGCATCCTGGGACCGGTTTCTGGCTATTCAGCCGTCATCAGCCAGGCTAGCTTGAATCCAGTGGCAAAGTGAGCAAGGGACCCACGTCTGGGCATACCCTGCCAACTTAGGGCGAACAAAGCGATACCAAAGGGGATGACGGACGGAGCGCCTGAGCTAATCAAACACTCACCCCCAGTCAACTGATCTGGGTTTAATCCATCATCATTCTTTAGCTCACTCCACCACCCCAGTTCAGACATGGCCATATGCAAATCAGTCTGACCCTGTGCCTCATGGGAACAGTCCAGCCCGAACTGCCAAGCCATGTCTTCCCTGGACCGGAAACAAGCATCCTGGGACCGGTTTCTGGCTATTCAGCCGTCATCAGCCAGGCTAGCTTGAATCCAGTGGCAAAGTGAGCAAGGGACCCACGTCTGGGCATACCCTGCCAACTTAGGGCGAACAAAGCGATACCAAAGGGGATGACGGACGGAGCGCCTGAGCTAATCAAACACTCACCCCCAGTCAACTGATCTGGGTTTAATCCATCATCATTCTTTAGCTCACTCCACCACCCCAGTTCAGACATGGCCATATGCAAATCAGTCTGACCCTGTGCCTCATGGGAACAGTCCAGCCCGAACTGCCAAGCCATGTCTTCCCTGGACCGGAAACAAGCATCCTGGGACCGGTTTCTGGCTATTCAGCCGTCATCAGCCAGGCTAGCTTGAATCCAGTGGCAAAGTGAGCAAGGGACCCACGTCTGGGCATACCCTGCCAACTTAGGGCGAACAAAGCGATACCAAAGGGGATGACGGACGGAGCGCCTGAGCTAATCAAACACTCACCCCCAGTCAACTGATCTGGGTTTAATCCATCATCATTCTTTAGCTCACTCCACCACCCCAGTTCAGACATGGCCATATGCAAATCAGTCTGACCCTGTGCCTCATGGGAACAGTCCAGCCCGAACTGCCAAGCCATGTCTTCCCTGGACCGGAAACAAGCATCCTGGGACCGGTTTCTGGCTATTCAGCCGTCATCAGCCAGGCTAGCTTGAATCCAGTGGCAAAGTGAGCAAGGGACCCACGTCTGGGCATACCCTGCCAACTTAGGGCGAACAAAGCGATACCAAAGGGGATGACGGACGGAGCGCCTGAGCTAATCAAACACTCACCCCCAGTCAACTGATCTGGGTTTAATCCATCATCATTCTTTAGCTCACTCCACCACCCCAGTTCAGACATGGCCATATGCAAATCAGTCTGACCCTGTGCCTCATGGGAACAGTCCAGCCCGAACTGCCAAGCCATGTCTTCCCTGGACCGGAAACAAGCATCCTGGGACCGGTTTCTGGCTATTCAGCCGTCATCAGCCAGGCTAGCTTGAATCCAGTGGCAAAGTGAGCAAGGGACCCACGTCTGGGCATACCCTGCCAACTTAGGGCGAACAAAGCGATACCAAAGGGGATGACGGACGGAGCGCCTGAGCTAATCAAACACTCACCCCCAGTCAACTGATCTGGGTTTAATCCATCATCATTCTTTAGCTCACTCCACCACCCCAGTTCAGACATGGCCATATGCAAATCAGTCTGACCCTGTGCCTCATGGGAACAGTCCAGCCCGAACTGCCAAGCCATGTCTTCCCTGGACCGGAAACAAGCATCCTGGGACCGGTTTCTGGCTATTCAGCCGTCATCAGCCAGGCTAGCTTGAATCCAGTGGCAAAGTGAGCAAGGGACCCACGTCTGGGCATACCCTGCCAACTTAGGGCGAACAAAGCGATACCAAAGGGGATGACGGACGGAGCGCCTGAGCTAATCAAACACTCACCCCCAGTCAACTGATCTGGGTTTAATCCATCATCATTCTTTAGCTCACTCCACCACCCCAGTTCAGACATGGCCATATGCAAATCAGTCTGACCCTGTGCCTCATGGGAACAGTCCAGCCCGAACTGCCAAGCCATGTCTTCCCTGGACCGGAAACAAGCATCCTGGGACCGGTTTCTGGCTATTCAGCCGTCATCAGCCAGGCTAGCTTGAATCCAGTGGCAAAGTGAGCAAGGGACCCACGTCTGGGCATACCCTGCCAACTTAGGGCGAACAAAGCGATACCAAAGGGGATGACGGACGGAGCGCCTGAGCTAATCAAACACTCACCCCCAGTCAACTGATCTGGGTTTAATCCATCATCATTCTTTAGCTCACTCCACCACCCCAGTTCAGACATGGCCATATGCAAATCAGTCTGACCCTGTGCCTCATGGGAACAGTCCAGCCCGAACTGCCAAGCCATGTCTTCCCTGGACCGGAAACAAGCATCCTGGGACCGGTTTCTGGCTATTCAGCCGTCATCAGCCAGGCTAGCTTGAATCCAGTGGCAAAGTGAGCAAGGGACCCACGTCTGGGCATACCCTGCCAACTTAGGGCGAACAAAGCGATACCAAAGGGGATGACGGACGGAGCGCCTGAGCTAATCAAACACTCACCCCCAGTCAACTGATCTGGGTTTAATCCATCATCATTCTTTAGCTCACTCCACCACCCCAGTTCAGACATGGCCATATGCAAATCAGTCTGACCCTGTGCCTCATGGGAACAGTCCAGCCCGAACTGCCAAGCCATGTCTTCCCTGGACCGGAAACAAGCATCCTGGGACCGGTTTCTGGCTATTCAGCCGTCATCAGCCAGGCTAGCTTGAATCCAGTGGCAAAGTGAGCAAGGGACCCACGTCTGGGCATACCCTGCCAACTTAGGGCGAACAAAGCGATACCAAAGGGGATGACGGACGGAGCGCCTGAGCTAATCAAACACTCACCCCCAGTCAACTGATCTGGGTTTAATCCATCATCATTCTTTAGCTCACTCCACCACCCCAGTTCAGACATGGCCATATGCAAATCAGTCTGACCCTGTGCCTCATGGGAACAGTCCAGCCCGAACTGCCAAGCCATGTCTTCCCTGGACCGGAAACAAGCATCCTGGGACCGGTTTCTGGCTATTCAGCCGTCATCAGCCAGGCTAGCTTGAATCCAGTGGCAAAGTGAGCAAGGGACCCACGTCTGGGCATACCCTGCCAACTTAGGGCGAACAAAGCGATACCAAAGGGGATGACGGACGGAGCGCCTGAGCTAATCAAACACTCACCCCCAGTCAACTGATCTGGGTTTAATCCATCATCATTCTTTAGCTCACTCCACCACCCCAGTTCAGACATGGCCATATGCAAATCAGTCTGACCCTGTGCCTCATGGGAACAGTCCAGCCCGAACTGCCAAGCCATGTCTTCCCTGGACCGGAAACAAGCATCCTGGGACCGGTTTCTGGCTATTCAGCCGTCATCAGCCAGGCTAGCTTGAATCCAGTGGCAAAGTGAGCAAGGGACCCACGTCTGGGCATACCCTGCCAACTTAGGGCGAACAAAGCGATACCAAAGGGGATGACGGACGGAGCGCCTGAGCTAATCAAACACTCACCCCCAGTCAACTGATCTGGGTTTAATCCATCATCATTCTTTAGCTCACTCCACCACCCCAGTTCAGACATGGCCATATGCAAATCAGTCTGACCCTGTGCCTCATGGGAACAGTCCAGCCCGAACTGCCAAGCCATGTCTTCCCTGGACCGGAAACAAGCATCCTGGGACCGGTTTCTGGCTATTCAGCCGTCATCAGCCAGGCTAGCTTGAATCCAGTGGCAAAGTGAGCAAGGGACCCACGTCTGGGCATACCCTGCCAACTTAGGGCGAACAAAGCGATACCAAAGGGGATGACGGACGGAGCGCCTGAGCTAATCAAACACTCACCCCCAGTCAACTGATCTGGGTTTAATCCATCATCATTCTTTAGCTCACTCCACCACCCCAGTTCAGACATGGCCATATGCAAATCAGTCTGACCCTGTGCCTCATGGGAACAGTCCAGCCCGAACTGCCAAGCCATGTCTTCCCTGGACCGGAAACAAGCATCCTGGGACCGGTTTCTGGCTATTCAGCCGTCATCAGCCAGGCTAGCTTGAATCCAGTGGCAAAGTGAGCAAGGGACCCACGTCTGGGCATACCCTGCCAACTTAGGGCGAACAAAGCGATACCAAAGGGGATGACGGACGGAGCGCCTGAGCTAATCAAACACTCACCCCCAGTCAACTGATCTGGGTTTAATCCATCATCATTCTTTAGCTCACTCCACCACCCCAGTTCAGACATGGCCATATGCAAATCAGTCTGACCCTGTGCCTCATGGGAACAGTCCAGCCCGAACTGCCAAGCCATGTCTTCCCTGGACCGGAAACAAGCATCCTGGGACCGGTTTCTGGCTATTCAGCCGTCATCAGCCAGGCTAGCTTGAATCCAGTGGCAAAGTGAGCAAGGGACCCACGTCTGGGCATACCCTGCCAACTTAGGGCGAACAAAGCGATACCAAAGGGGATGACGGACGGAGCGCCTGAGCTAATCAAACACTCACCCCCAGTCAACTGATCTGGGTTTAATCCATCATCATTCTTTAGCTCACTCCACCACCCCAGTTCAGACATGGCCATATGCAAATCAGTCTGACCCTGTGCCTCATGGGAACAGTCCAGCCCGAACTGCCAAGCCATGTCTTCCCTGGACCGGAAACAAGCATCCTGGGACCGGTTTCTGGCTATTCAGCCGTCATCAGCCAGGCTAGCTTGAATCCAGTGGCAAAGTGAGCAAGGGACCCACGTCTGGGCATACCCTGCCAACTTAGGGCGAACAAAGCGATACCAAAGGGGATGACGGACGGAGCGCCTGAGCTAATCAAACACTCACCCCCAGTCAACTGATCTGGGTTTAATCCATCATCATTCTTTAGCTCACTCCACCACCCCAGTTCAGACATGGCCATATGCAAATCAGTCTGACCCTGTGCCTCATGGGAACAGTCCAGCCCGAACTGCCAAGCCATGTCTTCCCTGGACCGGAAACAAGCATCCTGGGACCGGTTTCTGGCTATTCAGCCGTCATCAGCCAGGCTAGCTTGAATCCAGTGGCAAAGTGAGCAAGGGACCCACGTCTGGGCATACCCTGCCAACTTAGGGCGAACAAAGCGATACCAAAGGGGATGACGGACGGAGCGCCTGAGCTAATCAAACACTCACCCCCAGTCAACTGATCTGGGTTTAATCCATCATCATTCTTTAGCTCACTCCACCACCCCAGTTCAGACATGGCCATATGCAAATCAGTCTGACCCTGTGCCTCATGGGAACAGTCCAGCCCGAACTGCCAAGCCATGTCTTCCCTGGACCGGAAACAAGCATCCTGGGACCGGTTTCTGGCTATTCAGCCGTCATCAGCCAGGCTAGCTTGAATCCAGTGGCAAAGTGAGCAAGGGACCCACGTCTGGGCATACCCTGCCAACTTAGGGCGAACAAAGCGATACCAAAGGGGATGACGGACGGAGCGCCTGAGCTAATCAAACACTCACCCCCAGTCAACTGATCTGGGTTTAATCCATCATCATTCTTTAGCTCACTCCACCACCCCAGTTCAGACATGGCCATATGCAAATCAGTCTGACCCTGTGCCTCATGGGAACAGTCCAGCCCGAACTGCCAAGCCATGTCTTCCCTGGACCGGAAACAAGCATCCTGGGACCGGTTTCTGGCTATTCAGCCGTCATCAGCCAGGCTAGCTTGAATCCAGTGGCAAAGTGAGCAAGGGACCCACGTCTGGGCATACCCTGCCAACTTAGGGCGAACAAAGCGATACCAAAGGGGATGACGGACGGAGCGCCTGAGCTAATCAAACACTCACCCCCAGTCAACTGATCTGGGTTTAATCCATCATCATTCTTTAGCTCACTCCACCACCCCAGTTCAGACATGGCCATATGCAAATCAGTCTGACCCTGTGCCTCATGGGAACAGTCCAGCCCGAACTGCCAAGCCATGTCTTCCCTGGACCGGAAACAAGCATCCTGGGACCGGTTTCTGGCTATTCAGCCGTCATCAGCCAGGCTAGCTTGAATCCAGTGGCAAAGTGAGCAAGGGACCCACGTCTGGGCATACCCTGCCAACTTAGGGCGAACAAAGCGATACCAAAGGGGATGATGGACGGAGCGCCTGAGCTAATCAAACACTCACCCCCAGTCAACTGATCTGGGTTTAATCCATCATCATTCTTTAGCTCACTCCACCACCCCAGTTCAGACATGGCCATATGCAAATCAGTCTGACCCTGTGCCTCATGGGAACAGTCCAGCCCGAACTGCCAAGCCATGTCTTCCCTGGACCGGAAACAAGCATCCTGGGACCGGTTTCTGGCTATTCAGCCGTCATCAGCCAGGCTAGCTTGAATCCAGTGGCAAAGTGAGCAAGGGACCCACGTCTGGGCATACCCTGCCAACTTAGGGCGAACAAAGCGATACCAAAGGGGATGACGGACGGAGCGCCTGAGCTAATCAAACACTCACCCCCAGTCAACTGATCTGGGTTTAATCCATCATCATTCTTTAGCTCACTCCACCACCCCAGTTCAGACATGGCCATATGCAAATCAGTCTGACCCTGTGCCTCATGGGAACAGTCCAGCCCGAACTGCCAAGCCATGTCTTCCCTGGACCGGAAACAAGCATCCTGGGACCGGTTTCTGGCTATTCAGCCGTCATCAGCCAGGCTAGCTTGAATCCAGTGGCAAAGTGAGCAAGGGACCCACGTCTGGGCATACCCTGCCAACTTAGGGCGAACAAAGCGATACCAAAGGGGATGACGGACGGAGCGCCTGAGCTAATCAAACACTCACCCCCAGTCAACTGATCTGGGTTTAATCCATCATCATTCTTTAGCTCACTCCACCACCCCAGTTCAGACATTGCCATATGCAAATCAGTCTGACCCTGTGCCTCATGGGAACAGTCCAGCCCGAACTGCCAAGCCATGTCTTCCCTGGACCGGAAACAAGCATCCTGGGACCGGTTTCTGGCTATTCAGCCGTCATCAGCCAGGCTAGCTTGAATCCAGTGGCAAAGTGAGCAAGGGACCCACGTCTGGGCATACCCTGCCAACTTAGGGCGAACAAAGCGATACCAAAGGGGATGACGGACGGAGCGCCTGAGCTAATCAAACACTCACCCCCAGTCAACTGATCTGGGTTTAATCCATCATCATTCTTTAGCTCACTCCACCACCCCAGTTCAGACATGGCCATATGCAAATCAGTCTGACCCTGTGCCTCATGGGAACAGTCCAGCCCGAACTGCCAAGCCATGTCTTCCCTGGACCGGAAACAAGCATCCTGGGACCGGTTTCTGGCTATTCAGCCGTCATCAGCCAGGCTAGCTTGAATCCAGTGGCAAAGTGAGCAAGGGACCCACGTCTGGGCATACCCTGCCAACTTAGGGCGAACAAAGCGATACCAAAGGGGATGACGGACGGAGCGCCTGAGCTAATCAAACACTCACCCCCAGTCAACTGATCTGGGTTTAATCCATCATCATTCTTTAGCTCACTCCACCACCCCAGTTCAGACATGGCCATATGCAAATCAGTCTGACCCTGTGCCTCATGGGAACAGTCCAGCCCGAACTGCCAAGCCATGTCTTCCCTGGACCGGAAACAAGCATCCTGGGTCAAGACTGATTTGCATATGGCTGGGTCTGAACTGGGGTAGCAAAGTGAGCTAAAGAAAGATGATGGATTCAACCCAGATCTGTGACTGGGGGCGAGTGTCTGAAATTTCAGCGCTCCGTCCATCATCTCCTTGTGTTTGCTTTGTTCGCCCTAAGTTGGCAGGGTATGCCCAGACGTGGGTCCCTGGCTCACTTTGCCACTGGATTCAAGCTAGACTGGCTGATGAGGGGTGGTACCCCGAAACCGGTCCCAGGATACTTGATTCCGGTCCAGGGAAGACATGGCTTGGCAGTTCGGTCTGGACTGTTCCCATGAGGCACAGGGTCAAGACTGATTTGCATATAGCTATGTCTGAACTGGGGTGGCAAAGTGAGCTAAAGAATGATGATGGATTCAACGCAGATCTGTGACTGGGGGTGAGTGTTTGAAAAGTTTCAGCACTCCGTCCATTATCTCCTTGTGTTTGCTTTGTTCGCCCTAAGTTGGCAGGGTATGCCCAGACGTGGGTCCCTTGCTCACTTTGCCACTGGATTCAAGCTAGCCTGGCTGATGAGGGCTGTTAGCCCTGATCCAGCGCTAACAATAAAAATTCTTCTCCTATATGATTCGGTCATCCAGGTGCAACTATTCCTCCAACACACAAACTATATCCATATGACGGTGGGGCCCATAACACCGCATATACATTCACTTACTCATTTATTCCCTGGATTTCCTCAGTCCTTAACCTAGGAGAAAACGATTCGCTGGAAGGAGACGGGATACCTCTTTTTAACACGACATAATGTTTCTCATTGCTTTTAAGGTATTCCGCTCATTGGTTGATGGACCAACTAGTAGGAATCAGTTGATGGCGATTAAGACCAGCTCAATCACAATAAACTCTTTAACATTTTACCTTAATTATTGAGCTAAAGAATCACTGAGTCATTTGTTTAAAGAATAATAAAGTTTATGTAAAATTTCGAAGCAAGAAATAAGTTTAAGCTTAAAATTCAGATCATTACATTTATCATCATTATAAGAATAAATTGAAATTGCAATGCATACCTATTAGACGGAAAAATAAAGTTGTTACAGCAAGAACTCCAAAAGATCAATCTATCTGTCTTGGAAAAACTAATAGCTCTAAATGAAAAATCTATCAGGAGTAAAAAGGTTCTCCAAAAGCAGCATCTTATACTCAACTAGAAATATAAAATAGCAGCAGCAGCATCAGCTCGTCAGCATCAGCAACCGCAACTTCACCCATCTACAGCATCTCCGTCAACAGCAAACTAACTCTCCAGCATCTAACTCTCCAGCATCTAACCCCTCCCCACCCAGAGTATGTCTTCTTATACCCTAATTCTAGCTTACTGAATAAAAATGTTGCATCTCTATGGCGTGATTCTCTCTCATCGGTTCATTCAAGTCCATATACATTTTAATCAAACTTCCTTGTCTTAACCAGTTCTTTGTGGAATGTCCATGCTTGCATCGTTTCCCACAGTTCATGACATTGCTCATCCGTTTCGATCAGTCCAATTTGTATCTTTTTCTGATACTTTTTAGATTCAACAGTTCCGTCCATTTATTCAGTTTGACTTCTCACGCTTCTTGCTGATCATCTTGGTACACATTTGCTCAGAAAGGTCACAATAGCCTTGACCATACTTCCGTCTTAGGCTCTCAGCACGAACATGTGGTCATCCTTTTTCACAGCCTTTCTCCTCTACCACACGGCTTCTTGCTCATGCGTACTCTAGCAAATGGCGGCCATTTTATATCGCTGCTCAACAGGCCTAAGCGCACTATTTTCAAAGATAAACAAAATATTGTTAAAATAAAGAATAAAAACCCTTTCGTTTCCCTCCCATCTTTCTACGTACCCCAATTAGGTATTACCTAGCAAAAAGCAACATATAAAGCCGTCCCTTACTTACCATCGCTTTATTTTGCCACCACACGTTTTATTTTCAAAGCACAAATCATGCGTTTATTATTTTATTAGTACGCAAATATTACGTTTATGTTAGACACGTAAACAATTATAAGTTGATTAATGTGCACACAAAAATAGCGTGTTACCTTTAACTCTTTACATGTAACATACATTGTTGGTTATTTACTTAAACGAACATGTTTATTAATTATTTTACGAAAATTATTAGGAGGTTAAAATGTTTTCATTTATCCTGCTCCATCAGCCCGAAACCGGTCCCAGGATGCTTGATTCCGGTCCAGGGAAGACATGGCTTGGCAGTTCGGTCTGGACTGTTCCCATGAGGCACAGGGTCAAGACTGATTTGCATATAGCTATGTCTGAACTGGGGTGGCAAAGTGAGCTAAAGAATGATGATGGATTCAACCCAGATCTGTGACTGGGGGTGAGTGTTTGAAAAGTTTCAGCACTCCGTCCATTATCTCCTTGTGTTTGCCTTACTGCCACGCAGGGGCGGTGATTCATCGGTATCTTACTGCAGGGGAGGTGATGTCAGTTTCCTACTGTGCGGGGAGGTGATGCATCAGTTTCTTACTGTGGCCCCAGTGTTCTTGTAGACTTGGCGCCCTGGTGTGATGCGTGATGATCGGGGATGCGTCGGTTCTCGATGTGGCGGTGGCAACGGCGATACATTGGTTTCTCCAGCCGCCGTCCCGCGATGCGTTGGTTCTTGCAGCCACACAGCAGGGCCTGCGTCGGAATCAGTGTGGTGATCTCGGACTTCGGAGATTGGTGCAAGGCGATTTCTCGAGCCGCGAGCAGGCACTGCGTCTGTTTCTTCGGCGATGCATCAGAAACAGGTGCGGATGCGTCGCGTTTCTTGAAGTTGCATTTCTTTTCCAGCTCCCAACAGCAGGAATAGCCTCCAGAGGCCCAATACCTCAACAGGCACCTCTTGGCAGATCAGAACTCCCAGCAAGGAAGTTCAGGGGAGCTGGTGGTGAAGTCTTTCTGTCCCTGAGACTTCAGAACAGGAGGCAAGCTCTACTTCGAAAGCCCTTGGAGATCTTCCTCAAGCAGGAGGCACAGCACACTAGAAAGTCTTTATCCTCTCCTTGGCAGAAACAGCCACTGCAGGCAAACCCCAAACAGCACACAGCAAAGGGGCAGTACTTCTTCAATTTTCCCAGCTCTTCTCCTTGGTAGAGGTTCCTCTCGAATTCCAGAAGTAATCTAAAAGTCTGGCCCCACTTTTTATAGTCCATTTCTCTTTGTTCTCTGGTGTCAGAGAAGCTCTTTGCTCAGCCCAAACCAGTTCTGTCCTCTCTGTTGTAGCTGCCCGGCAGGAGGTGGAGACAACATTGTGGAAGGCAGACCAGGCCCATTCAGGTGAAAGGAAATCTCCTCCCCCTATTCTAAATCCAGCCCAGGTCTATTCAGCCCAGCCCTGACTCACCCTGTAAAGGCAGGACACACCTCCCCTCTCCCCCCCCAAGTGGCTGTTGAACAGAATGCACATCCCTAGCCCCTGTCACTCCACAGCCAGACAGTCAATACACAAAGCTAGCAGAGGCACAATGGATGGCTAAGCAAGAAAATACCCACTTTCTAAAAGTGTTATTTTCAAACCCAGCATATAAAAATCATCCTTACTAAAAGATGCATCTTTATATTCTGAGTTCACGCATACCAAACTCCACTTTCCTATCTTGTTCCCATGGGCAGTTATACTTATAAGATGTTATAAGTAAACTCCCCATTCTATCCTATAGGACAGATAGCCTTTCAAAAGTGAAAAAACGAAATTGGCAGTATTTCACTGTCAGGACATGCCACACACATCAGGACATATCCTACCTTTCACATACACTGCGCCCTGCCCGCAGGGATACCTTGGGCCTACCATAGGGGTGACTCTCATGTAAGAAAAGAGGTTAGGGCCTGGCAAGTGGGTGCACTTGCCATGTCGACATGGCAGTACTGAACTGCACACAGACACTGCAATGGCATATCTGAGAACCTTTTGCAATGCTGCTTGTGTGGGTGGCACAATCAGTGCTTCAGGCCCACTAGCAGCATTTGACTTACAGGCCCTGGGCACACATAGTGCACTGTACTAGCGACTTAGTAGTAAGTCAAACAAGCCCATCATGGAAATACCAATCCATAGTCACAATTTACAGAGGGAGCACTGGCACTTTGGCACTGATCAGCAGTGGCAAAGTGCCCAAAGCATCTAGACCAGCAAAAACGAAGTCCAACACACAGTAAAAAGACAGGAGGCAGAGGCACAAATACAGGGGAAAACAAAGCCAAGGATGCCAGGTCTAACAGTTCTAACAGCAGGCTGATTGCAGACAGGTTCTGCAACAGTATCCACAGCTCTTTTCCTTAACCCCTGGTCAGACTCCCTGGGGTACCCATGATGTGGACACTGGAGACAGCTTGCCTGTCAAAACTAAAATCTATCACCAGTCTGATCAAGTTAAGGAAAGCATCAAAGCTGAGGTCAGCAAGATGCTTGAGTTGGGGGTTATTGTGCCCTCTGAGAGTCCCTGGGCCAGCCCAGTGGTCCTAGTCCCCAAACCTCATCCACAGGGTGGAAAAAGAGAAATGAGGTTTGGTGTGGGCTACAGGGGCCTCAGTGCTGTCATAAAGACAGATGCACACCCCATCTCCAGAGCTGATGAATTGATAAATAGGTTTGGGGCTGCCAAATACTTTTAAACACCTTTGACTTAACTGCAGGGTACTGGCAGATTGGCATGGCCCTTGGCGCAAAAGAAAAGACAGCTTTCTCCATACCTGATGGGCACTTCCAGTTTACTGTGATGCCCTTTGGTCTAAAGAATGCCCCTGCAACCTTCCATAGGTGGGTGAATCAAGTCCTTGCAGGGTTGGAATACTTTAGTGCAGCTTATCTGGATGATATTGCTGTGTTTAGCTCTTTCTGGCAGGATCACCTGGTCCCCCTGGGGAAGGTTTTATAGGCCCTGCAAGCTGCAGGCTTAACTATCAAGGCATCCAAGTGCCAGATAACTGCTGTGTACCTGGGCCACTTTGTAGGTGGAGGCCAAGTCCAACCACTAAAACCCCAAATCCAGACAATTCTAGATTGGGAAGCTCCAACCACCCAGACCCAAGTCAGGGCATTCCTTGGCTTGACTGGGTACTTCAGGAGGTTTGTGAACAGATATGGATTCATTGTGACTCCCCTCACAGAATTACCTCAAACAAGATGCCCAAGAAAGTGAACTGGACAGTTGGCTGCCAAAATGCTTTTGACACCCTAAAAGAGGCAATGTGCTCAGCACCTCTTCTCAAGGCTCCAGATTACTCCAAGCAGTTCATTGTGCAGACTGATGCCTCTGAGCTAGGGATAGGAGCGGTCCTACCCCAGACCAATGATGATGGACAAGACCAACCTGTTGGTTTCATAAGCCAAAGGCTACTCCTCAGGGAGCAGCGTTGGAATGCCATTGAGAGGGAGGCCTTTGCTGTCGTTTGGTCCCTGAAGAAGCTGAGACCATACCTATTTGGTAATCACTTCCTGCTTCAAACTGACCACAGACCTCTCGGATGGCTAATGCAGATGAAAGGGGAAAATCCAAAACTTTTGAGGTGGTCCATCTCCCTACAGGGAATGGAGTTCACAATTGAAGATAGACCTGGGACTGTCCATGCCAGTGCATATGGCATGGCATGGGCAGTCCTGATTTTTCCACTTAGACAATGAAGACTCTCTAGGGAAAGGTTAGTCTCATCCTCTTTCATTGGGGGGGGGAGGGAGGGGAAGGCGGTTGTGTAGGAAGGTGCCCCTTTCGCATGGTTACCCCCCACTTTTTGCCTGACACCTGATGCACTTTTGACTTGGTGTGCCCTTGGTCCCTGCCAATCAGGTTCCCAGGGCCTGTGTTCTTTCCCAAAGTTGTACCTTGGTATCCACAATTGGCACATCTCTGGCCACAGGTAAGCCCCTTGTAAAAGGTACCATGAGTACCAAGGGCACTGTGACTAGGGAAGGCCTCTAAGGGCTGCAGCGCCTATTGTGCCAACCTTAGAGGGCCTGTACCTTAACACCCACGCACTGCCATTGCAGGTTGCGTGTTTTGGTGCAGATAAAAGTGAAGAGTCGGCATGACACACATTCCTGTGTGCCAATCCTGCAACCCACTGCCTGGGGCCTAGGCAAGTCACCCCTCTAGCAGGGTGATCTAGCCCCCAGGTGAGGGTAGAGTGGCATGAGCCCTGTACCCCTACAGTGTCTAAGTCCATTCTTAGACATTGTAAGTATAGTAAAGCCATAAGGTGTATATGGTCTGGAAATTGATCATTACAAACTCTACAGCTCCATAATGGCTTTACTAAAACCTGGGAAGTTTGGTAGCAAATTTCTCAGCACATTAAACCCACACTGATGCCAGTGTGGGATTTAATGTACAATGCACACTGAAGCCATCTAAGAGATGCCCCCTAAGAAACGACTAGCCCTAGTGTGGTTCCTGAAAGGCTACCTCCCATTTGCCACCACCAGACAAGTTTCTGGACCCCTGGGTAGAGAGCCTCCGCTCTCTGGGTCCAGAGACAAAGCCCATCCTGGGCAGAGGTGTCATGCCTCCTCCCCCATGATGGGTTGGGTCCATGAAAGGGAAAGCTTCAAAGGCCTGCCGCGTTTGTACGCTGTCCCTGCCTTTTGCTGCCCCCAGCAACTGGCTCCAACCGGTTCTGACCCCCACTTTGGGCGGGAGAATCGGTGGGAAAACCGATCTAGGGGGAGAGGTGTGCCCACCTTTGCCAACCGCATCCCTCAGGTGGGGGAGGCGAGGTGAAGCACACATCTCAGCTTGGAGATGAGGGGCCCAACCAATTAGGAAAAGGCTTATGCCCCCCTCCCACTGGAGGGTGGCAAAATAGGGGGTGTACTCACCCTAAGGAAGGGACCCATTAGTCCCGACCTACACACCCCTGTAATGCCCCTAAATTTAGTATTTAGGGGCGAAATCTGAACCTTGCCTCCTTAGATTCAAGGAAGAAAAAAGAAGGACCGAAGAGCCATGCTGACCCAGGAAGAAGAGGACACCTACTGCTTTGACCTCAACCCTACCGGCCTGTCCTGACTTCAACCTGCCTACAGTGAGAACCCTGGCGAGTCCAGCAGCCAGCAACCCCCAGAATCCGGAGGACCTGCCTGCACTCAGTCAGTCAATAATACTTTTATTTGATTTCGTTAAAAATCATAAAAGAATGGAAAAGACACATAATACAAAATGATTTAAAATGAAGATTTGTAAAATACGAGAGATAAAAACACAGTGAGGTCATATCCTCAATCATCATCAACGGTTAGGATAAGATATATTAAATTGTGTAATCAGTGCAATTTGTAAAAGGTACAAAACGGTTCAATAAGGAATAATGAAAAAATAGTGCCAGTGCAGATGGAATGTGTCCAGGCAGTTCGTATCAAAGCCACTCAAGTTAATTCGGTTTTTTTGTCCAATTCTTTGGCTGCCATTTTCCAAAATGTAATGGCTCTGCAGGACAGTTGGATCGACAGGCCTCCAAGGCATTGTATGACTGCAGCTCTGCATGACGTTATTTGTTTTTTCCTAAAAATCTTGCGAAGGACGATTTTTCGGGTTTCTAGTAGTGAGGGGCAAGTACATAGGAGGTGTAGTAGTGTCTCTTCTCCTTGTCCGCAGAGGCGGCATTCTTTTGTCGGCCATGTAAACTTCCATTTCGATGTCAAATCCTTAGTGGGGAATTACCCCAGCCTTAGCAGCGTCAGATAATGCTTTTTATAATGTGAGAAGTGTTCAGACAAATACGATTGGGGTTTCAGCGTCTGATAAGATTACTGCCCATGCATGATATTTCTTGGAAAAGGCTGTTTTATCCATTGACAACGAGATTCGTTTAGTTGCATTGTTCACAGCATTTTTGAATCCAGAGTAGGAGGTAATTGTATGCCAGGCCTCCTCGAGGTGTAGGTCCGAAAGAGATTCTTTTAGAACTGTAAAGATAGAATTGTTTAGCCTAGCTTGATTTTCAATCTCTTCCCAACAAAAGTGGGCTAAGGTATTGTCTTCTGCTTGCCTCATCCGCCAATAATATTTGGCCACCGCCCCTTGTCTGGCTGGTTTCTGGTTTTTGAGCCCATATTCCAATCGAATTTGTGCCTGAGAGATATATCGGGAGATTAAAAACAGGCTCTTAAAGAAACTCGATTGGGCTAGGTTTAGGGCGGCTGCATCTTTTGTGTTCAAAATTTCTGACCCATACGATATGGCGGGTATGAATTTTGCTGCAATTACCTTAAGCAGGTGACCAGTTGAGCAGCCTTTTAGCTTCTTCTGTAGGATTTTGAAGCCGAAGAGGAGTTGTTTGGCTTATATTTTTTTCCCTTGGTCCAGGTGTTGCTTGAAATTAAGGTTGTGATCGAGTTGAAACCCTAAATATTTGTACGAATCCACCTGGGATATTGGTTTCTCATCCAATTTCCAGGTGAATTTGCCTTTTGACCTTGTTTTATGATGTTTGGAAAAGCATAGCACCTTGGTTTTCTGAAGGTTTATCGTTAGTTGGGCAGAGGTGGTATAAGCTCCTAGTTGGGTCATCGATCGCTGCAGACGGATCGGTGTTTGGGCTAGGAGGACAATGTCGTCCGCGTATTGGAGGCTGGGGATTGGTGTTTTGCCCAGTTTTGGGGGGTCAGTTTGTACTAGTCGGAGATGCTTCTCAAGGTCGGCGGTATAGATGTTGAATAGACAGGGGGCCAGCACGCACCCCTGTTTTAACCCATTTGTTGTTGGAATCTTGTTTGTTATGCTGCGCCCGTCTCCTTTCCTTATTTGAACCCACGTATGTGAGTAAAGGTTAATTACCGCCTCCAGAAGTTTAGTTGGTTCCCCCCAACTTTGCATTTTGGCCCATAGCTTAGCTCTCGGTACTTTATCAAACGCCGCTTTGAGGTCAATAAAGCACGCGTACAGGGTACTGGATTTTGCATAAGCTTGATTAACTAGAAGGGTGGCAGCGGAGATGTTTGTAAGGGTGCCCATTCCTGCCCGAAATCCGGTTTGCGTGTTTGGCATCAAGTTTGTTCGGCTAACCCAGTCCTCTAAATCTACCAGCAGATTCGAAGCATACATTTTTGCCTCAACATCGATTAATGCTATCATTCTATAATTGCCAGGATCTGAACGTGAGCCCGATTTGTATATGGGATTTAAGATACTTCCTCGCCAGGAGTCAGGGATCGTGGCAGATGCTAAAGCGTATGTGAAGAGCGGGGTGAGGATGCCAGACCAGAATGAAGGGTCATGCCGGAATAGGGCATTTGGCAAGCCGTTGGGCCCTGGAGCTCCCTCAGGAATTAAGTTTTTTATGATTTTGAGAACCTGTTCTTGTGAAATCTGCGGGGAGAATTCTGATGGTTCTAACTTGGATATATCGTGGGCTATTCCTGCAACCCCTTTCCCTGTTGGCATTCCATGGTTTATAACGCCTGAGGATGGAATAGCGTTATATGTAAGTTCAATATGGGCTCTCCAGGTGTCCTCCATTATGTCCGAGTTGAAATGCCGGTTCTTGCCATTTGATAGCTGGTTGATGACTTCCCAGAAGAGTTTGGAGTCTCTTTGTTTACTGGCATGGAGGAGTTTCGCCCAAAGAAGTTCTCTGAAATCTTTCTTAGCCACCTTGATGTCCCTTTTTAGGTCTTCTCTTGTTTTTGATATTAGGGAGAGGATGTCCTGGGAGGGTTCTGAACCCTGGATTCGAAGTTGTCTTAGATATTTATTAAGTTGTTTTTTTTGTTTCCTTAGGCTGTTGGTGAACCACGCTGCCCCTGGTGATCTTCCTACTTTACGGCCATTACCCTGTCTTGAGAATTCATTGTTTAGATCGTGAGTAAAGGATACCCAAGCCTTTATACACGATGATTCAACATTGAAACTCTCCAAGAGGGTAGTGCATGTGCCCATGATGTCACCAATGGTTTCCTTTTTCCAAGTGAGTCGTTTTAAGTTATAGCATTGCGTTGGTAGGGACATCACGTTGTCTTTTATTGATTTTACCGTGCTTATGAACAAAGTGAATGTTTGGGGATGGTGATCACTTTCTGCCCTTTCTTTTATTTGGAAGTTCGAAATGTGAGGGAGAATGTCATGATCCGTAAGTGTATAATCAATAATTGAGCCTGTTTTTTGTGTAACCCTTGTATATGCTGGGGGCTCTTAGACGGACCTCGTCCATTTAGCACACACATTGAGAGTTCTTCCATCAGGGACGCACATCTGTTGCCATGTGTATCACGTCGTTTGCTGGATTGTGAGTGGCCTATTGTACTTTCTTTCCTGCCATATAGTAGGTTCATATTGAAATCTCCTGACAGAATGATGTTGGCGTGTGGATGAGCAAGTTTAAGAGTGGCTAATGTTGCTGTTAGATTCTCAATTCTTGACCTCTTTTGTTTAGATGCAGGGTGGATATAGACGTTCAATATTAGCAGGCTAAGAAAGGGCGAGACAACTAATTTGATACTTGACAGCCAAGTCGAGTCAAGGTCCAATTCGGAGACATGCCATGCGATGTCAGTCGAGACAAAAATAGAGAGGCCTCCTTTAGCTCTTCCATATTTTGAGTCACTCTTGGCCGGATTGAGATATTCTTTATATCCTACAATTGGTGAAGGATTTGTCTGCCATGTCTCTTGGAGAAGAAGTAGATCGTGCTGTGTAATGAATTCCATAAAATTGGGATCTTCTAATTTTGTGCTTAGGCCATTCACATTGCAGGAGCAGATGTTACAACCGTGGTCTGGATTTGATGCTTTGGTTGGATTTGTTCATGCCATTCCGTGGCTGGTTCCGGTTGGATTCGTCTGCCTGTAACCCGGAGGCTTAACTGCTTCAGGGTGAGCAAAGGTGATGGTTATTTTCCTCGCGGTTTGGTCTGTGCCATTGATTGGGCTATGATGATCCGGGCCTTTCGCACCTCTTAGCATGCCCTCTGATGGGTTAAGTTGTTGTAGCGGGCTTGGATAACGGGGGGGGGGGGAACAAGCTTTTTTATCTCTATGCCCCATTTAGCGAATGAATCCTGCTGCTGCCAGATCTGCTCGGTGATGGAGTTGTCGAAAAAAGTTGCTGTAGTCATTTCATGACCGGTTGAATCGGGGTTTAGTCTTAACTCTTTGCTTTCTATATTACGGGTATCAATGTGGCTCAAAGAAGGAAGTGCTTTAAATAGTTTTAGTAGTACACTTCTGTTGAGGATGTCATGAGTTCCCCTCGAGACGTAGTGGGGGATAAAGTCCAGCTTATTGTTGTTGTCGAAAACATCCAGCCCTCGTTCGGTGTCTGGGCTCTTTTCGATTTCTTTGACAACCGCGATTCGCCCCGAGTAGATCGGGCAAAGTTTCAGAACGTTACATGTATTGTTTTGTAAATGTATATCATTGTTCTTTGCAGAGATAGCTGCACTGTTTCCCAGGCAGTAACTATTTGTTGTTTCAAGGTTACTCCTCTCCTCTCTGTCATCCACCTTGGGCAAGGTGGCCTCCTTCGAGCTAGTTGTGATGGATTCTATCATATTACACCCTGGTGTGGGTGTGGTTTTCATAGTTTGTGTAGCCTGGGTTGTTAGGTACCATTTCGTTTCCTTTACGGAGGGCTTGCATATACTGTATACATTTACTGGTGGCGGTTGTTCCGTTATATGTTGATTATGACTATTTGGGGCAATGGGCTGATTGGTTGATGGGGTCGGGTGATCCTCAATACTAGCGTCCTTCGTGATTGTTGGCGTGACGTTGTCTTCGCTTTGAGTCCCATCTTGCTCAATCGTGGCGCTGGTTGCGTTCGGTGCCTGTCTAGTTTTTTTGCCATTTCTGGCCTTTCTCAAGCGTTTTCTCTCCCGCTTGGATAATAAAGTTGTTACTTTTGATTGCCTTGCAGTTGGCTGGTTGCAGTGATCAATGGGTGGAGTGGCCAAGGCACCTGTGTTGCCAGATACTCTTGATAGTCGTGGTGTATTTGTGCTTGCCTGTGTTTGAGCGGAATTGGTCCCCATTACTCTTGCATTTTGCCCCCTGAGAGGGCTAGGGCGTGCCTGATCCTCATCCCTCAATGTTTCTTTAGCTTTCTCGGCTGATAATGTGGTCTTAGATGAGACGTCCCTGGTGACCCCCAATAGTTCGGTCATTAGAGTTGGGACTACAGCTAGTTGATCTCTTATTTGAGTGCAGTGGCAATGACACATTTGGTAAGTTGTTTCCCGGTCTAGCTGCACCCTCATGATCATCTCATTAAAGTTTTGCAACTTTTGTTCCACCCCCTGAACGTGGGTGGCTAGGGTGTTTAAAAGGTCAACTTGGGTGTCTAACTTATCTGCATGGTAAATCATGGCTTGACCAATGGTATCCATGGTGTTTAGCAAGTGCAGCCAGACTGCGGATGATGGTGAACTGACTGGTCCTGCTAGGGGTGAGCTGACTCGTTGTTCCTGAAGGAGTTGAAGATCCGGGGATGGATAGTCCAGTGAACCCGGAATCTCACTTGATTGTTCCTTTTTTTGTGAGAGTGGCATCATAGGAGAATTTTCAGGGTTTTTAAATTTAAAATGCATGTCATCGTGTTGGTTGAAAAACAGGAGTTCCTGACCGGGTTGGTGGATCTTTTCCAATGAAAGAAGTGGCGAGGCAAATTGATCGTGCTTATTAGTGTTTACTTTAACGGAATCCGAGTCATCTGCAAGTAGGACCACCGGCGACATGTGTGTGTTTCCAAAAAGACTAAGGATATTTAAACTAGTCTGATGTGTTGGGTCACCCTCGTTGTAACCGTTGTGACCGAGTAAAGATTGTTGTTGCTGTGGCGGTTGTGATTCTGAAGAGAGCGGATGGCAGTGAATTAGTGCCTCAATGGCTTTGAGGTTATGACTTTGGCCGCTTTCTGAAGGATGAAGAGCTTTGGTCGTTAGAAATTGCGAGCCTTGGACTTCTCTATTTATCGCGTGCTGGGAATCTAGTCCCGTTTCCCGAAGTACTTCCGTTTCGTTCTTATGGCTCTTGCTGCTTCTTTCATAGGAAGGACTCATGTCGACTTCGCTTTGAAAGTCAGTAATGTCGTTGCTAGGATTGGTATGTTTGGGGCCTTCGAAGTCATTACGGTCCTGGTTTTTCTTGGTGGTTTTTGTGGCCACTTTAAAAAAAATCAGTAATCAGCACCCGTTTACTGCTGTTTGGGCATGAATAGTGCCTGGTAGGTGCTGATAGAATGCCTTTCTTGCCTCCTTCATGAGTGACGTGTGGGGCTGACTCTGTGACTTTTTTGCTGGTAGTTAACTTAGCACTTGCCATTCCTGAGGTTACTGGGGTAACTGTGGTTAAAGCTTCCAACACATGCCGCATGTCGCTGTTTGTTTGCCTCGGCCCTGTTTGGATCGTTCCCCCCGGCGTGATTCCGGGTGAGTTGCGGGTATACTCCATGACCAACGCCGGGGGTCCCTCCTTTTCCATCTCTTTTTTGGAATTAGCTGACGTTTTTTTGTCTTTCTTCTCCCCTCCTCTCGTTTTTCCAGACCTCATACCGAGTTATTGCCCACCCGCCTGGCGAGATTGGGCCACTGGAACGGAGAATTTGGGGGTGAGTTGGAACTATTAACTATTGACAAGTGGCAGTTTTCGTTTTCGTTTTCACTTGAAAGACTTGGTATGTTGTTGGATTGATCAGTCGATTAAATAAGAATTAAGTATTGGTTTCAGCCTGTCCGTCCTATGATCTTGGAGCAGTGATCGGGCAATGAAGAGGAAGCACTACAATGGTGGCAGGGTAAAGACGAGGGGCATTGATGGTTAAAGGCGGTTGGGGGCCATCTACCTGACCCCTGAGGTAGATGGCGTCTGTCTAACTGGTGGCGGCGATGGCCGAAATTCCCTAGGAAAGTGACAGTGCTGGGGCGGCGTGTGTGCGTGCGCGATCGGGGTGGCGGGGATAGCGCAGGAACAGCGCTAGACAGGGAGACGCGAGGTTGAGAGCAGGGCACGCTGGGTTGCCGCAAACCGCACCCAACCTAGTTGGGCCGCTTCCGCGGACACACCCGGGCACTTCACTCTGCGGCCTCTGCTAAGGGGGGCCGCGCTCTCTCTCTCCCTCTCCCTCACGCACTGCTTGTTCTCACCACGTCACGCCACACGTTGCACCGCCTTTCCTGGTTTTTTTTTGTAATATTTCACGGGATAGTTCGTGGGGCCCTCCACAGAGAACGGTGCAGCCCGGCGGCCCCGCCACTCCAACTCCCGCTCCGGCTTAGGCTCTGGATTCTGGAGAGCAGCTCCGTACTTGCACCCGACACCCGGCTCCCGGCTCCTCGCTGGTCTCGCAGGATCAGTCAGTCAGTCTCCATGCGGGGGTGGAGAGGCAAAGACCAGCAAAGTTCAGCAGAAGCTACGGGGGCAGGCAGCAACTCGGCATGCCGGTGGTGCACAGAGGCACAAAGGTACAAAGGAACAAAGCTTGGCAAAATCAGCGGGAACTGCGGGAGGCAGCGGGAAGCAGCGGCGCAGCGAGGCAGCAACTCAGTGTCCTCCTCGCACACTCGCTCACTGCGGCCGGCCGGCGGTCAATGCAAAAACCTGCACTCATCTAACAGACTCTGTCTCTGGTGAGCACCGGATTTGCTCAAGCCAAGACTCATCCACAGAATCCGGAACCAGGTGGCCTAGCGATCCTGCACCACTCCGCACCCGATGCCCACGGCCCGAGAGTTGCCCAACACCACGAGGAGATCTCCCCAGCAATCCAGATCTGGGATCTGGTGATCCCCAACGTCTCTCAAGCTCCAAGATGACGCGTGCAGCCTCAACCTGAAGGGTCTCTCCGACCCCAACCGAAGCTGGTAAGTGATCCCGACGCCAAAGGACACTCCTGCACCCGATGCCCCACGGCCTGGGGTGGCCCAACGGATGGTGTCCAGGCATCCCCCAAGATCCCAACTTACCTCTCCAGCCGGTGGTCGCCTCCAGGAAGTCTCCCTGCCCAAGCCTGCAACGTCTTTTCCGAACAGAAGACCTCCATTGACATCCACTGGGTCCCCGACCGCATATTGGCACACTGCACCCGGCCGTCCCTGTGCCGCTGGTAGTGCAAATCCTGTGCTGATTGTTGACCCCTGCAGTGCTGATCTTAACCCCAGGAGCTTTGCTCCCACACCCAAGTGGCCTGCTCATGAGCAGTCCCTGACCAAAGGCCCCCTTAGCCCCATTGGCTAACATTGGGCCCCTGCACTCTGCAACCGGCCGCCCCAGTGCCATTGCTGGTGCAACTTGAGTGCCAACCTAGACCTTGGGGAACCTTGGTCCTAACCCCCAAAACTCCCACTTATGAGTCGAATACTTACCCGTGAAACCGATAACCATTTTTCTCCCATAGGATCCAATGTTATGTGTTTTTGTTCCTAAAATGTTCTGTTGAACTGATGCTTTGTATGGAGAAAATGTAACTACACTGCAAATCCTAAAAAGTCGGACTTACAGTGTATTGTGAGACCCCAGGCGTGGTATCTAGGCATACCACTCCAAGTAGTCGATGTAACCTAAAAGTAATCCAAAAGTATTCCAAAAGTAATTACTGTGTAATTTAAACTGCCCTTTGAACCAATACAAACCTGTAACGATTGCAGATTCAACCACAACTGCATTTCCTTGTAAAGTCTCGCATTTGAGATTATTTACTTACCTGTGCCAAGTCCTGCTTGGTTCTAAAAATGAAACATAAGTATACATTTTTTTATACTTACCTAATTGTCCTGGATTCAGTCAATCAATCAATCAATCACGGCATTTATAGAGCGCGCTACTCACCCGGGAGGGTCTCAAGGCGCTGGGGGAGGGGGTAAGTTACTGCTCGAACAGCCAGGTCTTGAGCTGCTTCCTGAAGGAGAGATGGTCCTGGGTTCGCCGAAGGTGAGTGGGGAGGGAGTTCCAGGTCTTGGCTGCCAGGTAGGAGAAGGATCTTCCTCCGGCGGTGGTTCTGCGGATGCGTGGTACGGTGGCGAGGGCGTGGCTGGTTGATCGTAGCTGGCGTGTGGGCGTGTAGAAGGTCATGCGGTCGTTGAGGTACTTTGGGCCCAGGTCGTGGAGGGCCTTGTGTGCGTGGGTGAGGAGTCTGAACGTGATTCTCTTGCTGACGGGGAGCCAGTGCAGGTCTTTCAGGTGTCCGGTGATGTGGCTGTGTCGGGGGATGTCCAGGATGAGTCGTGCGGAGGCGTTCTGGATGCGCTGGAGTCTTTTTGAAGTTTGGCTGTGGTTCCGGCGTAGAGGGTGTTCCCATAGTCCAGTCGGCTGGTGACGAGTGCCTGGGTGACGGTCTTCCTGGTTTCAGTGGGGATCCATCTGAAGATCTTGCGGAGCATGCGCAGGGTGTTGAAGCATGAAGATGAGACGGCGTTGACTTGTCTGGTCATCGACAGGGAGGAGTCCAGGATGAAGCCCAGGTTGCGTGCGTGGTCCGTTGGCTTGGGCGCGGTGCCCGGGGCCGGGGGCCACCAGGAGTCGTCCCAGGCGGAGGGTGATGAGCCCAGGATGAGGACTTCCGTCTTGTCTGAGTTCAGTTTAAGGCGGCTGTTCCTCATCCAGTCGGCGACGTCTCTCATCCCGTCGTGTAGGTTGGCTCTGGCGGTGGTGGGGTCGTTGGTGAGGGAGAGGATCAGCTGGGTGTCGTCGGGCGTAGGAGATGATGTTGAGGTTGTGTCGGCGTGCGATGGCTGCGAGGGGGCTCATGTAGACGTTGAAGAGGGTTGGGCTGAGTGAGGATCCTTGTGGAACGCCGCAGATGACTTCGGTGGCTTCGGATCTGAACGGGGGGAGGCGGACTCTCTGGGTTCTTCCGGCGAGGAACGAGATGATCCATTCCAGTGCTTTCTCTCGGATTCCGATGTTGCTGAGGCGCTTCACTAGGGTGCGGTGGCAGACGGTGTCGAACGCCGCGGAGAGGTCCAAGAGGATGAGGGCAGCTGTTTCCCCGTTGTCGGTTAGGGTTCTGATGTCGTCGGTGGCTGCGATAAGGGCGGTCTCGGTGCTGTGGTTGGCCCGAAATCCGGACTGCGAGGGGTCGAGGGATCCGTTCGTCTCGAGGAAGGCGGCAAGCTGTCTGTTGACGGTCTTCTCGATGACTTTGGCCGGAAACGGAAGGAGCGAGATGGGACGGTAGTTCTTGAGGTCGGTGGGGTCCGCCGTTGGTTTCTTCAGGAGGGCGGTAAGCTCGGCGTGCTTCCAGCTCTCCGGGAAGGTGGCGGTGTGGAAGGAGGAGTTGATGATGTCCCGGAGATGGGGTGCGATGGTGGCGTCGGCTTTGTTGAAGACGTGGTGTGGGCAGGGGTCGGTTGGTGATCCGGAGTGGATGGAGTTCATCGTGCGGGTGGTGTCTTCGGTGCTGATTGGGGTCCAGTTGCAGAGGGTGGTGGTGGCGGGCGTTGGTTCGGCGGTAGGGTGCGTTGTTTGTGCGTCGAAGCTGTTATGTATGTCGGTGATCTTGCGGTGGAAGAACGTGGAGAGTGAGTTGCAGAGGTCTTGCGAGGGGTGATGTCGTTGTTTCCGGCGCTGGGGTTGGAGAACTCTTTGACGATGCTGAAAAGTTCCTTGCTGTCATGGGCGTTGTTGTCCAGTCGTTCTTTGAGTGCCGACTTCTTGGTGGCACGGATCAGCTGGTGGTGTTTGCGGGTGGCGTGCTTGAGGGCGGTCCTGTTGTCTGTGGTCTGGTCGAGTCGCCAGGTTTTCTCGAGAGTGCGGCAGTTCTTCTTGGATTCCTTGAGTTCGTTGGTGAACCAAGGGGTTTTCTTGCTTCCGGGTCTGCTGGGAGGGTTTTTAGTGGTGCGAGGTCGTCGGCGCAGGCGGTCAGCCACTTGGCGAGGTTGCTGGCTGCTTCGTTTGGGTCCGTTGTGTTGGTGGGTGTGTTCTGGCTGAGGGAGGCGGTGAGCTGCTCGGCGGTGATCTTGCTCCAGCTCCGGCGGGGAGCCTGTTGTGGGTGGTGGTGGGTCGCAGTCTTTCTGAAGCTGAAGTGGACGCAGCTGTGGTCGGTCCAGTGGAGTCCGGTGGCGTGGCTGAAGGAGATGTGCTTGCTGGACGAGAAGACGGGGTCAAGCGTGTGGCCGGCGTAGTGGGTGGGCGTGTTCACCAGTTGCTTGAGTCCGAGGTTGGCGAGGTTGTCCAGCAGGGCGGTGGTGTTTCTGTCGTTGTTGTTCTCCAGGTGGAAGTTGAGGTCCCCTAGGAGGATGTAGTCGGCGGAGGGCATGGCGTGCGGGCTGATGAAGTCTGCGATGTCTTCGCTGAATAGTGTGCGTGGTCCCGGGGGTCTGTAGATGAGGGTGCCTCGGAGGGTGGTCTTGGGGTCAGTGTGTATCTGGAAGTGTAGGTGTTCGGCGGCGGTGAAGGTCTCGTCGGAGTTAGTCGTGATGCGGATGGTGTTCTTGTGTACGATGGCGATGCCTCCTCCCGTCTGGTTGACGCGGTCCCTCCGGGTGATCTTGTATCCGTCCGGGATGGCTATGGCGATGTCGGGCGCTGAGGAGGCGTTCATCCAGGTTTCGGTGAGGAAGGCGATGTCCGGTGCTGTTGCGTCGAGCAGGTCCCAGAGTTCCACGGCGTGCCTGTGGACGGAGCGGGTGTTCAGCAGGATGCATTTCAGGTGGTTGCTGCTGGTGCTCGACTTGGCGGAGGTGGTGCACGTCCGGGGGCAGGTGAATCGGCAGGTTTGGCAGGTGAAGGGTCCGTGGGTGCGTCTCGGTGAGGCTCGGTAGCAGGCAGGGTTCCGGCCGGCATTGAGTGCGGTGAGTGTGGCGGCGTCGTAGGTCCGTCGAGTGGTGTTGCATCGGTGGGATCCAGGGGTTCTGGCGCTGGGCGCGGTCCAGTCGCGGACGGGCGCAGACGGGCTTGCCTTAGGCGCACGTCCGCTGCGCGGCCGCGCAGCGGCCGCCATTTATGGGGAGGTGGGAGGGAGGAGCAGCTGGGAGGCGGGAGGCAGGGGCAGCGAATGGGCAGTCAGGGGGGCGGGGCCGCAGGGGACGCAGCGGCGGGAATGGCGAGAGGCAGCGGGGGCACAGAAAGGAAATGGGGGGGAAAGCAGACAAAATCACGGGCACAACGACAATGGGGCAGCGAGGGGCACAAAAAGGAAAAAGGGGAGAGAGCAGACAAAATCACGGGCACAACGACAATGGGGCAGCGAGGGGCACAAAAAGGAAAAAGGGGAGAGAGCAGACAAAATCACGGGCACAACGACAATGGGGCAGCGAGGGGCACAAAAAGGAAAAAGGGGAGAGAGCAGACAAAATCACGGGCACAACGACAATGGGGCAGCGAGGGGCACAAAAAGGAAAAAGGGGAGAGAGCAGACAAAATCACGGGCACAACTACAATGGGGCAGCGAGGGGCACAAAAAGGAAAAAGGGAGAGAGCAGACAAAATCACGGGCACAACGACAATGGGGCAGCGAGGGGCACAAAAAGGAAAAAGGGGAGAGAGCAGACAAAATCACGGGCACAACGACAATGGGGCAACGAGGGGCACAAAAAGGAAAAAGGGGAGAGAGCAGACAAAATCACGGGCACAACGACAATGGGGCAGCGAGGGGCACAAAAAGGAAAAAGGGGAGAGAGCAGACAAAATCACGGGCACAACGACAATGGGGCAGCGAGGGGCACAAAAAGGAAAAAGGGGAGAGAGCAGACAAAATCACGGGCACAACGACAATGGGGCAGCGAGGGGCACAAAAAGGAAAAAGGGGAGAGAGCAGACAAAATCACGGGCACAACGACAATGGGGCAGCGAGGGGCACAAAAAGGAAAAAGGGGAGAGAGCAGACAAAATCACGGGCACAACGACAATGGGGCAGCGAGGGGCACAAAAAGGAAAAAGGGGAGAGAGCAGACAAAATCACGGGCACAACGACAATGGGGCAGCGAGGGGCACAAAAAGGAAAAAGGGGAGAGAGCAGACAAAATCACGGGCACAACGAAAATGGGGCAGCGAGGGGCACAAAAAGGAAAAAGGGGAGAGAGCAGACAAAATCACGGGCACAACGACAATGGGGCAGCGAGGGGCACAAAAAGGAAAAGGGAGACAAGCAGAAAAACGGGCACCGGGGCCACAAGCGGAGGGCGATCTTACCTGCAGAAGCAGCGGGCAGACAACACAGGCGGAGCTGTGTGGTGGGGGAGCGACCTACCTGGCAAGGTCAAGGGTCGCTCTCCTCACCGCGCAGCGGCCGCCATTTATGGGGAGGTGGGAGGGAGGAGCAGCTGGGAGGCGGGAGGCAGGGGCAGCGAATGGGCAGTCAGGGGGGCGGGGCCGCAGGGGACGCAGCGGCGGGAATGGCGAGAGGCAGCGGAGGCACAGAAAGGAAATGGGGGGGAAAGCAGACAAAATCACGGGCACAACGACAATGGGGCAGCGAGGGGCACAAAAAGGAAAAAGGGGAGAGAGCAGACAAAATCACGGGCACAACGACAATGGGGCAGCGAGGGGCACAAAAAGGAAAAAGGGGAGAGAGCAGACAAAATCACGGGCACAACGACAATGGGGCAGCGAGGGGCACAAAAAGGAAAAAGGGGAGAGAGCAGACAAAATCACGGGCACAACGACAATGGGGCAGCGAGGGGCACAAAAAGGAAAAAGGGGAGAGAGCAGACAAAATCACGGGCACAACGACAATGGGGCAGCGAGGGGCACAAAAAGGAAAAAGGGGAGAGAGCAGACAAAATCACGGGCACAACGACAATGGGGCAGCGAGGGGCACAAAAAGGAAAAAGGGGAGAGAGCAGACAAAATCACGGGCACAACGACAATGGGGCAGCGAGGGGCACAAAAAGGAAAAAGGGGAGAGAGCAGACAAAATCACGGGCACAACGACAATGGGGCAGCGAGGGGCACAAAAAGGAAAAAGGGGAGAGAGCAGACAAAATCACGGGCACAACGACAATGGGGCAGCGAGGGCACAAAAAGGAAAAGGGGAGACAAGCAGAAAAACGGGCACCGGGGCCACAAGCGGAGGGCGATCTTACCTGCAGAAGCAGCGGGCAGACAACACAGGCGGAGCTGTGTGGTGGGGAGCGACCTACCTGGCAAGGTCAAGGTCTCTGAGTGTGTGCCATCATTCTTGATTAAGTGAATACAATAAATGCTTAACACACCCTCTAGATAAGCCTAACTGCTCACCCTCACTACCACAAAGAGAGCTGTTAGCACTTACCTAATTAGCCTCTGCTATACCTCTGGGGGCTCCCTGGACTCTGTGGACACTATACCTTACTTTGGTATAGTATATACTCAGCCAGCTTCTTACATAAAGCATTTAAATAAAGAGGTGCATGGTGGAAATCACTGTTTTGGCACGCTTGCACCAGTGGATGGGACACCCACCACGGACTGGAACACATTGTTGGCACTGCAGACCAAGTCGTATAAGATGTCACTGTGAATGGCAATAGGGATACCACACCACAACCTGGCTCTTGTATTAATGCCCAAGCGCATGATATGCAATATTGGGAAGGCAATATTTGGAAGTCAATCGGACATTGCAGGAGAGGAACTGTAACAACCTGCTTTGAGACCGGTTATTGGAGGCAAAGGACTTACATTATACTTAGATGCGAGTTATGTGTGCACTGTTTTTAGGTCGAGCATTCGAGACCTCTTGTATATACTTTAGTATATACTTATTATATACTTATATGTGTATGTACTATGTGGGCTCTGGAGATCAGCCCTAGGACTTGTCTGCTTCCGCTAAGGGACTTTTTTTCCTGTTCAACTACCTCTATTTAACTGTCTTGAAAGAAAACGACCAGCAGAGGTCAGTAAAATACCAGAATCGCTTTCTGCTGAGAGACTTTCTTTTTTAAATTTCTTTGGCAACTGCCTCTATTTAACTTTCTTGATAGAAAACGACCAGCAGAGGTCAGTAAAATACCAGAATCACTTTAGCATTCTCTAGATTCCAGTCCATAGAAATTGTCTTCCACGAGCACCCGTAGACAATAATATTTTTTTCAAATCTTGTATTTTCAGTGATATGACTACCGAAGGCCCTGATTTTATATTAAAAACAGAGCTTTGGACTACACCATTTTCCGCTGAAAGGCAATATTTCTCTCCATGTGTTCCCATACCTGGCGTGTCACACAGTTTGGTGCTTACTTTCCCTCCATGTTAAAGAACAGTAGATGTTTCAGCACCCAGGCTAATGTGCTGCATAGCTAAATACATATAAGGTCCCAAAGGCGAGACCGATTGCATTGCAAATGCTTGTTCTATGATATGACCACATGTATGGCTCTGAAACACAATAATATGTGACTGTTTGATGGTTCATTACCCTGACACCCTAACAAATGCTGTCATTCACATTGATATCTGAATTTCATTGTAGAATGGTGTTTTTGCTGAATTCTATAATAAAGAGCTATAATAAACAAGCATTTGCAATGCAATAGGTCTCACATTTGTGAGAGTTAGAGCTAATGGTGTTGTAAATGACAATGTGTTTTACCTATGTATTTTAGTTTGGAGTGTAGTGGATATATGAACAGAGACGCAGCTGCAGCACTGTGTAGAGGATAAAAAAAACGAAGAAGTGCCACAGTGACCAGAGAAGCAGCTGCAGCACTGTTTAGAGGACAGCGAATGAGGAATTACCACTGGGACCAGAGAAGCAGCTAGCAGTACTGGTCTAGAGGACTAGCAATGAGGAATTACCAACGGGACCAAAGAAGCATGAAGCAGCACTGCCTAGAGGACTAAGAATGAAGAATTACCACTGTGACCAGAGACAAAGCTGCAGTACTGGTTAGAGGACTTACAATGAGGAATTACCGACGGGACCAGAGTAGCAGCCAGCAGCACTGTCTAGAGACTTAGAATGAGGAATTACCACTGGGACGAGAGAAGCAGCTAGCAGCACTGTCTAGAGGACTAAAACTGAGGAATTACCACTGTGACCAGAGACAGATGCCCATACACTGGACACATGCAAAAACAACAATTGATGGACAGAATGCAGAACAATGTCATACATTCACCCCAGTACAGAGATCTGGGCCTAAATCCATCGTTTTTTTGCTCACCATGCCATTCCAGTTTGAACCCAGCCATATGCAAATCAGTCTTGACCCTGTGCCTCATGGGAACAGTCCAGACCGAACTGCCAAGCCATGTCTTCCCTGGACCGGAATCAAGCATCCTAGGACCGGTTTCGGGGTTTCACCCCTCTTCAGCCAGGATAGCTTGATTCCAGTGGCATGGAGAGCACGGGACCCACGTCTGGGCATACCCGTCCCACTCGGGGTGACAAATGCAAAAACAACAGTTGATGGACAGAATGCAGAACAATGTCATACATTCACCCCAGTACAGAGATCTGGGCCTAAATCCATCGTTTTTTTGCTCACCATGCCATTCCAGTTTGAACCCAGCCATATGCAAATCAGTCTTGACCCTGTGCCTCATGGGAACAGTCCAGACCGAACTGCCAAGCCATGTCTTCCCTGGACCGGAATCAAGCATCCTAGGACCGGTTTTGAGGTTTCACCCCTCTTCAGCCAGGATAGCTTGATTCCAGTGGCATGGAGAGCACGGGGCCCACGTCTGGGCATACCCGTCCCACTCGGGGTGACAAATGCAAAAACAACAATTGATGGACAGAATGCAGAACAATGTCATACATTCACCCCAGTACAGAGATCTGGGCCTAAATCCATCGTTTTTTTGCTCACCATGCCATTCCAGTTTGAACCCAGCCATATGCAATTCAGTCTTGACCCTGTGCCTCATGGGAACAGTCCAGACCGAACTGCCAAGCCATGTCTTCCCTGGACCGGAATCAAGCATCCTAGGACCGGTTTCGGGGTTTCACCCCTCTTCAGCCAGGATAGCTTGATTCCAGTGGCATGGAGAGCACGGGACCCACATCTGGGCATACCCGTCCCACTCGGGGTGACAAATGCAAAAACAACAATTGATGGACAGAATGCAGAACAATGTCATACATTCACCCTAGTACAGAGATCTGGGCCTAAATCCATCGTTTTTTGCTCACCATGCCATTCCAGTTTGAACCCAGCCATATGCAATTCAGTCTTGACCCTGTGCCTCATGGGAACAGTCCAGACCGAACTGCCAAGCCATGTCTTCCCTGGACCGGAATCAAGCATCCTAGGACCGGTTTCGGGGTTTCACCCTCTTCAGCCAGGATAGCTTGATTCCAGTGGCATGGAGAGCACGGGACCCACGTCTGGGCATACCCGTCCCACTCGGGGTGACAAATGCAAAAACAACAGTTGATGGACAGAATGCAGAACAATGTCATACATTCACCCCAGTACAGAGATCTGGGCCTAAATCCATCGTTTTTTTGCTCACCATGCCATTCCAGTTTGAACCCAGCCATATGCAGCATTCCGTCCATCATTTGTTTGCTGTAACACTTTTCGCCCTAAGTGGGATGGGTATGCCCAGACGTGGGTCCCTTGCTCACTGTGCCACTGGATTCAAGCTAGCCTGGCTGAAGAAGGGTGACATACCCTGAAACCGGTCCCAGGATGCTTGTTTCCGGTCCAGGGAGGACCTGGCCTGGCAGTTCGGTCTGGACTGTTCCCATGGGGCACAGGGTGAAGACTGATTTGCATATGGCTGGCTCCAAACTGGGGTGGCGTAGTGGGCAAAAGAACGATGGATTTAACCCAGATCTTTTGACTGGGGGAGAATGTTTGCATTGTCAGCATTCCGTCCATCATTTGTTTGCTGTAACACTTTTCGCCCTAAGTGGGATGGGTATGCCCAGACGTGGGTCCCTTGCTCACTGTGCCACTGGATTCAAGCTAGCCTGGCTGAAGAAGGGTGACATACCCTGAAACCGGTCCCAGGATGCTTGTTTCCGGTCCAGGGAGGACCTGGCCTGGCAGTTCGGTCTGGACTGTTCCCATGGGGCACAGGGTCAAGACTGATTTGCATATGGCTGGCTCCAAACTGGTGTGGCGTAGTGGGCAAAAGAACGATGGATTTAACCCAGATCTTTTGACTGGGGAGAATGTTTGCATTGTCAGCATTCCGTCCATCATTTGTTTGCTGTAACACTTTTCGCCCTAAGTGGGATGGGTATGCCCAGACGTGGGTCCCTTGCTCACTGTGCCACTGGATTCAAGCTAGCCTGGCTGAAGAAGGGTGACATACCCTGAAACCGGTCCCAGGATGCTTGTTTCCGGTCCAGGGAGGACCTGGCCTGGCAGTTCGGTCTGGACTGTTCCCATGGGGCACAGGGTCAAGACTGATTTGCATATGGCTGGCTCCAAACTGGGGTGGCGTAGTGGGCAAAAGAACGATGGATTTAACCCAGATCTTTTGACTGGGGAGAATGTTTGCATTGTCAGCATTCCGTCCATCATTTGTTTGCTGTAACACTTTTCGCCCTAAGTGGGATGGGTATGCCCAGACGTGGGTCCCTTGCTCACTGTGCCACTGGATTCAAGCTAGCCTGGCTGAAGAAGGGTGACATACCCTGAAACCGGTCCCAGGATGCTTGTTTCCGGTCCAGGGAGGACCTGGCCTGGCTGTTCGGTCTGGACTGTTCCCATGGGGCACAGGGTCAAGACTGATTTGCATATGGCTGGCTCCAAACTGAGGTGGCGTAGTGGGCAAAAGAACGATGGATTTAACCCAGATCTTTTGACTGGGGGAGAATGTTTGCATTGTCAGCATTCCGTCCATCATTTGTTTGCTGTAACACTTTTCGCCCTAAGTGGGATGGGTATACCCAGACGTGGGTCCCTTGCTCACTGTGCCATTGGATTCAAGCTAGCCTGGCTGAAGAAGGGTGACATACCCTGAAACCGGTCCCAGGATGCTTGTTTCCGGTCCAGGGAGGACCTGGCCTGGCAGTTCGGTCTGGACTGTTCCCATGGGGCACAGGGTCAAGACTGATTTGCATATGGCTGGCTCCAAACTGGGGTGGCGTAGTGGGCAAAAGAACAATGGATTTAACCCAGATCTTTTGACTGGGGGAGAATGTTTGCATTGTCAGCATTCCGTTCATCATTTGTTTGCTGTAACACTTTTCGCCCTAAGTGGGATGGGTATGCCCAGACGTGGGTCCCTTGCTCACTGTGAGACTGGATTCAAGCTAGCCTGGCTGAAGAAGGGTGACATACCCTGAAACCGGTCCCAGGATGTTTGTTTCCGGTCCAGGGAGGACCTGGACTGGAAGTTCGGTCTGGACTGTTCCCATGGGACACAGGGTCAAGACTGATTTGCATATGGCTGGCTCCAAACTGGGGTGGCGTAATGGGCAAAAGAACGATGGATTTAACCCAGATCTTTTGACTGGGGGAGAATGTTTGCATTGTCAGCATTCCGTCCATCAATTGTTTGCTGTAACACTTTTCGCCCTAAGTGGGATGGGTATGCCCAGACGTGGGTCCCTTGCTCACTGTGCCACTGGATTCAAGCTAGCCTGGCTGAAGAAGGGTGACATACCCTGTAACCGGTCCCAGGATGCTTGTTTCCGGTCCAGGGAGGACCTGGCCTGGCAGTTCGGTCTGGACTGTTCCCATGGGGCACAGGGTCAAGACTGATTTGCATACGGCTGGCTCCAAACTGGGGTGGCGTAGTGGGCAAAAGAACGATGGATTTAACCCAGATCTTTTGACTGGGGGAGAATGTTTGCATTGTCAGCATTCCGTCCATCATTTGTTTGCTGTAACACTTTTCGCCCTAAGTGGGATGGGTATGCCCAGACGTGGATCCCTTGCTCACTGTGCCACTGGATTCAAGCTAGCCTGGCTGAAGAAGGGTGACATACCCTGAAACCGGTCCCAGGATGCTTGTTTCCGGTCCAGGGAGGACCTGGCCTGGCAGTTCGGTCTGGACTGTTCCCATGGGGCACAGGGTCAAGACTGATTTGCATATGGCTGGCTCCAAACTGGGGTGGCGTAGTGGGCAAAAGAACGATGGATTTAACCCAGATCTTTTGACTGGGGGAGAATGTTTGCATTGTCAGCATTCCGTCCATCATTTGTTTGCTGTAACACTTTTCGCCCTAAGTGGGATGGGTATGCCCAGACGTGGGTCCCTTGCTCACTGTGCCACTGGATTCAAGCTAGCCTGGCTGAAGAAGGGTGACATACCCTGAAACCGGTCCCAGGATGCTTGTTTCCGGTCCAGGGAGGACCTGGCCTGGCAGTTCGGTCTGGACTGTTCCCATGGGGCACAGGGTCAAGACTGATTTGCATATGGCTGGCTCCAAACTGGGGTGGCGTAGTGGGCAAAAGAACGATGGATTTAACCCAGATCTTTTGACTGGTGGAGAATGTTTGCATTGTCAGCATTCCGTCCATCATTTGTTTGCTGTAACACTTTTCGCCCTAAGTGGGATGGGTATGCCCAGACGTGGGTCCCTTGCTCACTGTGCCACTGTATTCAAGCTAGCCTGGCTGAAGACGGGTGACATACCTTGAAACCGGTCCCAGGATGCTTGTTTCCGGTCCAGGGAGGACCTGGCCTGGCAGTTCGGTCTGGACTGTTCCCATGGGGCACAGGGTCAAGACTGATTTGCATATGGCTGGCTCCAAACTGGGGTGGCGTAGTGGGCAAAAGAACGATGGATTTAACCCAGATCTTTTGACTGGGGGAGAATGTTTGCATTGTCAGCATTCCGTCCATCATTTGTTTGCTGTAACACTTTTCGCCCTAAGTGGGATGGGTATGCCCAGACGTGGGTCCCTTGCTCACTGTGCCACTGGATTCAAGCTAGCCTGGCTGAAGAAGGGTGACATACCCTGAAACCGGTCCCAGGATGCTTGTTTCCGGTCCAGGGAGGACCTGGCCTGGCAGTTCGGTCTGGACTGTTCCCATGGGGCACAGGGTCAAGACTGATTTGCATATGGCTGGCTCCAAACTGGGGTGGCGTAGTGGGCAAAAGAACGATGGATTTAACCCAGATCTTTTGACTGGTGGAGAATGTTTGCATTGTCAGCATTCCGTCCATCATTTGTTTGCTGTAACACTTTTCGCCCTAAGTGGGATGGGTATGCCCAGACGTGGGTCCCTTGCTCACTGTGCCACTGGATTCAAGCTAGCCTGGCTGAAGAAGGGTGACATACCCTGAAACCGGTCCCAGGATGCTTGTTTCCGGTCCAGGGAGGACCTGGCCTGGCAGTTCGGTCTGGACTGTTCCCATGGGGCACAGGGTCAAGACTGATTTGCATATGGCTGGCTCCAAACTGGGGTGGCGTAGTGGGCAAAAGAACGATGGATTTAACCCAGATCTTTTGACTGGGGGAGAATGTTTGCATTGTCAGCATTCCGTCCATCATTTGTTTGCTGTAACACTTTTCGCCCTAAGTGGGATGGGTATGCCCAGACGTGGGTCCCTTGCTCACTGTGCCACTGGATTCAAGCTAGCCTGGCTGAAGAAGGGTGACATACCCTGAAACCGGTCCCAGGATGCTTGTTTCCGGTCCAGGGAGGACCTGGCCTGGCAGTTCGGTCTGGACTGTTCCCATGGGGCACAGGGTCAAGACTGATTTGCATATGGCTGGCTCCAAACTGGGGTGGCGTAGTGGGCAAAAGAACTATGGATTTAACCCAGATCTTTTGACTGGTGGAGAATGTTTGCATTGTCAGCATTCCGTCCATCATTTGTTTGCTGTAACACTTTTCGCCCTAAGTGGGATGGGTATGCCCAGACGTGGGTCCCTTGCTCACTGTGCCACTGTATTCAAGCTAGCCTGGCTGAAGACGGGTGACATACCTTGAAATCGGTCCCAGGATGCTTGTTTCCGGTCCAGGGAGGACCTGGCCTGGCAGTTCAGTCTGGACTGTTCCCATGGGGCACAGGGTCAAGACTGATTTGCATATGGCTGGCTCCAAACTGGGGTGGCGTAGTGGGCAAAAGAACGATGGATTTAACCCAGATCTTTTGACTGGGGGAGAATGTTTGCATTGTCAGCATTCCGTCCATCATTTGTTTGCTGTAACACTTTTCGCCCTAAGTGGGATGGGTATGCCCAGACGTGGGTCCCTTGCTCACTGTGCCACTGGATTCAAGCTAGCCTGGCTGAAGAAGGGTGACATACCCTGAAACCGGTCCCAGGATGCTTGTTTCCGGTCCAGGGAGGACCTGGCCTGGCAGTTCGGTCTGGACTGTTCCCATGGGGCACAGGGTCAAGACTGATTTGCATATGGCTGGCTCCAAACTGGGGTGGCGTAGTGGGCAAAAGAACGATGGATTTAACCCAGATCTTTTGACTGGTGGAGAATGTTTGCATTGTCAGCATTCCGTCCATCATTTGTTTGCTGTAACACTTTTCGCCCTAAGTGGGATGGGTATGCCCAGACGTGGGTCCCTTGCTCACTGTGCCACTGTATTCAAGCTAGCCTGGCTGAAGACGGGTGACATACCTTGAAACCGGTCCCAGGATGCTTGTTTCCGGTCCAGGGAGGACCTGGCCTGGCAGTTTGGTCTGGACTGTTCCCATGGGGCACAGGGTCAAGACTGATTTGCATATGGCTGGCTCCAAACTGGGGTGGCGTAGTGGGCAAAAGAACGATGGATTTAACCCAGATCTTTTGACTGGGGGAGAATGTTTGCATTGTCAGCATTCCGTCCATCATTTGTTTGCTGTAACACTTTTCGCCCTAAGTGGGATGGGTATGCCCAGACGTGGGTCCCTTGCTTACTGTGCCACTGGATTCAAGCTAGCCTGGCTGAAGAAGGGTGACATACCCTGAAACCGGTCCCAGGATGCTTGTTTCCGGTCCAGGGAGGACCTGGCCTGGCAGTTCGGTCTGGACTGTTCCCATGGGGCACAGGGTCAAGACTGATTTGCATATGGCTGGCTCCAAACTGGGGTGGCGTAGTGGGCAAAAGAACGATGGATTTAACCCAGATCTTTTGACTGGGGGAGAATGTTTGCATTGTCAGCATTCCGTCCATCATTTGTTTGCTGTAACACTTTTCGCCCTAAGTGGGTTGGGTATGCCCAGACGTGGGTCCCTTGCTCACTGTGCCACTGGATTCAAGCTAGCCTGGCTGAAGAAGGGTGACATACCCTGAAACCGGTCCCAGGATGCTTGTTTCCGGTCCAGGGAGGACCTGGCCTGGCAGTTCGGTCTGGACTGTTCCCATGGGGCACAGGGTCAAGACTGATTTGCATATGGCTGGCTCCAAACTGGGGTGGCGTAGTGGGCAAAAGAACGATGGATTTAACCCAGATCTTTTGACTGGTGGAGAATGTTTGCATTGTCAGCATTCCGTCCATCATTTGTTTGCTGTAACACTTTTCGCCCTAAGTGGGATGGGTATGCCCAGACGTGGGTCCCTTGCTCACTGTGCCACTGTATTCAAGCTAGCCTGGCTGAAGACGGGTGACATACCTTGAAACCGGTCCCAGGATGCTTGTTTCCGGTCCAGGGAGGACCTTGCCTGGCAGTTCGGTCTGGACTGTTCCCATGGGGCACAGGGTCAAGACTGATTTGCATATGGCTGGCTCCAAACTGGGGTGGCGTAGTGGGCAAAAGAACGATGGATTTAACCCAGATCTTTTGACTGGGGGAGAATGTTTGCATTGTCAGCATTCCGTCCATCATTTGTTTGCTGTAACACTTTTCGCCCTAAGTGGGATGGGTATGCCCAGACGTGGGTCCCTTGCTCACTGTGCCACTGGATTCAAGCTAGCCTGGCTGAAGAAGGGTGACATACCCTGAAACCGGTCCCAGGATGCTTGTTTCCGGTCCAGGGAGGACCTGGCCTGGCAGTTCGGTCTGGACTGTTCCCATGGGGCACAGGGTCAAGACTGATTTGCATATGGCTGGCTCCAAACTGGGGTGGCGTAGTGGGCAAAAGAACGATGGATTTAACCCAGATCTTTTGACTGGGGGAGAATGTTTGCATTGTCAGCATTCCGTCCATCATTTGTTTGCTGTAACACTTTTCGCCCTAAGTGGGATGGGTATGCCCAGACGTGGGTCCCTTGCTCACTGTGCCACTGTATTCAAGCTAGCCTGGCTGAAGACGGGTGACATACCCTGAAACCGGTCCCAGGATGCTTGTTTCCGGTCCAGGGAGGACCTGGCCTGGCAGTTCGGTCTGGACTGTTCCCATGGGGCACAGGGTCAAGACTGATTTGCATATGGCTGGCTCCAAACTGGGGTGGCGTAGTGGGCAAAAGAACGATGGATTTAACCCAGATCTTTTGACTGGGGAGAATGTTTGCATTGTCAGCATTCCGTCCATCATTTGTTTGCTGTAACACTTTTCGCCCTAAGTGGGATGGGTATGCCCAGACATGGGTCCCTTGCTCACTGTGCCACTGGATTCAAGCTAGCCTGGCTGAAGAAGGGTGACATACCCTGAAACAGGTCCCAGGATGCTTGTTTCCGGTCCAGGGAGGACCTGGCCTGGCAGTTCGGTCTGGACTGTTCCCATGGGGCACAGGGTCAAGACTGATTTGCATATGGCTGGCTCCAAACTGGGGTGGCGTAGTGGGCAAAAGAACGATGGATTTAACCCAGATCTTTTGACTGGTGGAGAATGTTTGCATTGTCAGCATTCCGTCCATCATTTGTTTGCTGTAACACTTTTCGCCCTAAGTGGGATGGGTATGCCCAGACGTGGGTCCCTTGCTCACTGTGCCACTGGATTCAAGCTAGCCTGGCTGAAGAAGGGTGACATACCCTGAAACCGGTCCCAGGATGCTTGTTTCCGGTCCAGGGAGGACCTGGCCTGGCAGTTCGGTCTGGACTGTTCCCATGGGGCACAGGGTCAAGACTGATTTGCATATGGCTGGCTCCAAACTGGGGTGGCGTAGTGGGCAAAAGAACGATGGATTTAACCCAGATCTTTTGACTGGGAGAGAATGTTTGCATTGTCAGCATTCCGTCCATCATTTGTTTGCTGTAACACTTTTCGCCCTAAGTGGGATGGGTATGCCCAGACGTGGGTCCCTTGCTCACTGTGCCACTGGATTCAAGCTAGCCTGGCTGAAGAAGGGTGACATACCCTGAAACCGGTCCCAGGATGCTTGTTTCCGGTCCAGGGAGGACCTGGCCTGGCAGTTCGGTCTGGACTGTTCCCATGGGGCGCAGGGTCAAGACTGATTTGCATATGGCTGGCTCCAAACTGGGGTGGCGTAGTGGGTAAAAGAACGATGGATTTAACCCAGATCTTTTGACTGGGGGAGAATGTTTGCATTGTCAGCATTCCGTCCATCATTTGTTTGCTGTAACACTTTTCGCCCTAAGTGGGATGGGTATGCCCAGACGTGGGTCCCTTGCTCACAGTGCCACTGGATTCAAGCTAGCCTGGCTGAAGAAGGGTGACATACCCTGAAACCGGTCCCAGGATGCTTGTTTCCGGTCCAGGGAGGACCTGGCCTGGCAGTTCGGTCTGGACTGTTCCCATGGGGCACAGGGTGAAGACTGATTTGCATATGGCTGGCTCCAAACTGGGCTGGCTTAGTGGGCAAAAGAACGATGGATTTAACCCAGATCTTTTGACTGGGGGAGAATGTTTGCATTGTCAGCATTCCATCCATCATTTGTTTGCCGTACACTGGACACAGCATGCATCATAGAGCAGCGCTGCTCGGCATGACAATTAAACTCCCTCTTTTAGTCATGTATTTAGCTGCGCACATAACTTTTATGTCTTTGTGCGCCGCGCTTTCTATTTAGTACGACGCCCTCTTTTATTTATTTATTTAGCTGTGTGCCACTGGGAAAGGCGACAGAGAAGCTGTTTAAAATTGCATAATCCCAACACTGTCAGTGGCTGGTTTACTGTGAGGGTTTTACCGGTGATGGCATTAATGTCGGCAAAGCCTTTGTCTTCTCCCTGTAAACGAGGTGGTGAAACACAGAAAGGGTGGACAGGGCATCCATCAATTCACTGCGGATGTCCCCTTACCTCCTTCCTCTGAACGAGGCCTTTAATCTCTTAGCACTACATGTGGTCATGGAGTTTATTCATTGCTCCTTTAATGATGGGTCAGAAGAGGTCAAAATTATGGAGGAAATGCATAAAGCTAATGTCATCCGTAATGAGTCTTTGACAATGAGCCGTTTTTTTTATCTGTCCAAACTGTTAGTCACCATTTTTCTTTTCCATTAACCTGCTTTTCTTTCCAGGCATTAATAGTGACAAAGGAAGCCAAAAGTATCCGTGATTTTCTTAGCTTCACTTGTGATCTTTACAATGGTTAATGTTGTTTTCACTTATGTTTGAAATTTTAAATTTGTATTCCTACATAAATTGATTCGGAGTCTGCCCATGATTTGGCAGGCTCGGAATAATCCTAGTGAGAAAGAGATAATGCACAAGAAAGATGGACAAAGTAAACCCAGTGCTACAGCTAAGTATAGTGCACTGGGCTCTTTTCAGTTTAAAAAGGCGTTAGAGAAGTAAGGTGAGAAGTAGTGTAGCATTTCCATAGAGTCCATCAGTAGACTGTACCTCTAAAATTGTGTGTTCTGCTTTGGAAGGAGTAAGGAACGCGATCCATAAATACCAAAGCAATGCCATAGACAAGCACACTCATGGGAAAGGTTAACGACATGCAAGTGTCTATGGTATATTTTGTAGATAAGGTATAGGAAGAAATGAGGTACAAGAAAAATAGCAGCAACTAGAAGTCAAAATATTGTATTTGTCAGAGAACGATTTAGGAAAGTAGGAATTTCAGTAACAAATGTGTTCATTTTGCATTTTGCGCTAGGTAGCAATAAACATTCTTTCTTCAGTGGCAAAAAGCTCAGTGAGGTGAACATGACTTTTATGAATACAAGTTTTATGTTAATATACTCGGCGCAGAAAAGCTAAAATTCTGCTCCGTCTTTTTGAATATATCCATGGGTTTGTGTTTATACTTGTCTTTCTATTCATGTGTGGCGATCTGACACTCTAGCTGAGGGTCATGATGACAAAAAATAAATAAATATATAATAGCTAATGCTTCAAAAACAGTCAGTACACAGCTTAGATAACATGCAAAGTACCCACACACAAATGTTTTAAACAAAGCAGAACCAGAAATGCATCACGGATATAAACGAGCACACCATTTTTGAATGAAATTTTACTAAAATATAACTCCCACACATGCACACAACAAAAAAGAATGCATACACAGATGTACACATATAGAACACGTCTGACATGTTAAGCACACATATACACACTGTGACGGCAAAACACCATAAATGCCTGCTGCGCTCAAAAACAGAATACACACAGTCTGATCAGAAATACACACACCTTTCCCATGTACAGAAAAGACCCACACACGCCATAAACATTCACTCTAAAAGAAACACATGCACACACAGAACACACAGCACTAGCACATGATCTTACTTCGGTCAGCTCTTCTTTAAGCTCAGGCTGCTCGTTTTTCGTGAACATATGGGCTCGTGGGTATGGCAGAGGCCCTTCCCTAACAGCGCGCGCCATTACATGTGCATTTCACTTCCCTCCTGCAGGAGATGACAGTGGATAGCACAGCGCAGGGTTAAGTTTCTTTTTAAAACATTTTGGTTCCCGGAAAGACATGCAAGGGTGAAATGTGGAGACCCATTGCAAAACGAATGTTGCTTGTCATTTTTAAAAGTGACATTAAAGACAATCATTTTGAAATGTACGTTTTGTTCTGCCTGAGTCTTGGTATGTTGAATTGTGGTGGGAGGCCAGCATCGCTGCTGTAGGCTGCCATGTTGAGAGTAGAGTACAGGGACGCCACAGAAGATATGCAGTGGCAGGAAGTGCATCGGCCGCGCTGCTGCTGCTTTTTAGGTCTCGCCTAGGCAGCGCATGCGCTGTCTCGTCGAGAGATGCTGTATACAGTATGGTGGGGGAAGCTCCGCCCACTTTCCTCCTAGCTTTACCTATCTTTTTGATTGGCCGAAATCTTAAATGCTGCATTGTGATTGGTTTTCGGCAAGTTAGTCCCGCCTCCTGACGACCATGTCGTCATTTTTCTCCTTCCATGGCTATCAGCCCCTTTACTTTAAAAACTCTTTTGTTCCCCTGCCTCCCCCCGTTCCCTCACGCAGTCCGTGACTTCTCTGCCCACGAACCCCCACCACCCCCCCCCCCCCCCAACTCCCGTTCGTGCCTTTTTGGACGCCCGCACTTTTGTTTACAATGCAATAGGGCTCTCATAAACACGAGTCCTATTGGATTTGTAAATGCTTGTTTGAACCTGGGATTGGCTGAGTGCATTCGCACTCTATTTTGCCTGTCTTGCCCAGAACACATGCGCAATACAGACTGTAGCAATCACAGCACACGGACAGCGGGACGGGAGGCCAGGTTTCTGCCCAGACCAGCCCTCTCATCGGAGCATGCACATCCCTTGGAGCCCCCACCCCGAGTGAAAACATCGACTGTCTGTCTGCTTTCTGTGGACGCGTAGTGTATGCAGGCCGGTGGGGCAGAAGGGACCCCACTGCATATCAAGAAGGGTGCCCCACCCCCTGTGAATACTCTGCCTTTCTCCTGTGCCCGCGCTCGTTGTCTCAGCATTCCCCCTGCGGGGCTTCATGCCTAAGCGCCTCACCGCCTAAATGCCTCCCGGGTTAGACCAGAGGGGATGAATGTGGGCACAGTGCTCCAGGCAGCGCAGGGGCCAACAAGTGCCAAGTAGCAGACTGGGAGGCCATGAGACAGCGGAGACAGCGGAGGCAGCAGGGGCCTGAGGCAGCGGAGGGCGGAGGCCGGAGGCAGCGATTCTTCAGTGGCTCTGCTCGGTGAGCAGGGCAACGTTGGTGTCAGCTTCCTGGAGCCTTCCCCCGGGGGCCAGCACTCAGTGCCTTGACCGCCTACTGCCTAAGTAAGCTGCAGTGTGGCACTATGGCATTGGGCCGACTCGCCAACTCACCGACAATGAGTCCAAGTTGGGCCCCTCTTCTCCGACCACAAACCTCCCCCTCCTGCATCTATGATTCAAGTCACAGGGGGAGAGCAGTAACAGCGCAGCGGCGGATTTCAGCTCCACGTTTAGTTTTGGCTTCAGGCCACGCCCACTCACAAGTCGGAATATATTTAATCTTTATTTAATAATTTTACTATATTGTATTGTCTTTTATGGTTTATATATATACAAAATCAAGTTTGAGTTGGCTTGAGTATGTTCATTCATGCATAATACGACCTAGAAAGTTCGGGGCCAGGGGCCGTAGCTCTCCCTTCCATAAGCGTTTGTAGCTACTGAAGACAATTTTGGAAGGGATACTATATCACAGTGATGACGAAAACAGGGATTGACTGACAGCCTTTATGGGTGGTTTACCCACATATCCACCCACTTGAGAAGGCAGGACAGTGTAGAGGCATGTCAGACTGGCTACGGTGATAACAAACATATCGCCTGTAGAAGTCACACGAGAGAATTGTTTCTTTAACCACTTAACCGCGGCGCGAATTCCACCGCGGTGCGGCAGTTTAAAAGAGTGGGCGGGGCCGCGTCGGCCAACGGACGTGCGCAGCACTAGCGAGGTAGTGCTCGCGACGGCCGTTGGCCGACGGAAGCACGGAAGGGGTTAAGGCTAGGATACATATCCCAGAAACATGTACTCTGCACTTCGAGGTTTTGCAGCTTCTGCATATGGATGAAAACGTCTGTAAGCTCAAAATCTTTCTGTCATGTTGCTGCCCTGCTGGAGGTAGAATTATGCCATACGAGGGAAGTAAGATGAAGCTTCTGTGCGTAGTGTATGCAGGCCGGTGGGGCAGAAGGGACCCCACTGCATATAAAAAAGGGTGCCCCACCCCCTGTGAATACTTTGCATTTACAGGAGTCATGTGCGGGGCACGGTGCAAGGAGAGTGGCAGAACTGATGTCCCTGGCACTATTCTAACCCGTATTGTAATTTCACCCCCTCCCCCCGGCCCTATGTAAACAAGGGTGTCCTCCTCCTGTGAATATACTGCATTTACAGGTGTCCTGTGCGGGGGCACGGTGCAGGGTGGCTGGCAGAACTGCTGCCCTAGTACTATACTCACCCGCATTATAATATCAACTCCCCCCAGGCCCCAGTATAAACACATGAGAATTCTGAAAACTTGAGAGCAACGTACACGGAAGCACACTGTGCCATTCTCACACAGAGACACATAAGCAAGGGGGCATAGTGTCTCATCATTAGGTGCCTGTAGGTACCAGAGATCAACATGCCAAGCACTACAACACCTCGCCATGGGTCGTAAACACTATATAAATCCAGTTGAAGTTGCAGTACCATACAACACAATGTAGAGAAGAGGCAAAACAACGTGTTTACTTTTTATTATTTTTATTAATGTCGATGTTTTTAGGGTAAGTTCTCGTTTTTGGTTCTCTTAGTTGGGGCTCGGGTATCTGGATGGGTGGGGTGGAGCGGAGGACGTGTAGTGAGGTACACTGCACATGCACTAGCCTTTTTTCTCATCATGTGATGCTTGTTTGCATGTTATTTTCAGGACATTACAGGTTGACTCTCGTGCAAGAAACAACCTGACACTGTGCGCAGATAGGAAGAATAAAATACAGATGATTAAAAAGTAGTTGTTATAACCATCTCAACGCTCAGAGAGTTGGTAGCTCTGCACTGCAGCTGCTACACGAGTTCCTGGGAGCCTCGTCTGAGTGCCCAAGGACATGCCGGAAGTGCCTCTTGTTCCCCCTTGCACTGCAGGCTCAGACTGCCCTCCCGCAGTTTTGATGGGTGTTCTGTTGCACATGGCGGGGTGTTGCCAGCTTCACTGTGTTGGCAACCGTGGTACATACTGATGTTCATTTTTGCAAATGATGCACCTGGTGAGCACAGCTGATGGTCTCTGCCATCCTGGCACACTTTCCTCATCACACAGGAATGCCTTCTCAGTATTGGCCCAGCGGTGCATACATGCACACCAGTGTTTGCTGCCCAGCATGTGAACAGATTTCTGTCCCATCCAGTGCTTTAAAACGGGCTACAACATTTCAGCAAACCGACCAGCGCTTCCTGTGATTACAGGAGATCCAGCTCCACTCCTGTCTGCGTCTAGGGCCTTCATACCCCCTTCTGGCAGAAATGGCAGCCTGCCATACAACTGCAGGTACTTCTCAACGCAGTGCTATGTTAAAGAACAGTAGATGTGGCAGCACCCAGGATAATGTGATGCATGGCTAAATATTTTATAAGGTCCCAAAGGCGAGACCGATTGCATTGCAAATGCTTGTTTAAGGTAGACAACGAAAGATCCGGCGCCAAGCAGCAGTTGCCGAATTCACTGAATAGTTTATTACCCAAAACAGACAACCAGCGTGCTGGAAGATAGGCATACTGGTGTTTTAAACTAAAAGTTGTGCCGTGCTGAAAGAAAGCACGGCGCCCATGCACATAAAACAAATGTGGTGGTTGCGACTGAAGCGGGCGCCATGGGAATCAATAGGTTGTTGGCGCCCATGTATAGAAAACGTATGTGCGTGGCTTGTGCATGCCTGCGACTTAAGCGAGCGCCATGCTAATAAATGAGTCCCCCCAAGCATACATAAAGACCTAGAGTGTAAGGAGCCCGTAATTGGCCGGTGCTCCTGCCCAAAAAACAGAAGTGATCTATCAGGAGCACCGACCAGTAAGAAGACAGGAAATAGGAGTCTCGCAGGAGTAAACGAATGACAAGCAGCAGGCGGAATTACACTCAGTATGAGTGATTACATCAGGTCTTGCAGACAGCGCATGCGCGACCTAAAAAACAATAAGTGCAGTCTTGACTGTCAGCAATTCAAGTACCTGTTGCAAAACCTGCATTTCAATGTTTTTGGAGAAATGCTGTCAATTCGCTTCCTGTTCAAGGGAATGACATTCAGGAGCTCGGACTCCCAGGGCTGGGGTACTGCTGCTTGCAGCCTGACTGTCTTACCAGTGTTGGCAGTTGCTGTAACAGTAAGTATGGTCTGACAGGTCTGAGGTGCTGCTGCAGACAACCTCACTGTCAGAGATGGTGTGAGGGGCCTGCAGGGCTGCTGCTAAAAGTCATACTGTCAGCAGGCTGTAGCTGCAACAGTAAGAGTGGGATAACAGCTGTACTCAGTACAGGCTGTAGCTCTGACAGTGTGGATAGTGTGTCAGGTCGAATACTATTGGTTGACCATGCAAAAAGCAGCTGTGAAAGTGAGACTGGGCTCACACATAAAATAGTGCGTTATTATTGCGTAAAGGCAGCAGATGGTCACATGAAGTACGTATGCACTGTGCTGAGAGCCGGCTGCAGTTCAGACTATTGAGAGATCCATAAATCTGTAAAGGTTTTCATTATAAAATGTGAATGTCTGGTTCCAAAGGTCCATTCGCTTACTTGTCCGGTCACTATGTGATGTTCTATGCACTGGACTTGGTTGTGTTCTCAATGCCTGTGCATATGGAGGCACCTATCCTGAGACCCCAGGGGCAACTCTTACTCTCTGCAATGACTGTCAGTTGAATAATAATTACTCTTCGAGTTATGGCTGATGCCAGACACGCAACCTGCTGCTGTCACAACTAGAAAGGGTTGTGAATCAGTACACAATCCATGGAAAGCTACTCTTATTAGGAACGTCTGAGTTCTCTTCTATCTCAAGATGTTTGACCTCCGACACCAACATTTCAAATGCGGGTTTTTTCGCTGACTGATATATAGGGAGGCATTATAGCACAGTAGGTACATCTGTTGTACCTTTACATCGTGGTTCGTTTCATCTGCAGTGTCTTTACTTTGGAGTTTTTTTTGTCCTCCCACATTCCACGGCCTCTTATGCGGTGGCACGTGCTCAGGCGTGAGGCCAGAATACGTGAGAAAAACAAGTATTGGCATAGCCAATAGGGCTCGCCTTTGGGACCTTATAGGTGTGTACGACACACAATTGATGGACGGAATGCAGAACAAATCAAAACATTCACCCCCAGTCAAGAGATCTGGGTTAAATCCATCATTCTTTTGCTCACCATGCCACCCCAGTTTAGACCTGGCCATATGCAAATCAGTCTTGACCCTGTGCCTCATGGGAACAGTCCAGCCCGAACTGCCAAGCCAGGTCCTCCCTGGACCGGAAACAAGCATCCTAGGACCGGTTTTGGGCTTTCACCTCTCATCAGCCAGGATAGCTTGAGTCCAGTGGCACAGTGAGCCCGGGACCCACGTCTGGGCATACCCGGCGCACTTAGGGCGAGAAAGCAAAAGACACACAATTGATGGATGGAATGCACAACAAATCAAAACATTCACCCCCAGTCAAGAGATCTGGGTTAAATCCATCATTCTTTTGCTCACCATGCCACCCCAGTTTAGACCTGGCCATATGCAAATCAGTCTTGACCCTGTGCCTCATGGGAACAGTCCAGCCCGAACTGCCAAGCCAGGTCCTCCCTGGACCGGAAACAAGCATCCTAGGACCGGTTTCGGGGTTTCACCCCTCATCAGCCAGGATAGCTTGATTCCAGTGGCACAGTGAGCCCGGAACCCACGTCTGGGCATACCCTGCGCACTTAGGGCGAGAAAGCAAAAGACACACAATTGATGGACGGAATGCAGAACAAATCAAAACATTCACCCCCAGTCAAGAGATCTGGGTTAAATCCATACTTCTTTTGCTCACCATGCCACCCCAGTTTAGACCTGGCCATATGCAAATCAGTCTTGACCCTGTGCCTCATGTGAACAGTCCTGCCCGAACTGCCAAGCCAGGTCCTCCCTGGACCGGAAACAAGCATCCTAGGACCGGTTTCGGGGTTTCACCCCTCACCAGCCAGGATAGCTTGATTCCAGTGGCACAGTGAGCCCAGGACCCACGTCTGGTCATACCCGGCGCACTTAGGGCGAGAAAGCAAAAGACACACAATTGATGGACGGAATGCAGAACAAATCAAAACATTCACCCCCAGTCAAGAGATCTGGGTTAAATCCATCATTCTTTTGCTCACCATGCCACCCCAGTTTAGACCTGGCCATATGCAAATCAGTCTTGACCCTGTGCCTCATGGGAACAGTCCAGCCCGAACTGCCAAGCCACGTCCTCTCTGGACCGAAAACAAGCATCCTAGGACCGGTTTCGGGGTTTCACCCCTCATCAGCCAGGATAGCTTGATTCCAGTGGCACAGTGAGCCCGGGACCCACGTCTGGGCATACCCGGCGCACTTAGGGCGAGAAAGCAAAAGACACACAATTGATGGACGGGATGCAGAACAAATCAAAACATTCACCCCCAGTCAAGAGATCTGGATTAAATCCATCACTCTTTTGCTCACCATGCCACCCCAGTTTAGACTTGGCCATATGCAAATCAGTCTTGACCCTGTGCCTCATGGGAACAGTCCAGCCCGAACTGCTAAGCCAGGTCCTCCCTGGACCGGAAACAAGCATCCTAGGACCGGTTTCGGGGTTTCACCCCTCATCAGCCAGGATAGCTTGATTCCAGTGGCACAGTGAGCGCGGGACCCACGTCTGGGCATACCCGGCGCACTTAGGGTGAGAAAGCAAAAGACACACAATTGATGGACGGACTGCAGAACAAATCAAAACATTCACCCCCAGTCAAGAGATCTGGGTTAAATCCATCATTCTTTTGCTCACCATGCCACCCCAGTTTATACCTGGCCATATGTAAATCAGTCTTGACCCTGTGCCTCATGTGAACAGTCCAGCCCGAACTGCCAAGCCAGGTCCTCCCTGGACCGGAAACAAGCCTCCTAGGACCGGTTTCGGGGGTTCACCCCTCATCAGCCAGGATAGCTTGATTCCAGTGGCACAGTGAGTCCGGGACCCACGTCTGGGCATACCCGGCGCACTTAGGGCGAGAAAGCAAAAGACACACAATTGACGGACGGAATGCAGAACAAATCAAAACATTCACCCCCAGTCAAGAGATCTGGGTTAAATCCATCATTCTTTTGCTCACCATGCCACCCCAGTTAAGACCTGGCCATTTGCAAATCAGTCTTGACCCTGTGCCTCATGGGAACAGTCCAGCCCGAACTGCCAAGCCAGGTCCTCCCTGGACCGGAAACAAGCATCCTAGGACCGGTTTTGGGGTTTCACCCCTCATCAGCCAGGATAGCTTGATTCCAGTGGCACAGTGAGCCCCGAACCCACGTCTGGGCATACCCGGCGCACTTAGGGCGAGAAAGCAAAAGACACACAATTGATGGACGGACTGCAGAACAAATCAAAACATTCACCCCCAGTCAAGAGATCTGGGTTAAATCCATCATTCTTTTGCTCACCATGCCACCCCAGTTTAGACCTGGCCTTATGCAAATCAGTCTTGACCCTGTGCCTCATGGGAACAGTCCAGCCCGAACTGCCAAGCCAGGTCCTCCCTGGACCGGAAACAAGCATCCTAGGACCGGTTTCGGGGTCTGGGGTGGCATGGTGAGCAAAGGAATGATGGATTTAACCCAGATCTCTTGACTGGGGGTGAATGTTTTGATTTGTTCTGCATTCCGTCCATCAATTGTGTGTCTTTTGCTTTCTCGCCCTAAGTGCACCAGGTATGCCCAGACGTGGGTCCCGGGCTCACTGTGCCACTGGATTCAAGCTATCCTGGCTGATGAGGGTGAAACCCAAAACCGGTCCTAGGATGCTTGTTTCCGGTCCAGGAGGACCTGGCTTGGCAGTTCGAGCTGGACTGTTCCCATGGGGCACAGGGTCAAGACTGATTTGCATATGGCCAGGTCTAAACTGGGGTGGCATGGTGAGCAAAAGAATGATGGATTTAATTCAGATCTCTTGACTGGGGTGAATGTTTTGATTTGTTCTGCATTCCGTCCATCAATTGTGTGACTTTTGCTTTCTCGCCCTAAGTGCGCCGGGTATGCCCAGACGTGGGTCCCAGGCTCACTGTGCCACTGGATTCAAGCTATCCTGGCTGATGAGGGTGAAACCCAAAACCGGTCCTAGGATGCTTGTTTCGGTCCAGGAGGACCTGGCTTGGCAGTTTGGGCTGGACTGTTCCCATGAGGCACACGGTCAAGACTGATTTGCATATGGCCAGGTCTAAACTGGGGTGGCATGGTGAGCAAAGAATGATGGATTTAACCCAGATCTCTTGACTGAGGTGAATATTTTGATATGTTCTGCATTCCGTCCATCAATTGTGTGTCTTTTGCTTATAAGTGTGTAGGCAGAGCTATTGGCTTTGGAAATGTCTTTAAGCTATGTTGTAGAGCATTGTGGCTGCTGTGCACAGCATGTTGAAAAGTTATAATAAAGTGTTATAAGCATTTTTGTTATCTTATTTATAACCAAGAAGACATTATGTACAACTGAATGACCCTTTTAAAAAAAGAGTTACCTTAAAAAAAAATTCTATTTTATTTTTGCCCTTGCAATGCTGGCAACTTCTTCCGCAGGTGAAACCTAATCACAAGCACAGCGCAAGCGCTGTGCAGGCAAAACCTAAAAATAGGCAGCTACACACAGAACAAGTGGAGTACTAAAAACACAAGAGTGCAAAATAAAAACCAGAACTGTATCAGTTATTCACATCTCGCAAGTGGTAACCAAAGATCTCTGAAGTGCAGCCCATTAGTAATATTTCCAGCAATGAAACCGCAAACTCCATTGGCTTATTGCAGAATAAGAGAGTGTAGTGCTTAAAAACTCTGAATAAGTAAAACAAGACTTTAATTATCTACATTGCTGTGATTGGAAACTTGTCAGAGCACAGCTGTGAATTTACCAGAGATATTCTTATTTCTCTAACAAAGGAGTAACCCTGACAATGAGCGGAATGCAATTAAAGTGATCCCAGACAACATCTGACATGTTAAGACTGGTGTGGTGTATTAAATGTGAAGCGCCTGGCTTTCAGTTTAGCTAGGTCTTTTTCGCTGCACAAAACCACTCTTTTCAATTGGCAACATCCTCTAAAAACATCAAATGAGCGTTTGAGTTCCTCGAGGCTTTTTAGATGAGTAACAATTATTATTTTATTTAAAAAAACAAATTAGAATAATAGCTGTGTGTAGAAGATCTTTCTCTTTTCTTGGCTCAAAGTCCTGAAATAAACTCCCTCGGGAACTACATGCCTTCTCAGAGCTTCCTGTTTTCAGGAAGAATCTAAAAACCTGGCTTCTCCAACAAATTGAATAAGACAGTAATTTTCTGCTGGCGGATTCTCTATCGTCAGTGCTGGGACACTCTTCGCGCAATAACTACACTCTACGCTGGTTGAAGCGTAAAAGGCCATTTATTAGGACATGGTTATCAAAGCTCCCCCAACGTTTATTGAACATAACAATCCAAATCTTATAACTTTAATCAACAACAACCCTTCCCCCTCATCCATTCTCCATCCGTTTCTCCACTCTCACTCCTCCCATTCCTGCTGTAAAGTTCCCATACACCCCTTCTCACCTTTACAACCCTCTTAAGCATCCTTTCTTGCCTTTCTTCGGCTGCACCTTGCATCCTGCGCTCCGCCCTCCTTCACCTGGGTACATCCCCGCCCGAGGGGTGGCTCCGCCCGTCCGTGACTCACCACCCCTCCAAAGATCCGCGAACCTGGAGCTGTATAGCCCATCCTAAACTGGCACGCATAACTCTCCCCCCACGCCTTATAACTGTAGGGTGGGTGGGTGGATCCAAAAACGTTCCTAACCCTCCCTAACCCGGTGGTGCGAGGTGCTAAGAAAGAGGCCGGAACCTCTCCCCCAGCAACTTTTATGCGCACCACCGGCCCGCCCCTAATCCCACCCCTTGACCTCCCACCCCCCACCAAGTCCTTGCGTGGCGCTAATAACCCCGGGGGAAGACTGGTCTGCGACCCTGCTTTCCCCAGGGCCCGACATTGAAGTATGCGCGCGCTCTATAAATGCCCTTTCATTTAATTTCATTTTAATATGAACATGTTATTTCTCCCTTGCTTCCTTCTTATTTCGACACGTGATGCTACAACAATGTTTCACTTGGTGTCACGTGATCAAACACCGGTGCTTTCGTGCCACCCCAGAGCTCACAGAACTTTTGGAAAACGACCCTTGACTGCCTACGTCTTGTCAATTATGAATGTATTTGAAACGTCAAGCGGGAACAATGTGTGTAATGCAATTTAGGTGATTTGACACTTCAATATAGTTGCTCTTTTATAGGAAGGCAGCACATTATCCGCGTAAAAGACATGGTTCAAATATCTGTTCACACAGGGTTGTAGAAATAGCGATGAAAAAAATTCAGATGGTAATGGCTGGGTTGTACTTTCGTACACTCCAGCACCGAAGGGTTAAGCTACACAAGGTGCACTGGACATGTTACATACAAACAACTTTAAGAACACGTAGCTCGGTGAATTTCACTTAGGCGTGTGCTAGACAAATTGTCAATAACGTTGGACACAGCAGGAGGGCAGAGGTAGAAAGGTAAATGGGGGAGAGACAAACAGAAGAGAGGGGGAGAACCACCGCAAAATCCACCACCAGTGCTGATCCGCTCAGCTTTTTTGTGATTGCTTTCCTGCGGATTAATCTAAACCCGTCTTCTACAAACAGCAGAGAGGACACGAGGGCTAAGCCAAATAGAGAAATGACAACAACACCGCCCAGATGTACCTGCTCTGACTGCATGTTGGGTGCACTTAATGCAGCACAGCCCAAGACAACCCCTACTCCCCCTTGCTCCCATTACAGATCCTGCACATCTCATACATTATGTTTGAGAGGGAAAAACAACATTTCATCCAAATGAGAAACCTTCACAGGCCTCTGTATAAAAGGGTTATTTCAACCCTTGCAGTAACACAAGGTGGCAAAAACTCTGGTGCCACCCACGTTACCATTGGGTATCGTGTGTGTTTTGCATTTCATTGTGATCTGGGTGGTAAATAGAGGGGAATAACATGAGCAAATATTTTTTTGCACCCGTTTTGCTCTTGTTAAAGTTCTTGCACTAGTAATTTCCATTAACTGCAAAGTGCTGGTAAGTGCCTGCACCAAAAGTGGAGCAAATAACAATCTGCACTTGGATTTTAAAGCTTTTGATTAGTGCAAGTGGCAAAACAGACTCAAATACAATTTGCACACATATTAGCAAGTGGGCTTAGGTGACCTTATAAATATTTTTGGATATATGTGGCAGGAGAGAGGCTGTGCCGTAACCTCCAGAGCTGCCGACTTCAGACCTGGGGAACCAGTTTGGAGTCTCAACGTCGGTAACTGTGCCTTCCAAAAAATAAATAGAATGTTACTAAAACAATGCAATGAAACAAAATGAGGAATGCTGATAAAATAAAAAAAGTATCCCGACGCGCTACCCATTGCGATGGCTGACCGTGAATGCGTTCCTCCTGGCCAACCAGAAGGAACAATGAGTAAATTCAATGGGAGGTAACCAAGACAGACGGGAGGAGGGGCCATCGTAGTATGATGGCCAATAAAAATGTTCTCTTAGTGAAATCGCCGGGGAGAAACTAAGCACAGAAAGGAGGGACATTTAGAAAAATGCACCAATAAAAAGGAAGCATTTAAGACCGGCACAACAAAGCACGAATGACAAAACATGGGTGTGCCATAGACTGATTACAGCATGTCTTGCAGGCAGCGCATGCGCACTGCCTAGGCTCGACCTAACAATCCTTTTGTCCTGGTACCACCTGATAACGCCCAACAATGCAGGAGCGAAGATATGCCCAGTCCGCTACCCCTGCCCTGGCAGCTACCACCTGTATCACACAAAGAGATAGCCGCCAGGAACACAGGGAGAAGGTGGGGGTAAAAAGAGGGTAACCCAAAGGGTCGTCACTGGAACTCCAAATTCCCCTGTTCTAACTGCAACTGGTCAGAAAGGGGCCCACGTACTCTAAGAGGAAACAAAAAACAGAAACATGAATTAAGAGTAATCCCAATTGCCATCACTCATTAACATGCATGGTCAGGCACTGCTTAGCGCAGGAACAGATAAACTCTTACCCGTACTACGAGCACAAGTTGTTCCTCTGGCTAATAAATCAAGGAATAGGAACTCCACTTCAAAACGAAGGAAAGAAAGCAAAAAACTGAGTCCAAGGATTTTTAGCCCAAACGGGTTATAAAAACTGACCCAAATGCTTTAAAAGTACTGCGAATGACCTAGATAGGTCATTATACATCCAGGAAATACTCCAAGTGGCTAGTGCAAGGATCAGGTACCCGCTTACCCGACGTGCGAGAACTCCAATGCCTGACACTGACCGCAATTCCACAGCTGCGGTACAAGAATCCACGAAGTCCGGGAAAAGAAAAGAAAACAAACGAACAGAAGTCTCCACTCCACTCGCAATCCTGCGAGAGGCTGTAGTCCCAAGGGAAGAAGCTGCAACAAGACGCTGGTCCGACGAACAGGAAGTTGAAATGCTGAGGCGAAGTCCTTCCGGGTACCGAGACCGGGGAGTGAAACCAAGCAAGGATTAGCAGCTGACGGTCATTTTTATACCCCCTGCCTGCGCGCCAAACCCGCGCGCGCACCAGCAGTCCTGACCATGAGGATAAAGAGAGGACAAAAGGTAGGGAAAGGAGAGGGAAATATGTACGGGCAACCAATAAACCCTAACTAGAATCCCCCCGCAAAGGCCTCCCCACAGGACGTGGCTTAGTAGGATGACGAATATGAAACGAACGTACCAATCGGGGAGCGTGAACATCTCCCGCTGGTTCCCAGGTACGCTCATCAGGGGAATAGCCCTTCCAGTCAACAAGATAATATAACCTCCCTCTCCTACGTCTGGAATCCAAGATAGCATTGACCTCAAACTCCTCATACCCATCTACTAGAACAGGAGGGGGGGGCGGCAACGCCTGAGTAGACCTGATGTACGGTTTTAATAGGGACGTGTGAAACACAGGATGGATGCGATAATCCGCTGGCAACTCTAGTTTCATGGCGACAGGGTTCACTATACTAAGAATACTAAAAGGCCCCACATACCGTGGCTGTAATTTCCGAGACCCACCCAACCTCAAATTCTTAGTTGCTAACCATACTTGATCCCCTACTACATAGGAGGGGGCAGGATATCTGTGTCTATCAGCTTGCTTCTTCATGCTGAGCTTGGTGACCCTCAACTGTTCCTGTGCTTTATTCCAGATTTGAACCAGGGAAAGACTTAAGGTGTCCAATGCAGGTACATGCCCCGTGGGTTGTATTGGAATAGCTTTTGGATGAAATCCCATAGAACAAAAGAAAGGAGTCATTCCTAAGGCTGTGTGCATGCTGTTATTATATGCGAATTCCGCTAAAGGGAGCGCCATAACCCAACTACAAGTCAAGGAAGTCAATAAACACCGGAGGTACTGCTCCATAGTTTGATTGGTACGTTCCGTCTGACCATCCGTCTGAGGATGGTAAGCGGATGACAGACGCAACTCCATTTTCAAGGAGAGGCACAGCTCAGTCCAAAGATGAGACACAAACTGCGCCCCTCTATCGGACACAATGGCATTGGGCAACCCATGTAACCTCACCACATGATTTACAAACACTATGGCCAACTCACGAGCCGTAGGCACCTTTGGTAAAGGTATAAAATGTGCCATCTTAGTAAACAAATCCACTACCACCAGTATGGCTGTATAACCGGAGTCAAGAGGGAGATCTGTAACAAAATCCATACTGATGGTATGCCAAGGAGCAGGAGGAACAGGCAAGGGACACAACAACCCTAAAGGACGTGTGTGCGTAGGCTTGTTAATAGCACAAACAGGGCAAGAAGCTACATACACTTGGACATCATGCCCTACTGTCTCCCACCAAAACCAACGTAAACAAAACTCTCTGGTCTTATTCATTCCAGGATGACCCACTAAGGATGAAGAATGGCACCAAGTAAGGACTTGTTCTCTCAATTCAGGTGGTACAAACAACTGTCCATCATGATACAACAGACCATCTTTGACGGTAAAAAGTGGGTTCGTCAGCCAGGGGGTAAGGTCCACGTTCCCCACTTGTTCTTTCACCGAGGACAAGAAATCTTCTGCTGAAACACAACCCACAATTCTCTCTCTGGGTATCATGGATCTTAATTCAGAGCCCTGCACTTCCCCCATCTGACTCACATGTATACGAGACAGCGCATCAGATTTCAATTGTTGTGCAGCAGGCCTATATGTAATAATGAAATCATATTCATTGAAGAATAATACCCATCGCATCTGTCTCGGGGTCAATGCTCTGGCGGAGCGAAAGAACTCTAAGTTCTTATGATCTGTATAATTTGTAATGGGGTGTCGGGCCCCCCACAAATGATGTCTCCATTCTTCAAAGGACAACTTAATGGCCAACAACTCCCTCTCTGCCACTGTGTAATTGCGTTCTGCTGGCAGCAAGGTCTTAGAAAAGAACGCAATTGGATGCATAAACCCTGTTTCCAAATCCCTCTGTGAGAGAACACCACCCACAGCACACAAAGAGGCATCAGCCTCTACAAAAAAAGGCAAGGCAGGATCTGGATGCACGAGAACAGGGGCTGAAGTGAATTTATCAATCAACATCTCCAACGCTGTTTGTGCCAAAGGAGACCAAACAAACAGCACCCCCTTTTTCAACAAGGCAGTCATAGGTGTTACTACATCCGAAAAATGTGAAATAAACCGCCGATAGAAATTAGCGAATCCAAGTAAGACCTGTACAGCTAACAATAGCCTCAATCTTACGAGGATCCATTTTAATTCCACCAGCAGAAACAAGAAACCCTAAAAACTCTACACAAGAAGTATGGAATTTACATTTCTCCAACTTCACAAACAAATGATGTTCCCTTAATTTCTGCAGCACCTGTGACACGTGTATCTCATGATCCACAATGGATTTAGAAAATATTAAAATATCATCAATATACACAATCACACTCACGTCCAGGTATTCCCTCAAAACCTCGTTGATAAAAAACTGAAAAGCCGCTAGTGCGTTACACAAACCAAAAGGCATAACGCGATATTCAAACAAACCAAACTTTGTACGGAAAGCAGTTTTCCATTCGTCCCCTTCACGGACACGAATGAGATGGTAAGCGCCCCTCAAATCCAGTTTGGTAAAAACAGTGGCATGCTTCAGTTGATCTAACAAAACAGGGATTAACGGGAGTGGATACTTGTTCTTGATTGTCACTTTATTAAGTGCTCTATAGTCCACACAAGCACGGAGACTGCCCTCCTTCTTAGGAATGAAAAAGATTGCCGAAGACACGGGCGAGGAAGACGGACGTATAAAACCAGATGCTAACATCTCATCTAAATACTCCCGTAGATGCAACTCTTCGGGTTCAGATAATGCATAGACGCGACTACAGGGCAATGTGGCACCTGGCAATAAATCAATACGGCAGTCAAAAGACCGGTGGGGTGGAAGAATATTGGCCCGGACGTTATCAAACACCTCACCAAACTCCACATAAGGAGCAGGAACACCTCCACCATCTCCACCGTCACCCACCGCACAGGTTAATGGCACAACCCAATCCGTGGCGACTTGATAACAACACTGCAAACAATGAGCAGAATCTAACGTCACCGTTCGCCTCACCCAATCAATCCGAGGGTTATGCGTCTGCAGCCAGGGTACACCCAGAATGATCCCAAAGGAAGGAGCATCAATGAGATCAAAACTTATGGTCTCTGAATGTCCATTATCGCATAACAGACACAACGGTTCTGTTTGACGAGTTATGGACCCTGAGGACAACTCAGTCCCATCTATAGCTCTTACAGGTTCCGGTTGTTCTTTGTACACACATGGAACAAGCAATCTCTCAGCGAGTTGGATATCCATGAAATTCCCGGTAGCCCTAGAGTCGAGCAGCACAGACAAAGTCGATCTACTGCTATTAGAGAATACCAAACAGACAGAAATGGAAAAATGTCGTGGAACCTTCTGAACAGCGCCAGGGATCACATATGACTCATTAAAGATGACCTCTCCTATAGGACTTACTCCTGTCTGTCTACCCACAAATGCTACAGCCTTTCTTGGGGGCAAACTAGATGGTTTCACTGGACATTCACGGGCAAAATGTCCATCCTTTCCACAATACAAACAAAGATTCTGAGCCCGTCGTCTCCCTTTTTCCTCACTCGACAACGGACCCCTCACTCCACCTATTTCCATAGGTTCAGGGCCCTGTTTCAACTCCACGGGGCCTTTACTCTCACTCCTCACACTCACAAGGCGGGAGGTCTGAAACCGATTCCTTTCCCCACGTCTTTCAGACAGCCGATGATTCAACTTAACAACGAGATCGATAAAAGCTGAACAATCTTCCGGGGATCCACCACCTGGGATACGATGTCCTTCAGCTCTTCACTCAAACCCTGATAAAACAAAGAAGTTCTTTTTGCCATGGGCCAATGCGTCTCCGAAACCAGACGATTAAAAGAGGTAACATAAGACAACAAATCCTGTTTACCCTGTCTCAGCTTCAATAGTTCAGCATCGCTAGCCTGCATAAATGCATGCTTCGCAAACAAACAACGCATCTGCTCCTTAAAGGCCAGGTAATTGTACAGTACAGGATCATCGCTATCTACCAAAGGAACAGCCCACATGGCTGCCGTACCTGCTAGGTAAGAGATAATAAAAGCCACCTTGGCAGAATCATCCGGAAACGCAGTGGGACGGCACATAAAATGCAAATGACATTGATTCATAAATACACTGTATTTATTGCAATCTCCCGTAAAGCGCTCCGGCACGGCCAAAGGGACAGGAGTGGGTGTGGTGACAGTAACAGCTATAGGGGTACTACCACTGGCCCCTTGCCCTGACGTCCTATCAAACTGAAAAGTGGCAGGTTGTAGTATAGGTCCCTGCCCTGTCAGGGAAGGACCCCTACCCGGACCCCAGGACTGATCCCGAACCCTGAATGTATTCAACTCCTGACGTAACCCCTGGTTTTCCTGCCTCAAGTCCTGTACCTCAGTCTGAAGGGACGTAATAGCTGTCATTAGATCCTGCATAGTAGGGACCCCATCCTCCCCTGTTCTATTCACACCCTCGAGATCCATCTTCGCTCGGGCAATGTATCAATTCGTGGGCTTGGTTTTCTGTCCTGGTACCACCTGATAACGCCCAACAATGCAGGAGCGAAGATATGCCCAGTCCGCTACCCCTGCCCTGGCAGCTACCACCTGTATCACACAAAGAGATAGCCGCCAGGAACACAGGGAGAAGGTGGGGGTAAAAAGAGGGTAACCCAAAGGGTCGTCACTGGAACTCCAAATTCCCCTGTTCTAACTGCAACTGGTCGGAAAGGGGCCCACGTACTCTAAGAGGAAACAAAAAACAGAAACATGAATTAAGAGTAATCCCAATTGCCATCACTCATTAACATGCATGGTCAGGCACTGCTTAGCGCAGGAACAGATAAACTCTTACCCGTACTACGAGCACAAGTTGTTCCTCTGGCTAATAAATCAAGGAATAGGAACTCCACTTCAAAACGAAGGAAAGAAAGCAAAAACTGAGTCCAAGGATTTTTAGCCCAAACGGGTTATAAAAAATGACCCAAATGCTTTAAAAGTACTGCGAATGACCTAGATAGGTCATTATACATCCAGGAAATACTCCAAGTGGCTAGTGCAAGGATCAGGTACCCGCTTACCCGACGTGCGAGAACTCCAATGCCTGACACTGACCGCGATTCCACAGCTGCGGTACAAGAATCCACGAAGTCTGGGAAAAGAAAAGAAAACAAACGAACAGAAGTCTCCACTCCACTCGCAATCCTGCGAGAGGCTGTAGTCCCAAGGGAAGAAGCTGCAACAAGACGCTGGTCCGACGAACAGGAAGTTGAAATGCTGAGGCGAAGTCCTTCCGGGTACCGAGACCGGGGAGTGAAACCAAGCAAGGATTAGCAGCTGACGGTCATTTTTATACCCCCTGCCTGCGCGCCAAACCCGCGCGCGCACCAGCAGTCCTGACCATGAGGATAAAGAGAGGACAAAAGGTAGGGAAAGGAGAGGGAAATATGCACGGGCACCCAATAATCCCTAACACCTTTTCGTTGCAGAAAAGTAAAAGCAGGCACACTTTAGAGGTGAAGAGTGTAATAACATTTATTTGACAGCAATCAATGCCCGATAACTCGCCTAGGTCACTGGTCAGATAGTAGCGTTTTGACCAATCATATTTAAAGTGAAATTGTGCCAGAAGTGAAAGAATGTGGTTTTGAAAGGGGGAGGGCAGAATGCCCTACCTCCTGGGATCTTCGGGCGAGTGGTAGCATCTGAGGATGGCAGGAGACATGATTGGTGGGGAAGAGAGGGTGCGGGGCAAAATTGTCCGTTATACGGGTGATGACATGGGTACATAGATGCCATTTTGTCTTATGCACTGGCTGGCTAGTGCAAGTCGTAAAGTTTTTTCTAGTTTCCCCAGGTTGTGTCGTTATAGCGGCATGGAGTTGAGCCCAAGTGTTTGGCAAGCTCTACTGACCCTGCAGGAGGCAGGCAGGGCCGACCTGCTGTCAGCGAGTTCCGTGTAGCAGGCGGTACGCCTGAAGATGTGGACTGCTGGGGGGTGTGGCGGCAGCCGATATGGCATGCTCGCCTGACTGAGAAATCCAAGCGCATGGTTGTGTTGAGTGCGAGGGGTGGGCCGGTGAGCCAGCCATAGCAGGGCGAGATTCCACGTCGCGCTGCTGGGAAAGCCAAAATGTCCGAGCCTTTGCCTGCTCAAGTGGGCTCATTGTCGCCCAGGCTAGCGGGCCGGGGAGAGGGTGTGGGAGGGGGCACAGCATCAGCGCACTATTGGGGAGAGGCGCTGCCATAACAAAATGCAGACGAGGGAGAGCGGCCTTGTGGCAGGCCTGGTCGGGAGTGAATGCTGCAGTATATGTGCGGGAGCCAGAATAGGCAGTTGACCCCCCCCTCGAGACAGGCCAGAGAGAGCGATCACGCCTCTCAGCCACACAGGGGCAGGCACAGTGGTGGGGGTGGGGTTTGGCAGTGTCAGGGCCTGCCGCTGGACTTATTTAGTCCACGCAACATGGCCCGAGCTGTAATTAGGAGGTAGGTCTGGGTAGTGCCCCGACAATGTCTGCAGGCACGGCCAACCCCAGGGGAATGCTGGAAGCCCCTGTCGACGTGGTGATTCCCATGTCGGGGAGGGTGGATGAAGGGTTCCTGGGGCATGGAGGCAGGCTTGGGGACTCTGGGGAACCCCCATTTCCACAGGAAGGGATGGTTGGGCAGGGGGCCCTATGCCTGGACTAGGGGGTTTCCATAGAGGTTAGTAGCCTGTTCCTAGTGTGTGCTCTGTGGCGTGCGTAGGGGCAGAAGGGATCCAGGATGGCGGTCCCGGGAGGTGGGTGTGGTGCCATGAAGAGCCCTGTATGGAGGCTGGGCAGGCAGGCAGTCAATTTAGCGCCAGCCAGGTGTTTGAGGTAGGTACAGCAGTGGCGCTGATTTCCGGACAGCGGGAGGGTCTCGTGTGGCCTGGCTACCCCGTTCTGAAGACAGAGCTCGTGTCTTTGCAGCCGGCACTGGGACGCTGTTGCGGCGCAGCAGGTACCGGACTGTGCATCCGCCTTGACTGCTACGGAATCCTATCATTAACTGTATGATGACCAATTTGGTGATGGTGTGTGGGTGATGGTGCTGTGCCTTATACGAGTGGAATAGATTGCGGGGTTGAGTGGGATGATGAATTGGTGTTGGATTATGGGGACAAGGAGTTGGAGGAAGGAGAGATTGTGGAGGATGAGGGGCAAGTGAGTACCTGGTGGGTGGCGCCTCGTGAGGTGCCTCAGGTGTGCAGTGACCTTAACTGGAGGGGAAGCCTTGGAGTTTTGCAGTCACCAGTGACGGGGTCGTCGTCAGCAAGGGCAGTGTCTGTAGAAACAGAGGCGAGACCGGGGTCTGAACTTACGGCCTTGGTACTGGCCCTGACTCTGGAGCCATGTAAGAAACCTTGCGCAGTGGGCACTGCTGGGGGCGTTGAGGTGGGGGTGCATGCGGTGTAATCATAACCACTTGACCAGGGGGAGTGTGGCCTTAGGTTGTTGAAGGATAAGTACATGCAGGACCAAGGGACGGGCACAAAGGCAGCAGGTGAGAGTGGGAAGGGCAATAAAGGAGAGAGTAAGGCAGCGCAAGGGGAGGGCGGGGAGCTTGGGGACACAGTGGAAGAGAGCAGTGAAGGGGATAAGAAAGAGACCAAAGTACTGAAGCGTAAAAAGCTGCCATACATGGGGATCACTAAGCCGTTGGGGGCCCATTTGACGTTGGCAACGAAAGAGCGCATTTGGAAGAGACAGTATGTGAAAATTTTCAAACTTCAGCATAGGGAGATTCAGGCGAAGGAGGGCTCAAAAGAAGAGGAATAGGAGCTGTCCTACAGACCTAAAGTGCCTGTTAATATTGAGAGCTGGACAGCGGCTTTCCAAATTTATTTGAGTGTCTATTGCGAAAAATATCCAGAACGGTGCGTCGCAATGTGAAAGTACCTGGATGTAGTGAGGAGGAAGGTGCAGGTTACTTTTGAGGGTTGGGCGTAGGTGCCTATGATGAGGAGCTTCGCGCTTGGCTTGCGGACAATGCGGATGGGATTTGGGGATAGTTGGATAACAAGCTTTTTCTCCAGACAATGACACCGGAGCAGCCAGCCCCATCGACTTACACGGCGAGTGGCTGGCCAGTGAGCTACAAGTCTTTTCGAGGTCATCCCACCCCGGCAGGAGTGGGTACAATAGAGGAGGGGACAGGCAGGGAGGGGCTTGCTGGTCCTACAATAGGGGCCAGTGCTTGCAGAAGTACTGTGAGTACAAGCATGAATGTTCAAAATTCGGGGGGAAGCACATGCTTACACAGTGTGGGCCACAGGGCAGTGGGTTTGGGCAGCAGGGTAGTGCCAGGGGGCAGTGGCAGGGTGGTAGCGAGCGGGGTAGGGGCAGTGGGGGACAGATTCCTAAGGGAAAGGGCACATACACCAGTTAAGGTGGACCGCCTGAGGCATTGGCTGGTTTTGTTGGGGAAGGAAGGGAAGAAGGAGTTGTTCTTGACAGGTTTTGAGGTTGGGTTTCATTTGTGTTACGAGGGTCCCAGGGTTTGGCGATGGGCAGACAATCTGCAGTCGGTGAAGGGACATGAGGAGTTGGTGTGGGCTAAATTGTTGAAGGAGGTGAATGAAGGGAGGATGGCAGGCCCCTTTGATGATTCACCCCTAAAGCATCACCAATTGAGGTTGCGCCTATGAAGGAGTCGAGGGAGTTCCGGCTTGTCCAACACTTGTCGTAGCCGAAGGGTATGTCAGACAATGATTTCATCCCGGAGGCATGCAGTAAAGTGCACTATGCTTCAGTGGATACGGGCGTACCATTAGTGACTAAGTTCGGTCAGGGCACGTTGATTGTCAAGTGTGATGTGAAATCTACTTCCGGTTTGTTGCTGATCCACCCTGAGGATTTTGAGTTGTTGGGGATGCATTTTTGGGAAAGGTTCTTTGTGGACAAGGCATTGCCCATGCGATGCTCCATTCCGTGTTCCTTGTTTGAAGCTTTTCTTTTTGCAGAAATTGTTCAGGTATGTGGCAGAGAAGAAGCTCATGACCCATTATTTGGATGACTTTTTCTTGGTAGGACCTCCGGAATTACATGAGTGTCAGGACGGTTTGCGGCTGTTTCAGGAGTTGATGTAGGATGTGGGCTTCCCTTCGGCCCCAGAGAAGACAGTGGGCTCTGGTCAGGTGATTTCGTTTTTAGGCATTGAGTTGGACTCCAACACGAATTGAGATGAGGTTGCCAAAGGAGACGAGGCTGAAGTGTCTTGAGTTGCTGGATAGGATGTTGGAAAAGGGCAAAGTGCAGGTGAAGGAGATTCATGTTTTGTTATCTCACTTGAATTTTGCTTGCAGTACAGTGTGGGCAGGAAGGACTTTCTGTTGGCAGTTGGGCTGGACATTGGCGGGGTCCTCACTCCCACACCACCGGGTCTGCCTCAAAGCAGGGGTCAAAGAGGATTTGTGAGTTAGTAGGGTTTTTATGAGAGAATGCAAAGGCATTCTGATGACGGGACTGGAGGAGCAGGTACAGTGGTCTATCGAGCTGTTTTCTGATGCAGCAGGCGGCCGCGCTGGTGTGCTGCGGAGTGGCCTGAAGCATGGAAGCACGGGACGGAGCATTGCGTTCCTCAAGTTTTTTCTGTTGTTGGTGGCAGCTTGTTTGTGGAGCCGCCATATTGCTAACACAACGGTCATGTTTAATGTGGACAACATGTCTGTGGTGAGCATTGCCAATCGGCCCGGGATCCGAAGGTCTAGCAACTGTTGAGGATTTCTGTGTTGGAATGCCTGCAAGTGAATGTGATTTATAAGGCCAGACACATTGCAGGAGTGAACAATGAAATTGCAGATGCTCTTTTTTTCATTTTCAGGGCTTGCACTATGGGCCGACGAGAGGAAGACGCCGATGTTGGGACACTTGTGGGCTATGGGCGAGAGCGGGTGACGCAGTTTATCCTGGGTTCATTGTCGGAGTCTACCCGTAAGTCATATGGGCTGGCGTGGGAGGAATGTTTGTAGTCGGGGGCAGTGCGACCGAGTGCGCTGATGGAGTCTGGGCCCGGAAGTTCAATGTGGTACATTTCATTATGTTTTTGATTGACAAGGGTTTGTCTGTAGTGACTATAGCGGGTAAGTTGGTAGGCATATCATTTTATGGTAAGCTTTTGTGGGGGAACGAACCATCGGCAGGGGAACTGGGTAGGCGAATATTGGAGGGTACAGGGCAAGAGTGTGGTGCCCTATCGCTTTAAGCATTTTGAAGCCGGTCATCCACATGCTGCTGGGCGTGCGCAGGGACGAGGCTGAGGCTCACCGGTTCTCGGTCATAATGGTGTGGTTGTGTTTCGGGGCGTTCCAGCTCACGGAGATTGTGGGATCTCAGAGAAAGGCAGGGGTGCAGTGGCATGATGTGCGGATGCTTCCCGGGTGGTTCAGGTGTGGCTTTCGAAATCTAAGACTGATCAGTAGGGCAGGGGCTCCTGCGTAAAGTTGAGGGCTTACCCGGATATGCAAGTTTGTCCATGTGCATGGCGGAGCGTGTTGTCTCGGCAAGGGCTGGGTACTGTGGAAGTTTTTCGGCATGTTGACAGGTCACGCTCCAATAGCCGCATGTGTTGGGGGTTTTGCAGAAAGCTTTAATGGCGATGGGGTATCAGGCTCAGAATTTTGGGATGCATTCCTTTAGAATTGGGATGGCAACAGAGGCTGAGAGGAGGGGTTGGTCCGCAGCAGACATTAGACAGGTGGGGGATGGTGGTCAGATTGCTACCAGTGCTATTTTGCGTTTGGGCGTTTCATAATGTGCATTAACAATGTTGTTTTTGTCCTAGGTTGCATTGCGGGCCCGGGGCACAAGTGTGGATATGTGGGCAAGTGTGAAATGGGGGCAGGTCATGCTGAAACCAGGAGAGTTGGAAAGCAACGTGAATTGCCGGACATGGTGGTGCAGCTCAAATGATTTGACAAAGGGGGCATGCGTTGGCATGAGTTGTTACCAAAGTAAAATTAATTGGCGCACGGTTGCACCGGTCTGCATGTGCTGCTACTGCACCTCGGAAAAAATGACCTAGTACAGATGAAGGGACTGGCACTCGCAAAGTGCATTAAACAAGATCTGCTGGAAATAAAATCTTTGTGGTCTGGTACTACCATGGTGTGGATTGTATTCATGCCCAGGAGATTTTGGAGGTGGGCAAAGAAACCTGGGGTAGTTGATAGAGCGAGACGGAAAGGGAACAGGGAGCTCCACAAATTTTCTAAGGAAGAAGGTTTGATGTGGCTTGAGCATGGGGATATAAAATATGTTTGGAATTTTACCAGGATGACGGGTGCATTTATCTGAATATGGGGTGAAGTTGTACTTAATGCAGTTCAGGAATGTACTGGTGGGAATGCTGCTTTTCACACTAAGAGAAAAGGGGGGAGGGAATTGAAAAACTCTTGTGGTTTTTCTGGTGGTGGGGGTTTACACAATTCAAAGTTATCGCAGGAAACGTTGCTCATGTTGAGACCAAGTCGAGGATTCTGGGGGGAGTTTATGAATGGAGTAAGATGGCAACAGTGGTGTATGCACGATAGTTGGATGCGAGGAGTTTGAGTGAGGAGAATTGTGACTGGGTTTTGGTTTGGAAAGAGTTATTTAGGGGAGGGGGAGGAGGATGGATAGTTATTAAGATGTTTAGTGAGGCCTACTTTGATGGTTAGTATGTAAGGTGCAGAGCCAAGGTTTTGTGTTTAAGCTTGTGCACCTGTTTCATTAAAGTGGCCTTTTCCACACTATCATGGTGTTGTTGGGTCTTGGACGTGCCGTCCCGCCCGATGGGGTTTTTTGGGGGGCCAGAATGGCCTACCCCCGTCCCCGGGATCTTCGGTGGGTGGTAGGGTCTGTGGACAGCAGGTGACATGATTGGTGGGGGAGAGCAGGGGCGGGGCAAAAATTGTCCGTTATGGGGTGATAAATGGGTACATAGGTGCTATTTTGTCCTATGCACCAGCTGGCTAGGGCAAGTGGTAAAGTTTTCCACACCCTCCCTCCTTGATGTCTGGCTTTTGGGAGGGGTTTTCCTCCATGGGGGGAGGGAGGGGGTGTTTGTGTTCGTGGGGTTGTGTTTTCGTGAACCAGGTGTGCAAGGTTAGTTTTTTTGTAATGGTTGTCACTGAGGATAAGCAGGCGCTTACCAGGAGGGGTTTACACATGTTCTAAGTTATTGCAGGAAACGTTGCTCATGTTGAGACCCAGTCGAGTTTTCGGGGGGAGGGGGGTGAGTTTATTAATATGGAGGAAGATGGCAACAGTGGTGTATGCACGATGGTTGAATGTGGGGAGTTAGAGTGAGGTGAGTTGTGACTGGGTTTTGGTTTGGAAAGGGTTATTTAGGGGATGGGGGAGGAGGATGGATAGTTATTAAGATGTTTAGTGAGGCCAAGTTTGATGGTTAGTATGTAAGGTGTAGAGCCAAGGATTTGTGTTTAAGCTTGTGCACCTGTTTCATTAAAGGGCCCTTTTTCACACTATCATGGTGTTGGCTGTTCTTCGACACGCCGTTCCACCCAAGGACAAACAAGCACTGGGTTATCAAAGGCAACATACAGTGAGTTCCATCTTGGAAAGGGTTTTTCTTACAGTATTACATATCAGATATTTCCTTTTTTTCTTCTATATTGATTACCTTCAATTTAATTATTCCACATTAAACTTATTTTAACTTAGTAACTTAATTTAATATTAAATACATTTCGAATTTATTTCCCAAAGAAAAAAATTAAACAAGAAAAAATTAGACAATGATACAGGAAAAATGACTGAACAGAATTACACCAAATTTGGCAGAAAGCTTGATCTTTACTTAGAAAGTGCTTTAAATAAGTAGGATTGGCAAGTGTGTAAATGCTATGTCTTATGCTATTCCTGGTTGCCATTTGGTTGCTACCATCTGCTATGCTTTAAGTCTTAATGTAAAGCTCTTGCATCGGTACTAGCTTAAGTCTAATGGGCAGCTGAGTGTGCATATCAAGTAAATCTGCAATATTTCTGAACCTAGCCACCTACGAACATCGATCATAGTCACTTGTTGCTTAGCTGAGTTTTTACACAGCAGTGCTCATCACTATTTGGGTCTTTATTTTCCTTTTGTCATAGCTTCCAGGTTTTCCAGGTCCATGAGTGATGTGCTGCTCCCGTTCAGGCTTTTTCTTTGAGTTGTGGGACTTGCAGTCCTGTTTTATAATGCAATAAACAAGACTACAAGTCCCAGAATTTAAAGAAAGAACCCGGACTGGAACAGCACATCACGTATGGACCTGGGAAACTTGGCAGGGCTGTTTTGTTCACATGGGTATCACCCTTATGTTCTGACAGTAGAAGAACACTGGCATGGTGCCATCAGTAAGCACTTTTTACATGTTGATTTTGAGACTGTCTCAAATCCAGTTTTAAGAAGCGAAGACACCGCAGATATTCTGTGGAGACAGAAAGTGCTCTCCAACTTGTTTATCTTATGCTCCAGGTAATGCATATGACTATGGATTTCGCAAGTGCTCCAAGACAGTTGGCTTTTAGTCCTTATCAGAGAAACTCAGCAGCTGCAGAAATAATATGATATCCTGTAATTGGCGAGGACAGCTTGTTCCACTACTTGTGAGCCAATAAGGTAAATGGATGGATACCCATTTTAACCTTATGGACTCCCGGGATAACAACCCTGGGCAAGTACAAGAGCATTTTGTGAAGTTTTCCAGAAGAACATTTGGATCATTAGTTTGGAAAGGTTTCTGTGTAAGTCAAAAGCTTCAGTTTAGAACTGTTACCACTGAGTTGGATAGACATGCCTTTTCTATTTGGAAAATTATTGTCTGCCATTTCCACTATATTCAGAAGGGTGCTACGAAAATTGAGAATAACCAACAGCCACAATGATACCAGTAGTCCGAATTACAAAATGAAGGTCTACAAAGAAATACAAAAACCAATGGCTTCATCATTTGCCTCTGGGAACTGAACTCCTGGTTAGTGTCTAAACTAAGGCTTCCAATTGGGATCTTCAGATTCATACAGTCAGAAAGATAGCTGAAATGGTTCCAGCATCAAGGTGACCTACAGCCATCAGAACCAGATTCCATACCAGTGCTTAATTTTTAAAATAATAAGTGCCGTGGCTCAAAGTTTTTCTCAAAAGCTTGTTACCAGCGCTGACAAACGTGGGGTTGACATTTATGTCAGCTAATACCAAATGATTCTTGTCCCTTTCATTTACTTTTGCAGGTTGTGTTTCATACCTGCTTTCTCCCCTTATCTCTGTTTTCCAGTCTTTCTCTTCCTCCTTCTTTACACCTTTTCTGCCTTTGTCTCTCATTCTGTCCCAGTCCCCAAATATTAGTGCTGGTGGCCACCACCTGCAATCATAGGTCCAAATTAAGCAGTGGAAATGGGAGTCCTGATGACAGCGTGGTAATTTACTTTGGCTCTCCCTGCTTTTCTACTTTTTCAAAGGTAAGCAGCCCTCAATATAACTACAATCAGCAATTATGCAATGAAAGCACTCACATATTGTTAGTTTGTTACTAGAACTAAGCTGGACATTACTTATAGAAAGACGGTGCTGTTTCAATCATGACTACGTGATATTTTTGGTTATAGCTGTTAGTGCCACAATTATGGAATCAGTGCATTTTTTTCCATATTGACCACATCACTTAAAGAATGTCTGAGGCAGAACTAAGCCACAGTTTCTAGCACCACAGAACTGGCTTAAACTTTATAGTGGTACCCATGGTGAAAAGAGTGTAAAATCAGGCAATATGTTAATAGGGCAGATAGAGTGTAGCATTCTTTTATTCTGTCATGCTCAGTTGCCTCAGTGAAGCAGAATTTCATCTATTTGATCCACGCGGTTAACTGAAGTACTCCTAAGTTACACAATCAGACCACCTCAAACTCCATTATGGTTGCTGTTGCAGTACAGACAGTTACTTACCTGTAGTGTACCATGTCCTGAAGGGAGAAGACGCAGATTTCCAATAACTAGTAAAGAGAAAGAATGGAGGACGGGACCCAAGCAAAGCTGTGCACTATCCGTATAGTATTAGCCCCAAACTAAGAGTGTAAATGAGGATGGCCTCGTAGTCCTGGGTCTAGGTAGAGGGTAATATAGGCACTCTAAAGTTAGAGTATATGGTGGGGTTGGAACAGGCTCATCTGCTCCTCAAAGGAATAGTCTGGATGTTGTAGTTCTTTCTTTTTCTGGCTTGCGGGCTATTCTGCCATCTTTGGCCTTATGTACGTCTTCCATTCAGATTCTGTAGTCCGCTGGGTCTTGTGCATGTCTTCCTAGGATCAAGTAGGCGTTTCCTGACAAGTGCAGTCCAACACCTCATGCAGGCAAGTAAGCGAACTGTGTCTCCTCCAGTCACAGCAGCAAGACTTCGAGGATGATCAAAAGATGTTGGCCTAGTCTGGAAGAAAAGTAGCAAGTTGGCAGAGGTGACATCGTTAATTAGAGATCTTTGTCAAAAACGTTCTATGTGGGCTTTGACTGAGTAGGTTGTGAAGTCGAGCATTCAATGATTACTTCAGTAGGAGGATGTAGATTTAGGAACTCTGGTACAATTAACGCACAAAAACAATAATTTGGAAGATCTGCTAAATGCTAAAGTAATTTCGAAGACCTAGTAAATGTTATATTTTCATTAAGTATGACTTTAGTAAAAGGTGATTAGAAGAATAAAACATGATTCTCAGCAAACCCTGTTAACTCCTCTCAGTGTGGGCATTACATTTAATTTGATCAATTGACTCAGATTGCAGTCATATTGGGAAGTAGAGGCAGCGATCAATAATAGAGTTCTAGTTGCCTTTTTTTATGATTATTATGCTTTTTCTTTTCTAGGTATTTCCCTTTTACCTTATAAGTGTTAATCATTTAAAAGGGAATGTAAATAGTTAATATGAAACCCACATTTGTTTTATGTTTTTTCGTTCACCAAGTAATAAGTCTTTGAATATATTTACAGTATTTAATCTGAGCTTGCTATTTAATTCTAAATGATTATTATTAAGTTATGAACAAAGTGCAATCAAAAGCTGATAACTATATTTCTCGGTTGTTGTTATTCTTCATAGAACACAGTCTAACAGAATGAAAATGTGTAAAAGGGCACCAGGCCGTTTTTTGTTAATTGTTTATCTTGAAAGGTTCAACTCAATAATTCTATATAAGCTCAGTGTTAAGGGTAAACCTCCTGGCCTGATGGCCTTCCTTTTGAGTATTATGCCAACTATGAATCATTACTGGCGCCTCAGCTTGAAATCTTATATCTCGAGGCAGCACGACTGGGTTGCCTCCCCCCGATGTCGAGGGAAGCATTGGTCACTTCTATACCTAAACCTAACCATGATCCTATCAATGTCACATCTTATCGCCCCTTTATCAATCTTAAATACGGATTATAAGATCCTTAGTAAGATACTAGCAGATCACCTGCTACCATATCTACCAATACTTATTCACACAGATCAAAACGGGTTTGTGCCACGACGCAGCACTTCACTGAACACACATCGATTATTCCATGTGATAAACCAAGCAGCGCATGCATGGCCAGATTGCGCCTGTATTTCTATTGACCAGGGAACAGGCGTTCCATACCCTTAGTTGGGAATACATGATTGTGGTGCTGAAGCACTATGGTCTTGGGTCCAAGATGATAGGATGGATACAATTATTATATTCTTCTCCCACTGCTAGTGTCAAAACTGGCAGCCATATCTCTGAGACATAAGATATTGTCCGGGGCACGCGGCAGAGGTGCCCACTTTCTGCTCTGCTATTCGTGTTGGTGATTGAACCCTGGGCTATTAAGTTCTGTATGCTTGGAAAAAATTGGGGAATACCACTAGGGGCTGATACACAAATTATATTCCTATATGCGGATGATATGTTGCTGTTCTTGAGAGACTTCCATATAGTCCTCACCCCCTTAACAACACTGAATAACGTTTATGCCCTTTCCAGTCTCCAAGTTAACCCACAAAAACATTTATTTTCCCACTCAAACATGATAGTCCTCCCCGTGATCCGGTATCCGGTTCCGAACACGTTCCCGGGAATGCTTGGATCACGTTAATAGCGTACTCGCTTTAAGAATAACAGACTTATGAGGCACATTCCGGCCTCTTTACACTTCCGCCTGACCTAATTGAATTTGCAACTCACAACGGCTCGCATCATATCAGCCGAGGCCTGCTATGTATTAAGAATCACGAAGTTTTTTATCGAAAGATTTACTTGGGTTTCCCTATGACCAGCCGGGTTGGAATTATCACCGGCTTATTGGTCTGAGTTATTGTTTTCTCGACAGCCCTGAAGAAGTCTAGGGTTACTACCCTAAAGACGAAACACGTGTTGGCTGGACCCTGTGTTTTTCTCATTGAATTAAAACAAGGAGAACATCTTACAAGACTTCACTTACTTTCATTTATCATCTGTATACAATTGAACTTTTATAAAATACTATAGCGTGTGCATAGGAATTGCCTCCCCGTGATCTGTTGTTTGGCACCGATAAATTGCACTGGGCCACACACTCCTTCAAATACCTAGGAATTAACTAATTCCATACCCCTACAGACCTCCATGATGCTAAGCTAGGGTCTGTGATGCATACCACCAGATCCTAAGCAACATTCTGGAACACCGTACCCCTCACAATAATGGGGGACATAGCCCTTTCCAAAATGGTAGTCTACTGAATTTATTATATTTCTTTACTAATTTACAGGTGTTAATTCCGGCAATAATGTTTCAGGATTTAAACACTATCCTTCTTGAACTGATTTAGAATATGGGTCGGCACCGAAAAGCACTAACCAAATTTCTCGTCGCTCCCGACTTTCGGCTTATTATTATGCGGCCCAACTGCAGTGTGCTGTGTATTGGCTAGATAGACATCATCTGACTGTCTTGCTCCGCCTTTCAGATAATACAGAATTCTACAAATTCCACTTCCACACGGTGGCTCAAACACGGAGAAGCAGGAGACATAAAACACAACAACACCTAGAAAGGGTTTCTCTTTACAAAATGCAAAGAGACTCTTTTTAGAATAAGGCTTGGGGTTTTATTTATGCAATGCTCTCTAACAGAAAGGCTTTCCCAGATGCCAAATGAAGAGCTATATATTTATATGCAAGCAATAATAACACACTTGGTAAATGCAACAGTAAAATGCATGGATATGAAATACAAGCAGCAAATAATATGAGATAATACTCAGGCAAATATACTGGACGTCCTGCAAGAGATAAGAAAGATATATACACTAAATAGATCAAATGATTACTTTGGTTGTGCACCTCACTCATTCACACATCACAAAGAAAACACCTCAAATGACCACAGCCACTGGAATCACACATCACAATGGCACTAGTCAGAAACAAATCACCTCACCCGATCGTTCACTCGACATCCTTGCCAACTCAAGCTGGGGGCCCTGTTCACAGCTGGGCTTGGACTCTCGACCGGGACTCAGGTTCCATTCGTCTTACGGCAGTACGTCTACTCTGTAAGTGAGCTCCCAACCTTGGCTGTCAACAACCCTCAGCTTTATAGTCTCAAAAACACACACTAAATGGTCCGAGAGTCTTCCCCTCTGCGCCAAGGAAACTTACTGGAACTGGCCAGCTTCCAGGCAAGCATTCCACGGCAGGAAGGAGTTCCCACGTTCCCTCTACATTCTCGCATGTTCCAGCCTTTATCTTGACAAAGCTTACGAAAGCTTCCAGGGTACATTAAACAATCGCTCACAAAAACAATCCTTGAACGTGATTAACCCAAACAACTTGCAAGCCTGTCTGTGCGCGCTGAAAAGCTCAAGCAAGGCAGAGTCAAAATTCAGGATGACATGAGGCCATGTCAAAGCCAATAGTAAGAACTTCATAATTCTTGCCAATGTACAACACAATGCACATTTGTGCACCACTGCCTATAGCATCTCATACTTCATCTCTCAATGTACAATACAGTGCACATTTGTGCACCACTGCTCCTAACACTGCACTTCGAGACCAAAAAGTACATTCCACACCTCTCTCTCTCATGCTTTCAAATGCACATCCCACATGTTCTGTTCTTGGCAAGGCTGTTTTACTCTGTGACAGCTCCCACTGTAAGACTGCAAGATTACAAGAAAGAAACCTTTAAGAGAAACAAGGCATATGTAGGACGTCGTACATTCAGGCTAGGATAAAATAACACACCAAAGTCAATTAAACTGATGGTAGTCAAAGGTCATCACGTGGTGTCAGACCATAAGAGTGCCTCTAGCACTACATTCCACCCATGACCTTTGACTATCATAACTTACATATATAAAAAAACTGAACTTCTTAACTGAAAGCACAACTATAATTGAAGCACACATCAGAATAGTGACATTATAAACTCATGTGCTTAACTGAATGCACAAATATAAATGAAACACATGTTAAAACAGTGACATTATAAACGCATGTGCTTAACTGAAAGCACAAATATAATTGAAGCACACACAAACAGTGAAATCATAAAAGCATGTGCTTAACTGAAAGCACAAATATAAACAAAACACATGTTAAAACAGTGACATTATAAACACATGTGCTTAACTGAAAGCACAAATATAATTGAAGCACACACAAACAGTGAAATCATAAAAGCATGTGCTTAACTGAAAGCACAAATATAAACAAAACACATGTTAAACAGTGACATTATAAACGCATGTGCTTAACTGAAAGCACAAATATAATTGAAGCACACACAAACAGTGAAATCATAAAAGCATGTGCTTAACTGAAAGCACAAATATAAACAAAACACATGTTAAAACAGTGACATTATAAACACATGTGCTTAACTGAAAGCACAAATATAATTGAAGCACACACCAAAACAGTGAAATCATAAAAGCATGTAACAATCATTTTAAAAAGCTCATGCATATCTGAATACTCAGCAAGAATAAATGTATGATGGATACACAAAATAAATGCACAAATAGAATCAAGCATATGAACTCAGTAATGCTCCTAATGTCACAAATGGCTAATTCTGGAACTTCTACTATAGAAGCAGCCAAACATATATTGTATGCTTAAAAATAAAGGCAGCATCAGCATCTTTCATCTTCTGTCATTTTCTGGATATGCTTAGGAATGAAAATATCCTAATGTGTGAAAAGTCAACACTCTTTTTCTTTGCAATTTTTTAAAAACATTTTACTTCATGTTCACGCAATCAGTCTATTATCACTGGCTTGGTAAGTTCGTCTGGTTTGTTAAGCCAAAGGATGTCAGCAACGGTGTCGGTTTGCATTGTCTGGTGATCACTCCAGTGTTGGGGGGGAAGGGGTCCCACACCCTCATGGGCCCACTCAGACAAAGGCACCCCCTCGCAGGACAGGGACATCAGGTACACCAACACGTCGCAGTATGATCTGGAAAAGAAACAAGCATCACTCTTCTTGCAAAAAAATTTTTTTTCAAAAAGCGCACGTTTTCCTTTTTCTGTTTTGGGTCTGATGGTAAAATATTACCATTCCTGTCTGCACAGTTCTCTGCTGGCTCTGGGGAATTATCTGAGAATTCTACCCACACTAAGGCCTCTGAATTATTGGTATTGGAGTGAAACTCTCCTTCTCCCTGCACAGTAAGAAGGGCTGGGGCAGTCTCCTTCCTGACTATTTCTCCACACACTGCACAAATACGTGAACCCAAGGCAATCCATCTGCCCTATCTGCTCTGGTAATTTTCCTTTCTTCAACTGGCCCCTCACCTTCTGTGGGACTGGTCTGCGCTGTGCATACTGACACATAGGAATCACAGTTCTTAGTAAGTCTAGGGGGATATGCATCCCTTCATTCTCTTCCCACCTGTTTGTATGGTCTTTCTCTCCTAGGTGCTCGCACTTAGTCATGCACACCAAATCAGAATCGTGTGTCACCACCTCTATCTCCAAGATGTTAGCCTTTTCATCTGTAAGGGAATTAAAGGTTCTGTCTAGTGAATGTATAGGACCATGGGCATCTACATGATACACAATAGCTGCACTTTGCAGTAAAATGTGCCACTTCACTGGGGAATCCTGTGTCTCAGGCACCTCAAACACCATCCCTGGACTTTCTATTGGGACCTGCACAAACTGTTCATGCCAAACTGCAGTTTCTGTCTGTATGTAACATTTGATCATTAGAGAAATCTCAAAAGTCAAAATCAAATTATCTCTTATTGTCATATGCCCAGTGTCTGTCAGCTTGCAAAAGCACAAAAGCATCTGTATCGGTCCTGTATTTGTTACAGCACAAAAACACACAGATAATTGTGTCTGCATAGTCTCTGTCAGAACACAACTCAAAATCAACAGTGTATGTCCTGTATCTATCAAGGCACAAGTCAAATTCAGCTGTGTTTGCCCTGTATCTGCCACAGTGCAAGCAAAACATTCTCCAGCATTTGAAAATGTTTCAGTCCAAAAGTTTAAAAGCACATTCTTCTTTACTTGTTTTTCACACATACTCAAAGTGGCACACTGCCCCTGACCTGTCACATGTAATTCAATGTCTCCTTTCTGTATTGGTCGCACGTTTAAAACACATTGCATAATCTCTTTTGCAGATTCAAAAGCACATTGCTGTTCCTCTTCAAAAGCAAACTCAGAGTCAAGTTTAAAAATAACATTTTCTGTCATTTCTTTTTTCAAAATAGCGTCTCTCCATGTAAAGCAAGGTTTGTCATTCACTGACATGTCTGATTTATAACTGCAACCAATGATCACTAATTCTAACAGGCTGGTTTGTTTATCTTCCTGCACGTTTACATTTTCTCGGTTCAACGTTACTTCGGAAGCTTCAAATTCAACCAAGATAACATTAATTTCTGGCTGAGGAATGTCCTCAAAAGAATTAATTAAAACCTCCTGTGAACACCGTAAATTAACTGGCAGCTTCTCTGCATTCACATTTTTCACGAATGAATCACTCTGGCTATCTGAACAGCCTGGCAAAATAAAGGGCTTCGGAGCTTGGAACATGTTCAACTCTTTTTTCAAAGATTTATTTTCACATGTTAAAAGGTCTGACTCTTCTTTAGTTTTAACTAGCTCCCTTTGCAGCTCATTACGTTCTTTTTCCAACTGCTCACATTTTGGATACATGCTAAGCAATGCATTCAAAATGACACCACTATTTCTGTCTGAAATACCAAGTTGTTTTCCCTCTTTAAGAGAAAAATCATGTACACATTTAAATATCTGTGTTTGCCCCATATATTTTAAACATGTTATTAGAGGCAATCTCCTACTCAAATAACTCAGTTGACATCTGGGAATCTGCAACTGAAAACGTGGGCATTTTATAGAGCATCTTCCCCTTTTAAATTTTTATTTTTTTCGAATCCTCGAGTGACGCCAAATGTCTTGCTCCGCCTTTCAGATAATACAGAATTCTACAAATTTAACTTCCACACGGTGGCTCAAACACGGTGGAGCAGGAGACATAAAACACAACAACACCTAGAAAGGGTTTCCCTTTACAAAATGCAAAGACTCTCTTTTTAGAATAAGGCTTGGGGTTTTATTTATGCAATGCTCTCTAACAGAAAGGCTTTCCCAGATGCCAAATGAACAGATATATATTTATATGCAAGCAATAATAACACACTTGGTAAATGCAACAGTTAAATGCATGGATATGAAATACAAGCAGCAAATAATATGAGAGAAAAGCTCAAGCAAATATACTGGACGTCCTACAAGAGATAAGAAAGATATATACACTAAATACATCAAATGATTACTTTGGATGTGCACCTCACTCATTCACACATCACAAAGAAAACACCTCCAATGACCACAGCCACTGGAACCACACATCATAATGGCACTAGTCAGAAACAAATCACCTCACCCGATCGTTCACTCGACATCCTTGCCAACTCAAGCTGGGGGCCCGTTCACAGCTTGGCTTGGACTCTCGACCGGGACTCAGGTTCCGTTCGTCTTACAGCAGTACATCTACTCTGTAAGTGAGCTCCCAACCTTGGCTGTCAACAACCCTCAGCTTTATAGTCTCAAAAACACACACTAAAAGGTCCGAGAGTGTTCCCCTCTGCACCAAGGATACTTACCGGAACTGGCCAGCTTCCAGGCAAGCATTCCACGGCAGGAAGGAGTTCCCACGTTCCCTCTACATTCTCGCATGTTCCAGCCTTTATCTTGATGAAGCTTACGAAAGCCTTCCAGGGTACATTAAACAATCTCTCACAAAAACAATCCTTGAACGTGATTAACCCAAACAACTTGCAAGCCTGTCTGTGCGCGCTGAAAAGCTCAAGCAAGGCAGAGTCAGAATTCAGGATGACATGAGGACATCACATACTTCATCTCTGAATGTACAACACAGTGCACATTTGTGCACCACTGCTCATAACACTGCACTTCGAGACCAAAAAGTACATTCCACACCTCTCCCTCTCTCATGCTTTCAAATGCACATCCCACACGTTCTGTTCTTTGCAAGGCTGTTCTACTCTGTGACAGCTCCCACTGTAAGACTGCAAGATTACAAGAAAGAAACCTTTAAGAGAAACAAGGCATATGCAGGACGTCCTACATTCCGGCTAGGATGAAATAACACACCAAAGTCAATTAAAATGATGGTAGTCAAAGGTCATCACGGGGTGTCAGACCACAAGAGTGCCTCTAGCACTACACTGACTGAGACAGGCCTCACAGTGGATCAGATCAAAGAAGGGTGTATTGCACACTTTGTTGTTCCCCAGGGCACCTGGGTGGGACCTTTGGCTCCGTTGCTGGAGATAGCGCGCTTTTGCCTCTGCAACTCGTTACAGTACACTAAAGGTACATTAGCTTATGCTCAAGCAGCAATACCCTTACTGGGGTTCCTGGCATAGCCCGTGGTGCTTTCCCTGCGTGACCTCCTCAACTGGGAGGAAGCTGGACTGACAACTGTAGGGGACTTATAGAAGGACGGCCTCTTCTTAGATTTTCCGTCCTTGAGTGAGCGCAATGAGTTACCTGCAGGTGGGTTTCTCACTTATGGCAGGATTTGCATGGTGATGATCCAGTTGTGGCAAAACCCTCGAAGCGAACCCCCAAAACATACTGCCCTACAGACACTATATACTATTGGCCACCGGAAACTTTTGGTTGCCTGTCTCTACAGAGGCCTCCGGGCCCATGCCGGGGTGTCTCTACAGGCTCTTCAACGAAGTTGGGAGGATGAATTCAACCTAGTGTTTAATAATAAAGACTGGCAAGCGGTCCTACAATACCCATCCATAATCCCTCGTAATGTAAGCTGACGTTTCATTCCGACATGCATACGCCATAGGGCCTACCTTACCCCACAAAGGCTACAGAGTATATTTCCCAGGGGATCTCCGAACTCTCCTTGATGTCAGTCTACCCCACCACACCTCACACACATGCTATGGGGCTGCACGCAGTTCAACTCTTTCTGGGCGTCGGTCCTCGGTACTTACCAGGCTCACAGATAGGCTGCTTGACCATTCCCCTCTGGTTGTACTGCTTGGGAGTTATGATTGACCTAAAATGGTCATGCTTACAACCCGATTCCTGGATTTTGCTTTGCTGCTCACATGCCGAGCTGTTACCCTTCGGTGTAAATCTCAGACTTCCCCCTCGTTGGAGACGTGGCACGCTGATCTCCAGCAACAGGCCCAGGCAGAATGTACTGCCTTGAGACAAGAAGAACAGCGTGGACTGAGAAGTGTCACCAATAGCCGACCTTTGGGATAATCTAGTGGACAACCATAAATTACTGGTTAACAATGATGGTCTCCCACCCTGAACATAAAAAGACCAGACAGCATACAATATAGACATTTTAAAACCGCGCCTTGTTTATGAAATTGTATTCCTAGCGCACTGCACCTGATTGTATCTACTGCCCTACTGAACACTGATTGGTCCAGGGGGGAACCAATCAGCGTCGTGCCGGACGGAGCCTGTTAGAGCTCCCCGGACACTTAATGGTGGCAGCAGGACAGACACTCTGGCCACAGATGTAATGCTGCGTTTTGTCAAAATCTGTGGCTAAGGCTGCTGCCATAAAGAAACCTTTGCATTTGCACTATAACTTTCCCCAGGGCTAGCTTTTCTGTGCTGCTGCACCGCCCTGCTTCCTCACTGTTTTTCTGGGTGCTTTCTCCTGCTTTTGCCTCGTTTTTTTTTTACTTCTTTCTCCTTCCTTTCTCCCCATTTTTCTGAGTGCTTTCCTGCTTTACCCTCGTTTCTTTACTGCTTTCTCCTTCCTTTCCCCATTTTTTTGAGCGATTTTCCTGCTTTTGCCACGTTTTTTACTGCTTTCTCCTTTTTCTCCTGTTTTTCTGAGTGCTTTTTCTGCTTGTGCCTTGTTTTTTACTGCCTTCTCCTTGTTTCCGCCCCTGTTTTTCGAAGTGCTTTTCCTGCTTTTGCCTAGTTTTTCACTGCTTTCTCCTTCCTTTCCTTCCGTTTTTCTGAGTGCTTTTCATGCCTGTACCTCGTTTTTTTACTGCTTTCTCCTTCCTGCCCCCCATTTTTCTGAGTGCTTTCTCCTGGTTTTCCCTCATTTTTCACTGCTTCTCCTTGTTTTCCCCCACATTTGCCGCTCTCGCCTGCTGCCTGTTTTCCCGCCTTGCCCCGCCATCCACCTCCCAGCACCCCTCCCTCCTCCCAGGACCTATTTAATGGCCTAGTTTTCTACTTTTCGCCTTCCTCTCCCCCTTTTTTTCCTGAGTGCTTTCTCCTGCTTTTGCCTCATTTTTCACTGCTTTCTCCGCAATGCAGCTACTTCAGGGCCTTGAGACCCTCACGGGTGATTTGCTGCGCTTTATAAGTCCTGAATGATTGATAACTTTGTTTTTAACACTTTTAAAACTGTGCCTTGCTGTTTATAAAATTGTATTCCTAGTGAAACGCACCTGATTGTATTTACCCCGCTACTTTGCACTGATTGGTTCAGGGGGGAACTAATCAGCACCGTGCCGGGAGGAGTTTGTTAGAGCTCCCCGAACACTTAATGGTGGCAGTGGGGCCGACGCACCTGCCACAGATGTAACGCTGCCGCTTAGTCAAACCCTACTGCTAAGGCTGCTGCCATAAAGTAATCATTGCATTTGCACTTTAACTTCCTTTTTAACACTTATTAAACAGTGCCTTGCTGTTTATGAAATGGTATTCCTTGCGCTCCACACCTGATTGTATTTACTGCGCTACTGTGCACTGATTGGCCCAGGGGGGAACCAATCAGCGCCATGCTGGGAGGAGCTTGTTAGAGCTCCCCGGACACGTAGTGGTGGCAGCGGCACAGATGTGCAGCGGACCGTGCAGCAGGCATGCCAATGGCGCACCAAAGACATGCCCATCTGTGCCCGTCTGCAGCTGATCGGAGCAAGGGGCCAGTCACTATGCCCAAAAATGTACCTACTCTTCTGAGGACCTTAGACACCTCCACTCTGCAAGTTATGAATTAGATCCCTTCCTTCTGCTGAAACTACTTTAGGACTATTAAACAATAGCATTTCAGTCTCAGACGTGATTAAACCTATTGAACCCGTCTTCACGCCTCCAGTCAGAAACCCTAAACCTAACCATTTAAAGGTTAATATCAACCAACTCACAATTACTTATCTCAACACTTGATGCATGGCCAAACACCAGCTTGAAATATTTAATTTCTCCCGATATTTTACTTTTGATCGAGACATGGTTAACCAATGAATTCTCCCCGGACATCTTGAGTGCTCTCCCTGAAGGATATTACATACTTCAAAGTAACCGTCCTGCAGGCAAAAAAGGTGGAGGCATAGCGGCAATAATAAACGTCTCAGTTTCACCAGATTTACATCACTAAGGGGCACATGCATCAAGCCCTCATTTTGCGATTTCTAAATAGCAAATTTTACCGATTCGCTATTTAGAAATCGCAAAATGCAATGCATGAAGGATTTGCAAAAAAAATGCGATTCCTTAAAATTCCTTAATTGCGACTCGCGAATTGCGAGTCGCAATTAAGGAATTGATTCCAATCATTCCTATGGGCCTGGAGGCCCATAGGAATGAATGGAATAGATGCGCAATTTGCGAGTACTCCATTGGTACTCGCAAATTGCGCATGCAATTCAAAGGTGCAAGGGTGCCAAAAGGACACCCTGTTGCACCCCTGAAATTGTTATGTACACCCATGTTGCGCACACACATGCCCCAAGGGCATGTGTGTGTGTAACATGTAACTTTGAAAAATGCACTTTTGTGCATTTTTCAAAGTTTTCGCAAATTACCATCAACTTAAAGTTGATGGTAATTTGCATTTCTTAATAGCAAATTCGCATTTTTTTTTGTTGCATTGCATTTAGGGAATCGCAAATTGCGATTCCTTAAATGCAATCGCAATTTAAGAAATCGCAATAAATTGCGATTTCTTAAATTGCGAGTGCCTAACACTTTAATGCATCGCAAAAGGCCTTTTTGCGGGCGCAAACGGCCGATTTTTGCGAATCGCACCGTTTGCACTCGCAAAAACCTTTGATGCATGTGCCCCTTAGTCTCTCAGCTGTTGACAGTCTTCTGATCAAATTTGATTAATCAGCCTCCCCCTTGACCTGCACTCTCATGTACAGACCCCCAGGATACATGCAGCAATTCCCACAACTTCTTGCAGAGTCAATCTTCCCCTATAAAATGTATCCATTATTTCCTAGTTTTCTTGAGTATACTCTTCCTCAATGAAAGAGGTTTGAAGTTCCACTAATTATCCTTGGCAAGATGGGCACCTTTCAGTGAGGCTCTGCTGGCGAAGATTATAATCCGTCAGAAATTTGGCACCAGGGGGCCCAATCCTGCCATTAAACCACTTTAATAGCCACCCACTGAAAAGACGGAAAGCTGTGGGAATCACCCTTCTTTGGCATGCTGAGTCATAACTGAGGTGGAACAAGTGTGCCGGTGCACGTTGAGGCCTGGGACGGAGTGCTGGAGGTGGTGCCGGGCCAGAGACCAAGCAGGGCCAACAGAAACCCTCGATGTTCGATTCCTCAGATGAACCCCACTCCCGTCCACCCCCAAGGGCTGGGCAGCGAAGACAAGATAGGAGTGAGTGAGTGGATTGTGTGGCGGTTAGCAAAGTCTATGACAAATAGGAGCACGGAAAGGCTGATGAGACAGTGCCTGAGACGTGACTAGTGTGGCAGTGTGGGGATCGCTCCGAACCTGGCAGCGATGGACGCCCTACTCGGAGGGCCCTGAGGTGGAGAGTAACTGAGGCCAGTGGAACAGATCGATAGGTGGCATGCACAATGGCTTATGGAGGCTGCCTACAATGCTGGGGAAGTAAAGTGGCTGATGTGTGCTTGTGGACACCACTGTACGGACTGAGATTGCAGTGGGTCTCCCCTACTTCCAGATACTAAGAAGCGCTATCTGAGGCCTGGAGGCTTAGACCAGATTCCGGGTGGTCGGGGTCTGTTCAGTCAATGACATTTGACCCTGAAGCGGAGGGGAGAAAAGAAAAACCCACAGTGTGTTTTACAAAACCTCCAACCTTGGTGTTCAATGGCTGTAATATTTTATGCAGAGTGTGCTCTGGAAGAAACGGCAGTGCTGGTCTGCTTGTGCCCCTTGGCCTCCTACCTTCTGCAGCTGGGGTGTGGCGGGAGTTGATTTTGTGGCACAACTAAAATACGAGCTGACTGCCCCTGCGAGACCTGCTGTTTTCCTTGGGGGCCCCAGCTATAGGTGATTGCGGTGCTTAGACACATGACCCACTAAAACGTGGAGGCAGTGCCACAGGCAATCCAAGCTACAATTTGAAAGCAATAAGCCCACAAGGGTTATGGCTGAGACCTGGAGCCGGAGCACATCATCGGCTGGTGCCTCAAGAGATCCTGAAGACATCAGGGGCTTCCTCACGGACATGAAAAAAACATCTCTCAACACAGTCAACTCCAAAATGTACTTTCTCACCAACAGGCTCGATCGCATGCAGGAAAGGCTTCGACTTGACCGACTGGAGAACCAAGTATCTGAGCAAACAGAAGGAGATGATGGACAGAGCGCTGGACTTTTCAGACACTCAGCCCCAGTCACAGATCTGGGTTTAATCCATCATCGTTCTTTAACTCACTTTGCCACCAGTTCAGACCCAGCCATATGCAAATCAGTCTTGACCCTGTTTCTTGTGGGAACAGTCCAGCCCGAACTGCCAAGCCAGGTCTTCCCTGTACCAGAAACAAGCATCCTGGGACCGGTTTCGGGGTACCACCCCTCATCAGCCAGTCTAGCTTGAATCCAGTGGCAAAGTGAGCCAGGGACCCACGTCTGGGCATACCCTGCCAACTTAGGGCGAACAAAGCAAACACAAGGAGATGATGGACGGAGCGCTGAAACTTTTCAGACACTCACCCCGAGTCACAGATCTGGGTTGAATCCATCATTGTTCTTTAGCTCACTTTGCTACCCCAGTTCAGACCCAGCCATATGCAAATCAGTCTTGACCCTGTTCCTTGTGGGAACAGTCCAGCCCTAACTGCCAAGCCAGGTCTTCCCTGGACAGGAAACAAGCATCCTGGGACCGGTTTTGGGGTAACACCCCTCATCAGCCAGTCTAGCTTGAATCCAGTGGCAAAGTGAGCGAGGGACCCACGTATGGGCATACCCTGCCAACTTAGGGCGAACAAAGCAAACACAAGGAGATGATGGACGGAGCGCTGAAACTTTTCGAGACACTCAACCCCAGTCACAGATCTGGGTTGAATCCATCATCGATCTTCAGCTCACTGCGCCACCCCAGTTCAGACTCAGCCATATGCAAATCAGTTTTGACCCTGTTCCTTGTGGGAACAGTTGAGCCCGAACTGCCAAGCCAGGTCTTCCCTGGAACGGAAACAAGCATCCTGGGACCAGTTTTGGGATAACACCCCTCATCAGCCAGTCTAGCTTGAATCCAGTGGCTTAGTGAGCAAGGGACCCACGTCTGGGCATACCGTGCCAACTTAGGGCGAACAAAGTATCTGAAACAGAGGAAAACGTCACGTCTCACAATGAACAGCTGCTGCAAATGGAAAAGGTCCTGATAGTTATTAAAACCAAAAATGAAGACTTGAAGGCTCACCTGTATTGCAACAATGTGCATATCCTCAGCCTTTCAGAGTCTGCTACTGCTATGGATAAAATGGAAATATACGGTGAAACAATGTTCCATTAAGCCTATATTTTCAATACAAAGATTATAGCCACACTTCTAATTCATATAACACAACTTCTATTAATAATTACAAACGCCAAATTCATAAATCATAAAGCTTATGGTTATTTGGTTTCTTTAAGGTCTAGGTTGCTAATAATTACACTTATGGTACAGCGTAATTTTAGATCCACGCTTACACGTCACAAATACATGACATAAACGTGCACTTAGCACTTGTTTCTTGTGCAATGAAACAATTAATGTAACGTTTTGCACTTGACATAATTATTAAAGTGCACTCACTGTAGAATTAGAGAAATTACATATACTGTGTGCCTTAACTTTATTAAATGATATATTCTTGGAGACTTGATGTATAAACCATCCACACTCATTTAGAATGTGTTTACTTTATGAAGGATAATGATTAATGTAATATGTGCACTAAAGTTTCATATATTTCATTTAAATGTAGTTCTTACCTATATTTACACACTGACTCATTTAAGATTTTACTGTATGCATATGAGTCAAATGTACTGACATTTTTCATTTATTTGTGTTTGAAAGTGCGCATGCATATTAAATGTGCACCATTGATTTAATACGCTAAATTGACATTGTTAGGCCTACATTTCTAAAATACTGTTTTCTATTTTCTGCTTACATGACTTTTCCTTACAATTGCTTTCTACAAGGATTGTTAGTTTGAGAATAGTTACAATACTGTACTAGCGATAGAGAGAGAGAGAGCCTGCGGAGAAGACCTTGACAAAGAACATGGAGAGGCAGAGCATTTTCTGAACAGTCTTATTGAGCATCTTTTGCAACATGGCTTGGGGAACAAGGACAATATCGTTCCCATGTTCAGTGTGGGACATTTTGTAAATATTGCAGCTTACAACATGAGAATGCAAAGGGACAAAGGAACCCCTGACAATGCTTACCGAGAGGTGTTAACTGGGACATTGTGGTGCAAATATCTGAAGCATACACTGTCTGATGTTATGATCACTCTCCCTTGGACTTTGAGAGGTTTAGACCTCTATGCTTTCCCTTGATTCTCTACTAAGTGTTGCTTATGCTAAAACTTTTTCCCCTGACCCAAGAAGACTCTTGACCGAGCCTCTGAAATGCTGACACCTTTCTGCCCCATTCTATTTTTCTCCTTTATTGAATCTTGCTAGCTTTTTGAGATTCTTTTAGATACAATCATCCTCTTTAGTTGGACTTTAACTTAGACAATTTAGACTTTACTCATGTATAGAAGAGAGAACCAGACACTCTTCTCTGAGCATCAAATCTTACCATTGATCTTTTGTATTGCTGTGACTGAATTGCTTGTTTGTCTAATACTGGTACGCCTAAACTTTTTTAGGAGGTTGGGTTTCCCAGTTATTATTCTGTACCTTTACAGCATGGTGCTGAAGTTTGTGTACCTTAACTTGACTGCTAATTCGTAATAAACCTTCTTAACTATTTTCACTGATTCCTGGCCCTTATTGTGTAGCCAAATGGGTTACACTGTAAATTGAAATTGGTAGAATTTAATCCTAACTCCCATCACCTCTCAGGTGGGAAAGAAAAGGTTAATCGGAGGACAAATGGTATGAGGGCTGGCCTTGTGCGCTGGATCAAGTTGGTAGCATGACGGATGGTTTCCCACTGATGTGAGGGAGTTAGGGTGTTCCATTCAGAAACTGTCCAAGTCCAGTCCAAACCCCTAAAGCCCATGGTTAACTCGAAGGATTGATGGAGTTCCAGTGGTTTGGGAACTAATTGTAGCAGCTTGGTGTGAGTATTAATAGGGTTGCCCGTTGCAATTGCTTATGCTTAGATTGTGGTATTTTGAAGTGGCTGTGAGATGTTTTAAGCTGATGTGTGAATGTGGCTCTTAATGCAGAGAAGTTGAAGTGGCTATCGGGTTCGTTGTAGCCTAAGATCCCAAGATCCATACATACCCAGGGTCGGATTGGTAACGGGGGCACTCGGGCAATGCCTATGGGGCCGGTATACGAATTCCAGCTGTGGGCTGCTTTTCTGAGCAGCCTGTAGGTCCGATTTGGGCGGTGTCTGCGTTGTTCGGATGCCGCCAGCAGCCCAGTGGGTGCATGAGTGGCCTTTTTGGAGGTAGATGGGCGTCCATTACCTTCCTTTTATCAACCGGCAGAGGTGTCACTCCCTTTCTCTTGCTGGGCCGGCCCATTAACATATGCAGATTGAGCGGGGGCAGGGGGCCTGAGCAAAAGTGGCCTCACTTGTTTTCAGGTGTGTTTCACCAGTGTAAACTAATCTGTGCATTTTTTTTTACCCACCCGCCCGACCCCTTTTTTTAATAAAATTTTGCTGAAGCAGTGTTTTGCTGAAAGGCAATATGCAAATGTGGGCCATTTTTTTTTAGCGTGCCCGGGCCGATTTTTAATTCCAATCCAACCCTGTACATACCTACATGGTAAGGAGTTGTCAGTGTAGAAGACACTGGGTGTAGTTGTCTGCTGTGTTCTGGTGCTGGGCGTGAGATGTTGTCGACAGCATTAATGAGAAAGGAACTTTATCTTGTGTGATTGCGAGGTGTGGTTGGTATGGTTGGTATGGTTGATCTCAGTGCACCGGGAAGAACTGTATCAATCCGAGCGAGACCCCGTTGGTCGAGGTTTCATTTGAAGTGAATGTCAGGATAGGTTGAAAAGTGTTGCTCTGAACTGTTTCTTGTGTGTATCGAAAATCTTTAATTTGTTTTAGAGGAGAACACAAAGTTAGTTGTTGAAATTGCTTGCATTTGTTTGTGCATAAATTGCTGAGAGAACGCACTCATGAGAATTGTAAAGGAGGGTGAGCTGCTGCAAGAAGTGAGATTGACGTCACAGTGTGCAGCGCTGGCATTGGTTGGTGTAGAGCTGTGCTGGTTGGATACGTCATAGAGAGCCGCGCTGTATTGATTGTGAACACCGAACAGAGAATTGTGGGTGGAAAAATCATTTCCTGGTTTAAAAAAAGTCATTTGTGAATTTTGCATATTTGATCGAAAATGAAATTGTTCAAAGCATTACAAATTGTAATGAGGGGAGATGTGACTGGACTTGTTAGAAACGCAGAAGAGGCATCACCCAAAGGTATGCCTGGTCATATTATGGCAATACACATGGGTCTTTAAACATGTGGTTCCCAAACTCTTGCGACCTGCGGCTCCCTTGATCCATTGGCCATTGCTTGTGGCTCCCCACTGTTACTTTTTTGGGAGGGTAGGGGGATGTAAGCCTGGCCTCGGGAGTACTTGCATTTTTCTCCCTGAAAATAATTGGGGTGAAGCTGATGAAGGTATTATAATCATATACGCAGGATGTTTCGTATTACTAAGGTGGCGGCTCTAATAAAATATTCCTAGTTACACTTATTTGCCCAAGCCTTTTTTTAGAGTACCCTCTCAAGCTTTTTTATTCCACGTACAGTGCTAGATAGCACCCTTGAAGAATATTTGCATGCACTTCCATTTCTACCCATGTCATAAGTGCCAACACTCTGGTCTCAGCAGGGTGACACACAATTTTTTAAACCACATACAGCTTTATTTTTGCTGTCTCCTCCCTAAAATTGCCTCCAAATCAATGCAGGCCAAATAAATTCCTCTGATTTTTTTTGTAAATGTCCTTCTTTCTTGCTTCCAAATGTTGGCATTATGCAGTATATGGTGTTTTACTTCCCTGTGCTCAGGGAGAGAGCAGGCCTGTTTGGAAATGTGTCTATTCTGAAAGAAATGTGTACTGGAAGTACTTATGGTTCAAGTATAAAGCGTCAATGCTTAATAATACTTAATGCGTTTAATAGACAGGACAACTGTACTTTCCTGATAACTTGCATTGGTGGAAAATGCATTTGGATAAAAACAAAACTATTAATGAGTCTAACAAAATAAATCAGGCATCTTCCGCGTACTTTGGGAGCGTTAGAACGTGGTGATCCAGTAAAATATGGAGGTCATCTCCCTCAACATGCCATCAATTAAGCGCTACGTTTACAGCTTTAGGCATGCCACTTACAAATCATCTCAACTGGTGTCACTAATGAAGTCGGTTTAAGCACGTATGTACAATACATTACACGGAAAGAAGACGGGAGACTCTGAGGAGTTTGTAGAAATGTGCACTTGGCATCATATAATTAAGGTCACAGTAAGGAAGGTACAGTTGTAGCAGCACTGTAGGCATAGAATGCAATAGCAACCCGAATTGGACTTGGTGCTCAATTGTGTTCGTGATACATAAAGGTGGCGACGCAAGTGACAATGTGCAATCAGCGCAAACGGCGCAAGGTTAAGAGGTGAAACAATATGTACAGTGAAATTAGGTGGTTCAAGATAACAATTTACAATGTATCAATGGGTAATGACAACAATTTGATTGAACCACGAAAGGAAATGCGCCATCAGTTGCGCTGAGGGGTCGACGACGTTTCGATCCTATTAATCAGGATCATCTTCAGGACCGGGTTGCAAGATAGGCGGTGCTGAATAGGACAAAGTCCTGTGTCATAAATGAGGCGGGAAGAATCAAACTTGCGGTGAGGGCAGGAATCGTCAATGCTACTGTGGGAGTCCGAAGTCCTTGTCTGTCAAGCCGGGTATGGGCCGGTGGCCTTTGTGTGCGGATGCCGTGGAGGAATGTCTGCATCTGCGGCGCACGGTTGGAAAATCAAGATATCCTCTGTGAGACACGAATGAATTCGTAGGTTGTGGAGTCAATCCGACAGGCAGAGGGACGCTTTGATCAGCGTGAGACCGCCACGACAATAAGACCAATTCCTCAAACTCCTATGGTTCTGACACAAGGGAATACCCCATGTGCTGCGAGTGCAGACCCTACATTGAATCAGACAGGGTTTGATCCCACTAGAAGATTTTCCCAAAGATCACCACCGTTTTTATACCCAAACGAATGTGCTTCCAAATGTTAATTATAGTACTCCCAGGACAGAAATACCTATGGGTACGCTAAATTCTGACATGTCTCTTTTGCACTTTCCTCACAATACAAATAGTGGTTCCTTTAGCAGAGGGATAATTCTTAATACCCCGGCAGAGCAACCTGGTCTTACTGCCCAAGAACTTGATGACTGGTTCAAGGGTATAGACACCCCCACTGGTAGTGGGAATCCTGAAACGAATAGGAAGAATTCTCAGGTCCCAGAGAGGGAAATGATAGTGAATGTTGCTAAACTGAAAACAGAATTAGAAGAATTGATACTTGGAACTCTTTACATGTCCCAATTAAATGCTTACCGAGATGATGAGCTATTGTTCCTGTGTAAGGATATTACTAGATGTTCAGGATAAGCTCATGAAAGATTATCTGAATTGGCTCACAGATATGAAATTGACTTGCAGAAATCCAAAGCCTTACAAAGACTTTACCGTTTAAGCTTTAGTGACCGGGATCTCGCAAACATGAGACCGTCGGCAAAGAAATTACAGATCAAGGAATTAATTGCCTATGTTTAAAAATGGAGTGAGCTGGATAGATGGGAAGGTAGATGGGCAAAGAAAAAGGAACAGAAGAGGGTGTGATTAGAACTTCCTCCCTCTGGAACAGAGGAGGAGGAGGAAAATATACACATGCTTCCCATGAAATAAATGCCTGATAGATGTTATGTCCAGGTACCTTGGAGCAGGACTGATCTTGTGTCATTCACAAATGATTTTCAGAAATTGAGAGAGAACCCAGTTGGATGGGACAGACAGGTTGATCAGTTTGTAAAGATATCAAAAAGTTCTGTGGAATGATTTGAACACTTTATTTGAAATTGTGGTTCCAGGTGACTTGTGGGTTGAATGCAGAGGTGCTGTGGATTGGCCTGAGGTGGATCAGATGAGGCATCATATATATCACATGCTCCGTCCCCAGTGGTAATGAAAGAGTATAATCAGGTGATTACATTTTTGAAATCAAAACTGTTTTCACAAGAGATTGATTGGGTCAAGATTGACAGAACAACTCATGAGTCCAAAGAATCAATACATGCATATTATGAGAGACTGTTGCAAGCATTTAAACAGTTTAGTGGGACAGAGACTATTTAGGCGAAAGACATTGGGCATTTTGTGTGCAGATTTGTATATGGAATCAAAGCTGAGGTTAGTTTGATGATTCAGCATCATTTGATTTGTAAGCCCATTGACGAGATATTGAGACATGCTAAATACTGCAGTGACGAATTGGAAATACAACACAAGAAATTGAAATAGGAGCTGATGTCAACACAAATTAAGGCTGCACAGCGAGGTCAGAATCGGCAGTTTGTTGGGAATGTTGGTCCCTTTCAGGGAGTGTATCCACAGGGAGTTCCTATGATGCAAGCTGAAAATGGATTTCAGCCACAAGGTTGAGGTTGTGGTGTCCTGATTGATCCAAGTACAGGGATTGATGTGGCGACTTTGAAAAAGTCTAATACCTGCCGTGTTTGCGGCAGGTTGGGGCATTGGAAGCTGGAATATCCATTTAATGCTGGTAACATGGCAAATGGGAATCGGGTTCAGAATGGTGGATTTGTGCAATCCCAAGGTAATAACATGGCTCAGACACAGCAAGTACAAAGACAGCGAGTACAAAATTACAATGTGCCCCAAGCTCAGGTAATACAGGTTTCACAAGCTCCAATGCCACAACAAAATGCAAATGTTAAAAGATATAACACAAATCAGGTTTCCAATGTACACACCAATCCTTTTGTGAATCAGGGTACATCTCAACAGTACTCTATGATGCTAGCAGATGAGGATTACAGCACAGACCTGTCACAATGACAGGGCCTGAGAGGGGAGGATGATTGCTTCCTTGGCACAACCTTTGAGGTAGACCAGAGTGGCCCATTCATGTACGGTGAAGTAAATGGTTATCCCATATCCTTCCTCATAGACACTGGTGCTACCTGCTCTACTGTGAGAACAGCAGAGAATCCCAAACTACCTCCCGTGGGAAAAAGAATCCAGGTTGTAGGAGTTGCGAATAAACAAATGACTAGCCCAGTCTCAGAAGCGTTACCTGTTAAAATAGGGTCCTTTGTGAAGAATCATTGATTTGTGGTGTGTAGTTCGAGTCCTGTAAATCTGCTTGGACGAGATCTTTTGTACAAGCTAAATTGTTCCATTTACTGCACACCCAATGGTATTGAGTTCCAGACTCATGATGCAGATGTTTTCTTTAAACTTGTCAGAGATCGGATTGTACCCCTTTTTGACAAAAGACTATTTGCCCCCAAAGGTGAGAGACACAGTGTACCCTTGAAGTCTGGGACTTTTCAGGGAAGGACTTTGGACTTATCAAAGGTGTTGAACCAGTCCAAATTACGGTGAAGCCTAATGCTGAGTACCTGAGAATCCTACAATACAATCTGACCCCTTTAACCATTGCTGGGATTACTCCTGTGATTGACTCAATGATTGAGCAAGGCATTCTGAAGGCGATTATGGGGAGTCCATGTAACTCGCCCATTATGGGTCTGCAGAAACCCAATGGCAAGTCCCGCATTGTTCAAGACCAGCCAAAGGTCAACTCCATTGTTGTTTCGTGTAGTTCTGTAGTACAGAATCCAGGTGTGATTTTGTTTCAGATTTCATGTGAGGCCGAGTGGTTCTCTATCATCGATTTGTTCCAAGCCTTCTTTTCCATACCGTTGCATGAGGATAGCCAATACCTCTTCGCTTTCTGGTTCGGCAACCATGTTTTGGCATTGTGCAGAGTCCCACAAGGGTATACGGAGAGTCCGTCAGTTTTCAATCAGATACTCAAAAAGAATCTGGAGTCTCTGGTGATGCCCTATCACTCAGTCCTAGTCCAAAACATTAACGACCTGTTGGTGGCGTCAAATAAGCAGGAGACTTGCAAACGAGACACAATTGCTCTGTTGAATCACTTACCTGAGAATGGACATAGTGTGTCCCCAACCAAGTTGCAGTACTGTAAGAAAGAAGTCCTGTACCTAGGATATCACATTGAGAAAGGAGCGAGGAAGGTGTCACAAGAGAGAATCTCTGCGATTCTTAAAATGAATCCGCCAACTACCCAGAAAGAAGTCAAGATGTTCTTGGGAATGGTGGGCTGCTGCCGACAGTGGATTCCCAACTTTTCCCTATTGGTCAAGTATTTACAGAGGCTTACACACAAGGATGTGTCACATCTGGTACATGGGATGACAGTTGAATGCGTGCTTTCTCGGAGCTGAGAGAATGTCTCTGCTGTGCCCCAGCACTGGGAATGCCTGATTATAATAAATGTGTTGCTTTGTTTTGCAGTGAGAGAGAGGGCTGCGATCTTTCTGCGCTAACCTAGATGCACAGGAATGTTCACAGACCCGTCGCATATTTTTCAGCCACACTTGATCCTGTAGTTCCGGCTGTCTTAAAACTGTGGAATCCACTGGTTTCAGCATAGAGTAGTGCCAGAGCATTGTTATGGGCCATCCATTGACCGTTTTTGTTGACCGCTCTGTAGAGGTACTGTTAACTCGCACTAGAACACAATACCTTTCCAACAGTCGTCTCACTAAGTATGAGCAAGTCATACCTGGTGCGAAGAATGTCATCCTTAGGCGATATACTGCAATAAACCCTGCCACTCTTGCCCATACCTGGAAATGATAATGCTGAACTATGCACCAAGCCGAGACCTGACATACAAGATGTGCCACTAACGGAATCAGATTATGTGATGTTTGTTGATGGCTCTTGCTTAAGAGGCCCTGAAGGAAATCTGAGAGCTGTCTAACTAGTCTTTACTGTCTTGGATGTAGTTGTAGCCTCCTGGCTACAAGGAGTATTTTCTGCACAAGTGGCCTCATTGATTGCTCTTACTAGAGAATGCTGTGTTTCAGACCGGCTGAGAGTGACCATTTTCACTGATGGTATGGCTTTGGTGTTGTTCATGAATTTGAACAGTTATGGTCACAACGGGGATTCATTACCTCTTTAGAGTCTCCAATAGGAAATGGGGAAAATGTGTGACAGTGGGCAACAGATATGCAGACACGACTGCTAGATACTGTGCTCTGAATGCTTGTACCTTTAATGGGAGTATCAGAATGAAAAATCGGAGGAGACAAATTGCAATCTGTTGTTAACCACAGTTGATACTTGGGCGGAAGTTTAGAGGTTACAGGAGGAAGTGTCAGAAGCAGAACAGCATAGCTGGATTAGAGCTGGTTGTGTCAAAAGAAATGAGGACGACATTTGGGTTTCAGGAGATCTGTTGCCAGATAGTTTGTTGCCTCCAATGATGAGACATTATCATGGACCTGCACATGTAGGTAGAGATGTCATGGTGTGCCTGTTTAGACTTGGATTAATTCCAGGTTTAGATTGATGGCTGAAGGATTGTGTCACAGATGTGTTGTGTGCCAACAGCAGAATGTAGGCAGAAGAACAGTAGTAACACTGTGTCACATAGGGAGATCCGGAGGTCCCTTCAACAGGATGCAACTCGACTTTATCAAGATGCTTGTGTGCAATGGACTAAGATATGTCTTAGGGCTTGTTTGCATCTTCTCGTGTTGGGTGGAAGTTTACCCGACCAGTAGAAATGATAGCCTCGCAGTAGCTAAGTTGTTGTTGAGGGAGTTAATACTACGTTTCAGTTTCCTGACTTCTCTGGAGTCAGACCAAGAAACTCACTTTCATAATGAGGTCCTGAAGATGTGCGAAGCATTACAAGTCGAACAGAGGCTACATTGCAGTTACTGACTGGAGGCTTCTGGAATTGTGGAACAGGTCAATGGCTCTTTGAAATCCAGATAGGCTAAAGTGTGTGCTTCGCCATTACTGAAATGGCCTGATGCTTTGCCTCTTGTGTTGATGAGCGTACGCAGTACTCCAGGTAGGAGAACAGGATTGTCTCCCCATGAAATCATCATGGGGAGCACTATGAGACTTCCAGCTGTGCCTTTGAACATAAAAGATGACATGATTCTTGATGACTGCAAATGACTGGCTGTTGTGGTGCGTTCTGTATCTCATCAGGCTGGAGAGGCTACAGCCCTGCCTCAACAGGAGCAGTGCCATGATCTCAGCCCCGGCGACTGGGTGATGGTGAAGAGGCATGCTCACAACTCGTGCTTGGAACCTCAGTGGCGGGGACCCTACCAGGTTATCTTGGTCACAACAACAGCTGTGAAGTGTGGAGGTCTCCCTAACTGGTTAGATGCACATACACGCAGAGTTCCTTGTCCCCTTGATGATCTAATAGCACAAGTCCCTGAAGTGCCGGTGGTTACAGCTAGACAAAGGGAGCGGGTTAGTCAAGCTGTTGGGGATCAGCAAGAAGCTGGGACAACACTTGTTCGGCTGAGGGGTGTCTGAGGGAGTCAACGGTTGAAGTCGGTGCAAAAGGGTCTGTAGTGTTGACTGTGCCAGATTCGGACCCCGGCGAAGGGCATAGTGCAGTAGTAACGTGAGTTGTACCTGCAGACGGGTGGCCAAGGAGACAGGAGAGAGGGAGATGCAGTTTGTCTGAAGTGCGTGTGCCACACACATCTTAGAAGATACTGAAGGATCTGGCCTAAGTGACAGTGATGAAGAAAGGCCAACAGTAAGGAGATCAAAGAGAGCTAGAGTACCCTGTCGAAGTTACTCCTCATCTGAATGGACATTCCTTTCTGTCAATGACTGGGGGAGAGCATTTTGGACATTTTGCTTTAACAATTCACTTTCAATTGCGCCTCCTTGAACCAAACGTTGTGGCTGAACTGAGCGTTGAAATTGCATTACCACTAAATTTATCCTGGATGTCATCATTAGAGAGTTTGAAGTGAGCAGTTATTAGAGAAAGAACATAATAGATTTTGCCCAAAACTACTAAGAATAGAACCAAGGCCTGAGTCTGCTGAAAGAGCATAAGGTTGTCCCTTAGAAGAACACAGAGTAGGGCTAAGGAAGTCTCATGAAGATCACTTGCACATATATTGCTGAAAAGACACTTGAACTTTGCTTTTCTGTTTGCACAAGTAGAAGCAACTTGAGAAGACTGTGCTGAAATCTTTCATGTAAATGGTCTAACCTCAGAGAACTCATAGAGCCTAGCCTTAATAATGGTAGATGTAGATGCTTATGTGTGGGAGTATTTGTCGTTCTGGCATTAGTATTAATTGCTTTGCTTGTAATATTGAGTTTACCCCATCCTTCTCATGTAGAAGAGCTTAAGTCTACAGGTGCCCCTAAAAACACCACATTCTATTGACAGTAGTTTACCTACCATAGATGAGAAAGACTTACATGTAGATGCATCTAGGGGAGACTATTCATTGAATGTTTATTCCAAATTGCTTTATAAATATGTTGACAATATGGATGCTATTACCTGCATCAGTTGCTGAAGGGGTTGCATATCATCACCTCCCTTGACATATGGAGTTACCTGTTGTTTATTGCTAAGTTTATTTTATGAAAAGGGTCATTTTCAATGTGTTTTACTCGAATCATGACTTAGTTTTTTTCAGAAGTTCCTGTGTTAAAGCATCTGAGATTGTGGGACATTTCTTTAGATCCACCATGACATTAGACACTGCTTATGCGCATAGACATAACTTAACTTGTTCTTTAACACGTGTAGAAAAGAAATTCATAGATTCAGTAGAAGACAGATGAAGAGATATATTGGCTAAAGCAGCAAATCATTCAAAAGTACCCCAATCGGCCAAAGAAAAAGTGAGCATAGGTTAGTGGGAAATTTAGCAGCATTGCCTTTGGATTGGCAACACAAAGGGAAACTATGCATATTCATTAAAAAATCTACAACAGAAACAAATTATGTGGGAAATCGTGAATTTGATCATACTTTTGAAGTTCAAGGAAATGTGGGACTGTATTTGGATGGAGCAGATCCTGTTTTCCCTAGAGTTTATTATATTTGTGGGAAAAATGCATTTTACAGGTTACCCAAGAGATGGTAGGGAACATGTTACATGGAGATAGTTTTTATAAAAATCCATCTTGTGGAACAACTTGAAGACCCCACAGGGGAACAACATTTGAGAACAAAGAGAGATACCAGTGCTAGTGAAATCGTAGGAGTCATCTTTGGTGCTATATTGCTATCTGTAGGAGTGATGCTGAATTTGCATAATATTACGTTTTTAATCAAGGGGGGGAGTGAGTACTACCAATCTGGAAGGATCTGGGTACTCTCAGTGTTATACCCAAAACCAATCTCTGCCATTGGTGGCGGATATAATCACCACTGTGGTAAAACGTTCGGCTGCGTCATCATTGGGTTTCGCACCTAGGTGAGTACTACCTCCACTCGAGGGAGAGTACTGGTGGGATCCTTCTAATGGTGTCTAAAAATACCTCCTGTATTTTCAAAGAATTTCTTTAATGGGGTGGAAAGTACAGGGGTATGATTAAAAAAAAGTAGTGATGTTCTTGGATGGGTTAACTATCCATGACATCTTACATAGGTGGTCAACATGTTTCAAGCTCTAGTGCCCTATCGCTAAATAGGGTCAAATCGGTGTATAAGACCAAAAGAAGCCAAGACTATCTTTCCGGAAAACATTAATTTGGATTGAAGACTCATAAGTAAATGACTTACGATTCAAACAGAAGATCAAAAATAAGGATCTACAACCAGTAAGGGACCCTCTACATTAGAATGAGGTCCTGACGAAGGCCCAGACCATACTTAGCGATAAGGGCGCTAGAGGCCGAAACATGTTGACCACTTATGTAAGATGTCACGGATAGTTAACCCATTTAAGAACATAATTACTTCTTTTTAATCTTACCCCTATACTTTCCACCCCATTTAAGAAATTCTTTGAAAATATAGGAGGTATTTTTAGACACCATCAGACGGATCCGACGAGTACTTCCCCTCGAGTGGAGGCGGTACTCACCTAGTGAAGCGAGTACATAGTTGCGAAACCCAATGATGTCGCCGCCCAACATTTTACCTCAGTGGTGATTATATACACCCCCAATGGCAGAGACTGGTTGAGGGTTTCGGGTATAACATTAGGCGAACGCAGATCCTTCCAGATTGGTAGTACTCACTCCCCCCCGATTAAAAACGTAACTACATATGGAAGAAGAGTGAGTCCTGCACATCAACTTCTATCTCCCTCCCTATTTTTTGATGAATACCTTTGCATAAGATTAGAAAGCTTTCTACTGTAGTTGATAAGTTGTCTACTAGTATAGCTGGAGGAATTTTAGTTAACGATACTGAGATGGTTGCGATCAGATCTATGGTTGTGCAGAACTGACTTGCAATTGACCTCCTTGCAAAAGAGGGCAAAGTCTGTCGGATGCTAAAAGTTCAACAATGTTGTTCTTGCATTCCAGACAAAAGTAATGACTTGAAGAAATACATTAAGAACATTACTGACTTAAAGAGAGATTTGAAAGGGTTAGAAGCAACAGGTGCTTGGGAAGCAATAGGAAATGGATTTTATGCTATAGGCAGATGGTTTGGGAACTTAGGGAGTGGAAACATTTTGAAACCCTTAGTGATAATTGCTCTTTGTGGTAATCTATAAGGGATACAAACGAGCTCAAGTGAAAAAATGACTGTAGAGAAAGAGAGCAGACATAGAACTAGAGGATAGACAGAGCAAATACTATGATGACATGAAATTTCTGGAGGAATCCAGAAGAAAGATGATGAAAACAGCCAGACTGTGATTTTTCTATAGTAAATGATGTTTATCTTGATGTGATGGCTTGATTCACCATCAGCGGGGGGGATTGGTACAGCCTAATTTTAGCTCCAACCTTACACGTCACAAATACACGGCATAAACATGCACTTAGCACTTGTTTCTTGTGTGATCGAACGATTAATGTAAAGTGTTGCACTTGACATCATTATTAAAGTGCACTCACAGTGGAATTAGAGAAATTACATACACTGTGTGCCTTAACAGTATTTAATGATGCATTTTTGGAGACTTGATGAATAAACCTTCCTCACCAATTTAGAATGTGTTTACTCTAGAAATAATAATGATATATGTAATGTGTGCACTAATGTTTCATTAATTTAATTTAAATGTGGTTCTTAGCCATATCTATACACACTCATTTTAGATTTTACTGTATGCCATATGTGATATGAGTCTAATGTACTGACATTTTACATTTATTTGTGTTTCAAAGTGCACATCCATTTTAAATGTGCACCATTGATTTAATATGCTAAATTGACATTAGCAGGGTTTACATTTCCATTCTGCATAAAATACTGTTTTCTATTTTCTGCTTACCTGACTTTTCCTTGCAGGTGCTTGCACAAGGATTGTTAGTTTGAGAATAGATACAATATTGTATTAGTGGTACCGCGAGAGCCTGAGTAGAAGACGTTGACAAAGGACATGGAGACCCAGAGCGTTGTCTGAAGAGTCTTATTCAGCATCTTTTGCAACATGGCTTGGGTGAACAAGGACGATTTCGTTCCCATGTTCAGTGAGGGATATTTCGTTAATGTTGCGGCTTACAACGTGAGAATGGAAAGGGACAATGGAACCCCTTCATGATGCGTAAAGAGGGGTGTTACCTGGGACATTCTGATACAAATAACTGGAGTATACACTGTCTGATGTTACGATCACTTTCCCTTGGACTTTGAGAGGTTTAGACCTCTATGATTTCCCTTGATTCTCTACTAAGTGTGGCTTAAGCTAACACTTTTTCCTCTGACCCAAGAAGACTCTTGACTGAGCTTCTGAAATGCTGATACCTTCCTGCCCCATTCTATTTTTCTCCTTTATTGAATCTCCCTAGCTTTTTGAGATTTTTTTAGATACAACCATCCTCTGTAGTAGGACTTTAACTTAGACGATTTAGACTTTACTCATGTATAGAAAAGAGAGCCAGAAACTCATCTCAGAGTATCAAATATTACCATTGATCTTTGGTATTGCTGTGACTGAATTGCTTGTTTTTCTAATACTGGTATGCCTAAACTTCTTTAGGCGGTTCGGTTTCCCAGTTGTTATTCTGTATCCTTACAGCATGGTGCTGAGGTTTGCGTACCTTAACTTGACTGCTTATTTGTAATAAACCTTTATAACTATACTCACAGAATCCTTTTCCTTAATGTGTAGCCAAATAGTTATACTGTAAATTGAAACTTGATTAATTTAATGTTCTCTCCCATCACCTCTCAGGCGGGAAAGAAAAGGTGCATTGGAGGACAAATGGTAAGAGGTTGGCCTGGTGCACTGGACAGGGGCTCCTCCTCCACTAGGGCGGAGGAGCGTCGCCCCACTGCTTTCTCGCAGTGTGAGAAGCAGAAACATAAAATGGTAATAACTTTAAGTTATTACCATTTAATGTTTGGTTGTGGGTGGGCGTGGCTGCTCTGAGAGCAGGGCAGGGGACGAGGGGTGTGCCTGCCCACTCCCGAGTGTGCAAAGACTGTTTTGGTCAGTCCCCTGGGGCTGCCCAAACCAGTCATGTGCACTCTGCCCTTCCGCGCGACCCCCCCCTTCCGCGCGACCCCCCTTCCGCTCGACCCCCCGCCCCCTTCCGCGCGACCCCCCTTCCGCGCGACCCCCCCTTCCGCGCGACCCCCCCCTTCCGCGCGACCCCCCCTTCCGCGCGACCCCCCTTCCGCGCGACCCCCCCTTCCGCGCGACCCCCCCCCCTTCCGCGCGACCCCCCTCCCTTCCGCGCGACCCCCCCCTTCCGCGCGATCCCCACTTTTCTGCGCGACCCCCCCTTCCGCGTGACCGCCCCGTGACCCCCCCCTTCCGCGCGACCCCCCCCCTTCCGCGCGACCCCCCCCTTTGGCGCGACCCCCTTTGGCGTGACCCCCCTTCCGCGCGACCGCCCCGTGACCCCCCCCTTCCGCGTGACCCACCCTTCCGCGTGACCCCCCTTCTGCGTGACCCCCCTTCTGCGTGACCCCCCTTCCGTGCGACCGCCCCGTGACCCCCCCCTTCCGCGCGACCCCCCTTCTGCGCGACCCCCCTTCCGCGCGACCCCCTTTGACCCCCCCTTCCGCGCGACTCCCCTTTGACCCCCCTTCCGCGCGACCCCCCTTTGACCCCCCTTCCGCGCGACTCCCCCTTCCGCGCGACCCCCTCCTTCCGCGCGACCCCCCTTCGACCCCCCCTTCCGCGCGACCCCCCTTCCGCGCGACCCCCCCCTTCCGCGCGACCCCCCTTCCGCGCGACCTCCCTTCCGCGCGACCCCCCTTCCGCGCGACCCCCTTCCGCGCGACCCCCCTTCCGCGCGACCCCCCTTCGACCCCCCTTCCGCGCGACCCCCTTCCGCGCGACCCCCCCTTCCGCGCGACCCCCCTTCCGCGCGACCCCCCCTTCCGCGCGACCCCCCCTTCCGCGCGACTCCCCCTCTCGCGCGACCCCCCTCTTCCGCGCGACCTCCCTCTTCCGCGCGACCCCCTCTCTTCCGCGCGACTCCCCTCTTCCGCGCGACCCCCCTCTTCCGCGCGACCTCCCCTTCCGCGCGACCCCCTCTTCCCCGCGACACCCCCCTCTTCCCCGCGACCCCCCTCTTCCCCCGCGACCTCCCGATTCCCCGCGACCCCCGATTCTCCGTGACCCCCCCTTCTGCGCGACGCGCGATTCCCCCCCTTCTGCGCGACGCGCGATTCCCCCCCTTCTGCGCGACTCCCTACCCCCTTCCCGCGCGACTCCCTACCCCCCTCCCGCGCGACTCCCTACCCCCCTCCCGCGCGACTCCCGACCCCCCCCGCGACCCCCCCCTCTTCCGCGCGACCCCCCCCTCTTCCGCGCGACCCCCCCCTCTTCCGCGCGACCCCCCTCTTCCGCGCGACCCCCCCTCTTCCGCGCGACCGCGACCCCCCCTTTTCCGCGCGACCCCCCCTTTTCCGCGCGACCCCTCCTCTCGCGCGACCCCCCCTTTTCCGCGCGACCCCCCCTTTTCCGCGCGACCCCCCTTTCCGCCCGACCCCCCCCCTCTGCCCCCTCTTCCGCCCCCCGCGACCCCCTCCCGCCCCCGCCCCCTCTTCCGCTCTTATCTCTGTTGAAAATTGTGAAGAAAGAGGTGAATATTTAGCTTTCAGCCCCTACAGAGTCCAATGATCTCCTAGTTTATGCTCGGGCAGGCTTGCCCCAGCATGGCACTCACATTTTAGCTACATCTGATGATCTTATATTACTTTTGGATTGTTGGAAGAGCAGATCATTCTTCTGGATCTTAGGGTCTCGCTCAGTAGTGTGTCTGACCCTATTTGTGTTCTTCGTCTTAACTAGGTCTAAGAAGCAAAACCCTATGTTGGCTTACTTCTTTTCGCAGCAGTCACACCCAGCAGTTCAAATTTGCCCTCTTTGGTCTGCCACAATACCACTCACCTGTGGAGTTCCCCCAGGGTAATTCATGAGTCTAACCCTCTTCAATCATTCTCTCACTCTTTTGACCTCTCTTATTAGGTCCTTTGGCTTCAAATGGTCACCTCCTTTCCTGGTGATCTTGGTGCCCTAAAATATTACTTCTGCCCACTTCTGCTGTAGCCCCTTCATGCTTGTGGGCTAATTCTCTGATAATAAACGAAGGCAAAATGGAGGAGTTGATATTTAGAGCTCCTCTGACTAAGTAGCCCTTAAACTAGTTGCCTGATTAACTAGGTATGCCTCATATTCCAACTAACTCAGTGAAAACGTAGGCATCATGTTTGGCGCAGATCTGGCATTTGCAGAGCAGAATACCAAAATGACTGACTGTGTGTAATTGTACTGTTTCTTTTAATGTGCTGAAAAGGATTATTCCACTTATTGATTTGGAATGCCGTACAGCTGGTATCCAAGCTTCACATTTTTCTCGAAATGATTATATTGTATTCGTATGTTATCCACAGATTATAGCTTGTGCACATCGCTGCCACCACACCGCTGTGAGGCTCACCTGCCGGTTTCATCTCATTCGGCCACGATTCAAAGGCTCCCAGTGGCCAATTGTCCAGTTTTTAAATCTCTCCGTAGCTGTCACTATGCCACGTAGAAGAATACCCGTCTCTTTATTCACCAACGAGTAACATTATATTCTCTTTTTAGAGCTAAAAGATCACCTTCTGCCATTCTTCTACCATCCTTCTTCGTGATCTGAATGGACCTAGATCGCAAATTATACGTTTCCCTTCTTGCCACCAAGCATTGGCATACTCTTTTAGATTCCCTTCGCTTTGAGCGCGCCTAGCCTTTAGAAACAGCTGAAATCTTGTCTTTTTCCGAAGTGGTGATGAGCTAATCCATGACTTATATCTTCAGTCCCAGGACACCCTCTTTAGGGTTATAGTGTTTCTATAAGTATTTTTCATTCAGTCATTCATCCTGCCTGTGTGAACGAGGGAGGGCCAGTTTCTAGCAGCCAGTCAGTGGGCTGGGGCAGGAATGGATGACGCGGTCCACCTTTGCCTAACATCACCAGCATCCTCTAGCACGCCACTGCTTTGATTGTTACGAGCAGGGCCGGACTAGGAACTGAAAGCAGCCCTGGCAAATTTTGGTAGACCAGCCCCCGCCTGGCACGTAGCGAGCGAGCGCAGCGAGCGAGCCAGAACCACTACCAGGGGGGTTTGGGGGGGTTCTCCCCCCACGAAAATTTTGGAAAAAGACAGACCAAAATGGTGAATTTTACAGCACATTTTTCATTACATATTCAATTGTATCAACTTTCAAAGCACAGTAAATAGTAGATGATGACCTTAAAGAGCACCAGGTTACCCACCCAGTCATATGTACCCATAGACATTCTTTCAGAGAGCACCAAAAATAGACACGAGTAGTGAATCAGAGAGAACAAAGTAAAAGTGAGACCAGCCCCCACATGGTGTGTAGCAAGCAAGCGTAGTGAGCAACCACTACTAGGAGGGTTTGGGGGGGTTCTCCCCCCATGAAAAGTTTGGAAAAAGACAGACCAAAATGGTGAATTTTACAGCACATTTTTCATTACATATTCAATTGTATCAACTTTCAAAGCACAGTAAATAGTAGATGATGACCTTAAAGAGCACCAGGTTACCCACCCAGTCATATGTACCCATAGACATTCTTTCAGAGAGCACCAAAAATAGATACGAGCACACAGGCCACTGAGGCCAGAAACTGTGGAAATGTCACACATAAGCACCTAGGCACTGAGGGCAGAAACTGTGAAAATGTCACACATAAGCATCTGATAACTAGCACCTAGGGCACAGAGGCCAGAAACTATGGAAACGTCACACCCAGGCCTGGTCGCACCAGGCCAGAAAGCATGGAAACGTCACACCCAGGCCTGGTCGCACCAGGCCAGAAAGCATGGAAACGTCACACATAAGCACCCAGGCCAGTAAGCATGGAAATGTCACACATGGCACCCTGGCCAGAAAGCATGAAAAATTCACACAAAGGCACCCAGGCCAGTGGCACTGGAACACTTTTCAGAGTGTGGGTGCTGCCATCAATGTTGCCTGTACATCACTAAAGTCAACTCATGGGATTGTGAAAAATTCAAGAATCACACAAAGAACAAGGGTAGCAATTGAGCCTCGCCTATTCCGGGACATATAAAACTTAAAAGTATATGCCAAACCATTTAAATACACTGCACTCTGCATACTGCACCCTGCCTTATGGACAGGGCCTGCGCTAGTGGTGACATCCTGGTGACATATGTAGTAAAATGGAATATTTTTAGGCCTGGCAAAATGTTCCTTTTGTTTATCAAAAAGGGGGGGACAGAGGGTTTAATCAAGAGGTCCAGCGTACTTGCCCTATCAGAGTGAACGCAAAAAAGAGGTACGCAGTTCCCCAGTATGCAGGTAGTGTCCCAGGCACCCAAAAAAGGAGGGGAATTCCTCCTTTTGGAACTGAGGCCCTCACACACCCAGCAAGCTAGGTGTCATGCTTCATCATATGGGTCTGCTCCTCGTCGGGTCGGCGCTGCAATACCCGACGGGCACCCATAGAGGGCTCTTTGCCGGAGATCTTTTGTTCCTGCCGTAAGGGTGCCGTGGGTGTAAGGGACCTAGTGTGAGTGTAGATGTGCTGGAAGTGAATATAAAACAAGAGGGGATTCCTATGAGAGCAAATTTTATTCTAAATGGATCCCTACTTGATTAAAAATAGTGAGGAGAGGCGACTAACAAGCTACCAGGGTTCAAGAGGCGCTCTACTCCTTGATGGTCGACATGTTTCACGCCTGTGGCGTTTCTTCAGGACCGTGAGAAATGACTATCTACAGTGAAATGGGGTGTGCAACATGCCCCATAGCTAAAAATAAAACTTGTAATAGTGTGAGGATATTGCCTACTACTATAAGGATAAACAGGGTACTACCTGTTAGTACTGGGACAAACCTGCATTTAAGGATAATGGAAAACAACACTTGGTTATAAATCTAAAGGTAGATTGCCCAACAAGGTGCAAACCGCATTGTGAAACAAGGAAAACAGGGGGGGGAGGTGCCCCCTGTAATTGTTCAGTAAAAGGCACAATGTGAGCGGTAACAAGAATGATAATTCATAAACCGCGAGTTAAATTACAAATTACTTGAGTAGCAACATACAGATGAAAATAAATTAAGACAGCAATGAACAAGTATCCAGGTAATGAAGTGATATCTGGTGTATATCGTAATTGGTGCTTAAGTGGGGAGTGGTGAAGTAAACAATCTCCAACTCACCTAATAAGTATCAGAATGACGCCCCATCTGTTACAGCACTAAATACAGACATCTGTAGTAGGATGTCTAGTCATGGTGTAAAAAACACAACAAAAACAGAAACAGAAGGAGGGGGTTAAACCTCAAGGAAGGTTTATATATATCTAAAAATGTATTGACCAAACACACTTAGTCAGCCCATCTCGTTGCAACAGTAGCGGGTAAGGCAAGCGAGCTGGCAGTACGTAGGGATGGTCACAGAACATGCCACTGGCCAGTTTCCCAAGATCCGACACAAGGTGCGGGGAATGATGCGGGCAAAAGTCCCACCGAGAAAACCGAAGTAAGTGCTGCGGTGCTGTCCCTGATCTCGTGTGTGACAGACAACCGCACACATCCACGCCCCATGCGGGGCCCACAAAGATAAGAGTCCATAACGGGTCCAAGAGGGGCAGGCACAGTAACCATGCATCCACAAACCCCACTGTCAACAATCCAGTCGCTTACCTGTACTCAGTCGCTGTAGAGTGCAGGCAACTTGTAGAGTTTAGATAATACTCACCCGCTTCCACTAGAAGCCACGCTAAACACCTACCCCTTCGTGCTGCAACCGGGATGGTGCTGAATGGTCAGAAGAGCTCCCTTCTTATGCTCCAAATGGAGCCTCATTAAGGACTGGCGGGAAGCTAATCGGCTCCAGCTGCTGCCATGGCATGTCATGTGACTTACTCAAAAGTGAGTTGAGCATCCTGTTAGAGTGTCGGCCATCTTGGAACGGTTACATGTAAAGGTGTGGGAGGAATCTCCCAAGTTAACTAAAGGGATCTAAACTTGTAAAAATAGCCTAGTGGAACAGGAAACCACGCGAAGGATAACCGGTGAGCTTATTCATGCACAGACCCCCGCGTGTGGTTATAATTATATCATAACGTGTACCCTTCCAGAATAGTGAAGGCAGTAAATGCATGTCGGCCATCTTAGAGTGGCTAATGGTACATAGTAAACTAATAGATCCAATCTATTCCAATATCGACTTGGAGACCAGGTATGCTTGGTATATCATTTCCATTGACATATTGCTGAATGAGCTGATGTTATAATTATAATGATGTGGCTAATTCAGTTTATTGTTGAATATTACGTTAAAACAAAGAACTCCAAGGTATGTCATCATTTAACCCCAGATGGTCTAGCCCTAGTCGATGCACCCATCGTTGCTCTATCTTGAATAGAGCTGCCTGCGTGATGCGCGGGTGTGCCTCCAGAATTAGCCAGTGTAAACTCTCCGGGGTATGATTTTGTTCCTTGAAATGTGTGTAGAGTTTTGTAGTGGTTTTCAGGCAACGAATGTTGCTTTTATGTTCAGAAATCCTGTTTTTTACAGGCCGCATGGTCATACCCACATATTTCTTATCGCAAGGGCAAGTCAGTAAATAAATGCATTGAGATGTGTTGCAGTTAGTGTGGGTGTATATCTTCCAAGTGAAGGTATCTGTTAACGTTATCTCTTTGGTATGTTTAGTTTGAGGACATGCTGCACAAGAGCCACAGGGATAGTGGCCCTGAACCGGTGGGAGGTTCCATAAGGTTCTTTGCTTGTTTCTGTTGGATGACTTGGGTCGTGTATGTACCAGCATATCTTTTAAGTTGCTTGTGCGTTTAAAAGCGAACCTTGGTTTAGAGATCTCAAGAGATCCTGTGTTCAGGATATTCCAGTGTTTGTTTATGATTTTCTTTAGTCGGTTAGAACCTGGTGTGAATGAAGTCACACATGTTAAGATGTCACTGGGTTCTTTTTGTATTACTTCTAGCAAGGCCTCTCTGTTGTTATTCCTTGCTTTCTTTAAGGATTTCTCAATTTTACGTGGAGGGTAATGTCTCTCAATCAGGTTATTCCTCAGTGAATCCGCCTCAATCTTGTAATCTTTGACATCACTGCAATTTCGCCTGATACGGAGAAATTGCCCAAATGGCAAGTTGTCCTTCAATGCTCGTGGGTGATGGCTATTATAAGATAGCAAGCTGTTCCTATCTGTAGGTTTTTTATACAGGGAAGTTTGAAGGTGTCCCTCTAGGATGCTAATCTTAAGGTCAAGGAACGGTATGCTAGTGGCTGAAATAGACCTAGTAAACCTTAGGTATTCATTCTTCGTATTAACCCAATTACAAAATTCCTCGCAGGTATTCAGGTCACCCCTCCAGAAGATCAGGATGTCATCGATATATCTTTTCCACAGGCTCAAGTGTTGTAGGTAGGGGTTACTCTGATGGTAGATTACTTCCTCCTCAAATGCCGCCATATAGAGGCAGCCTACACTCGGAGCGAAGGTACTCCCCATAGAAGTACCTTGAGCCTGATGGAATAGTTGGTTCTTGAATTTGAAATTTTTTTCAGTTAAAGCAAGAGTGGCACACTGCATGACAAATGTCACGGGTGTTGGTGATGACCACTAAATCTGATTCAATGCTGTCTCTATAACGGTGAGTGTTGCCCTTTGTGGTATGTTAGTGTAAAGCTGTTCAACGTCTAATGTAAGAAGCAAGTCAATGTCTCTTGTGTCTCCTATTTCTCCCATTATACGAAGTATGTCTGTCGTATCCCTCACGTATGACGGGGTTTGTTTCACCAAGGGTTGGAGAAAGTGATCACAAAAAATGGAAAGGGGTTCAAGAATGGAACCTATTCCTGAGACAATAGGTCTCCCCGGAATGGGTGTCGTGCCCTTATGGATTTTCGGGAGGGTGTAGAAGTAAGGAGTGCGTGGTTCCTTAGTAATGAGGAAGTCAGCTTCTCTCTTACTCAACCATCCATTAGTTTCTGCCTCAAAGACCATGGTTGCTATCTCCGTGGTCAGTCTAGTTGTTGGATTCACCGTGATGGGAGTATAGAATTTCTTGTTGTTCAATTGACGGTGGCATTCCTGTTCATAATCCGTTGTGGATTGTATGACAGTAGCACCACCTTTATCTGCTTGTCATCGGCGAGAGACTTGGCCGCCAGTCTTTCATCTTTCGATAAATTGTTGAAGGGGAGTACACAACTTGTATTTTGGAGTTCTTTTAGAACAGCTTGTTCCAAAAATGTTCCTTTTGCCATGGCATAAATCTTCATATTTGTAGCACACTCGCCCTCAAGACATCGCTTGAAAGCCTCAGAATCAGGGGGCATGTGGGCTGCTGTGTTTATATGTCAGGAATGGGTGAGAATCTCCTGGTGTGCACGGAAGAGCAGAGCAACCCAACTGTGCTAAAAAGTAGAAGTTGTGGTAACATTGAGCTGGCTGGCACCGCCGCGTGGGCACAGGATCAGGCCTCTCTCTGCGGGGTCTTGGCAGGAATGTTAGGCATGTCACTGTGTCCGCGAAAGTGTGGTCAGCTGTACCACTTTTCACGAGGAAGGTGAGAAATACTGTGCTCTCTGTGCCACAGTGTTTGCACGAAGGTGGTGAACGGTGCCAGTGTGCCTGCTGGAAGACCATCTGTGTCACTGACTCTGGGAAAAGTACGCAGGGGCACACAAAGGTGAATGGCAAGAGATGCATAAATGGTACTGTAGTTGTACAGCATGAATGCTTAAGATGTATACATTGGGCCGAGGCGAGGGTGATCGTGCACACTATTGTTTCCAAAGATTGATGAGTCATTCGAGCAGAGATGTAAAGGTGCATAGAACACTTGAAATATGTAAACGTTCTGTTATTAAATAGAGCCTAGCGCGAGCCTATGAACGAGATTAAAATGATGCATTCGGTAGATAAGAGTAACGAGACACAACCAGATAGAGTATTGCCCAGGATCCAGTGCTTAATTTGTAAAAGAATAAGTGCCGGTGCTCACAGTGCTGATCGAAGCTGCAAAATGTCAGAGGAGTCGAACACCAAGGCTGCATAGCCTTAATGCCACCTCATGCCTCTTTAATCCACCACAAGACATCCCCTTCCTCTTGATCTCACTCTTGCAGCTTCTCTTTCACCTTTGCTATCTTTGTTTGTGACAGTTTTTTCTGTCCTTCTCTTCCTCTTCTGTTTTTCTCCCTCTTGCTTTGCGTCCAAGTGTGATGAGTTAAAACAAGTGCTGGTCCCCAAAAACAAGTGCCGATAGGCTCCACCTGTAACCACCGGCACAAATTAAGTACTGGCACATTAACCCTCTAAGCTTAATGTATCATAAATAAAATCTGAGGGCCGAGACTCCACAGTCTATGAGTTCCCGGAGTGTTCTTTCTTCTATGTCTACCAAATACCGCAGAGAGAAGGGGGGTCAAAGGGAGGAAAAGAGAGGGAGATCAGAAGACCGGGGGTGGCTGACAAGAACCCTGCACCGCGTGCCAAGACATCCCTTCTAAAGCCTACACTTATTTCGCCCTTGGTACAGCAGTGATGGTGCAATAAAAGTAACAGAAACATATCTGGGCTTTATTGTGCATTAAAAAACAATCCAGTAACATTGGAAAATTGACTGTGGTGTTACGGTTGAAAAAACAATTTTACCTCGTGGTGCAGACATCTCGCAAAGGCCCTTGTGCTTGGCATATCGATTAGTCCTGCGCAGACAGGTTCACGTCTGCAGCAGAATACAAAATATCATGTCCATGTCCTGCTTTTCAGAAGAGCTTTTCAGACTAGTAAACTAGGTAGTAAACTAGTACTGCACCAGAATCCTGCAGACAGAGCCCGAGCACAAGTCTAGCTGAGCAGCACGTTGCGTTATGGAACTTGTAGTGACTTTCCATTAGAGATGCAGGCCTTCAAGTCTCGGGTTGCAAAGTGCTGTTGGCTACAAAGCCTGATCTATCTGAAGGTGCTGCACACAACATGGGCCCTGGGGCAGCTGTGCAGACACACAGTGTAACATTCTGCAGGCCGCTGGACAAGGGGCACCTTGCTGTTTTTTAAAAATTCACAACAAAGCACATATTTGTTTCTGTTAATTTAAGACACCTACCATCGTTTCCACGCCATTCGGCCTCCCTTTACTCTGATCTGCCTTCAGTGAAACATACTCTCCCTTGCATCACTGTATCTAGGATTTTTTACCAAAAAATCAACCTGAATCAAGCCTCTAGCGTGAAAGCATAACTTACAGTTCTTGCCAATTACATCTGTGCGCCTTCTTACATTACACCTGTTTGAGGCATTTTCTAAACTTCCCTTACCTTGCACTGCTGGGAGGGACCGTGCTGGAGCTGGCAGTTTTCATACAGTGCTGCCAGTGCAAAGCAGCATGTGCACTGCACACCATCACCAATGCCAGCCTGCATTTGGTGGTGGGCCCAGGCCACGATATGTGTGGCTCGTTTCATCTGGTTTCATTTTCAGGTCAGTGCGTGCGAGCTGTTAAAGTATGCTATGCACTTTCAGTTTCTCAGACCTCAACAGACTTTCCCAGTCTGCCTCGCCCCCAACTCACCCATCAGCCCGCCCTCAACCACATAAATAATCCAATTGGAATAATGACGTTCCCTAGTGAAAGGCAGGCGTGCACTGCTGACATCACTAACGTGATGCAGTCATCATGCCTGGACCTAGGAAGGCCATCGTCTGAAGACATATAGTAGGCATACCGCGTGCGATTCGCCCCATCCATAGCACCCATATCCCCATTGTTACACTTCCCCCACAAAGTGAAAACCAGGCAAATAGGTGGTCTTTACTGCATAAGCTTTATTAACTTCAGGTAAACGCAATCCTTACTTGGTTAATGCACAGTCAACCCTCGACCATTTTATTAAAATTTTCAAATCCACACACATAGATATATGCAATAGGCTTGTGAAATATACCATCCAGCCAAAAGTTGATATATATTGTATTTACAGCCGGACTCTCCAGAACCACACTTGATGCGTGTTGCGCCAGCAGGCCACAACCAATTCCTTGTGGGTTCCGCCAGCAGGCCACAACCAATTCTTCACAGCTCTCCTGTGGGATAACTACCCGCCGTCTATCCCCTAGACGCGGCCACCAAATTTCTCTCCACAAGCACCGGCATCTCGGGTAGGGCCGGAGAGTCCAGGTCCACCAGCAGGTCAGCCCCCTCTCCCGCCAGCCCGGAGCCCCATCTACCGTCCGCCCTGTTGTTCCAGGATCAGACCTTCCCCGCCACTCCGGAGTCCCTGCCATTTCTCTTGCCCGGGACCCCGCCACTCCTCCCTCAAACCCCTAAACTAAGGGAGGGGTGGGTGGGCAATTCGTTGCAGCTCCAATCCGCCGGACACCGCAGTGAAGGGACAAAGAGGGCTTCCCCCTCGAGACCCCGGCCCTTTATGTCCTTTGTTCTGGGAGGGTCGTCAGCACCCAGGTGATGCCCCTCCAACCTTCCTACACTCCTGATGACTCCCCCTTCCACCCTCAACCTTTCAACCGGAAGTCGACTCCCGCCCGAGTTGCCACTAAGGGCCCCCCGTCCCTAGGCGTGGGGGGGGGGGTCCTGCCATAGTAGGCATACCGCGTGCGATTCGCCCCATCCATAGCACCCATATCCCCATCGTTACACTTCCCCCACAAAGTGAAAACCAGGCAAATAGGTGGTCTTTACTGCGTAAGCTTTATTAACTTCAGGTAAACGCAATCCTTACTTGGTTGATGCACAGTCAACCCTCGATAATTTTATTAACATTTTCAAATCCACACACATAGATATATGCAGTAGGCTTGTGAAATATACCATCCAGCCAAAAGTTGATATATATTGTATTTACAGCCGGACTCTTCAGAACCACACTTGATGATTGTTGCGCCAGCAGGCCACAACCAATTCCTTGTGGGTTGCGCCAGCAGGCCACAACCAATTCTTCACAGCTCTCCTGTGGGATAACTACCCGCCGTCTATCCCCTAGACACGGCCACCAAATTTCTCACCACAAGCACCGGCATCTCAAGTAGGGCCGGAGAGTCCAGGTCCACCAGCAGGTCAGCCCCCTCTCCCGCCAGCCCGGAGCCCCATCTACCGTCCGCCCTGTTGTTCCAGGATCAGACCGTCCCCGCCACTCCGGAGTCCCTGCCATTTCTCTTGCCCGGGACCCGGCCACAGGGCGAGAAGCTTGCTGGCGCTCTCGCCCTCCCCCCACCTGCCGCTACCCCTTCCTCCTCTAAGGCTATGGCCCCCAAGATGGCGTGGACGAACAATTCCACCCCTGCCTCCGACAGATGCACTCCATCCGCCAAATACAGTTCCGCTTTTGCTGCCTGTATCAAGTTATGTCTGATTGCCCGTAGGGGGAAACTCTCAAAAGCTTTGCCACCTCCTGGTTCAATTTCTTCACTGACCTATTCACTGCCACAGCCGGTGCGTTATTGGCCCAGACCCGACGTGGGATCATTTCCGACCAAAATATTGTGGCCCTCGGGAAAGCCTTCCTAACTCTCGACAGCGTATAAAAGAGTTCATCCTTCACTCCTCTCCGGCCTGCTGGGATCATGTCGTTACCCCCTGAATGTATCACCAGCACGTCTGGGATGGGCATGCCCCTATCTAAGGCCTTACGCAGATGTGCTATGACATCCTTTAACTGCTGCCCCCCTGCCCCTACCCAATGGTGATCTATACCTTTCGTCCACTGTGCTCTTTCCTCTCTGGAGTTCTCAAAATATTGCCCTGCTCTCCGTATATAAGAATGGCCACACCAGCATACCTGCGTCCGCTGCCTCGGGACCACTGTAGTCAAATTAAAATAAATTGAAAGACAAGAAAGAAAAAAGGCGTGTTTCATTAGGGCGACTGACACCCCATGGGATGCTGTCCCCCCCACCCCTATCTTATGCTAACTGCGGTCTCACGTATCTCTCAAAACAGGATGACTTCCATCTGCCTACCCGCTTGATGGTGTCCGTGGGAAGGCCTAATGCGACTGCAGGCGTGGCCGCCCCAATCCTGAAAGAATGAGACGTGAAATGTGCGGTATCTTCACCCAACCAGGCCAGCGATTGCTTGCATAGGCTTGTAAACTGAAATCTCGTGAGGGGGGACCCATCCGCGTGCACCAGCAGCCTACCGTCTCCCTCCCTCGGACGTACCTGCATGAAATCCTGCATCAGTGTTACGGGACAATAAACGGTCCCCATCGCTGCTCTCAATTGGACCCAGACCCCTTTCCCCAACGGGTCTGTTTTAGACCTCTTCACCTGAAGCATTCCCTCCATGATTAGCACGTTGGCCCATCTGATCCCACCTTTTTGATCCGCTTTCGAGGCCGGTACTAGCTCCGATATCCTGAAAGCCCCAAAGAAGGCCAAACTGTAAGCGAGTCGCAGAAACTGCGTTTCATAAGGGGACCTGCATACGTATGGTAATACTTCCAAAATCCTTATAAACCTACTGGCGTCTATAGGTCTCCTGCTATCTTTCACCCCCGGGGCCAACCGTTCCCATCCCTTGACTGCCCGACTTACTCTAGGGTCCTTTGTGGGATCCCCCGCCCCTTTCAAACCCGCAAAGAAAGCAATTGCTGACAACTGCCTCTTAACCAATGACAATGACTGTCCATTGTCTCTCTGCTGTACTATGAAAAGGAGAACCCCCTGCGGGGTAAACTGCTCTGCTATCCTGGCTCCCCTCATGACTGCTAGATAGGCCTGCCATGCCTTCTCATACATACTCTTGGTCTTGGGCGCGATGGACGCCGCTATCAACTCAGGGGCAACGGGGCACCAAGTTTCCACAGCTGTTCCGGGAAGAACGTCATCTGCCTGTCCGCTTGTGGCCATCGGGCTCTGAATTCTGTCAACTTAAAACGAGACAGGGCATCAGCTACTGTGTTGTCGACCCCTGGCACATGTTTGGCAGAAAAGTAGACATTACGCAGCAGACAACCCCGCACCAACTCCTTAAGTAAACGAAGCACCCACGGACATCTAGCTCTCTGGTTATTCACTGCCATGACTGCCGACATGCTGTCCGACCAAAAGATAATGCGCTTATTGTCAAAGGACGAACCCCAGAGCTGCAGCGCCACCACGATGGGAAAAAGCTCCAAAAAAGTGATATTGCGAGTCAACCCTGTATTTACCCAATCAGCTGGCCAATGTTCCATACACCACTTTGGTCCTAGGACCGCCCCAAACCCTACGCTGCCAGCTGCATCTGTGTACAGTTCCAAATCTACACTTGACTGAGTTGGCTGCTGCCAGATCACTGTGCCATTAAAACCTGTCAGAAATTCCTTCCATGTGCCCAAGTCGTTTTTAACCTCCATTGATAACCTAGTATGGTGGTGTTTTTGCCCTTAAGCCAGACATTGCCCTGGCGATGCTACATGAAAAGGCCTTACCCATGGGTATCACTCGGAGTGCGAAGTTCAGCTGGCCCACCAAGACCTGTAACTGATGTAAAGTGACCTTGCGCGCCGCTAGACACTCGTCTATGGATGCCTCAAAAGCTCTCACTTTCCCCTGCGGGAGGTGACATACTCCCTCCACCGTGTCAATCTCTATACCAAGGAAGGTTAAGCATGTGGATGGGCCTGTGCCGCATCTGCATTTAATTTAGCGCCAAAATTAGATTATCTCCTTTTATCCCAGAAACCTCCAACTCTGAATCTAACTCTATCCTCTTTTGAAACAATAAAATCTGCCAGTTACTTCAGCGGTCTTCTAGCGACATCCAGTGGTTATCTTTATTATAACTACCGGGTTAGCCAGTCATTTAATATACTATCTCTTTTCGCCAAACCAACATAGATTCACTGCCACATGCTTATAACCAGGTCCATGCATGAACTATGTACCACTCATTCTTCTTACTTGCTGCTTTATGCGTGTATAAAGTGCCCCATTGCCTAAATGCCCGCTCCGTGCTGAGCCTCCGTTTTTGCCCGATTGCGCCCCGCCTCTGCATTCCATCCGCACAGATGCCGCCTCACGCCTGGAAGCCCTTCCCAGTGCAGCGTGACTTCATAGCCCCAACTCCAGTGCCCGTCTCGCGCCTGGAAACCTTCTCCGTATGCCGGGCCGCACAACGTTACCGCTCTCGCCAATCTCCAGAGAGCGTCCCCACCCGCCGAGCGCCTCATTCGAACTGCGTGCCACGCCTAACACACTTCAACACAAATGCGCAAAACCCATTCAACATCCCACGCGCTTGCACCGCACACATATACCCGTCCTTACGCAGCTATGGCCCCCTCGCCTGGATCTCCGATCGACCGGTCGCCGCCAATTCGTTGCAGCTCCAATCCGCCGGACACCGCGGTGAAGGGACAAAGAGGGCTTCCCCCTCGAGACCCCGGCCCTTTATCTCCTTTGTTCTGGGAGGGTCGTCAGCACCCAGGTGACGCCCCTCCAACCTACCTACACTCCTGACGACTCCCCCTTCCACCCTCAACCTTTCAACCGGAAGTCGACTCCCGCCCGAGTTGCCACTAAGGGCCCCCCGTCCCTAGGCGTGGGGGGGGCCTGCCATCAGGCAAACATCTGAGAGCCGGACACAGGTATGTTTATTTTTAATAATTACAAGGCCTACCGCCCAGAGACAGTACTACTCGGAAGAAACTATTGTAAACTGAGGGAATACGAGGACGGGAAGGAGCGTAACTTTCCCTCTGTGTGAAGAAGGGCCGGGAGGGCGCAAGATCACAGCAGAGTCAGAGCCAGGTATTCACTCTAGACTGCCCCAGCAAAACCAGCCCCCACTAATAAAACCGGCCCCCACACCATCCGGCCTACCGGGGGATTGCCCGGTGCCGGAATCACCAGTCCGGCCCTGGTTACGAGAGTCCAAGTTTAAAAGTGCACAGTGCACGCAAAAACGCAAAATACTTGCTCTATGACGCCTACTATATTTGAATAGATCCTGCCAGGGGAAAGGAGAGCGGCGGCCCGTTACAGCCAATCAAGGGGCTGGGAGCGAGAATAGACTATGTGGCCCACCTCCTCACCAACCTCAGTAGAGCATCCTTTGGCACAGTACACCTTCAATTGTAACGAGAGTCCCAGTGGAATTGTGTACACTGCAGTAAATCATCGATAAACCATCAAAAAGAGAGATTTTTATACAATTAAAGGATCTTCCCATTATTAACCCTTTTCAGGTCTTCCTATTGCTACCCTGTGCTATGTGAATTATTTTAGCTTAAAGGTCAGGGATGGAAAGGGCACGCAGAGAGCACTGTGTTGTTACCTACAAGTGATCATTCCAAAGAGGGCGTGGAGACTGAAGTATTCCATCAACCAATACAAGTGACTCCTCCAATGAGAAGTCAAGGATTGAATAGGAAATTCTACTTCAAATTTAATTTTGTCAATGGGCAAGATACCTGCATCCATACATTTGCCAATTCCGCTTTCTGCCTGTTCATTCCCCTGCACCTCTATGTGTGTTTGATTATTTGCTGTCTATCTGCCTGTATCTGCGTTGTGGGGTTGTATGTGTGTCTGTGTGTTCTGGTCAATGTACATGGCACTCTTTAGCTTACCTCAGCATCACTCTAACAGACTACCATTCCCAACACTCTGTTAGGCCCCAATTCTTGATGTTATGTGCTCCCCTTTCATGTGAACCCCCTGCCCTCTCTTACACCCTATTGTTCCTGCCTTGCCCTTGCTTGCACCTTGTCCTGCTCCCACCTTGTCCTGCTCCCACCTTGTCCTTGCTTGCACCTTGCCAACTATACCTAAGGTCGTCTACCCCTCTACTCCCTTATTTTGGGGACTGCGATTCCATTGACAAGTTGCCCTCATCATTCCCTCTTGTTTCTTCCTTAGTAAAGTGCAGTGCTCCTGCACCTCCAGAATGTTCATTAAGGTGCCCTTTGCTCTATGATGTCGAAAGCAGTCAGCTCCCACCCAATGCATCCGTCTCCCCTGCGAAAAGGAGCCTTGTGCGCTCTGAGCTCCTCTTTTGTGCTGTGTAATATTTCACTGGCAGTTTGTGAATTAGGCCCAATGCCGGTAGAATATGCGGAGCCTCACTCTGCATCTTTGGATTTTGCTCCGAAAACTCCTTTTTCCTATCTCAACCGCCCATGGGATTACACATTGTGCCCTCCCGTGACCGCGCTGTTTGGCTTGTGTCCTCCTCGCGAAGGTGAGCTACCTGCCTAACCGGGACACGGTGTTTCTCGATCACGAGTGATCCTAATTCCAAGATCAATAAACTTCAGCAAACATTGTTGCAACATCCTCCCTCCCGTGAACCAGGAGAATGAAGAAATTTTTGCAAACGCTAACGAAAAATGTGTACTGGGCACTGTAGCATTCAAGGTCACTGTGTCTGCTAGCTGGAAAAAAACCTCTTTTATCCACCCCAAAAAAACAAGGGCGAGCAGGTGGCACCAGGACAGCAGATCTCCAGCTCCCATCAGATGATGTTTGTGAACTTGTGAATTACTTCTGTCAGTCATGCTTTCCACAATCTACTAAACAACATGAAGCAACAACAGACCTTGCTTATTTCATGGAACTCCTTGTGAAATTATAATTTTTTTTTTTAAAGAATAAACACTAGAGAAGTGATATCAGGTCAGCAGTGATGGGGCGTTGCACTCGGATGTTGGAGGGGTTGTTGCCTTCCCATTCTGTTGGACTTGTCCATGTCTCATCTCTTACCCTTTTGTGAGAGTGAGGCTGAGAACTCAACACTGACCAAGTTGCAGAGCAGTCTCCGTCAATGGGTGAAAAATCCGTCCAGGCCAAGCCTCTTGGACATAAAAAGTTTCCTTGGTTGCCGCACCTAAATGTTACGCTGTGCATGTTCATGAATAATCCATTAGAATGCTGCTCCAAGATGTACCCTAGTAAAATTTTGCAACATGCTGTCATGTCTCTGCCCAGTTTTCCTGAAAGGCAGATATGGGACCTTCTCATTTATTGGTGAAGATTGAGAAATATTGTATGACAATGGCACGTCTCCCCTGTCTCTCCTCCACCCACATAAAATCCTCGCCACCCAACCAGAAAGCATCAAATGTGCATAATGAGCTTCTCTGTATCCCCACCTGTTGCATCTGGACCAATTATTGAGCACAAGTCATGCACAGGAGCCAATCAGCAATGTGTCAGTAAGAACGAAGAGCTGGTGCTGCACATTTTCCCTTTGACAGATTGGTCATTAACATCCACCTGAGGTCACAGGATGGCTCGATGAGTTGGCACCGGCTTAGGGAGCCTTTCGCCCTTCCAGTGCTGGTGCCAATGGTGCACAGTTCAGCAGTTGACTAAAAGGCATTAACGCCTGCTGCTCTTGTGACTGTCGGTAGTGTAAGTGCAGTAGGCTCTTAGTTGTGGCTGAGGTGTCCCCATCACAGCCACATCATAGTGGACCCCACATATTGCACCTGATTCTAGTCTCAGAAATCAAAGGAGCATTGGCATGGAGAAGGCACTGCTTCATGAGGGACGTCAATGCACAGTCCTTGAATCACAATAGGAAACCTTCCTGGCCACCATGTACTGTAGTGGTTCCTCTGCTCACTAAGAGGGTCTCCTCTAATACTCCTCTCAGTCCTTCACTTTCAAAAGTGCTATGTTCAGACAAAGAAAAGGGAAACAGAGGAGTACATTTCCGTGATAATATTAATAGCGGTGAAGAAGTTGCTGTTTCCAGGTCAGGGCCAGACTGGAAACCAAAATCAGCCCTGGTAAAAATGTTTAAACCTGCCATCCTCTCTTCTTCCTCGCTCTCTCATCTCTCTCTCTGTTCTTTCTATCTCTCCTCTCTCTCTCTCTCTCCCTCTGGACTGGGCAAATCTTGCACTTACTGAAGAAAACCTAACTGGGCTCTACCGACCTCATTAACTACAACCACCTTCCCTTTCAGAGGATAATCATTGAAAAGGGTGAGACCACCCAGCTACATAAACAAATGAAGACCACCAACCGTCTGCAAGACTACCAATCTGGATGCATACCATAATGCAGCAAAGAGACGGCAACTGTTTGACGAAGCACTCAACATCACAGACAAGGGTATCCCCTGTATCCCTTTTCTCCTGATCTCTCAAAGGCATTTGAAGCCATCGACCATCCAGCCCTAATTAGCACTTTACACACTAGAATGGTCTTGAAGGGATGCATACTGCATTGATTTAAGAAATATCTTTTGAAGAGGGCCCAGCTGAGCTGGGAGTGTATTATAGAATGGAACGCACATATGTGACCTGTGGTTTACCCATCTTTTCGGTGACCTTCAGCCTCTACGGGGCCCCTCAGTCCCTTTCTGTCTAACAAAGACATCAAGGTACATACGCATGAGGATGACAAACAACTTCACCTGAAAAAATCTGCCAAACATGATGTTTATCTTACCATTCAAGCTTGGAGGTACCGAAATGTATCCTCTCATCCCCTGAGCTTTTCACTATTTATAGGAAGCAATTACAGGATATACTGAAGAGTTAATGTGTAGGTTTCCATGCTTATGCAAATGGCATTCAGTTGCTGCTCCCCCTAGGAGGAGATATTAAGCGAGGCACCAAACCTTTATTCAGCTGTATGGAACTAATTTAAGACTACATGTGAGAGAAGTAGCTGAAATGTACTTCTATTAATAGCGAACTGGTGCTACTAGGCCCTTGGACCATCACCAGGAAGCTGGACCATCCCACAAATGCCTAAAAATTGGTAAAACTAACCTATCTAGGAAGGTAATAACTCTAAGGGTCATTTTTGACAACCTCCTAAGCATGGATGGGCAGATGATTTTACCAAGATATGCAGTTATCACAGATGCGGCTTTGATATAGGAACTGATAACATTAGTCCAACATTGCAGACACTTCTGAAATCTCACTATAATGTTTAAGTTAAACAGCACACTGGATGCCCAGAATCAAAACATATAATCCATGTAGGACTCTCACATTACTGGTTCAGGGTGAATTGGAGCATTTCCAGAGTAAAAAACGAGCACAGCAGGGGCGGTGCGCCCATTGGGGCGCTGGGGCGTTGCCCCACTAGAAATGCGGTGCAGCACACTGGATGCCCAGAATCAAAACATATAATCCATGTAGGACTCTCACATTACTGGTTCAGGGTGAATTGGAGCATTTCCAGAGTAAAAAACGAGCACAGCAGGGGCGGTGCGTCCATTGGGGCGCTGGGGCGTTGCCCCACTAGAAGTGCGGTGCAGCACACTGGATGCCCAGAATCAAAACATATAATCCATGTAGGACTCTCACATTACTGGTTCAGGGTGAATTGGAGCATTTCCAGAGTAAAAAACGAGCACAGCAGGGGCGGTGCGTCCATTGGGGCGCTGGGGCGTTGCCCCACTAGAAGTGCGGTGCAAGCAATGAAGCAATTCAAATTTCAGCGTAACTAATAATGAAATTCTCTCGCGCTGCTCACGTACGCGCTGACGCTGTAAGTCAGGTTGACTTATCGGGACACGCCCGAGGCAATCGGCCGATGAAGGGGGTGGGGCCGGGGGCGAGCACTCTATGGTTTGAGTGACACTGACAGTGACAGCGGCGCGTAATGCGCCTGCTCGAGTTTGGGCTGGTCATTTTTATGACCAGCCCGAACATGCGCACTGTCAGCCAGCCAGCCACTACTGAGTAGGAGAGCGAGGGAGGGGGACCCGAGAGGCCGAGGGTTGCTTAATGCAACAGCCCCCAGTCTCTCCTATGGGCGAGCCCTATCCGTGCTCTAGCCAATCCAGGCGCTGCTAATACAGCGTCTCTGGATTGGCTGAGACACCACGCAGCCTGCAAATAAAGCATTGGGTGCCGCGCAAGTATGGCCAATCACTGTTGCTTATCATTATGTAAACACTGAACAGTGATTGGCCATTTCGTCGTTAGTGAGGTGCGCACTGTCTGCAGTCCGCGCCACACACACCTCGTAGCAGTGTACTGTACTACTGTACTGGCTGGCTGCTCGTCGTGGTGACTGAGTGTGACGACGTACGTACTACATCTTCATTCATTTCATGATTTCACCATTTGTCCTGATCATGGACGTTGCTTGATCTCCATCTGACTGATCAGTCAGTGATCTGTTTAAAAAGTAAGTCATGTATCTTTAAATTTCTTATACTGAACTGACTGATCGTGACTGTCTACATTTTGTTAATGATGTCTGAATAAAAGCGTTATTTTTTTAACTTTTAACTTTCCAATTCCTCCAAATTTCAAATAAAAATTGTAGTGACATTAGTATGAATTAAAAGATAGTGATTAGGCAGTTTTAGTTATTTTAGTAAATAACAACATCTAATAATGCGTATTTAGAAGTGCAATCTGATTGGCCATGTGTAGTATTTCACTTTCTTGGGGGCAGTTCTGAAGCAACATAACCTGTGCATTTGTAAAGCGCACGTTCACCCAAGCTAGGGCATCTTGTTGCTGACTTAAATAACAGATGCTCATTGTGAGCATTAGTCCACTGCACCACCAGACCGGGATGCAATGGTGAGCAAGATAGCATTTTGCTTCACTTATAACGGGTCCATGTAACTATTATTGTGATCGAATTTTCTTCAATGTTTCTATTGGGTTTGCAGAGACAAATCAAAATTATGGAGCTTTGCCTCAACGGTATCTAGTTGGGCTTAGGATATATCCTAAATAAACGTTTTTACATCATCCAATCTGGACAGCACCATAGCTCAGACCTCTTACTTGAAGTCCACTTAAGGTTTGAATTCCTTGAAACCCTGCAGCCGCCTAAGCTGACATTGAGCATTATTAGACATTTACATGGAGTTGACGGTGTAATGTTTAGTCTAACCCAAAACTCACGGATATGGCATTATCAAGGATGGTGGGAACAATGCTAGCTGATGTGAGGGTAGTTAAAATGATTTGGACCAGGAAATTAGAGAAGTCTCTGAAGAGATTAGAAGTAGTTTGGTCTTCTGTGGGTTCAACCTAACACCAAATGTATATTTTTCAAAGGATTATGAGAGCAGAATATTATGAGAATTAGTGGAAATCTTTAGGAGGAGCTGTGTGTGTTCTGCTGATTGGTGATAGGCTGTGCCTGAGTCCTGTGAATGGTCACCAGGCAGCACCACATGTAGATTGAATAGTGGGGGCTTGAAGGAAAGTTTAGGGAGAATGAAGGGGGAGCAAGATAGGCTGAAAGAGAGGGAGAATGCAATGCTTACTGGTTGGAAGTGATTATTCAGGTAAGACGAGAGCCATTTGAGTGTGTGTCCCTCAATACCGATGTAATACCTTGCGATGTGTAAAAAGATTTCATGATCTGCTGCATGGCAATCCACAGAGAGTTGTTTAATTTCGGGTGGTAGGAGTCTCCTTTATTGGAGATGTATTTTGACTCCTCAGTGATTCATAGCATGGCCGGCTTGTAACTGGCGCCAGGCCTGAATCCACATTGTTCATTATTAAGCAAATTATTGCCAAGTGGAGTTTGCACTGGTTCTTATTCATCTGAAAGAATAGGAATAAAAGAGGTGCATCTGTTGTAGTTTTATAACTTTTAACGGGTCCATGTAACTATTATTGTGATCGAATTTTCTTCAATGTTTCTATTGGGTTTGCAGAGACAAATCAAAATTAAGACAATTAGGTCAGCTAGTATGTCGGGTTCAGAATTTTGTCATGGTAGCCCCCTTCCATGTGCCCCGTTTGTTATTCTTTATGCTAAGAAGTACGTCCAATGTGCTAGACAGACAACGGCAAAGTGTGAAACTTGATCTTGCTGTTTTCTATTTGCACACAGAGAAGATTAATACTTAGATCATGGGTAAATGTACTTGTAGGAGTGTTTGTACTAATAAGAAAATAATGTCTAATTTAGATGTGGTTTAGTTTGCACGACTAGGCGATATTTAGCTTGCATTGATATCTATTCATGTTTGCAGAAAGAAATCTGCATTTGTATTTTATGTAGACTAGCTTTTTCATGAGCATGTTTGCTTTTCCATTTAAGAAAATCAAACAAATAGAAGCCTAATCCATGGTCTCTGGATTAATATGTATTGAATTAATTTGTGTTCCTCTCCAGGAAGTCATGTCCAAGATTTTCCTGTCTTTGTTACTTTCAAGGTCTTTTGCCTAAGCCCTGACTTTGAGCTACTTATTCACTAAACAGTTATTGTATTGTTGTGCTAAACAAGCATTATTCTATTTCCTTTACCTCGTATGCACACCTCATTCATTTATGTGCAGTAAATTAGGTGTTCCTAGATGTATTTGATGTATCTTATTGTGAGAAATTGGGTTGTTGGTTGACTGAGGTGTAAACTCTGGTTAAGCAACAGACACAATCCCTTGCAAGGTAAACCACAAAAAGTCACTAAATTAATCTGTGCTTAACCCTGGGTAGCTTGGGACTTTGTTGTTGTGATTGAAACGAATAGCCCCATAGATACTGCCCCTGCCGCCGAGGCGCCATGGCCTCTTGTGTGTGAGCCCCGTTGTGTATAAGCACAAACCCCCCCCTCACGGCGCCGAAGGACAGAATCTGGAGTCAGAGACCTCAGACCAAAAATAAATAACTCTAGACTTAGCGATGCAAACTCTTCTTGAATGAAGTGCTGAAAGTGAGGTCAAGGAATGCGAGCAAGAAGCATGCGGTCACTTCACACGCTGAACTCCACCAGAAACGAGCATTTTACTTGGGTTGTGGTTCATGATTTAACATAATTGCCAGCCCCCACTTGCCCGAATTGTGTAATCCTGTGCACGTTGTTTGTTTCCTTCTGCCGCCGTTCTTTTATTTGCCAACAACATGAATTTTTAACCACTTTCTTAGGCCAAGATTATATATCGGGTGGAGCGCTATCTTCGTGTGGGATGCTACACACACAGTCTGATCACAAATGGGCCGGTTTTCCCGCACCTGGAACACTGGTCTTGGGTTTTTCGGATGAAAAGTCTGGTAATATCACTTTGGGATTGGGTTGGGCTCTAAGTGCAGTCCGGCCCCTGTCCCCCTGAAATCCCGTTTTAAAGCACGGGAACAGCATGAAGTGTTCCCCCTTGCCAGGCCACATCCACTCCTTTTCTCCCGCCTCGGCAGTGGCCACCCTCTGGCCTCTGCTCTCATCCACTCACACAGCACCTGCTCTGACGTTTACCACCTGGCACCTGCTGAGAGCCGTAAATGTGTGTGAGCCAGAAAACTTCTAATTGTTTGTGCGGCATACGTTAGCTTTAGCAAGCGGCCTTGTGGGTGCCTTTTCATCCAGGTCCGTGACTGGAGGCAGGAGGGCAGATGAGGCCTAATATTCTGCCTGCAGACGGACAGTGTGAGCACACTCTTCCCACCCTTCAACACACGAGAATTGTCTGCCAGTGCTGGGGGGCTGCTGAGGCAGGTCAGGCCTTCAGGACTTCGAACAAACTGCGAGTGCGACCCATCTGACCTACTCAATGTCAGTCGTATGCACGTCCCCCCTATCACTTGGGGCACTCTGCCAGGTCTGATTAAGATAGTGCTTCGCTGACATGACGACTGAAAGTGCTATTCAAATGCCAATAAATAACGAGATTGTAAACAATACGAAACTCAATCTTTGTTGCCGGCTCACTCTCTGCTGACATAGATTTATTGTCTTAAGGTGCACTGTACCTGAAACAACTGTTATAATATATTCTGACAGGAATTGCACATTGAAGAGTGCGATGAAGAAATGAGGTTCATGGCAGACTCACTGTGCATATTAGCATGCTTTGCAAAGCTTTCAATAATTCATTAATAAGAGCACCATTCATTTGTAATGTAAGGCATCGATAGCCTGTCATGGATTCAACTGGGAAAATAAATGCCCCAAATAGCCGTGGCAATCCTCTTTTAGCACTGCAGGTCTTGAACTACTACCAGCGTAGTGCGCAGTGACGTCAGCACAGGGTAATTAAACACTTGGTCAAGCACCTCTACAGCACACCACTGCATGCCCCACCCTCTTGTTTGCCAGTCCTGTCCACAGACAGCATGAGGTACCCCTCAGCAGGCCTGTCCCTTGGAGATCGTCTTGTCTCGAGCAGTGTTTGCTGGAAGCATCTTAACTGTCGCCACCAGACTCCCCAGCTGGACATGAACCTGCAGGCAGCCTGCTCTTGAAACTGGACTGATCAGCTAAAGGGTCACAGAGTCACTAAACTAAGACTCCTTCAGCTTGCTCGAAGTAGCCATCTAGTAAGCCTGCATGTAGTTTTAAATAAAAAAAAACTTACATTGTCAGTTTTGTGACGCAAGCTGGGTACCGCTAAAGAAATGAATATTCTTGGCTTTTATTTTTAAACTGCTCAGCGACTGGTTTTCAGGGCCCATCTGCTACACAGTTTACAGGGGCTCTCAACCACCCTCTGTATACTCGTTTTGTGAAAGTAAGATGTCCATACACAGGTTTCTAGAAGTGCAGAAGCACTGCCATTTATTCCAGGCCTCCTTTAAAATAATTTAGCACTTTTCCTGGTTTGGGCCGAGTGCAAGTTGCATTTATGGTTTTGGAGATGCCGCAGCAGGTGCAAATCACAATTTGCCTTTTTTGTGCCATTCTTGAAACTGCATGTAAACTTCAAAAACACTTGACACGTTTTTTTTCTTCTTTCCGAAGAGAACTGTGGGGTGGATTGTGCCTGATTTCTACACTGGACATTGACCCACGAAGTACCAAACTTGCATCAATAAATCTATTCACATTTTTAAAAAAAAGAAGTAAGAATCTTTTTCTCTCACACACACACAGAGACGAGACCAGGCAGTAAAGCGGCGCCTGCGCCAGCCAGACCGACTATATAGTCATTATAAGTTCTCACGACGTCTATTCACACCCACCAAGGACTAGGGGTAGCAAGGATAGGCATTTACAGTATATGAAATGTGTGGGCTTGTGGCTGGGTGGTCTGTGTGCATCGATTTGTTTGGCCGGTGTGGGGTGGGTGATAGAGGTCTGTAAGTGTAGGCGTCTGTGTGTGGAGGTGTGGATTTGCTTGGGGCGTATATGCATGTAGGCGTGCTTGTCTGCAGGTGTAACTGCGCGGGTTATATGTGTGTGGGTTGCTGGTTTGTGTGGCGGGAGTTGGCAGGTGTATGCTTGTTTTGGTATCTACGTGTTTCTGTGTAACGTGTGCAATTCGTCAGCATCACATTATAGCACGTCTGATGGAAAGGTAGTGCAGAAGGTTAATGTGCCTGCTGCAAAGAACATGTACCTGATGCAGATCACAAAATGCACATGATGTAAATAGGTCAGTCAGTCACTGCTTGTTTTGTCAGAGAGATCCTTTTGTTACTTGCAGTTTGTAAGTTAAAATCCTAACATACAACAGTGAGCTATTAACTGTCATCTAAGAGCTGCATGCAAACTGCAAAAATTGGAGCGTTATGTTTTTTTCCCCCCAGTCTTTGTTTCATTATCCTAATGTTTCAAAAATAAATTGTTATATTTTTATTTTCAGCACCTGCTAAAGCCTGACAACCATTACCACATTTTTGGGCAATTTTTCGGCGAAGAACAAGAGGCCCCAACCTCCTTTGCTGCTCTTTCACCCCGGCTACGACCCAGCAAACACCAGTGTTAAAGGTAAGGAAACTGATGCTATATTTTTTTAGATTGGAGTTAGGGCTATGTATGTGGTCACTCTACATGGTGGTTGGGGTGGGTGCACATTCTGAACATTGTACCCCCTCAGTGGATGGAATTTACTAATAGCCTTAGCCCTGTGCTTTGGGCAATAATGGTTGTTAAAGGCACTATCCGTCCCTTGCCTTGTTCAAGGCCCTCAAGCAGTGTCTGTTTCAGTGCCTTCAGCAACCACTATGGCACACAGAGGCAGCAGCCAGTAAGGCTGTATTTTTAGCAGCCATGTTGTGCAAAGGGGAGCTGTTGGAGATTTATTGCGATACTGCACAAGATATATGTATTTATACAGAAATTTGATATTATTGCACCGCACCTTATACGTTGTACTTTGATTATTGACAGGTTTCTTTAATATTGGTAAGGCCAGAATCGGCATGATGAATACAGTAGAACAGCTAATTACAAGGTCATTCCAGGCACGCCCACTTGAAGAGAAACTACATTTAAAGCAATTAGGACCTCATCGGCCTGACATAAAACTACAGAAAACTTCCCAGGACAGAGGAAAATTGTCCAAACGTACATTCTCAAACGCCTGGTACACAAAAGCTGATTGGCTTACAGGGTGCCCTTTAAGAAATTCTCTGTTCTGCTTCCCCTGCTTGCTGTTTGGTGGTGAGTTTTCTTGGACAAATCAAGGAGTAACAGACTTGAAGCATTTGTCTGAAAAAATAAAGAAGCATGCACACACAAGAAAGCATATGGAAAACCTGACGAGACTGGGAATGTTGGGGGAAGACACACCGATTGAGCAGCAGATAAACGATGCATACCGCAAAACAATACAGAAACACAATGAAGCAGTTGATAGGAACAGACAGATTCTATCCAAAATAATTGATTGCATTCATTTCTGTGGTGCTTTCGAACTGGCATTGCGAGGCCATGATGAATCAGAAAGTTCCTCAAAACCTGGAATATTCAGAGGCCTTGTGGATTTAATAGCAAGCATAGACAAGGAAATGGAAGCACATTTAGCAAGTGCTACAGTCTTTAAGGGCACCTCTAAAACGATACAAAATGAACTCCTTGAGTGTATGCTCGAAATTATGAGAAGCCATATTGTGCAAGAGTTGCAAAACACAGACTATGTGGCTATTCAGGCTGATGACACCACTGATGTGGCCACTAAAACACAGTCCGTATTAGTGTTTTGGTACCTTGACAATGACAGAGAAGTTGTGGAGAGGTTCTATGGTTTCACACATTTAAGAGAGACTAGTGCAGAAACCATTACTGCAGCTATACTGCGTCAACTGAGCTTAATTTTTCCAGAGCTGCCTCAAAAAAAAAAACTTATCGCACAAAGCTATGATGGTGTGTCCGTAATGAGTGGAAGCCTAAGTGGAGTACAGAAAAGAATTCGAGATGTGTACCCTAATGCTCATTATGTGCACTGTTACGCCCACCAACTTAATCTTATTATGCAACAGGCAGTATCAAAGATCAGCGAGACACGAATTTTCTTTCAGGATGTAGGAGGCATGGCAGCATTCTTCTCACGTTCCCCCAAAAGAATGGAAGCACTTCATGACATTGTGGACAAAAGCGTTCCAAGGGGATCCTCAACTCGTTGGAACTTTAACATACGTACAGTCAACCTAATCTATGAACATAGGGAGGACCTTGAGAAATGTTTTGACGCCATAGAAGCCAATGATGACTTTGATTACAAAAGTCAGACTGAAGCCCTGGCTTTGCTAGAACACTACAAGACAGAGAGTTTCAGTTCTTTCTGTTTTTATTTCATGAGATAATGTTATCTGTCGACATGTTATACCATCAGTTACAAGCACGAGAGATAGATACTGTCAAAGTGCAAGTATTTACCACTATGTTTGTCGAAAGCATAAGCAAAGTGAGAGATGAGGTTGACAATTTAGACAGCAAACTGCAGGAGGATTCTACTTTTTCAAACCGCAGGAAAAACATCACCAGTCTGGTCCGAATTGCAAAGGAGATATGTGACATTGTAATTGTGCAGGCACAAGAACGTTTTTCTTTCACAAAACATTTGGTGAGTGCCGCATTATTGCAAAGTGAACAGTTTGCAAAATATGATGAATCCTTCCCTGAGCATGCTCTGAATGAGGCTGTGGAAGCTTATCCTATGCTCAAAAAAAGAGGAGCTGAGAACTGAGTTGACTGTACTGTACGCAATGCCTGTGTACCGGAAGGCCAAAAGTGCCATTTCTTTGCTGGCTTTAATACATAAACTTAATATGGAAAAGTCACTTACAGAGACAGTGGCTTTACTAAAAATTGTCATTACCACACCTATGACAACACCAGAGTCAGAACGATGTTTTTCCACCTTAAAGAGGATTAAGACATTCCTGAGGAACACCATGCTTGAGGAAAGACTGAATGCTTTGGCAATGCTCTCTATAGAGAGCAAGCTAGTTAAAAAATACCAGACTTTAACATTCAAGTTATTGAAAAGTTTGCTGCTCTTAAAGAGAGACGTGCTGATTTCATTTACAAAAAGTAAACAATATGTTGAATGCTGCTACTTTGCGACCAGTTTAGTTGTTTGTTAAATAAAAAACATCTGTGAGGTACTCAGAAATGCATTGTATCTCGAAGTCTGTTATGAAGCTCTGTGGTTATACTGAATAAGCAGCTACCTATGTTATATGACATCTCTTTATTAATGTAATAACTGCACTGTCACAATTGCTTTATTAACCTTCCAGCTTTCTCAAATTTGCTTGAAAATGCACAATTTACAATTTTTCCTCTCTTTTTTCAAACTTTTCGCGGGGGAGAACCCCCCCGAACCCCCCTTAGGTTGTTCGGGCGCGCTGGCTACGCTCGCTCGCTACTGTGCAGTATGGAGCAGCGTCAGTATTGGCTGAGGGATTGCCACTCCAGTGACGCTGTAATGTTGAAGGCGCCAATTAGGGAGTCGGACCCCGGCCCAGGAGGAGCAGAGGCGGCGCGGACCCGATCACTCAGGTAAGTTTGCTTTATTTTAATCTCCCCCGCGAACCGCGACTGACCTATAGAGCTCTGTGTTTTTATTGCACTGACGTGACAGGTTTCTTTACAAGTTTTATTTTTCTTAATAGCAGCAAGGTTGGCACACCCCGGTTGATGGCAGCCCGGTAGGAGAAAATCTGTTTGTCTGCCAGTTACTTCGAGGGATAAGACTCTCCCTCCTGCAAGAACCTCGTTACTCAGAGTTGTGGGACGTTAACCAGGTCCTTAACCTGTTTTTATCTTGGCAACCAAATAGGTTTTTATCCTTACAGGAACTATCGACTAAGTTATCAATGCTCCTGTGTCTTTTCTCATGCCGGCGGGTGTTAGACATGCATGCCTTGGACCTCACAGTCAGAGTGTTTTTACCCAAAGGGGTATCATTTACAGTGAGTAGACGGACCAAGTCTAATACTCGAGTGATCTCCTATCCGGCCTTTACAGATGTACCAAAGCTGTGTGTGGTTCAGTGCCTCAAAGCACATCTGGCCTTTACAGATGTACCTCAGCTGTGTTTGGTTCAGTGCCTCAAAGCATATGAAGATATGATGGTGGAAGTCCGTCACCAGGTGAAAGACAATTCCGTATTGCCTGAAGGAAACGATACAAGGCTAGGTCGTCCCCGACTACCGCCCGCTGGGTTCAATGGGTCATGCAAGAGGCAGGTATTGATACCAAAAAATCTGAGGCACATTCAGCGCGAGGATTGAATGCTTCAAAACCTTTCTGCCTCGAAGCACGTTTGGAAGACATGATGCGGGCAGCAGATTGGTCCTCAGATTCCACCTTTAAGAGATTTTATTTTAAACCAGTATTGGATGTGGCACAATTGGTGGTAAGTAAACATTAAACTACCATAATCCTCGCCTCCGGTCCTGATATAGAATGAAAATTTGCCTAGCTATAGTGAAGGTAAGTTTCAGTTCTATTAAGGCCACAAAGGTGAGGATTATCCCACCCAGCGATCCATTGGAACACTTGCCCTTCCCCGTTGGCAGTAGGTAACTTGCCTAGTTCAACATGACATTTCTTATATGTAATTGTATTGTACTGCTGAAACGCCGATTTGGAAGTCCATGGTTTGATTGAGACGTTGTGTTAATGTTGTTAGAGACCTGAAATGAACACAATGGTTCGTTATGGCCACTTATGGGTTTTCTCTCTTCCTAGGAAATGATGGATCAAAACAGGATGCATGATGACTTCAATGGAGAGTGATTGTGCGAAGAAAGAGGGAGCCCCAGTAACGAAGAAAGGACTATATGGTGTTATGTGCCCGGGTTAGGCCCATGTAGCGAAGCTGCTCATTTCTTTCATTGTCCTCTTTTTCACAATAACATTTCTGCTGTGACCTTTTGCACATATTCGTGTGCATGACAATATTGGATTTGTTTCTCTGAAACTATTTCTGTTTCTACATCTGGCTTCACATAACATTATCACAATACCTCGAACACCAAGTACATGGCCTTTACGCATGAATGTACAAATGTCGTTCTATCTTCATCCACGGGGCGACAGGGCTATCTACATATCCATAACATTGCTAATCTATACGTACATCGCAAGGATGCTTTTTATTATAAATAATCAGCATCTCATAGGATTAGAAGTTGAGTTACTTCAGCTGGCACTGAGGGTCCCTGCATGTTGAGACTTCACCACGCACCGGTCTGACATCTCCATGAGGGGTGTCCAGTTTGTGACCAAGACTGGGTCCTACATTCTCTCCCGCCAGGTAATGGGGTTGGATCGTCCCTCAGGGAGCTTTTTGGCTTTACGCTTACACACACAGAGTAGGGTTTGCATTGTAGGAGTAAGCCTGATTACTACCTTGTTTATATCCCTGCATATACACACTGTCATGTAGTTCCTATATTACCCATACAGGATCTGCGCGTTCGGATAACATAAACTGTAGGACTGGTGGCCGACTGGCTCTGAGCACCCCCACCGAGAATGTTAGCCTTTCTGTTTTAGCTAGCTCACGCCACTAGAATCTCCTCTTATCGGGGGGGAGAATAGTTTCTGGCAACCTCAGAACATGACAACCCTGATCCCCCAGGATCGTGGAAACAATATACTACTTTTCGTTCAGTCACTCGTACTCACTTATTCGGTCTCAGAGAGTTACACAGAAGAAACAGTCGGACGTGTTACAATAAGAATTTATTGCACAGTTGTTCTTCTAGTGTAAAATAGATATGTTGCAACAACCGTTAGACAGTAGCAGATATATATGATTAGCAGTACAGTGAAAATAAAAGGATAGTACAGTTCTACCATCTTGCAATAATCATGAGTACATACATGAATATAAAATGCCTGATAAAAATGCGCGTACTCCTACGATGCCTATCTAGATGTACCTAAGTGTATCTAGCATGTGAGTAGGTGTGAAGCCAAGAATCCCTCTAGGATTTAGTCTAACCTCATTACCTGAAGTGAGATAGTGTGGGAACCCGTCCTGGTCTCGAGTTGGACACCCCGCGAGGGATGTGTTAGACGACTGTCAGCTGGAGCGTCTGCATGCAGGAGCCTCAGCGTCTCTGGTCAGTGTGTCAGCCTGGAAGTCTCGGTCTCCTCCTCCCAACCCTAGCAAGATGTGCTGTATTTATACAAAAAGTATCTAGGGTTTCTTTGTCCCTTGTTTCTTGTATTAACTATTGTTGGATTTGAGGATGACGTATGGGATGAACCTTGTACGTAGATATTATGCAGGTGGTGTGTAGCCCCTGCCTGGTTTCCAGGAACCCTCATGAATATTCATTCATACTGTATGAGTCTATTGATGGAGTTATAGGACGCTATTGTTCAGGGAAAACCCTCCTTCTGTGCCCAGGACTAGAACTAGGTAAAGGTTCAATCCTAAAGGCTCGTTACTGTGTAGTATAAAGGAGATAATGTAGGTGAAGGTGTATGATATTACCCGGGCCTATATTAGGGTACCTATATGAAACATAACACCCACTCCTCTTCCCAACAGTCAATAATGATAAAAATGCAAGTGAACTACTCTTTGTACTAGGTAGCGGCGCATAAAACTATCAGTGAGCTTCATAAAATAATGTCTTTAAAACAATTTAAAAATAGTCTAATAGGGGGAAGAAAAATTATTTTTGAAAGTTTAGTATCGGAAATGTCATTCGAAGCCAAAGTCCTAGTTGAGTTCCTTTATATAATTCGAACCACTACAAGCGTCTGAAGGCCATGCTTTCCCAGCGAAAGTGTCAATTAAAGGAAATGTTCCAAATTTAGTAGAGTTTTTAAACAAAAAAGAAAAACCAAATTCTTTCCAGTACACGATGAGCCAATTGTAGATTAAGTGTCCTGGCTGGGAGACGTAACATCGCCGTTGCTCGCTGTTGCAGAGGACGATCCCTGTTACACCTCGCAGAGCACGTCAATTGAGCACAGATGATATTCAGAACTGACAATAGCTGGTGCAGAGGCAGCCGGTGCTGTAGTCGATACCTGAGTGCTAGTGGAAGAGCTGATGCTCAACCCAGTTGTAGCAAAAGGCACCTGTGGGTTCTCGAGGAATGCAGCCATCAAGTTAGGAATATGCTGGGGACACTACCGAGCATGGACCCTCACAGGTTCCAGCATGGTATTCATGTCCGGTGGCATTGCCGATGGATGTGTCAGACAGAGATCTAACACGCATTCTTCTCCGCAAAACAGGCATCGAAGAACAGGTAAGATGCAGTCCACCCAGACTGGTCTAAACGATAGGAACCAAGAGGCGCTCAGTTCCCGCAGGCGAGGTGTGCCCAGATGTTGTACCATGTGTTCACGGTATTTACTCTCCAGGAGTACTTTTGCCATCTCGTTGGTGATTGGGCCATCCATTGCGTAGCAGAAAAATAACAATCAGGATACCTGCTATTGAGAGTAGGATCAGCGGAAGACCTCCAAAAATACTACCCAAAACGGAGTGTATAAAGTTTGGAATAACTCCGCGGACAGTCTGAAATGTGCTCAGAAATCCTGACCCTATGGTCTTAAATAGGTGTACAATACCACTCGTATCAGACATATTAAAGATACGTCCCACCATTTCTGTGAAATGAGAGGGGCAGTTTGTACGTATGAGCGCCTGTATCTCAGCCGAGGTCCTTGCGATTTGAAGATCAAGGGTCTCCCGGGCGGAGGTTAAGGGCACAGTTTGCTGTAAAAGCATGGCTTTCATTCTGCTCAAAGTATCAAACTGTATAAAAGAAACATTTAGCGAAGGCCATAGTGGCGCCTCACTGACTGTACTTGTTGGGGGAAACAATACTTGCATACAGCAAGTAACCCTGGAGTTCACTGTGACCAGATAGGCAATCCCCGGAAGCATCCCACAACAACCTTGATCATTCAGCATCAAGTAACTCCCATTTGAGAGCAGCTCGAATACCGGTGTAATCACGGCTGCTGGAGTCCCTTGCAGGTGGCAGGACAAGTTCGCTACTGAACCATTACAAGCTCCGTGTAGTAAAATATCCTGGCACATGAGAGAGCCACTCAAAGCGTTCTTGCAGTTTGTACCGCTTAGAAACACTTCTCGATTCCCACTGAGGCATCGAAATCTGTACGGTAATTCCCAAGATTCCTTAATGTATTCCTTACCCAATTTGTCATATTTGCCTGCCTGTTTTTGTTCAAGGCAATACTGAAACTGAAAAGTCGTGACCCATAGAGTGATGTGGCCATGGATTAGCCATTCTGTGGATGGTGATCCTGCTACCGTAAATGGTAATCTATCCAGTTTTTCAATACGCAGCATTGTATATTTTGCTCCCCTTTGTGCCATTTCTACCTTTTTATCTGTTAGATTATATTCAGAAAACAGAGACGTACTGTTGATAAAACGCCAAGGCACATAGCCTTCACGCAAAGATTGCAGTGTCCAGCTTAACAACATAATAGAACGTAACTGAGACTGCCCGTGTTGTAATATGGCTAAATCTTGTTCCAGTATGTCTATTGCAGAAGATACAATGCTGCCTAAGGAATAGATCCTGGAGGTCAAAGTTGTTAACCCATTATCCACTACTGCTAATGCCTTCTCTTAGTTAATACGGTCTATTTCCCGTATTCTCTCTGCGGCCTCTTGTTGGGATATTTTCCAATTTTCATTGTAAGCAGCATAAATGCCAGCATATATGAAATGTTTCTGACGTGATTTCCTGGGACCCAGTAAAAAATCCCTAAGATCCATGTCATGTGTTAGTGAGGAGAGGTAATGTTTCACTTCTGTGAGTGTTGAGGTTTCTAGCCAATCAAGGCACAACTTCCCAATGCTGTAGGATGTCACTACCCCTGGATGTTCTCTTTGTACATAGCGTGGGTCTGACCTATGGATACTGAACCCTTCGGTGGTACCCCAGAATCTTTGCTGACATCTGTTCTTGTCTATGGGCCAAACCAACCATCCTTTCCAATTAGGATCTGATCTATTGTACTGAAAAATGTCATCTACTTCTACCCCTTCTTGTGAAGTTGTATTTTGCCACCCCTCCATCTGTGATGGTGTTGGAAACCGAGGTGTGTTCAGGTCCTTGTTCTTGGCTTGACAGGATGTCTGTTGCACAGTGTCATTTAGGAATATCATCTGCTGTGGAATGAGGCATGCTCTAAATAGTGCTTCTGTTCCCTGGACTTGCCAGTCTCTAGAACCCCAGACTGATTTTAAGTCTATTGTGTCCTTCCATAGGTCAAAACCCTGTTCAGACAATCGGGCGATAAAGGAAGCAGAGTAAATCTGTTTGGTGTTAGTCAACATAATTTTCTATGCCGATGTGGGCGCGACTTTATAATAAAATGACTTCAGGTCAGAAATGTTAAACCCTGAAAAATATGAGAATTTCTGTGCAAATGTTTGCGAACTACCTTTCGGTGGTGTAGGGCAATGTTTCCACTGGTGGTACTCAAAAACATTTCTAGGTTTTATAGATTTGTGTAGGAAATGATGACCATAATGTTGGTAACAGTACAAAGTGTCATAGTCTGAAGTACGTTCGAGCATTTCAGTGTGTGGAAATGCAGCAGTTTTCTCTAAATCAGACAACATGTTATTAACAGTTTCAGAGTCCCAATCATCAGAAAATGTACTGGAGGTAATGATATCACTCAATGAAATTTTAAATACATGAGAAATTTTTAAAAGTTCAGTTGGACCGAATATATTGAAATCAACCTTGTCCCAGACTATACCATCCGGTATAGGAACTGCTGTAATGTTCACTGATGACAAGTCTCTTTGTTCACGATGAGAAGATTGATGTGGTTTGTTAGACCTGGCACCATTGGCGTGGGTCTCCCTTCCATTTTTGTGCTGTTGCCTCCTATGTTTTTGCTGTGTTTTTGCTGGTCTAGATGCTTTGGGCACTTTGCCACTGCTATTCAGTGCCAAAGTGCAAGTGCTCCCTATTGTAAATTGTTGTAATGGATTAGTGACTCCATGATTGGCCATTTGATTTACTTGTCAGACCCTAGTACAGTGCACCATGTGTGCCCAGGGCCTGTAAATCAAATGCTGCTGGTGGGCTTGCAGCACTGGTTGTGCCACCCACAGAGGCAGCTTGTAAAATGTGGCTCAGGCCTGCCATTACAGAGCCTGTGTGCAGTCTGGGACTGCCATGTCGACTTGGCAAGTGCACCCACTTGCCAGTCCCTAAACCTTCCCTTTTCTACATGTTAATCACCCCTAAGGTAGGCCCAAGGTACTCCTGTGGGTAGGGTGCATTGTATGTGAAAGGTAGGACATACCCTGATATGTGTGTGGCATGTCCTGATAGTGAATTACAGCCAATTTCGTTTTTCACTATTGCAAGGCTATCTGTTCCCATAGGACAGAATGGGCAGTTTGATTATAACATCTTATAATCATAACTGACCCAGGGAACAAGAAAGGAAAATAAAGTTTAGTATGCCTGAACTCAGAATGTTAAAATACATCTTTTAGTGTGGGTGATTTTTACATTCTGTGTTTGAAAATACCACTTTTAGAAAGTAGGTATTTTCTTGCCTAACCATCCAGTATGCCTCTGCTAGGTTTGTGTATTCCATGTCTGGTTTGTGAGTGACAGGGGGCTGGAGAGGGCCTTGGCTCCAGCAGTCTGATGGGTCAGGGCTGGGCTGAATAGGCCCTGCATTGAATAGAGAGTAGGGGAGGAGATTTCCTTTCAGTTGCCAGAGCCTACATAGAATAGAGAGTAGGGGAGGAGATTTCCTTTCACTTGCCTGAGCCTTCATAGAATAGAGAGTAGGGGAGGAGTTTTCCTTTCAGCTACCTGGGCCAGGTCTGCTTTCAACAATGCTGTCTCCACCTCCTGCCAGGAAGCTGCACCAGGGAGGACAGAACTGGTTTTGACTAGGTACAGACACTCTCTGCCTTCAGAGAACAAAGGATTTTGCAGTATAAATATTGGGGCCCAGACTCCAGAACTTTAGATCACTTCTGGGAATCAAGATGAACCCTTTGTCAAGGAGAGAAATCAAGGAAGCTGAAGGAGGAGACTGCCCCTGTGCTGTTTGCTGTTTGGTGTTGGCCTGCAGTAGTTTACTCATTGCCAAGGAAAGGAGAAAAGGAACTTTGTGTGTACTTTTACTATCTTGAGGAAGATCTCCAAGGGCTTGAAGTTGAGCTTGCCTCCTGTTCTGAAGTCTCAGGGACACAAAGACTTCACCACCTGCTCCCCCTGAATTTCCTTGCTGGGAATTCTACCTGCAGTGAGGTGCCTGCTGTTGTTTTGGGCCCTCTGGAGACTGCGCGTCGCTGGGAGCTGGAAGCGCGACGCAACGAGGAAGAAGCGTGTCGCCGCCGCAGCTGTTGCATTGCCGAAGAAGCGTATCGCCGCCGCAGCAGTTTGCCGTTCGCATCGCCGATGCAGCACGTCGCATCACCAGAGAAGTGTGCCGCCGCCGCAGAGGTCGCAGTCGCATCACCGGAGAAGCGGGTTGCAGGGCCTGTCGCGGCTCCAAAGTCCATCGAGTTCGCCACTCAGCCGCCGGACGTGCACGCATCGCATTCACGTTATCGCATCGCATCAAAGACGCCATTTTGTCGCATCGCACTGGATCGTCGCATCGCGGCGCCATCTTGTCGTATCGCACCGGATCACAGTAAGAAACAGATGCTTCGCCTCCTCTCCGGTAAGGAACAGACGCATCGCCTCCCCTGCGCTGCGGGAAGGAACAGGTGCGCCGCCTCCCCCGAAGCAAGGAACTGACGCATCGCCTTTCCTGCGACCCTTTTGTTTGTTTTGCGTTACGCATCCAAGGTACTTTGAGAGTAAAGTGTCGCATTTACCATCTACATTGAACTAAGCTATTTCTACCATTGGAAAGTCATATTTTGTTTACTGTATTGCGGATTTTTGTCGTTTGGTCTTGTGATAAGTCTAGATAAAGATTACTTATTTTTCTAAACTGGTGTGGTGTCCATTTGTAGTGTTTTCACTGTATTACTGTATGTGTTCACAAATGCTTTACACACTGCCTCTGAGATAAGCCTGCCTGCTCGTGCCAAGCTACCAAGGGGGTGAGCAGGGGTTATATTAGGAGTGCCCCCCTACCCTGACTAGAAGCAAGGGCCCCCACTTGGTCAAAGGTACCTACCTCTGCCAACTAGAGACCCCCATTTCTAACATTGGTGGTCAGTGGTGGGGATTTGGACTTGCATTTGTGACTCATATACAGTGATTGGTGTACACTACTAGTGAGTGCAGACCATAACGCGACCACATACATTTTGGTCGAATCTTTTCCTTGGAACTTCTATTTTTGCTAAGAACTGCCAATTCTTGCCACCATGACCAAAGCAGCATCCAACGCATCTTTGGATCTACTATTTGAAGAAGATAGGGTTGATACCTACCCTGTGCCACAGCTTAAAACCTTCTGTAAAAGATTTAAAATCCCTGTGAAAGGCCTCACCAAGAAGGTAGAGTTCCAAAAGGCGCTGAGGGCCTGGTTGGAATCTAGAAATGCTACTGAGCATCCTGAAGAGCCTAGGGATGAGGCAGAGAATACAGATGGGCAGCTGGATGGGCCATTGAGCCTGACCGGGGAGAAAGCACCTTCCAGGGCAGGCAGCAGTGTTTCTTCAAAGGGCCTGTCCCCAGAAGAGCTGGAGGACAGGGAGAGGGATAGGATGCAAAAGTTGGAGCTAGCCAAGCTCAAGCTGGGTGGTCAGATTGAGTTAGAGAATAATAAGTTAGCCTTGGAAGAGAAGAAAATGCATTTGGAGCATGAGAAGATGTTGAGGGAGCTGGAATTGAAAGCCAAGAGTTTAGAAATTACTCCCTCTGGTGGCAGCACACCATCCGTGCCTGTGGAAACCAGAGTATTCATCCCCAAAGATGTCATTAAGGAGTTCCACAAGAATGAAGATATTGGGCAATGGTTCAAAGCCTATGAGGTAGCTATGACCTCCCACCGGGTCCCTGAGAAGGATTGGGGAGCGGGGTTGTGGGGGCGGTTTCTCAGTGATGGGCGGGACACCTTGTTAGACTTGCCCTCTGAGGATCAGAATTCCTATGTCCACATGAAGGAAGCCTTAATGACCAGGTATGGGTGACCCCAGAGCTTTATAGGCAAAGGTTTAGGAATTGTAAGAAACTGGAGCCAAGTACCTGGGTAGAATATGTCTTTTTTTGGCAGAGCATTGGATGGTTGGGTGAAGGGTAGCAAAGTAAATGATTTTGAAGGGCTCTATAATTTGATTGCATGGGAGCACCTGTCCAGTAATTGTTTTCCAGAGCTATGCCAGCACCTGATTGATAGTAAGCTGACTATCCCTAGGAAGCTTGCTGAGGAGGCGGACCGCTGGGCTAGTACCCGGGTCCACAAGGGTCATGTGGGAGACTCCGCCAAAGGTGGGCAGGGTCCCCAGCAGAAGAGTGGGGGGGACAAAGGTAAACAGAGGGAGTTCCAGAAAGGGCCCCAAAGTAATCCCCAAGAGAACCAAGGGAAGGTTTCCCAGCCTCCCCCTGAGAAGAAGTCAGGGGCCCGACAGATAAGCCTGTTCAGAGGGGTCCCAAGAGATGTTTTAGTTGTGGTCAGGTGGGCCACTTCTTCTGGGAGCCTCAGTGCCCCAACAAAGGTAAAACAGCACCCACTGGTGCACCGCCCCGTCAGATGGCTAGTGTAGCCCTGGGAGAGGAGATGGGTGCCCACGGTGGGTGGAGTACCGCAGAGATGTCCCTGGTCTCTTTAGGAGGCAGTGAGATGGTCCCAAGGACCCAACTGCCTGATAACACTAAGAAATACAGGCAGTGGGTGACCATCAATGGCCATAGGGTGGAGGCTCTGAGAGACACCGGAGCCAGTGTGACAGCTGTCAGTTGTTGGCTGGTGTCTGAAGAGCAGGTGATCCCCCATGCATTTTACCCTGTAGTTGCCGCTGACAACTCAGAGAGCCACTGTAAGGTGGCCCAGGTTCCCTTTGAGTGGGGGGGGGGGGTCTCAGGTACCTTTCAGGTAGCTGTGAGGCCAGCCATGCCTGTTGACTGTATGCTAGGCAATGATTTGGAGAGCTCCCCTTGGGCTAAGGTGGAGCGAAGTGCTCATTTGGAGATGTTGGGTTTGCCTGAGTGGGCGTGTGTGACCACTCAGTCCATGGCAGCCAGTAAGGGTGTTCAAGAGGACCTAGAGCCTGAAAGAGTGGCCCAGGTGCCTGCCTTAAAGAGAAGAGGTAGGGGGCGCCGGAAACCAGCCCCCAACGTTCCCACGGTCCAGGAGGAGGCAGACCTTGAGGGGATGCCCAGGAACCTACAGGGGAGCAAGTAGCTGAACTGGGGGACCTGCCTGAGCTGACACATTGGCAGCAGGAAGGAGGACCCTCCAGGGAAGAGTTCTGCGAGGAGCAGAAGAAGTGCCCTTCTCTTGTTGGTTTGCGGCAACAGGGCACAAACCAGGCAGCAGGTGATCAGTCTGGATCACATTGGATCTTCTGGGAGAATGGTCTCCTGTGTAGCGAGCCTAAGGTTGCTGAGCCTGGGTCAGCCCGTGTGCTGGTGGTACCCCAGCGCTTCAGAGCCTTCCTACTGGGTCTGGCTCATGATGTACCTTTAGCAGGACATTTGGGGCAGGACAAGACCTTTGAAAGGCTTGTCACCCACTTTTATTGGCCCCAAATGCGCAAGAGTTCAGATACTCATTGCAGGACCTGTCAGACTTGCCAGGCAGGTGGTAAAAGTGGGAGGAAGCACAAGGCTCCTCCCCAGCCTTTCCCTGTGGTCAGCACCCCCTTTGAAAGAGTGGGCATTGACATTGTGGGGCCTCTGGATCCCAAGACAGCCATGGGCAACAGGTTCATCCTGGTCTTGGTGGACCATGCCACCCGGTACCCGGAAGCCATCCCTCTCAGGACTGTGACGGCCCCCATGGTGGGACGTGCATTGATGGGGATTTTCTCCCATGTGGGGTTCCCCAGAGAGGTAGTGTCAGACCGTGGTACCAACTTCATATCCAAGTATATGAAGTCCCTGTGGCAGGAGTGTGGTGTAACCTACAAGTTCACCACTCCTTACCACCCCCAAAGGTAATGGGCTGGTTGAGAGATTCAACTGGACCCTGAAAGGCATGATTATGGGTCTTGAGGAACCTATGAGGCATAAGTGGGACGTCCTCTTGCCATGCCTTCTGTTTGCTTACAGAGAGGTGCCACAGAAGTCCTTAGGGTTCAGCCCCTTTGAACTGCTGTATGGTCACCCTGTAAGAGGACCTCTGAGCTTGGTAAAAGAAGGCTGGGAGAAAGCTCCCAGTAAACCTCCCCAGGATGTATAATGCTACATGCTGGCCTTCAGAAACCAAACTAAGCATTTCAGGCAACTCGCTCAGGCGAATCTGGAAGCCAGCCAGGAGGAGATGAAACGGTGGTACGATCAGAATGCCACTCTGATCGAGTTTCAGCCTGGCCAGAAAGTGTGGGTCATGGCCCCCGTGGAGCCTTGTGCGCTCCAGGATAAGTGGACCGGACCATTTGAGGTGGTGGAGCGCAAGAGTGATGTCACCTACTTGGTGGACTTGCGGTCTCCTAGGGACCCTTTGGAGGTCCTGCATGTAAAGCGCCTGAAGCCCCACTTGGAGAGGTCCGAAGTGGGCATGCTCCTAGCAACATATGATGGAATGGAGGAGGAGACTGAGCCTCTTCCTGACCTCCTGTCTGCAAAAGAGCAAGATGGGTCAGTGGATGGTGTAAACCTCTCTTCCACCCTGACCCCTGAGCAGCAAGATGACTGTCGCCAACTGTTGGGACAGTTTCCTGACCTGTTTTCCCTGACTCCAAGTATCACTGATTGGTGCATCCATGATGTGGACACTGGGGACAGTCCTCCTGTAAAGCACAAAACTTACAGAGTGACTGACAGGGTGAAAGCTTGCATCAAGGAGGAGGTCTCCAAGATGTTTGCATTAGGGGTGATTGAGTCCTCTAAAAGCCCTTGGGCCAGCCCAGTGGTCTTGGTCCCAAAGGCTGCCGCGCCTGGTGCCACACCCGAACTCCGGTTCTGTGTGGACTACCGAGGACTCAATTCAGTCACCAGGACTGACGCGCACCCCATCCCCAGAGCTGATGAGCTCATTGATCGGTTAGGGGCTGCCCGGTACCTCAGTACGTTTGATTTAACGTCTGGGTACTGGCAGATCGCCTTAACTGATGGGGCAAAAGAGAGGTCAGCATTCTCCACACCAGATGGGCACTACCAATTCCGGGTTATGCCCTTTGGAATGAAGAATGCCCCTGCCACCTTTCAGAGGTTGGTCAACCAGCTGTTGACTGGACTGGAAGATTTCAGTGCCGCCTACCTGGATGACATTGCAGTGTTCAGCGTCAGTTGGGAAGAACATCTGCGCCACCTCTGGGAAGTGTTGATGGCGCTGCGGAGGGCAGGCCTCACGATCAAGGTGAGTAAGTGCCAGATCGGGCAGGGTTCTGTGGTGTACTTGGGACACCAGGTTGGGAGCGGCCAGGTGGCGCCCCTACAGTCCAAGATTGATACCATCCTGGCATGGGAACCCCCCAAGACCCAGACAGAGGTGAGAGCCTTTTTAGGACTCACTGGGTACTACAGGAGGTTTGTCAAGGGGTATGGCAGCATTGTTGCACCCTTGACAGAGCTGACTTCCAGGAAGCAGCCCAAGAAAGTGAACTGGACTGACACCTGTCAGATAGCTTTTGATGCCCTGAAGACTGCCATGTGCACGGCGCCCGTGCTTCAGGCGCCCAACTTCTCAAAGGAATTCATTGTGCAGACAGACGCTTCAGAGCATGGTGTGGGGGCTGTACTTTCACAGATGAATGAGGAGGGCCTAGACCAACCTATAGCCTTCATCAGTAGGAGGTTACTTCCACGGGAACAGAGGTGGAGTGCAATTGAGCGTGAGGCATTTGCTGTGGTCTGGGCACTGAAGAAGTTGAGACCATACTTGTTTGGGACTCACTTCCGGGTTCAGACAGACCACAGGCCCCTCAGATGGTTGATGCAGATGAGGGGTGAGAGGTGGTCCATTTCCCTACAGGGGATGGACTTCACGGTGGAACACCGCCCTGGTACAGAACACGTCAATGCTGATGGTCTGTCCAGATTTTTCCGCCTTAGTGAAGAGAACTTCCAAGAGGGTGGGTAGTTCTCCCAACATTTCAGCTGGAGGGGACACGTGTTAGACCTGGCACCATTGGCGTGGGTCTCCCTTCCATTTTTGTGCTGTTGCCTCCTATGTTTTTGCTGTGTTTTTGCTGGTCTAGATGCTTTGGGCACTTTGCCACTGCTATTCAGTGCCAAAGTGCAAGTGCTCCCTATTGTAAATTGTTGTAATGGATTAGTGACTCCATGATTGGCCATTTGATTTACTTGTTAGACCCTAGTACAGTGCACCATGTGTGCCCAGGGCCTGTAAATCAAATGCTGATGGTGTGCTTGCAGCACTGGTTGTGCCACCCACAGAAGCCACTTGTAAAATGTGGCTCAGGCCTGCCATTGCAGAGCCTGTGTGCAGTCTGGGACTGCCATGTTGACTTGGCAAGTGCACCCACTTGCCAGTCCCTAAACCTTCCCTTTTCTACATGTTAGTCACCCCTAAGGTAGGCCCAAGTTACTCCTGTGGGCAGGGTGCATTGTATGTGAAAGGTAGGACATGCCCTGAGGTATGTGGAATGTCCTGATAGTGAATTACAGCCAATTTCGTTTTTCACTATTGCAAGGCTATCTGTTCCCATAGGCCAGAATGGGCAGTTTGATTATAACATCTTATAATCATAACTGCCCCAGGGAACAAGAAAGGAAATTAAAGTTTAGTATGCCTGAACTCACAATGTTAAAATACATCTTTTAGTGTGGGTGATTTTTACATTCTGTGTTTGAAAATACCACTTTTAGAAAGTAGGTATTTTCTTGCCTAACCATCCAGTATGCCTCTGCTAGGTTTGTGTATTCCATGTCTGGTTTGTGAGTGACAGGGGGCTGGAGAGGGCTTTGGCTCCAGCAGTCTGATGGGTCAGGGCTGGGCTGAATAGGCTCTGCATTGAATAGAGAGTAGAGGGAGGAGATTTCCTTTCAGTTGCCAGAGCCTACATAGAATAGAGAGTAGGGGGAGGAGATTTCATTTCACTTGCATGAGCCTTCAAAGAATAGAGAGTAGGCAGAGGAGTTTTCCTTTCAGCTACCTGGGCCAGGTCTGCTTTCAACAATGCTGTCTCCACCTCCTGCCAGGAAGCTGCACCAGGGAGGACAGAACTGGTTTTGACTAGGTACAGACACTCTCTGCCTTCAGAGAACAAAGAATTTTGCAGTATAAATATTGGGGCCCAGACCCCAGAACTTTAGATCACTTCTGGGAATCAAGATGAACCCTTTGTCAAGGAGAGAAACCAAGGAAGCTGAAGGAGGAGACTGCCCCTGTGCTGTTTGCTGTTTGGGGTTGGCCTGCAGTGGTTTACTCATTGCCAAGGAAAGGAGAAAAGGAACTTTGTGTGTACTTTTACTATCTTGAGGAAGATCTCCAAGGGCTTAAAGGTGAGCTTGCCTCCTGTTCTGAAGTCTCAGGGACACAAAGACTTCACCACCAGCTCCCCCTGAATTTCCTTGCTGGGAATTCTACCTGCAGTGAGGTGCCTGCTGTAGTTTCGGGCCCTCTGGAGACTGCGCGTCGCTGGGAGCTGGAAGCGCGACGCAACTAGGAAGAAGCGTGTCGCCGCCGCAGCTGTTGCCGTCGCATCGTCGAAGAAGCGTGTCACCGTCGCAGCAGTTTGCCGTTCGCATCGCCGAAGCAGCACGTCGCATCACCAGAGAAGCATGCCGCCGCCGCAGAGGTCGCTGTCGCATCACCGGAGAAGCGTGTCGCAGGGCCTGTCGCGGCTCCAAAGTCCATCGATTTTGCCGCACAGCCGCCAGGCGTGCACGCATCGCATCCACGTTATCACATCGCATCAAAGATGCCATTTTGTCGCATCGGATCGTTGCATCGCATCGAGGCGCCATCTTGTCGCATCGCACCGGATCACAGTAAGAAACAGACGCATCGCCTCCCCTGCGCTGCAGTAAGGAACAGGTGCGCCGCCTCCCCCGAAGCAAGGAACTGATGCATCGCCTTCCCTGCGACCCTTTTGTTTGTTTTGCGCTACGCATCCAAGGTACTTTGAGAGTAAAGTGTCGCATTTACCATCTACATTGAATTAAGCTATTTCTACTATTGGAAAGTCATATTTTGTTTACTGTATTGTGGATGTTTGTCGTTTGGTCTTGTGTTAAGTCTAGATAAAGATTACTTATTTTCCTAAACTGGTGTGGTGTCCATTTGTAGTGTTTTTACTGTATTACTGTATGTGTTCACAAATGCTTTACACACTGACTCTGAGATAAGCCTGCCTGCTCGTGCCAAGCTACCAAGGGGGTGAGCAGGGGTTATTTTAGGAGTGTAGCCCCCTTACCCTGACTAGAAGCAAGGGCTCCTACTTGGTCAAAGGTACCTACCTCTGCCAACTAGAGACCCCCATTTCGAACATGGTTTCAGAATCAAATTTACTTTTTCAGCTTCAGGTCTTTGTTGAAGGTATTGTCCATTAATAAGCATGCTAAAAGTTATAACTAAGCCTACCCAGAAAAGAAAGAAAAGTATCTCGGTGCTTATCCATAGTTCTACCCAGGGTGACACCAGGTAAGTCTTTTTAAGAAAGTTCAGAAAGTATTTTATTTGCTGTTTGCGTGATTTTTGGGCTGGTGTCGTTTCCGGTTTACTTGGTTCCAAGGACAACGTATCAAAGTTCATGAAGTAGCCAGAAGCAGTTCGATCAATTGTTGGAATTGCATCAGGATTTGTTGAAATCGTAGTTTGCTCTCGTCGAGGCATGTTGACGTAGACATCTGTATTAGGTCTTATTGCAACTTGTGTGTTATTTTGAGTTTGATCTTGAAGTTGAACTTCGGGTTCAAGGGGAACGAGTTCCATAGCATTGTTGCTTAGTCCTTCATTCCGTGTTGGGTGCTCTTCGAACGTGATGAGTCTTTCCGTTTGAACTTCCTGGATTGTAGCGACAGGAGGGTGTCTTCTACAGCGGAGTCCACGAGGCCTACTGCTCAGTATCGGCCACATAGTGTGGTTTGATTAAGTCGATTGAGACAAATCTTTTCTCCTTTTCCCCAGCAAGAGGCTGTAGAAGTACTGTTCTTGTTCCTTGAATTGCTAGGACCGGTACAGGTTTTCTGTAGGATGGCCCAAACTCTTTTTTATCCGCTATTTTCTCTCTGACCAGATCCCCGACTTTTGGGATCCAGACAGGTCTTGCCGTGACTGCCTTGACTTCCCCAGTGGCGGTCTGTTTCAGGTGGACGTTACTTTGTTGTGTCCTGGATTCATTTAGATCCTGTAAAACAGCCAAACGATCATGGATTTCAAATGGTTTCTCATCCGCCACTGTGCCTTCACACGGTCAGAATGTAACGTGCCAACTGCGTATGTCCCGATAAAGACTCGCAAATCTTTGATAACAGTTCGAGCGTCAGCCGAGCGATGAGGCCAAACCCATAGGAATCTTGAGCATGAATCCACTGCAACCATGATATACTTGTAAGCCCCATCTGATTGTAAGGGGCCGCAGTGGTCCAGATATACACAAGCGAGAGGTCTGTCTGATTTTAATAACGGTGTCTGTGCTGGGCGTGCTATGGTGGAGCCTTTCATCTGCTGGCAGATGTCACATTTCAAGACGTAGTCTTTAGTTTGTTTTGTCAGACCTGGCCACCAATAGCACTGTTTCAACAATGAAATAGTCGCTGTAACGCCTGTATGCGCAGAGCCCAAACGCTCGTGTGCTGCAATAATCAAACCTTGCCTACGATCCATATTTGGTATTACTCTGTCCCCCACTCCAGGAATCTGAGCATATGGAATGTTGTTTGCATCTAACATGTAGGAGTACTTGAGTGGAAATTTCTTTGGTACTGCTGAGCTGCCTTTGCGTGAAGGAATGACAGCAACCATAATCTCACGTCTATCCTCGTTTTTGAACGAGTGATTGCAGCTACGGAAGCTGTGCGTACAGCCCCCTTCGCGGCTTCATCAGCTAATGAATTCCCTTCAACGTGAACGCCATCACGTTGATGACTCAGTGTATGAATCACATGAGCCCTTGGTAGTTCGTTTCTCAATTCAACTACCTGTTCCCACAGCATTTTATGCTTAATTGTGCCACCTTTTCCGTCTTTGAACCCGTTTAGTTCCCAATGATGTAAATATTCATTGTATGATTGCACACAGTAAAAAGAATCACACACTATCAGTGTGGGGAATTTGTGATCCGTATTCACCAGTGCCAGTATCAGCGCTTTTAACTCTGCCAACTGAGCCGTGCAGTCTCCTAGAGATTGCGTTTTAGTGCAACTTGGATGGAACTTTCCATCCCGCATGCTACCTTTAACGATAGCACATGCTGTGCTGTATTGTTGCTTAATCCCTATGACCGGTTGAGCAGATCCGTCAGTGTAAATAATATATTCATACTGATCTAGAGGCAAGATTTCATTCGGCAGAGGGGATTCTTGTTTGTATTGCAGAAATGCTTGGGTTTTTAGACTTGGATCAAATCTGTATTCAACATCTGTTGCAGTAAGAGAATTAGCCCATTGTATCCATCTCGGATGTAAGGCTTTTGCATTTGGAATGCTAGCCTTTGTAACAGCTTCTAAAGCCGGTACCGGTGTTACGACAATTATGTGCTTTCCCTGAGTCAGTCCTCTTTCTCTTGCTACAGCGGTCTGAACTGCTGTCAGGATTTTTTCTGTTGAAGTAAAGCGCATTTCTGCGTTTGTGTACAGGTGTGATTTGTAAGCGATTGGTACTGTTTCGCCTACCCGCATTGACCTGCTATTACACGGATCACTAAGTTGCGAACGTTTACCCGCGTTTGTAAGTGTTTTGAAGCTAGCATGTCTTCTTGTAGTGAATGTAGGATGTTTGTGTGTTCCTGTGTCCATTGTCTAACTGAAAAGTCAGGTTTTATTAAGTTGTAGAAAGGTTTTACTCTTTCTGCGTAATCCAAAATGTATGTTCTGCCAAAATTTAGGAATCCCAGTATTGATTTTAAATTTTTTTATGATTTTGGAGGATGGAGCAGCGCCCACTTTTCTAAAAAGTTGGCTGCCAGACTTTTCCCTTCGCTTGAAAGCTCATATCCTAAAAACAGGACATTGAGGTGGGCGATTTTTGATTTTTAAAAATTAAATTTGTAGCCCTCAGAGGCGAATCCCATAATTATGGTGCTCACCCTGGTCAAGTGCCTTTTTAAGTCATCGTCCGTCAGATAAATATCATCCACATAGGACAATGCTTCCTCATCAAAATTTTGGAGTAATTCGGTTACTCTTGCTGAAAATAACTCTGGGCTATTCTTATACCCTTGGGGGAGATGACAAAATTGTCGCTGGGACCCCAACGCTGAGAATGCGGTCAAATACCTGCTTTCAGGCGCTATATTTTGGCAGAAAAATCCATTTGAGATATCAAGTGTAGTTTTGTATTTTTTCCGCACAATGTTATTCATTAATACGGCACTGTGTGCATTTTGAACTGCAAATGTCTTAGTGCAAGTGTTTAAATGTCTGTAATCTAAAACTAGACGATATGTATTGTCAGGTTTCATGACAGGAAACAAAGGATTGTTCATTGATGAGGTGCAATTTTCGATCACCCCTTGGTATTTAAGTTGATCTAAGATCTCCCTGACCTGTTTTTTAGCGTCTTGCTTTATTGGATATTGTCTCTGTGCATTTGGTGAAACTTTTAACGGGATCACGTGGTGGGTTGAATCCTCATCCCATCCGGCATGATTTTTGTACAATGCTGGAGCTAGGGCAACTGCCCACTCCCGTGCATATGTATGTTTTAAATGAATGGGAACGAGGTCGGAGAAGGCTGGAAAAATTACCGTTTCTCCCCTAGGGCACTCCATAACGAATGCTGGCGGCCAATCTTGTTCAGCTAATAAGATGTCATAACCAGATGACAGATTCTTCCAAAAGAGACTTTTAACTTTCCTGGGCTTGTCCCCCTCCATTTTGAGTGTTATTTCATATAACTTATGTGGGACGCTTACCCTCGTATATGGTGTTTCCACCGTGATGTAATCATTCAAGTCTGCTATCACCAGAAATTCCATCAGGTTCTGGCGAGCTATTGTTACTTCTGCCGCACTGTCTAGCATCGTCTGAGCCCATTCCCCGTTCAGAAGTTGTGTCCTCAGAATTCTGGACATGTCTGATCTTTAGACCTGCAACTTTCTTCTTCTTAAACTGAGGTTTTGATTTTGGCTTTTCTTCTTTTTTGGAAGTATAGTCTTGAGCGTGTTGTTTGTCTCTGGACTTTGTACGCTCTTCCTTATGTTCTGACCGTCCTTCTCTCTCTGAGTTTTTCGTCGAACCCTGAAAGGAACGAGAGGAACATGTATCAGTATCCTGATACCTGTCAGGTTTCCTAATATTATCCCTATTCCTGAGATTATACCTCCTTTTGGAGGGCTCTTGTGGAGGAGATCTGCCTCGGGATTGAGATCTGTTTCCTTTAAAGTTTTGTTGTTTTTTATTATCCCACTTCTTTTTAGAAGAAGCTGGTGTCTGCTTGGAAGTGTCCTTATCAGGACTGCCCATCAGTTGTGGTTTTAAAGCTTTCCCACCTAAACTGACTCTGCCTAATTCTGCATATGCAGTTTCAATTATTTTGGGTAGTTCGTGTTGTTGATCTACAGGACTGAACTCCCTTAGGGGTTGGCGGATTGCCACTGAAGCTGCTTCCCCTTTAATATTAGCTAGTATTATGGCTGATACCTGGTCATAGTTACCTAGTAACTTCATCCCTAAGTTCAGAGCAGGTTCTGCTCCGTACTCGTTTTGTATTTGTCTTAATACATCTGGTACCACAGCTAAGGAGGGTATACCATGAGTTCTGGTATATATGGCAGCAAAAACTGTACCCCAAGTGGTACAATCTTCTACTTGTGGTGTTATCCCCATGGGCAAGCAGATTGTTAGCATTCTGTGTTTTTCATACAGGGTAGTATTCGGGAATACTGCCTCGAGCTGAGTTATATTCTGAGCTACCCAGAATGGCATTTGTTCACGTTTCATGGGCATTTTGCCCATTACCGCGTGTAATGTTTGCGGTGTGATTTTAGTTGCTGTACCTTGAGATTGAATACCATTTGTTGCAACTGTCGCAGGTTGGACTGTGAAGGTCCTCATGACGAATTGCGTCAAGTTTCTGTAGATTTTAATTAAATCCTTGTGTTGTATGAGTAAGTCTGCCTGTGGCATTGTGTCAATGTCAGGATGTGGTGTGTAAGCCGCTAATATCGGCCATGTTGCCCCCTCTCCTCTGAGCGGGCCTAATCTTACTCTTCTTGTGTGGGGTAGGGCGCCTTTAAACCAGTATAAGTGTTCCTGGTACGTGAGTGGAATCTCTATGTCCTCGAACGGACCATATTGCACTGGTGCATCTCCTGTATAGTAGTGAAATGTCTGTGTTCTTGCATCTGCTGCTGGGAATGTAACCCACAAATAAAATACCTCTGTTTTATTTGATTTGTGTGCCTCAACCACGAAAGCTACTAAGCCACCCCTAGCTGATAAACCATTTTCTAATAGTTTCAGGGTGATTGAATGTCTGAATTTTGGTGCAATTTGTATTGCGTTCGTATCTTCTTCTCCCCCTGAGAGGTGTAGATCAACTACTGGGTCCTCCCTGTCCTCAGTCATTTTGTAAAGAAGAAGTTTTTGTTCAAGGGAAGTAAAGATAAGGTTTTATATGCACAATTTTTAGGAACTCTGTGTCCTTCAAGCTTGATTAACCAACAGCCAATAAATAGGATTTTTTAGCCTACTCAGCTGTGGCGGAGTTTGTGCCCACCCACTCCAGATGTCTCTGGTGTTTTGTGAGTAGGGGTCTCTGAGAATAGCACAACTGAACTACTCAGATTCTACTGTTAAATAGGTACCCAACCAAAGTTGGCGGCGCCATGTCGTGTAGTTCCTATATTACCCATACAGGATCTGCGCGTTCAGATAACATAAACTGTAGGACTGGTGGCAGACTCGCTCTGAGCACCCCCACCGAGAATGTTAGCCTTTCTGTTTTAGCTAGCTCACAGTGCCACTGGAATCTCCTCTTATCGGGGAGAGAATAGTTTCTGGCAACCTCAGAACATGACAACCCTGATCCCCCAGGATCGTGGAAACAATATACTACTTTTCGCTCAGTCACTCGTGCTCACTTATTCAGTCTCAGAGAGTTACACAGAAGAAACAGTCAGGCGTGTTACAATAAGAATTAATTGCACAGTGGTTCTTCTAGTGTAAAATAGATGTGCTGCAACAACCGTTAGACAGTGGCAGATATATATGATTAGCAGTACAGTGAAAATAAAAGGATAGTACAGCTCTACCATCTTGCAATAATCATGAGTACATACATGAATATAAAATGCCTGATAAAAATGCGCATACTCCTACGATGCCTATCTAGATGTGCATAAGTGTACCTAGCATGTGAGTAGGTGTGAAACCAAGAATCCCTCTAGGATTTAGTTTAACCCCATTACCTGAAGTGAGAGAGTGTGGGACCCCGTCCTGGTCTCGAGTTGGACACCCCGCGAGGGATGTGTTAGACCACTGTCAGCTGGAGCGTCTACATGCAGGAGCCTCAGCGTCTCTGGTCAGTGTGTCGGCCTGGAAGTCTCGGTCTCCTCCTCCCAACCCTAGCAAGATGTGCTGTATTTATACAAAAATTATCTAGGGTTTCTTTGTCCCTTGTTTCTTGTATTAGCCATTGTTGGATTTGAGGATGACGTATGGGATGAACCTTGTACGTAGATATTATGCAGGTGGTGTGTAGCCCCTGCCTGGTTTCCAGGAACCCTCATGAATATTCATTCATACTATATGAGTCTATTGATGGAGTTATAGGACGCTATTGTTCAGGGAAAACCCTCCTTCTGTGCCCAGGACTAGAACTAGGTAAAGGTTCAATCCTAAAGGCTTGTTACTGTGTAGTATAAGGGAGATAATGTAGGTGAAGGTGTATGATATTACCCTGGCCTATATTAGGGTACCTATATGAAACATAACAACATTCTTTTAGCACCATGGTAGAACTATATCTGCTATTTACTCTTTTGGTGCTCGTAATCACTTCCATCTGCTTCGGTCTACTGATTATCACAGCACATGTACTTTATACAAGAATAACGTTGGTTCAATAAATATATTGAAAATGTCCCATTGTGTATTCCCTGTATATCTCTCTGAGAACAAATGAGCATGAGTGACTGAGCGAGAGGTTCAAATCTGTTACCATGATCCCTGAGGGATAACTGTTGTCATGTTCAGTGGTTGCCAGAAGCCATTCGCTCCCTGGTAGGGTTAGGGGGGCTTGTGATGGCACTGTGAGCTAGCTAGTCTCTAGGCCAACACATCCTTCGGGTGTGCTTGAAATCAGTCTACAACAAACGTGCAGATCCTACGGATTAGTAGGAACTACACGACAATGAATTCATGTTCAGTGGTTGCCAGAAGCCATTCGCTCCCTGGTAGGGTTAGGGGGGCTTGTGGTGGCACTGTGAGCTAGCTAGTCTCTAGGCCAACATATCCTGCGGGTGTGCTTGGAATCAGTCTACAACAAACGTGCAGATCCTACGGATTAGTAGGAACTACACGACAATGAATTCCTGTTGTGGATTAGAAGATGCACTTCAATTGGTTCCCTAGGACTTCTGGGAACTGTCGTTTTACTTCATTGATGACTTTGAAAATAGCTGCTGTTTTAAAAAATTGTTAATAAGGCGAAGAGAGTAAAAGCATAATCCCCACCTCCGTGTCCTTAAACGAATTGAAACTTACCTTTACTGTAGTTAGGCAAATTTTCATTGTGTAGTATTTTATACAGTTCAAATATCATCTTTTAGATCTGGTAGCTCCTTGCATCTAATCTCAGTAACAGAATAAAGTCAGTGAAATATATAGGGTCATGCATCTACTAGAGCCCCTAAACATAAATGTTTGGAAGTACAATGTAGTTCAAAACAGTTTTTTTAAACAGCAAATACCAAATTCTGAATATTTTATGTGAGGTGGCTTGAGCTCCCTTTGTTAGGTTTGACCTAAAGACAGCTTTTGCTGTCTTGCCAGTCTCATGTTTTCCATTAGGTCTGGCCTAAAGACAGCTTTGTTTGTTTTGCCAGCCTCATGTTTTCAAAAACATATCATACAAAAATACATAAACATATAGAGGGACTCAATCAACACTCTTTCTCCACTGGTCTGTTCACATGTCACTCATATTATGCACCCTCCCACCACAGTACAAAGTAAAGGTCAATGGATCAGCTCATGTCAGCCACTGGATTCTTTTACTTTGAGTGCCCTTGTGCATGTATACAGGCACCTAAAAATAGTTCCTCAAGAATAGAACTTTTTAAACCCTTTTATTTCCCAGTGATTTCTAGTTCCTATCTATACTAGGGTGACATCAGTTATCCCCATAACACTCAAGACAGTTATTGTAACTTGCAATTTTGACTCATCACTAGAAAATTTGGTATATCTATTATCCTATAGAAAATAAGCACAAGTCATTAGAGTAGCAAGAGAGTACATGAAAATTTCTAGTTTGAAGCTCCACCCCCTCAGGATTGTGATTGACATTTCAAGCACTTAAATCTGACTTGCCAGGAACCTCTAGTAATGACTTGAGGCATTATGGCTGCATGAAATTATTTACAGGCTTTTGCTGCATTGGACTCGAGAGAGACCTCTAGTCACAGCTTGAGGAACTGCAGCTTTGTGAAAATATATATGTATATAATATAAATATTTTTATCTATTGTGTTGCTCCACTGACATTAGATTTTGTTTTTACTCAAATTCTGTTTATTGTATATTCAATCAATATTACATTCAAAGCACATTATCATCTGTAGTGTAGACAAGTGATAGTCAGTATGAACCAGGTTTCAGAGATACATGGAGAAATTGTCCACATTAGTGTTTACCATTCTATAACATTACATTATACTTGCATAGAACATGGCCTGGTGCACTGGTATAGTGTTTGCAACTTACCTAGACATCTGTAGGCAACATTGCGTAGGTGTGCAAATATAGAAATATAGAAAATGAAAAAGACAAGGTTATGCCTTCTCTTACAACAGTAAAAACCATAACAAAAATTAAGGGGACAGGTCAAGGCTTGGAGCAGGGAGGGTCATGAATGGTGTGATAGTGCCGCACGCAAGCTGCAGTGCTGGTCCCCCGGTTGGGCTTGACCTGAGTGAATGACAATCCCAGTCAAAGAGCTGAAGCGTTCGGAGCCTCAGAACTCTATGTGCAAGAGGTTTTGGATTAGGGGCCTCCACAAGCGTTGAAATTTCTCGGTTTTCATCACGTTATGCGACAATTGTTCCATGGCTAAGATATGCCAAACGCCAGAAACCATTGCACTAGGGTGGGGGACGTTTTCTGTTTCCATATGAGCGTTATGAGCTGTCGCGCTGCTAGGAGCAGGTAGCATATAAGCTTCCAGTCTGCAAAAGTCATAGTTTGTAAGTCTGAAGGTCTAATGCCCAAGATAACTGTGGGGTATGCAGACGGGAGCGGGTATCCTATGACCTCCTCAACATGGCACAGGATCACCTTTCAGTAAGTCGTTTTAACTTTGCAGGACAACCAAATATGTTGGAAATCTCCCTTTTCTTCCCCGCAATGCCCGCAAACAGGGGTCATTTCCAGGTAGATTACAGAAAGTCGGGCCGGGGTGTGGTACCGTTGAAATATCAATGTATAGGCTGTTTCCCTTAGAGAGAGGCTGCGGTACGTTTTGGGTATGCACGCCACAGGGTCTCCCGTTGCTTGGGTGATATCTCTACCTGTGTGGTGGACTGCCATGCTGATTGGAAAGAATGTATGCGTATTGAGGTAGAGTGTTGGAGCACCTGGTAGGTATTAGATATGAGGCCCTTCGAGTCTGTATAGCCACAAACATGTTTCTCAAAGAGGGTATAGGTGAAAAAAGCCAGTGAGCTGCCCGAAATTCAGTTCAAAAGACACACCCTCGACTTGTACCAATACCTCACTGTCTCAACACTCCTGAAGCAAAGAGAGTTTCGACCCATCACTAGCTTCCTGTGCGACCAGAAAGTGCCTTACTCATGGGGTCACCCATTTCGCTTGATCTTCAAGTGGCAGGGCCAACTTTGGCAGCTCCGATCCCTGTTGGAGGCGGCAGCGCTACTACAGATAGACCTCCAGGAGAATCCCCGGCAAAATGGCCCCCTCAGCAAATGGAGACAAGACAACGGAGAGAGATGGAGGAAGGTACCCGGAAAAAGCTGAGGGTCTGGCCCAGATCCTGAAAACGATGGCGACCGAAAGGAAGGCGCTCCTGGCCAAGCTGACAGAGGACACGGGCAACAATGATCCGGCGTGAGGTGACATAGCGAACAAAAGAAAAGGGGTGGGGGGCTCGGAACGGAGCGAAGGACAATAGGATGTACCACACCACCCCACACTACGGACTCTTTGCTGGTATGGAGATGGCACACCAACGGCTGTTCTCAATCCAGAGACTTTGGTTCATTATGGGTTTAGTTGTGGGTTTTGTTCACGGGTGCCTATCAGCACATCTATCTACATACTTGCACTAGGTCATAGTACACCTTCCAGGGCAATGGATATGGGAGGGGGGGACATACTCAACGACGCATATGAATCCCTATAAGACACACAAAAGATGACAGACTCTCAAACCCTATGGGTCGTGACACTCAATGTTAAAGGGCTAAATAATCCAGTAAAGAGAAGAGCGATTCTCTCCTACCTAGAAAATGCGAGAGCAGACATATGCCTCCTACAAGAGATGCACCTACTGCACAGAGACTGGCATAGACTCAAGGTCAGAACCTTCCCACAGCAGTTTTTCTCTTTGTTAGCTCAGAAAGCCGCGGCGGTGGCAATACTGTTCTCCCGGTCTTTTCAAGGGAAGGTAGGAACAAAAGTAGCGAAGATCAAGGGCCGCCTTCTGGGATATCGCATACATTTCGGCACACACCCATTACTGGTGCGATCCATATATACCCCAAATGAAAGGCAGGAACAGTTTATACAGAACGCAATAAGAGATGTGTTGGTGGCGCAAGATAGCTGGGTATTATTGGGAGGAGACCTGAACCTGGTGTTTCACAACGATTTAGACCGCTCGATCCAGAGACAGCGTACAACAGGGGCGATTAGTGAGGGGAGCCCAGTGGCTACGGGAAGTGGGCCTGAGAGATCTCTGACAAGAGTTCCACCCTGAAACAAGGGATTATACATTCTACTCCCACGCACATAGATCATATGCACGCCCGGACTATTTTTTAGGCTCTAAAGAGGTGCAGCTAGCGGTACGTACAATAGACAGAGTCTAGATCCTTGTCAGACCATTCAGTGGTCCAGCTAGACCTCGCTCTCCCACCCCAACATAGAAGCTCCCGGGGTTGGCGCTTGAGAGAGTCTATGCTCCGTCGCCCAGAGATGATCCAACAGGTAGAAAAGGTGATTACGGAATACTTAGAGATCAATGACCGCCCGAGACTTCTCCCGCAATGGTATGGGATGCCCTGAAGACAGTAATTAGAGGAGTCCTAATAGCTATCTCGGCAGCCAAAAATAAGGCTAGACGGGAGAAACGCCCGGAGTTCCAGACACGGGTGCGAGAGCTTGAACGTATCCACCATCGCACTGGTGCCCCGCGGGTCTGGAGGCAACTGGAGTTAGCAAGGAAGCAACTAGCGGGATTAGACTTAGACCATGCTGAATACTCGATCCTGTGCCTCAAACACGCATACTACCTAGGGAGCAATAAATATGGGAGACTGTCAGCCACCAAACTCAGGGGACATCGCCAAGCAAACACTGTGGAGGGGTTGAGAACAGCTTCGGGAGAAATGATAACTTGGGATGATGCAATAGCGGCTAGATTTTAAAGCTTCTATAAAGATCTATATTCGGCACAAGATATCCCCCCAAGCTGATCACCTCTTATTTAGAAGCAGCTACAGTGACCAAATTAACAGTTGAACAAGCACCCGCATTAGATCACCCCATTAAAATAGAAGAGATCATAACCGCAATATCGAGACTGAATCTCAACAAGTCACCGGGCCCAGAAGGCTTCTCGGCCTTGTTCTACAAAACATATTGTACAATGTTGGCTCCCTTGCTTACCAAAGTATTCAATGCATCCACAAGTGTGGATACACTTCTCTCATCGATGCTCCAGGCCTCCATCACTGTCATAGCAAAACCAGGCACAGAAAGGGCAGCCTGCGGGTCTTACCGACCAATCTCACTCTTGAATGTCGACTCGAAATTATTCACAGGGATATTGGCAGCTCGATTGGCACCACTAATGCCGGTACTAATCACCCCCGATCAGTCAGGATTTATCACCAACAGACAATGCTCAGATAATACTAAACACCTTCCAGGAGGGTCTCTCGCCAGAGGATCAGTGCAGGTATCAGTGTTATCCGGGATTCCCACCAGGTGCTTCGCCTCTGTGAGTGATTTTAGTGTGCGGCGTCGGCCTTCCCACATAAACAATAGTGCAAAGGGATGGCCCCATTGATAGTGGATTCCCATGGTGCGGAGTTTATCAGTAACCGGATTGAAGTCTTGTCGGTTCCGAAGTGTTATTGGGGATAAGTCTTGTAACAGCTGTACACTATGTCCCCCGAATATCAGCTCGGTCTTGCCTCTGGTAGTTTGTAGTATCACTTTTTTTTCGGTAAAAAAGTGTACTCTGGCCAGGATGTCCGGAGCTGCATCCTTGCGCTCAGGTGCCGTGCCCACCCTGTGTGCCCTGTCGAGAGTCGGCGGGGAGGCGTCCTCGTCCCCTCGAATGTCCTGGAGGAGGTCTGCTGTGAATGAAATAATGTCATTGCCCTCCACACCCCTGGGCACCCCGCCAGATGCGGATGTCATTCCGCTAGCTTCTGTTTTCCAAATCCTCCTGCTTGGATTGTATCTCAATATTTTGCTCCTCTAAAGCCGCTATCCTCCGCCACAACATTTCCCTGTCTTCTGATCATGCATCCACGGTACGTTCAAGATCGTCCACTCGCTCCCCTATGTCGGAGACGTCTTTCAGTAAGGCTCGGAGGCATGATTTAAACTCTTCCTTGAGAGAGCCAATGTCTGATTGGATCTCCTGCAGGAAACGCTCCATATAGCCTTGTGTGAACGGGTCCGAGGATGAGGGCTCAGTCTCTGGGGTAGGGTGTCATCGCCGAGTTCGTCAGTGCCACTTTGGTCCAGAGTGACATGACTGGGTTGTCTTTGGCGGCTTTAGAGTGTGGCATAGCAGCGCATTCCTTTGACACGCCTAGACCAGGAGCACAAGTTCATCAAGCCGCTAAGGCAGTGTAATGTGAGCGGCCAGGTAGAGCAAGTGAGCGGACGCCTTTGTGGCACAGCTGCTTCAAGCAGAGATGGCGGTCCGCTCAGTTGTAGAGTCTTGGAGAAGAGAAAGGGTGCTCATCCCCACCTCCGAGGCACCGCAGGGTATCCCCACCACCTCGCTCCCTCCACCTTTCTTCAGGCAGCCAGGCGTTCAATTATTTAAGGCAGTCTAGCCCACAGTCAGTTAAAAAGGCAGTCACAGGCGGGGCAGGGGGTGCACACAGGGGCCAAGGGGAACCGAAAAGGAGGCCCTCAAACCTGCAGGTTTCTTCAGTGAGGGGAGGCCCCCACGCTGTCCACACCACCTCCGTTCAAGGCACCCCCAGGCAGTCCAAGGTATTTCCAATTGTATGGCCTCTGGGGAATCTCCTGGGTGTCCCCAAGGAAGTGGACCAGGACACAACCCGGTCCCGCTCACAGGAAGAGAGTTGGCAGCAGGTTATACTCCAGCCCACATGCTAGTGCTGCTGGCCACGGTCACAAAGTGTTAGTGGGAAGTGTGGGCTTCAAAGCGGCCACCGGGGACAATCCAGAGAGCTCCCAAAGGCTGGTTATGCAGCCCCCATGGACACCCCCCACCTCCTCCATCGTGGCCTGGTGACTGCGGGGCAGCCCAGCAGATTTCCCCCTCGCGTGCCACCTAGGAGGGAGGGCCAAGATCCGGGTCTCCTTCAACGGTTCAGGCGTTGCTCGCGGCACCCCCTGGGAGCCAGTGCCTTTCACCAGTTGTCACCTCGAAAGGAGGGCGCCCCTGGGGGAATCTTGTCGCTGGTCCGCCGCTCTCTCGTTCCCACTGGATCCGCCTGGAGCTGCAGGCCACCAGGAAGGTCGCCCAGGCCCACCGGCCGCCCAGCCCTACGAATCCTAGACAGTGGCGGGCCCACGGAGCCCTTCACAGGTGTAGGCAGCCTCTCCCAGCCGCCACCAGCAAGACAGCCCGCCAGCAGAGCCCCCCCTGCCCCAGGGATCTTATTTGCTTCTTGGGGGGCTCGCATCGACCACCAGCCGCAGGCGCCCGGGAGCGCGCCTCAAAGCCTTTGCGTCAACCCTCCACTCCTCACAAGGCAGCGTTCATTTTCCTTTCGGGACACAGCTTCATCTGGCGATGTGGAAGCGCGAGCCCCGCTCCTCTAAGCAGCTCTCAGGACCAGGTTGCCAGCTTGACTGTCCGCAAACCCCGCCCTTCTGCCTCTCCAGAGGCATCGAGACAAGATGGCGATGGTGGGCGATCGGCAGACGTGCTGAGCTTTGACGAGACAGCGTTCACCACCACACGTCCTGCCTCTTCACGGCGAGACCCTGGGTATGTACTGCGCCACACCGTCTCTTCACCGCCTTTTAGGCCGTCCTGGTGCTGTAGATGGAGCTGGATGGGCCCTAGGAACACGGAGAGCAGACAATGCATGTCTCACTCCATTCCCCCCTAGGCCACGCCCCGACACTGGATTTTAGCATCCATGTATAGTGCCACTCATAAGTCAGTTTGATAATAAGTTTGTATTCACTTAAATTTACTAATAACTGCTAGTACTCTATACTGTCAGCCTGATGGCTTCTCAAACAATTAATAATAGAAATATATAAGGACTTTTACAGAACCGCCTCTATCCATTACATTGAACAGTTGTTACTCGGCAGTGCCTACTCCCACCACAGCACACAGGATATATTAATGGGTAATACCACTTTTCCCACTGAGTATATTTACCTTAGAAGGCTTAATACACATCTTTTTATGCCCAACAGAGGACCAGATTTTCATCAAAGTCATGCAATGCAGGGCATCAAATAAAGTTGCTGGACTGCATCACGTGGACATGAGAGAGTAGCATAGCGCCATATCTACTAACTATGTTTCAGGCATTTCCAACTCTCTATATGTTCTGTACAATGCAGCATATATGAAAAGCGGGTAAAAACGTTCTCGCCCACGCAAAGTGATTGAAAATCTGGGCCTAAATATATACAGCCACGATTAGCTATTTAAAGAGACTTACATTTAACAGTAAATGCTACTTTCTACACATAGGGCCTGATTACGAGTGACCCAGCGCGAGGTCAATGCCTAATCAGGGATCAATACTCAATAATATCACAGAACAATGGCCCATACACATTCATCCAAATCCCTGATGCGCTGGGGTCAATTTATATATGTTCAATTCTCTTCCTCCTAAAATTCATGTATGACATTTCCAAATTACTTATCTAACTTATACATCAACTTTCCTTCTACTTGGTCGATGAACCAATTAGTTGAATAGTTGATGGTAATGATACTACTATCTGACTAATCATTCAATCAACTAAATAAACACAGACTCTCGTTGAAGTTAATGAAGTTTATCTCAAATTAAATGATAAAAATGCTCAATGCATACGGTCACAAGTGCAAACAATGAACTCACAAAGGGAGAGAAAAACATCAGCAATTTCACATAGAGACAAAATCAAATAATGACATTGTGCATGAAGGAGTGGATAGATGAAGAGACAAAAGTTTCAGAGACAAAATACATTTGCAGGTAATTTTGCAAAAACGAGTCAGATTAATACAAACCCAAAGGATCTGTAGAAAACCACCCCTCTGGCCAAAGTGATGGTGGGGCTCCCCTGGAATAGAGTCAGGGGACAAAGATTACAGGGACAGGAACGGGACAGGACAGGAACAGCTAGGCCTCTCTGCAAACCGACGGACAGCTACACATCTCCCCTCTCTCTCTGTAGCCAGCCTAACCTAAACCACACCCCTAAAGGCACCACAGTTATACCCTAAAACCTACATGTCCGTCCCACATCAGTTGAAACATTTAACGTAACTAAACAATTGATTGGTGGACTTTGGGGGTGGTATGTCACACCATCGTGACTTCATTCAGACTTTGAACATGTTCATTGTTCTATACCCATTCCCATGATATCATAATTGTTCCGTTCACACGATTTCATTCATGTTACAATTGCACATAATTTTAAGCAATGTCCGCGGAAGGAGTCTTTCTGTCCCACGGTCAGTCACATCTCTTGGCAAGCGATCATCACATTGGCCTTCAACCCTTGCACCTCTTCTGCTGTGCTCAGCGCTTCAGCGTGCCTTTGTCAGATCAATTTCACTTGTTTATCCTACGCCTCCTTTATCCGGCTAAGTTAAAGGAAAATGGCGTCTCATCCAGCTCACTATAGCAAATGGAAAATGAACATTCATTAATATGTTAATGTAGTTCTCACTGTTTACCACCCACCTCTGCACTATTCCCCGTTAGCTTTTTTCCTAGCATAGTTTTATGCAAAAACGGTATTATTTATAATTTCAAAGCAAGCTGCAACATGCAAACTACGAAATGCACATGTGGCCTAGTCATGCATTGTTTCTCGTTTCTTTCAAAGCATAATGTAAATACGTTTTTAGTTCTTTCATGCTTTATCTCACGTTAGTGCAAGCATGCGCAAAGCAGTTTTCCTTTGTGTTCATGTAAGGTGCATGTTAATTTTCTATTACTACTTACAGTTAGTACGTATTATGGGGGTATTCATTCGAGCAGGTTTCTTTTTGCGAAATCCTGCTCCATCACAAGTTTGGCGGTGTGGGAGCGGGACGCCAGCCAAACTCGCCCGCCAGATTATTACTTTTTTTGTCACTGGTGGGCGGTTCCCTGGCTCCTTGGGTATTTTGTTTTGTTCATTTTTTAGGACACAGGACCGAGCCTTGAGTCCTAAGATGGCTGCCACCACTTCCTGGTTGAGGTGGTGGCAGCCAATCAGAAGTCAGCTTGATATCTGGCAGGATCCACAGAGGCTCCACATCCCTAGATATACAAAGTTTTTTGCATTAATTGGTCAAAAACTACTGGACGGATTTACTCCAAATTACAAAAAGCACTCTTTCGAGACCTAGATCTAGCTTTCTGCCAAATTTGGTGTAAATCCTTTCAGCGGGCTGTAGCTGTGTCTAAAGTTCCTCTGGGAAAATGAATGGGGAAAACACGTTTTGGGACCACCCTTTTTTCTTGGCCCCGCTTGACGGATAACCCCGAAACTTTCCATATCCAAACCAGTCAAAAGTAGCACTTTAAAAAAAAACTTTTGTGGAGAGTCTTCAAACAACGGAAAAATTATTAGCAATACAAAAAAACAATTTCTGCCACTGGGTAATATATATATCACCACTAAGTTTTCCCTTCAAAGAAAGAAATGGCACTCCAAGATGAAAGAGTTTTGCCACAGTTTTAATCCCTCAAAACACTCCGGATAGGACGCGTTTCGGTTGTTCATGAGGTGATAAAGGCTGTTGAACAACCGAAACGCGTCCTTTCCGGAGTGTTTTGATGGATTAGAACTGTGGCAACACTCTTTCATCTTGGAGTGCCGTTTCTTTCTTTGAGGGGAAAGTTAATGGTGTAATTTACAAGCGCCAGCGCTGGCGCTTTCACATGCACCACCAGCGTTTTGGATGCAAGTCACCCTAACTGCAACTCGTTTGGAATATATATATATATAGATATATCCAACAAAACACAGTCGCGAAGAGACCCGAGCCACTTGCAACGGCGGGCCGAGGCGGGTCGCGAACCCAAATACAACAACGAGTATTTTCTCGGAATACTATCCAAAATACGCCAAGGCCACACAAAGTGTTCTTCAGTGTGAATTTAATCCAATCTCACATCCACTCTACGCGTTTCAGAGCGCTCGGCTCCTTTCTCACGAGTAAAAGCGAATACCACAATCAGTGCATTTAAAGATCATGTGACACCATTTTGTGCATGAACATAAAAAGTAGACTTACATTGGAAAAAAGATACGTTATTGGCAAGCATTGTGGCATTAACATAGAGTGACAATATAGTTCCTAATATTGTAAAATCAGAAAACATCAACTCATTTATCTATGCAAGAGCGTTTTGTCAGTAAAAACAAAATAAAGCAATCAAAAGTGGTACGGTGATACTGCCGGTTAATCGTGACTGTGTGTTTCAATAAAGTTATGTTCAAAAGCGGAAAAAAGGCTCACAATATCAATGTGTCTGGGAAGGGAGTGAGGAGGAAGCTGATAGATTTGTAAGTGATCTAAACAATAACAACCTTAACTTGAGATTTACCAGCCAGTATAATAGGGAAACGATTGAATTTTTGGATTTAAAGGTCAGGGTCAAGAACGACAGGTTGGATACATCCCTACAACCTGCAGCCATGACGCGTTTTGACCCCGTAGGGCCTTGATCACATGACGCGCCTCACAGTAGGAGTAAAGCTTTTAAACCATTTTTTTGAAACTTATTTAAAGTGACAAGTGCCTTGGTATGTAGGGCTCCATTAACATAGAAGAAATACTATTCATTGGTAGCCATAGGTTGAAGGTTACATTTGCGTCCAGGTTTAAATACCATAACATTTCATTCTTATATTAAGAAGACTGTAACAACATAGACTTGAATAAAAGTTGTCAAAATTGCTACTCATTAAAAAAAAATTTACCGATCTTTTTATCTTTTTAAAGTATAACGATGTTATCTTTCCTAGAGTAGCTACCCAGCATATATTGAAGCAACAAAGGAGGTTGTGGGCATAAAGGTGCAGTTCACAGAGTATATATACATACCTAAGTATTGTTGTATATAAAAAGAATATTTGGTTAAAACTGAATCATGGTATAAATACCTAAAAACCCCCAATGCGGGTTTTGACAGTAAAAACCATAAATATTTGTCAATTGCTAAAACCTATTGTCAGCAATGAAGAACTGACCCCCTTTGGAACTTTAGAATATTCAACAAAGTGCTAGTGCAAATACATTTTATACAACTGTAAACAACTGACTATGTAAGCCTTTCATTTTGAAAGGAAAGTGCTAGTGCATAAGTTACTTGAAACAAAGTGCTCTGTGCATATTTCACCTCCGTGTTAAAAAAGCTAAAAACATCTTATAGAACTGTGATGGTAGTTACTGGGGGCATGGTGCGGTCTTATTTCATTTTACTGTTCTGGATAGTGGGGGACCTGTAGTTGTTGTCTCGGCCACTCAACGACTAAAGGCATGTACATAAATCCTCAGTGGCATTTAGGCCCCCTGGCTGCTTAGAGTCTAACTCCAAAATGTACCGTGTTTCCAGTCTCCTGAGGGCCTTTTCTCTGTTTCCCCCTCTTTTGTTTGGTGGTATAGAATCAATTAAAAAGTATTTTAGGTCCTTTGGGTCTGCCCTGTGTTGATCATTAAAATGTCGTGCCACAGTGTAGGCTTGGTCCTGGTTTTTGATGGCTCTAATGTGCTGGAGTATCCTCTTGTGTCCTTGGAGAATGGTGCTCCCTACATATCGTAGGCCACAAGGGCACTCCAGCACATAGACTACAAAGTCTGACTTGCAAGTCAGAGCTTTGTTGATGGATCTTTCCTGGTCACTGAAGGGTGTCGTATAGGAGGTTGTGGTTACCCCGTATTGACACGCCTTGCATAGTCTACATTTGAAAAATCCCTTTAGTTGGGCAAGCCAAGTGGCTTTTTGTTGGTTTCCGGGGTCATTGCGAACTAATGCGTCCTTCATGGAGGGTGCTTTGCTGTATGTTACAGCTGCACTAGTAGGTAACAAATGACCTATAATTGGATCGCTCAAGACCAAAGGCCAATTTCTTTTGATGATGTTTTTAATGGCCTTAACCTGTTTGCTGAAGCCTAAGATGATTCTAAAGGTTTCAGGTTTTTCTTGCCGGGTGTGTATCTTTACAGATCTGTTTTTATCGGGATCTGATGGCAAGGCTAGTAGGGTATCCCTGTTGACGGCATTACTCTTGGCTATTGCTGCCCCAATCACCTTTTTGGAATACCCCCTCGCTAGAAACCTATTCTGACTGGCTAACTGTGCTACTGCTAGGTCATCCTCACAACTGCAAATGCGTTTGAGTCGGAGCATCTCCCCGTATGGTATACTTTGTATCAAATGCTGCGGGTGAGAGCTCCTGGCATGTAAAACCGCATTGCCAGCTGTTGCTTTCCGGTGCAGCTTTGTGGCTAGTTTGCCCTCCCTGATGTATACCTGTACGTCCAGAAAATTGACAGTCTGATTGCTCAGAGTGGCTGTAAATTGCAAGTTAAGGCTATTGATATTTAACCTATCGATAAATCTCTCTGCCTCTGACTGGGTCCCCTGCCAGATGATAAAGAGATCATCGATAAACCTGAGCCACAATCTGATATTGTTTGTGACAGTTGCCTCATATGCGTAGGACCAGCTCATCCCATATGTAAACAGGCGTAGCTGGGGGAGAAGCTGGCTCCCATAGCTACGCCCCGCTGTTGTTGGAAGAGGGAATTCTGAAAAATGAAAATGTTGTTACATAGACAAAATTCGACCATATCAATTAGCATTTTACTGTGAGGTGCAAACTTGGGCAATCTTCTGTCTAAATAAAATGTCAATGCCCTCAAGCCATCCTGATGGTTGATGGACGTATATAATGATGTCACATCTAAAGTGATTAATAAATAATCAGTTCGCCACTCACAGTTTTGAATTTTCGACAAGAAGTCCTCAGTGTCCCGGATGTATGAGGGAAGTTCCTGCACAAGTTCTCTCCAGGAGGCTGTTCCAGGCCGATATAATGGGCCTTCCTGAGGGTTTGAGGGGGTCTTTATAGATTTTGGGAATGAAATACATGATCGGAGTTACAGGATTATCGTTCCGCAGATATTTATATTCCTGTTGCGTGAGCAGCCCCGCATTTTTCTAGGCTATCAATTTCCTATGATAGGTATTATATATGGTTTTTAGGCTTGTCATATCGCTCTTGCGGTAGCATTCCCTGTCCAGAAGCTGGTTCATTGCTTCCTTTATGTAGTCTTTGTTCCATAAAACCAGGTTGCCCCCTTTGTCGGAGTTGCGAATGACCAACTCAGTGTTGGATTTGAGTTTGGTCATTAATTGATGATACTGTAAATCCCTTTTGTTGGTCTTTTGTCTTGACAGTCTCTGCACTTTGATTGAGTTTCTTAATCCCTGTCACAACCTGCTCTTGAAAAATATCAATAGCATCTCGCGGTGTAATTGGGGTAAAGGTGGAGCTAGGTCTGAAGGGTGTTGTGTGTGTATATGTGAACTTTGCAAATAAAACATTTGAAAACAGGCTTAATGCGAAAGGAGCAATTGCAAAAGTTCAATCCTAATGCCTATCTGTTGAAAATATGGGTCAGCCAATATTAAATAAGGGTGCTTCAGCAGCAACATTCAATGATTGACCTGACCTTTTGGAAAAAGAAGCATTTAAAATTGTGTAAAAAATATGAAATCCACAAAATTACATTGATCTAAATTATAAATGTTAATGCTATCTAAGGAAATTATCTTCTGTGTAAAACGAGGACAGTCATTATAATCCTCGACGAGAGGAAAGGAGGAGTATCGATTTAGCTATGGAGAATGAACTTGGATTCTTAATTTAACGGGGAACACGAACAGGAAAACTGCATGAGAGATTTGAGGAACAAAAATAATTGCACATATTGGAATCTATATTTCTTAAGGAAAAATAATCATGGTGAATAGGTCTCTAATTTAACTAGGGCTATGGAAAGGAAAACTGCATGAGAGATCGGAGGAACAAAAATAATTGCACATATTGGAATTTATATTTATCAAGGAGAAATAATCATGGTGAATAGATTCAGCAAACGTGAACAAACAGCAAATGAAATGTTTGAAGATTTGGAAAAATTGAGGGTCGCAGAAACAAATAAGTGGTGGGAAAGTGCTACTTTAAAAAAATATATTGAATGTCAACGAATACCCAGAGGTCTGCGGATAGTACTACCCACCTTGAATGATATGGACCCAAATTTACTTACTCAGTGGCAAACCGATACAACAGAATGTTCAGTGAAACTCATGAAAACCCTCATCATACATGCAGAAAGAAAATTGTCAATTATATCTGAAAAAGTGAAGGATTTGGAAAAGATCTTAGAGAAATTTGGAGATACGGAAGAAGGTAAAAAATTGCTTGAAGAGTTAGAAAAAAAAATGGAATGAAGTCCAAATGAAAAAGCTCAAAATGTTTAACAGAGACAAAACAGATTATGCATTGGGAAGGATATATGCATTCGCTAGACGATAAGACACTCTGCACAATAGACAAAGAATGGATCAAATGAGGGGCAGAGTAGAATTACCGCCCAGTGTGTAAAGCTCGGAAGTGAGCTCTGGAGATGAGGGTGTAACTGCCAATCTACCAAAGCTGGATTTTTCCGGGGAACTTCGTCACCTCCAGATGACAATGAGGGGGAGGGGCAGAGGAACAAATCAAACAATTAAAAAAGAACAAGAAGGAGCAGGAAAAGGAAAACGTCGCAGAGGAGGAGAGAAAAAGAAAAATCAAAAGGACTGATGAGAAAAGAGAAAATGTTTATAGAGGAAGACTTGGTTATAAATCTTTCAAGCATGGAACTAAGCAGGAGACACATAGAACTCTTCAATATGGGATTGTCTTTCTGTCTGAACACAAACATGGGTTTGGCAAATGCCAGGATCGACCTCTACAAATTATGTCGCAAACTCAAACTCAGGAAACATTTTGCCACAAGGAAATTCCAGACACTTACAGGAGAAACTATAAAGACACTGTCTATACTGACACAAAGAGATTTACCACGTTTACAAACACTCATGAGTTTAGAAGAGGACGTAACAACTGATGGGAATGATTTGAGTGATAAAGAATTATGTGTGGGGTTCAATATTGATACCAGCATGTTAGTAAGCAGTGGGAGTAAAAGTAACTCAAAATTCTGTCTTCAATTGCCACCGGGAAATAAAGTGGATCTTTTTTGAGGAATTAGTATCGGATGTTTTGAGAAAGTTAGAGGTCAAGGATGCAAAGGGACATTTCAGAAAAAGTAGAGAAAATATGACAAAAGATGATTGGTCAGATTTGAAGGAATTACAGGAGAACCAAAATATAATAATAAAAGCTTTAGATAAAGGGGGAAACATCATGGTTATGGATAGAAGTAAATATGTATTGGAAGCAAGGAGGCAATTGCATAACCGTGATCACTATGAAAAACTACCAACTGATCCTTCCTAGGAAGTGATGGGGACTTTTCATAATAAATTAAAGGAATGGCATGATTTGGACCTCCTAGATGACAATGAATATCACTATTTGAAGAAGGACTATCCAACATTACCGACCATTTACTTTTCGCCAAAAGTCCATAAGAACGTGGACAACCCTCCAGGACGACCTATTGTTAGTTCTTGTGACTCCCTTTTAGAGAAGGCTTCAAGGTTTGTGGACATTTTTCTCTTCTCATTTGTATCAAGTCTCCCTTCCTATATTAGAGATTCCATGGATTTCTTAAACAGAATAAATGACATCCCTTGGAAACAGAATTATATAATGGCGAACAGTGGATGTTGTCTCCTTATATACTTCTATAAGGCATGAGGATGGCTTGGCAGCGACCAGACATTATTTGAGACCTGGATCGCTTAGTTACTGGACCACACAGAAATGCTGTTGGACATAATGAAGTTTTGCTTGATGAATAACATTTTTGTATTTGATGGAAAATACTACATAAAAAAATGGGACAGGGTCTTCTTCCGCCCCAACATATGCCAATCTTGCGATGGGCTATTGGGAAACTGAAATAGTTGGAGCAGGAAGAAACTCAGCAATTTTGAAGAAAGTAGTACTATGGCTGCGTTTTATCGATGACCTTTTTGTGCTTTGGGGAGGTGAACAAGCCGAATTGGTCGATTTTGTTAGACTCTTTAAATGATAATCCCCAAAATTTTAAATTCACATATGCAATCAGCAAAACGGAATTAACTTTTCTTGATATCCAGTTTTATGTATTAAATGAAAGGATTTGCACGAAGGTTTTAGAAAACCTACGAGTGGAAACAATTTAATTTTTACGAACAGTGCACATCCAGAAGCTCTAAAGTGGAGCATACCTTATGGCCAGTACCTGAGGGTCAAAAGAAATTGCTCAGAAGAGAAAGATTTTGACAAACAAGCATTGGAAATGACACTGAGATTCACAAGACGTGGATATCCAATTTCAGTACTGATGGATGCATTGAGGAGAACAAAAGAAAAGAATAGAAATGATCTCTTATTACCGAAAAAGAAAAAGAAAATAGATCAAAATGAAGAAAGCATAATCAGATACATCATGGATTTTAGTAATTACGAAAAGGAAGTAAAAACATTGATTAGAGATAATTGGAGGATTCTGGAACAAGATGAAGAATTAAAGGATGTGGTACGGAGTCATCCATGTATAACTTACCGAAAGATGCATTGATTAGGGGATCATTTAGTCCACAGTTACATGTCAACTCGAGATCAATCAGGTAACTGGACACTACCAAAAAGATTTGGTTTCCATAAATGCACTAAATGCAAAGCCTGCAAATGGGGCGACAATAGAACGGAAGTGAAATTGGTTGATGGAAGAATGAAGAAGATCATAGAACACATATATTGTGAAAGCACCCATGTAGTCTATGCATTGGAATGTGGAATGACATATATAGGAAGTACCATTAACAAATTGAAGCTTCGGGTGCTACAACACATTCGAGCCATCTCAAAGAAAGACTCTACTTATGTCAGCGCAAAGCAAATCTGGGAACTCCACAATGGGGACCTTTGTAAGTTTGCGTATTATGGAATCCAACAGATATCTTCAAAACTGAGAGGTGGTGATAGAGAGTTGAGACTATGGAGGGCGGAATCAAGATGGATTCTCTCCATTGGCACTGAAAATCCGTGGGGATTAAACATGGATGCTAAATTATATATGCATCTTGAATGCTATATTGGTTTTGATAGGACATTATACCTTAAATGCGTTGCATTTATGATTGTCCTTTTCCAATATAACAATGTATAGGGAGCCCTCAAATTGCAGCACTCCTAGAGTAGGTGGTTTCTTATTGGTTCATAATTGATTGAGATAATGTTGATATTTGGGAGTAATAATGAGTTTGATTGGAAATAGGAATCCACGAGTAGAGTATGTGTTTAAGAAAAAGTCTTGAGAAGTTGCACAAATATACTTTATCAATCTCTCTGGTTATCCCTAAGTCATACAATATAGTTTAATATCACCAGCATTTTACTAAGACTGGAGGGAACCGGTTTAGGTAGCACATGGCACTTTAAATTTAGTTTTTATATCAACATTGTGCAATTATAATTTAGCAATATTATGTACTTAACAATGCTCTTTTATATAGAAATGTGATCATCAAAATGAGCACATTGCACTTTGAAACCTTTATAAGTTGCTATTGCTATGATATACTGCATGGCACAAAATCATCAGTACTTACGTAGATTGGAGATAATTTTTGTAGGGAGAGCACAAGGCACTTTAAAATCTGGCTTAAAGTTGTGCAATAATGACTTTCTCTAAGCATATGGGACTTTAAATCTGTTTCTTATATCGACATTGTGCAATGATGATTTATCAATATTAAGATGATGTATTCTACGATGGCCTTCTATATAGGAATTCGAACATTAAAACTAGCACAATGCACTTTGCAATCTTTAAAAACGCCATTGCTATGGTACATGGCATGGCATATAATCACCAGCATCTTATGTAGATTCAAGATAATTTTCAGTGAGATAGCACAAGGCACTTGAAATCTGGCTTAAAGTTGTGCAATAATAACTTTCTCCAAATGGACAATTCAGCACTTAGATAAGAACGTGACACACTTGAGAATTACTTTAAAATCTTTGCAGGAAGATCAAGAGAGAGGAAATCACTGTCTTTATCAATTTCTCTATGTAGAAAATAGATTCTTATCACTTTTGAAAAAGGTGGTATGTACTTTTTGCCTCAAGTGGAAATTAGATCTTTAGCATCTTAGTAAAAGCATCATGCACTTTGTTTTTTTTTTTATAGAAGTGTGAATAGAACTTAGTACATATGTTCAAATTGTGTAAACTTATTGTTCATATCTGTGGATTTGCAGAATATTTGATTTTAATGAACTAGGCTTGGACTGTATTGTTTAAATAAATTAGAAATTTTACTCCCCCTCGAAATGCAAAATTGTAGTGAGGTATAGTAATTGAACATACATTTTGCTAAATATAAAGAAAGTGTGTTAGCATGGGTATTGTGAGATTGTGGTACTTTACCATTTCCTTGCCTTTGCCTTTTCCTTTTAATATAACCTGTGTCTAACCAGAAATATGTTAAATGAAAACTTGGTGTGTTAAAATTAGTGGATGGACAGTATATGTATACTTGTATATATATGGAAAAAGGTCCTGTCTCAATTTTTGTAAATAAAGTTTTGTTGAGGTGTAGGTAGGAGCATCTGCTCCTTTAAATTGTCACTCTGCACATACATCTCTTTGGCCCTGTTGAAGGCTATGGCTGAAACGCGTAGTCCATTTCACGCTGTTGCTGCACATGGTTAAATAAGTAAATAAATCATTTTGAGATAATTGTTTGGAGGTGCCATGTCCTGCTTTTGAGCGCCGAAGGGATTAACGTGCGCTCGCTGAAGGGACTGAGAGGCCTGAAACGCGTTGGTTGAGCCGTGCAAATAAACGCATTTTGAAAATCTCTTCCTGAGTGCCGCGTCAATGGTTTTGTGAAGTGGAATTTTGGGGCCAGGATCCGGCCCTCACGCAGAGCACCCGCTGTGAGTGTGCACCGGAGATCAGGATCACTTTGTGGACATATATATATATATATATATATATATTGCAAAAACAGAAGCAGAGAACTCTGGGTAGTTCTCAAGTTTAGGTGGAAAGCAGCTCCAGTGAGAGCACTCTCAACACCAGCGACACTCTAAATTTGCTCACCTCAAATGTCTGCTTTTCTATCAAAGTCTTTAAGCATAGGATTAGCGCAGTGCTATCCACGCCGAGATAGAAAGGGACAAAGTCTTTTGCCATTTTTACAGCAAAGTCTTTAAGCATAGGATTAGCACAGTGCTATCCCTGCCGAGCTGTAAAATGGCCAAAGCCTTACCACTCCAGGCACAGTATTACAGCTTTGGATTGGTAAAATACCATCCAAGCCAACCTGAAATAAATATTGGCTGGCTTGGATGGTTTTTTACCAATCCAAAGCTGTAATACTGTGCCTGGAGTGGTAAAAGGCTTTGGCCATTTTACAGCTCGGCAGGGATAGCACTGCGCTAATCCTATGCTTAAAGACTTTGATAGAAAAGCAGACATTTGAGGTGAGCAAATTTAGAGTGTCGCTGGTGTTGAGAGTGCTCTTACTGGAGCTGCTTTCCACCTAAACTTGAGAACTACCCAGAGTTCTCTGCTTCTGTTTTTGCATTATTTATTCGTCACTCTATGCCTGAAAGGGTTTTATTTTGATATATATATATATATATATATATATATATATATAAAATCCTCAAACCTTCTTCTGATTTAGGAGCCTGCACTCGTAGTTGTGGGTATTTCTCCCGTTTATTGCATCATTTGCAGCTGACACAGGTTGGAACACAAGAGGGACGCGTTTCGGCAGTCAAGCTGCCTTTCTCGACCTAACATGCACCATATTAGATGCTTCCTTTAAAGCCTCTATGCAATCAAAATAAAAGACGCACTCCACTTAACAGTTATTGGCAAGACACGGGCTCGTGGGCAGATTAACAACATATATCCTTGCACAACCAGGTTTGCATATAATGAAAAACACAACAGAGTAAGCCCTTTTCAAATTACATTCCTTGCCGGTATTTTACTAACTGTGTTCTTTAAATTTATGCTTTACAGTTCGTTTTAGTGCAAAAAAGTCCCATCATGCCTTGTAATGTTGTGTCTAAAACCAGGGCTGGATTAAAGCTCGTTTTTGTATTTATTTATATATATATACATATATCTCAAAGGAGTCAAAAGAATCTTTTTAGGTTAATATTTCATAACCATAAATGATACCATAAAACTATAAATACAAAGAGATGCTAAAAGAAATATTGGAATCAAATACAATCTGCATGCATATCCGGTAACGATTTCCTAATCTTCACAGTGCTATTTACAAAGTTTAACATAGAGGAGAATTTTGGAAGGGATTGCAAAGACTGTAAATACAAAAGAGCAGGTCTGCACTGTTTAAATTGTAATTCAAGTTGTTTTGAAAATTGGGTACCAGGAGATTTATAAAACGTATTAAAAAAACTAAATGTAAGGTCCTTTGTGCAGAAATTCCAACACGTGGGCATATTCTTTTAGCTTTTACCCAATGGCCTAGTGTAGGATGTGCAACCATAAAACGTATTTTGGCAAGACGAAAGCGGATTAGAGTACAGTATTGATGACTATTTAAAACATGCAAGAGATCAAACTGTAGGGCAGGGCTTGAGTGAATTAAACCATGAGCTACAATTGAACTCTTAACACTTTCGCTGTGTTCCCTGGCCTCACTAGTCAAGCTTTTCAGGTTCCACTGAAGTTCAAATTCTTTGAGTTTCGTAAGTGCAGGAAAAATACTTTCTTCACTAGTACCCAAGGTAAGATCCAAAGACTCAGAGGTCAATCTAATGCATTCTAACCAATCAATTTTCTGAGCATAATCAAGGGACAAACAATCAATGATTAAAGCCATATTTATCGTAGGTTCAGGTTTTGTCCAGATGGAATGCCAAAGATGCAGTGGTCGCACTGTAATAGTGTCTTCTATATAAGAGATTCCTAGTTCCTTATGACAAATAAAGGCTGAAGTCGCTAGGAAGACAACTAAAAGTCTTCTAAGGATTATATTCTCGGTCCATTGTAAAACTTGACAATCAGCAACACCCCAAATACCGAGATGGCCGAGATGCTTTTACAGTTGTATATTGTAAGCATCTATACAGAATACATCATAGAGAACGCCATAGCCAGACTCGTCCTGGATCTCCCTACATGAACCCGTATCACTCCTTACCTCAAGGTACTCCACTGGCTCCCTGTACAGAAAAAATGCCAGTTCATGCTCCTGACTCATGCATACAAGGCCCTACACAACTGTGGACCCGCCTACTTGAATCACCGCCTGAACTCCCATCAGCCCACCAGACTCCTCTGCTCAGAGTCTCTTTCACTAACCCTTACCCCCTGTATTGGACGCAGCAAAGGCAGAGGTGTCTATTTCTCCTACCTAGCAGCGAAGACATGGATAAGCTACTCTTTCATCAACAGACCTCCCCATCTCTTCCAGAGTTCCGAAAGTCCCTGAAGACCTGGCTATTCGGCTAATCAACTGGATCCTGCTAGTGCCTGGATATCCTCACAGGTGAAAAGTAGCACTATACAAATCTACAGATTTATTGATCGCTCTAATTGGTCTACTCCTTAATTTTGAAGCAAACCGGAAGACAGATGTAGCGTCTTCTTTAGCTGATGGGGCTTAAACCAAATTTGAGCCGACCCATTCCCTTGGTTGTCAAACATGACCCATCAGAAAGAAAAAGTAGACATTATGGGGATCACAGTATTTTTAATGACAAATTTCCTCATTTTAGGAATACCTTTCCCACAGATCATAACATAAGTTTTTTTTAAATTAACTTTTAAATTCAGCGATTCCATGAACATAGGATATGAGTCTAACAACAACTGAAGTCTGATTGCGGTGCAGGGGTAGAGAATCCCATCATCTGTGTACAGTAGAGTGGATTTCAATTTGGAGCCTAACTTCAGTAAGTCAGTGGTGGATTTCAGAAGAGCTTGTTCAAGGCCTTTTAGAAATAGTGTAAACAAGAAAGGGGCCAGAACACACCCTTGCCTGACTCCCTTCATTTCACGAAATAGCCTGGTACATTCTCCTGGACCAAACCGAACCATAGCGGTGACATTTTGATAAAGATGACTTAACAGGTGAATAATATGAGGGTCCACACCCATAGAAAACATCATATGCCACAATTTATTGTGGTTGATAAAATTGAAAGCACTGCTATGGTCCGTGACGGCCAGGAAGAGGAAACCTTTCTTAGCCTTCTTATACTTAGCCACAAGTAGTTCCACGTTCAAACATTGTTCAAGGGTAACTAGGCCCCTCCTGAAATCAGATTGTAGGTCAGAAATAATGGAGTGCTCTTCTGCCCAATTTTCTAGCCTCTCCAACCGCACCCTACCAAGAATTTCAACTGATCTATCAAGTAAATAAACTGGACAATTACATTGAGGGTCCCTTTGTTAAAAACCCATGTGGCTCCTAGTCAATGCTAATTAGATTTCATCTATACCAAAGATTATGCGAATATCTTTATGAACCCATAGAGACTGGTCATGGATAACAACTCCATTGTAACACCCTGGTCAAATGATGGGTAGTTTTCCTCCCTAAAGTATTGAGATTTGCCCTATAGACCAAAACAACCTTGAATCTTTTAAAGCACTAGATTTGACCAAATTATCCTAGGCCTCCTCCCTTATAATAGACTTTTGTGTTTTTAGTGCATGCTTATACTGGGATCTACAATGAGCAATTGCAGCCCGATCTTTAGGGAGACCTTTTAGCACCTTTTTTAAATTTGAATGTGCCTTCCTACATGCATCATCAATCCAACCTTTAGCACATTTTCTCTGTGGGATAATATTTCTAGCTAACTTCACATTGATAGCAGAGCAAATAGCTTCAAATGACTTAACCATCTCACTGGGGCTGGCATCGTCTGTCAGTCAGGTTGTAAAGTTATCCCTGTTCTGAGTAATTAGGTCAGAGAGATATTTCTTAGGTTCAATCCCAGGTCATTTAATATGGACCCCATTAGATCTAATAGCGTTTAGGTTGCTTACTACGAGGTGATCAACATTTCAGGTGAACCCCAGTTTGAGGTTTACTTCAACCATATTAGGGTCGCTCAGACATATAGGTACAACCTTAAAATTTCTCAAAAGCTGGGCTATGTTCCCTAAAATTAGTATGTGATCAAAAATAGTCGTGGCTCCTCTTCCTGTAAAAGTGGGCAAGATCTCCTTTCAGCAAGGACAAAAATTGCTTGCAAACCTAAGATTAAATGAAGGACATAGAGTGTTTAAAGCATCCCAATAATATGAATGCGAGAAGTGAGTTTGTCGAAACCCCATGTCATCTTCAAAACCACATACAGCCTTAGGAAAATGTCTCCACACATGAGCATTAAAATCCCCAGCCCAAACAAGGTATACTTTGTGCTTTATTGGAATAATGTGTTTGCCAAAGGCTGAGTCTAAAGAGACCAGTACAACTGTATTATTTATGTTAAAACAGTTATTGTAAAAATTAATTAACATGAAGTCAGTACCTGTAACAATTCCCAATCAAAGCAATGCAAAGTAAGTGTTATCGTAAAAAAAAAAAAAAATGGATTTTACTGGTAAATGGCTGGAGACTAGGATAGCTAGTCTCCCCTGTGCTCTCCTTGCTCTAGAGGGTTGAGCAAGGGTGACATATGTCATAAACCCATTTGCGTGAAAAATATGTTGGGCACACAACTCCTGGAGACGGACAATTCTAAATCTTGCAATGACAGCCTGATATGTGTATATATATATATATATATATATATATACACACACACACTCTGCGTAGTTACCAAGTTTAGGTGGAGAGCAGCTCCTTTCTATGAAGCACCCTATAACACCACTGACACTCTGTTCATCTCAAATGTCTTTTTTTAGCAAAGTTTCTAAGTTTAGGATTAGCACAGTGCCATCCACACCAAGCTAGAAAGTGACAAAGTCCTTTGCCATTTTTACAGCGAAACTTTAAGATGGATGTATATATATATATATGTATATATATATATATAAATATATATTCCACAGAGAGGCTCCTTCTGTTCTCCCCCGCCCGCATGTGATCAAGACCGTGGTAACGCGGTCGAAACGCGTCATGCTGGGCACTTGCCGACACATTTGATTGATGCTGAGAATTTCTGCAATAAAGCACTGCACTTTGGAAAAACCCACGTTGTGGTGCGTACCTGTGTATCGCCGTGACGTTGGTGGTTCAGGATTGTGGCATATATATATATATTTATATATAAATATATATATATATATATATATATATTCCAATGAACAAAGCGCTGTCTCAAAGTTTCAAAGACAACACGCCGTGGCCCATATTTCCTTCAAGCGTGATTTTTTTTTTTCCCCTTCAAGCGTGATTTTATTTACAGCAAAGGCACCCTGCGCGTTTTGGAGCGTCCGCTCCTTGCTCACGAGTAGTGTGCATGCAAAAAACAATAAAGTTTTATAACAAAATCATGTGACATTCAAATCATAGTAAGTGAAAAAAGACTTCATTACATTTGTCTCTTGTTGCATATAATAGAAAAACATTATGAGCTCATCTGCCCTAGTCGAAGTACGTTGCATAATAAACAATATTGCCATTCATGTGTTGAATTGTAACACATTTCAATATTTACACTATTTACAACTCGATTATCGCAAGTGTCTGCCTCGTGTTGTCGCCGGAAATTCCAATGGTCAGTCCCTCATCTCTATGTGGACTACAATGTCCATAATTCACTCTGGCTTGTGCTGGGACAATCGGGTGGCTCTGCCATTATGTGAATAAGTAAACAAAAAATTCAATACTTACAGCGACTGCCGATACCAGCGCGCCGTGACCAGGTAATTCAATCAAGCCCAAGTGGGCATATGATTAGCCCCGTGCCTCTATGTAGGTTAAATCAAAATTCAAACCAGTCCCAGTGGACAAGACAACTCAGCAAAATATTCTGGTTGCCAAACTAATAGCGGCACCCGCCGCTAACGTTATACCAAGACCCATGCGTGGGTTCAACCCACCATAATTCTTGTCTCAGTGGACCAAAAAACTCAGAGTTGTGCTACAGCTCTCTAATCATACTCAATCACAGCCCCAGTGGGCAAGTCCTGGTATATCCATAATTCCCATTCCCTAATCAATAGAAACAATGTTAACTCACAGAGCCTAGCCAAAACCGACTAATTACATTATATCTTGGCATCACCCAACAATTAATCGAGATGAAACCCCAGTGGGTAAGAATAATATCATAACCTCAGGAACCACTCCCTCCAAGTTAGGTAGTGCTCCAAACACAGTCGCATTGACAGTTCAATGACGTTGCAGCACCATTCTGGCACTTGCTGTTTGAGACAAGTCCGAAATCTGAAATTTAAAATAAAACAGTGAATATCTAATATAAACATCTTATTTCAATTTTTACATAAACACATAAAATTCATTCGATTAGAGAGAGTGGGAATAAAAACATACATTAAAATATATATAATATATATATTTTTTTCTTCTATATATATTCATTCCACAGAGACGCTCCTTCTGTTCTCCCCCGCCCGAGGTAGCTGGTGCACCGAAGCCGGCGGAGCACACCGGACAGTCAGATTCTGTATAACTCAAAAGTAAGCACACACTCAGGGACGTAATCACAGGCAGTTCTTTTCATTCCAGTTACGCATTTCGACTGCAGAGCAGTCTTGATCACACACCGGCGGTTAGGTGGATCGCATATTTTATACAAAGGTAAACACAAACAAAGGACCAAAAAACAGTGAATTGCTGTTTGCAGACATGGTTATGGCATCCATCTTGTAATGGTAAATTACTCAATGTAGAATAATTGCAAAAGAATGACAACATACATTGCAAGTGCCTGCCAACGAATGTATCTGCCTGGTGCTGATGTCCATTGTATACACACCCCTATATTGTCGTACCAATATCAAACAAAATTACACGGGAGAAAGAGAACCGCAAGTTTAGAACAAATTGCCGCCAAATGGTAATATGTCATTCTTTACATCGCAGTTTCAGGGTAGAGCAAATCAATGACCTACAAGGTTGTGCATAACGGAACCAACATAGAGCTCATGATAAAGTGCTGACTGAGAAGCTGTGAGGACCCCAGGTGAGCGGGACAGTACGGGTGTGGGGGCGGAAGAAGTAAAAGACTGCCAGCAGTATAACTTCTGAGAGACGGACTCAAACATTTACAAACAGAGATGTCAGCCGTTTCAGTTTGTGAAATGGGGGAGGAGGCTGAACCTATGTTCAGCGACGAAGGCTTGCAGGGAGCAAGGAGAGAGACACAAAGTAATGGGAGTTCATCTAAACCAACGTATTTACAACAGGTTTGGAAGACTTTTAAAAAACTAAATCAGAAAGAAATCACGAAATGGTGGGAAGTTAAATCCCTAACAAAGTACCTGGATGTCTGTAGGATTCATCAAGGCTTAAGAATCCTTATTGCACAAAGCTTTGAAAATCCAGATCCCGAAATGCTGGAGGAGTGGGCCACGAGCAATCTGGAAGCATCGGCAAGCCTGGTCCAGAAATTAATTAAATATGCTGACAAAGATAGGTCCAAAATTTTACAGGAGATAGAAACCTTGGAACAGGACCTCAATAGCAGATCGGAAAAAGATGCAATTACGAAGTTCAAGGCAGATATGCAAATAAGACTGAAGAAGCATGAGGACGTAATCAAACAAAGAAAAGTAAACAAATTCTTGAGAGACAGAATTGATTACGAGAATGGCCAAATCTTCATGTTCGCTGGAAGGTTTGATCGCCTCAGGAAACATTGACAGCAGCAGGATGGCGGATCGAATGGGAGAAATAAGACCACAACTGTGGACTCTGAAACTGAGCTGAGTTCGGAGGTAGGGACAAGCAACGAAGATCTAAGCAGAAACCAGGGGCAGAATGAGACTACATCATCAAGAAGAAAGATAACCATGTCTGATTAATTGGATTTTTTAAGGCTGGACCGCCTTGCAACACTCCGGCCGCTGAATCCAAGACCTCAGAAACCAACAGGAGGAGGTGTCGAAGGAGGAAGCAACGGCAGAGAGACAGGAAGACAAAACAGAAATACCAAGAAGACATGGAAACAAAAGCAATAAATAAGGAATTAATTAGGGGGAAGTCAATTATGAATCTTTCAGACTTAACCCTAACAACATCTGAAGAGGAAATTTTAATGCTTGGACTCTCATTTTGCCCAAGGAACACACTGAACTACCCACAGGCAATGATTGACACTTTCAAGTACATCAAGAAACTTAAGCTCTTAAAAATCCACACTTCAATTCAACAACCATCCAGAATCAGGACTGAACAGAATCAATTAGCGACACCAACGGGCAGTACAACCATTGCAGATCTTTCTGTCTTGAGGACCCTCAGACAGCTGGAAATGGAAAATGATGACTCAGACACCGAATTAACAAACCAGGACAATATTAGGGAAGAGAATATCGAAGTGGGGGAAGCGACATCTACACCCTTCAGGCCACGCTCAAGGACAACCCCAACTACAGTGAAAGACAACATTGACACATTCCACAAACTGGTCATTGAAGGCCTAAAAAGGATCCATAGAGGGGTCAATGAAGGTGGGACAAAAAAATCAGCCACCGAGTGGAAATATTTTGATTTGGTGTCAAAATTAAGGAAAAACAAACATGTGGTAGTACGGAACTCAGACAAGGGGGGTAACCTTGTTCTATGGCCGATCAATATGTACCTACAGGTAGCTCGTTCCCAACTTGGACAGAGAGACTGTTATAAAAGGTGCAAGCAGGAAGCAATGGTGGAAGCTCATGCGGAATATGCACAGGAACTTGACCAATGGAGGAATGAGGGCTTGCTCTCCCATGATGAAGTAATGTACCTCAAGAACGATACACTGAGGGCCCCGGTCTTTTATTTAATCCCAAAGGTGCATAAAGATGCTAGCTGCCCCCCTGGACGCCCTATCATATCAGCTATTGGGAGCATGATGGAAAACACTTCCAAATACATTGATTTCTTCTTAAAATCATATGTCACAAATGTATCATCTTATGTGAAGGACAGTGGTGAATTTCTCAGAATGGTGTATGATACACCAATGGAACATGATTATGTGCTAATAGCGCTTGATATAACATCTTTATATACCAGCATAGCCCATACTGATGGCTTAAGAGCAATGCAACATTTTTTACAGGAAAGACCGGCAAGTTTGCTCAAACACACCCAGATGTTAATGTCTATGGCAAAGAGATGCCTAGAGGATAATTTCTTCTTATTTGGGGGTGAGCTATATCGGCAACAGCGTGGGACTGCGATGGGCTCCTGTTTTGCCCCCAGTTAAGCATGCTTGCATGTGGGCTGGTGGGAGGAACAGGTGCTCCGCAGGGAACATGCACAGACTTGGGAAGAACACATAATCATGTGGGTAAGATTTATTCTTTTCGTAATCTGGAGGGGTACCACAGAGTCCGCAGAGCAATTTGTCAATCTCTTAAATGTTAATAATCTGAATTTGAAGTTCACCTATACTATCAGCAAGAGCAGTATAACATTTTTAGATACTGAAGTATATGTGCAGGCGGGGAAGCTAGGGACCAAACTCCACTGGAAGGAAACGGCAGGAAATACAACTTTGCATGCCACTAGTTTCCACCCAGCCCATACCAAACTCAGTACACCGTACGGAGAAATGCTGCGAGCTAACAGGAATTGCAGCACGGCAACTGAGTTAAATAAATGCCAGAATGAAATGAGTCAGCGATTTCTAGAGAGGGGCTACAGCAAAAGAGTGGTAGATGAGGCGCGCAGGGTTGCCAATAAAAAGAAAAGGGAAATTATCCTATTCTCCAAGAAAGTTCCAAGGGAAGAGGAAGGTAAACCACAGGTGAGGTTTTTAACCACCTACAATACCCAACACAGAGAGTTTAGGGATTTATGTAATAAAAATTGGCATATCCTTAAAGCCGATCCTATCATAGGCAAGTTACTTCCCAGACACCCCCCTTAACTTACCGGAGAGCCCCATCATTGAGGGATGTAATTGTGAAAACAAGCCCAGAGATTGAACGTGAAGTAAGCTGGTTGAGACCACCTCGAACTTTAGGAAGTGCAGTCGCTGCAGGGCTTGCAGCATAGGTCAGGACACCACTACTTTTTCGACCCCATTTGGAGGAAGAGAGACAAAGATTATGGGATCGTTCAACTGTAAGACTGACTTTGCGGTCTACGTGCGGAGTTGTACATGCAGGCTACAATACGTAGGCAGCACTATGCTGCAAGTCCACAAAAGAATCCTACAAAACATGAGGGCTATCACCAATGGTGATCGATCATATCCAGTAGCCCGACATTGTGAGGCGGTACACCAAAATTACCCAACGCATGTTCGGTACTTTGTCATTGATGCAGAGCCAGTCAACAGGAGAGGTGGTGACCGCACTAGGAAACTCCGGGAGCTAGAAACCAGATATATACCCAGATATAAACCAGACTACCCTGATCCCCTAGGTCTCTGGGAAAGGGGGTCCCAGAGGTACGCCACCGTGGGCAAAAAAGCATTTTTTAAAAAAAGATTTCGGCGAAAGCCGGGCTAGATCCGCGGCTCCCGCTGAAAAATCTAAAAAAAAAAGAAGCCTGGGCTCCTGTGCTTCTTTAATGTTTAGCCCCCCAGTGGGCCAGGTCCCGGGGGCATGAGGAATTATAAAAAGGAGTGGGGCACATGGGGTCCCCCTCCTAGGGCTTATAAAAGCCCCCAGGACCACCACCTCCATGGGGCACTGCTTTCAATGTAAGTAGGGTTGCCTGTGAGGCCCTCCCTGTGCCCTGGAGACCGCCACCTCCCCAAGGCAGATCTCTATAAGTAAATGCAGCGGGGGCCCACACAGCCCCCCTCCGCTGCCCGGGGACTGCCACCTCCCTAGGGCACTTAAAATATGGATGCAAATGGGCCCACTGGGCCTGCCTGCACCCCGGGGGCTGCCACCTCCCCAGAGCAAATTAAGCTAAAGTTATGCGGGGGTCCACATGCCCCCCTAGCCCCAGAGACTGCCACCTCCCCAGGGCTAAACATAAAATTAATACGAGGGGCCCACGCAGCCCCCCGCAGCACCGGGGACTGCCACTTCCCCTGGGCAATGCATTCAAATTAAGGGGGGCTGCGTGGCCCCCGCGGCCCCGGGAACCGCCGCCTCTCCGGGGCTAACTACTACAATAGAGGGGGCGGTGCAGCACCCCTCATGGAGCAATGGATGGCCCTGGGGACCACCAGCCTCCAGGGATGGCTCCTAGTACCTTCAGAGGTGCCCACCCTCGGGAGGTAGCTGTTTGCTTTTGCTTGGTGGGAGTTGACAGCTGCTTCCAAGCAAAAGCAAACGTAACTCCGCTTTCTGCATGCGGGAGCTGTCAAACAGCTCCTGCTTGCAGAAAGCTGAGTTTTCATCTTTTCAAGTATGCGTGCAGGGAAACCGATGAAAACATTGTTCCTGCAGGAGGCGGGGAGGCGGCAGGGACCGTGGTGGCCTTGAGGCTCCCCCCGCGGTCCTGGGGATAAGAGGAGAAAGAGGCAAAATAAAAGTCAGAAGCAAGCAAAAAGAGGCAGAATAAAGGTGAGAAATGAGCAGAAAGAGGCAGAATAAAGGTCAGCAACCAGCAGAAAGAGGCAAGATAAAGGAGAGAAACAAGCAGAAAGAGGCAGAATAAAGGTCAGCAATGAGCAGAAAGAGGCAAAATAAAGGTTAGAAACGAGCAGAATAAAGGTCAGCAACGTGCAGAAAGAGGCAATATAAAGGTGAGAGACGAGCAGAAAGAGGAAGAATAAAGGTCAGAAAGGAGCAGAAAGAGGCAGAATAATTGTCAGCAACGAGCAGAAAGAGGCAAAATAGAGGTCAGAAATGAGTAGAAAGAGGCCCTCAACGACACTCAGCAGCCAAGGAGACTTCATCCCCCAACCAGTAGTGCACCAGGAGGCACGTTTGCAGAGTGGTTGAGAAAGGGGGTGCGGCCTCCGATGAGGTCTCAGCAATCCTGCTAAGGGAGACTTACTAGTGGCAACAATAGGGGTTATTTGCCCCAAGGACCCTCAGAAGCCAAGGGGACTACATCCCCCAATTAGTAGTGCGCCAGGAGGCGCATTTGCAGAGTGGTTGAGAAAGGGGGCAGGGCCTCCAATGAGGTCTCAGCAATCTTGCTGTGGGGAACTTACTTGTGGCAACATTAGGGGTTTTTGGCCCCCAACGACCCTCAGCAGCCAAGGGGAGTTCATCCCCCGACCAGTAGTGCACCGGGCGGCGCGTTTGCATTTAAGAAATAAAATGGGGAAAAAACTAATGAAATTCACTGAAAGACACAGAAGTTACAGGGACATTATAGTTAGGAAATACAATTTAAAAACATTAGAAATTCACTGAGGAAAAAAAGGTTACAGGGATGTTATAGTTAGGAAATATAATTTTAAAAAACCTTAGAAGCTCACTGAAAAAAAACCAAAGGTTACAGGGATTTCACTGGTTTTGTGAAGTGAAATCTCATACAAAACAAGTGAAATTCAGCAGTTATAGTTACCTGAGCTAACTATAACTTATGCCCCTGCAATGCACTGCTTATGACCTAACATATTACATCACTCATGACATGATCAATGACATCACTGATGACTTCTCAAATGACATCACTGATGACCATGGTTCTCTGGGTGCTGGGACCGCGGGGGGAGCCTGCAGGCCCTCGCGGTCCCTGCCGGCTCCCCGCCTCCGGCGGCATTGCTTTCAACACAAGGGGCTGCTAAACATGAAGCTCCCTGTGTGTGAAAGCAATTTGTCTGTTTCCCTGCTTGCTTCAAGGGGGGGCAGGGAAACAGACTAATGCTCCCCTTCCAGCAAGCAAGAGCATTTTTACTACTCTCCCTTGGTGGAAGAGTGCTTGCTGTGACTTGGCAGGAGCGGTTAAAGCTCCCGCCAAGCGACAGCAATCAGCTATGTCCTGGAGGTGGACCATCCATGGCTCCACGAGGGAGGCTGTGTGGTTCCCCTCTATTCTAGTATTAAGCCCCGGGGCTGGGGGTGGGGGGCCCGGGCCCGTACCTCCCTTAATTTGAATGAATTGCCCCAGGAAGGTTGCAGTCCACGGGGCGAAGAGGGAGTCCCCTGGGCCCCCCCGCATTAATTTCATGTTTAGCCCTGGGAAGGTGGGAAGCCCCCACATACATAAAAACCAATACCCCGGTGAGGTGGTGGTCCAAGGGGCTTTCATAAGCACTAGGAGGGGTCCTGTGCGCCCCCTCCTATTTCTATGATATGCTCCCAGGATGTGGCCCACCCCGGGTTATTTAAAGGCAAGCACGGGAGCCCGCAAATTCGTGAATGTTGCGGTTTCGCAGCAATTCTTTTTTTAAATGTTTTTTTGGGCCTGGCAGGGTTTCCAGGGGAACCCGTAGACCAAGGCTTGGGGGTCAGGGTTATCCTACCCTTCCCTCTTTTCTTTTTTTTTTAACGTTTTTTTGTGAGACTCCACTGAAGCAGAGTCCCAAGATAGCTGCCAACACTTCCTGGTTGAAGTGTTGGCAGCAAATCAGAGCTCTGCATATCCCTGCACAAGCTCGTTATTTTTGGCAAATTTGTCGCAGCCACAGATATCACTAACTGTATTTTCTTAAATTTCTCAACAACTGCTGAACGGGTTTACACCAAGTAACAAAAAGCACAATCTGCAGACAAAAAGCCAGCATTCTGCCAAATTTGATGTAATTCCGTCCACCGGTTCAGGCTGCAGACGTGTCTAAAGGTCCTATGGGAATTAACATGGGAAAAAATACTTTTTCTGACACTCCTTTTTCTCGGCCCCCGCTTGATGGATCACCCCTCACAACAAGATTCACCTGGGCACTTTTTAGGAAAAAATTTGTGAACATTCGTCAAACAGCGCCAAAGATATAGGCAAGTCAAAAAATGCTTTTCATATGGAAACATGGTCCTAACTATAACTATCTACTGGTGACCGCCAGTAGGTTATATATATATATATATATATATATATATATATATATATATATATATATATAACACCCTTTCATCAATTATCTTAATTGTGTTGGTCCACTACATTGACATTTTGCTTCTTCTTACAATAGCATAGGGCCAAGACCTTTGATGTAAATTAATGCAATTTTTGGCACACATTTATAGTGATGCTCAAAAACTGTTTGCTAAGAATAAGGTTGAATTAACTTTTATTTACTGGTAACTGCTAGTGTTTCATAATATTCAAGGTATTTATTTAATGTTGCCAGCCTGGTGTTTTCCAAACAAACCATAATACAAAAAATGGACATATAGAGGACTATTAGTCAATCATCTTTATCCATTAGGTCGCTCAGTTGCTACTCAAACACTAGGTGATTTGGATCAGCCCACTTAGCCGTGGGTTACATTTATTCAAGGGGACGTTTACATTGAACACTCTTATACATCCACCTAAACATAGACACCCAAGGTTCCACCTAAACATAGACACCCAAGTTCAACCCCTTGAATGCAGTTGTATTTAGTAGTGAATGCGTTTGCAAATTAATATTTTAAAACCACACCCTAAGCTCGTCATTTGAAGCACTTGCATCTGACTAGAGATGGACCTCTAGTAACAACTTTAGTTACTGCAGGTTTGTGGACATTTCATTTGGATCTGACTCAAGAGGTACTCCTAGTAATAATGAACTGAAGTACTGAAGCTTTGTGAAAGAATTTAGAAGATTTTGCATCTGACTCGAGAGTGACATCTAGAAATAACATCAGGTACTGCAGGTTTGTGAATAACTTGCAAGTCTCAAGAAAATTGAAAAATACATAGTAGCATCCATACATATATATTTATAAATATATACATATGCATCTTTGAATAAAAAAGCCTTTGATCAAATATTTTTAGTGCTTTGCTTATCTGACATTACATTTTGATTTTCCTACCATAGCACAAAGCAGTGGGCTTTAATATAAGCAACAGATATATAAAGCGCTAATCAAAAAACAGTTTGATAAGGATGAAGGCACTTCAATTAACCAGTGGCTGTTAGTATTTAAATATATTAGGATGTCATCACACTTATTGAAACTTGAAATACTGTCTTTGGCATAGCTGTGGCATATTTACTTATCCTGTAGAAAACAAGTACAATCCATTAGAATAACAAAAGTGTGTATGTACATTTTTATTTTGAAGCCACACCCCCCTCAGCTTTTTGAAGGACAATGAAGTAATTGCATCTGTCTCACGAGGGAGATTTTAGTAAGACCTTCAGGTATTTCAGCTTTGCGATACCTGTGTTAAGCATTCGCTTCTCACTTGGGAGGGACATCTAGTAAGGTTTTGAAGGGCTGCAGCCTTGTTAAAGACTCCAAGCTATTGCTTCTGACTTGAGAAGAACTATAGTAATGACGTGAGGTACTGCAGCAATGTGAAAGGTCAACCCATTGCCTTTACCAATGCTTTTTTAAATTTTTTATTGCTAGGTATTTGAGGTATTGATTGTTTTGCATTAACTTTATTGATATTGCACAATGTTTCATCATTCATTTTAACTTAATAAGAACATTGTTTTTTAATCATGAATGAACGCTATGATTAGGACATCCACAAAGCTAATAGATAGGTGCTGTATGGAAAGCTTAGTTGAATGATGCAGGGACCTGCCAGTTTAGAATATTTAGACTTTTAATCGGATTTTATATTCCTGCTAAACCTAAAAAAATTATAAAACAGTTTCTGACAGACATTCTACAAGCCACAGCACTGGGACAGTTTCATGTGCTTTTTCCTGTTTCACCTTCAAAAAATAGTTGGAATTTTTCCATTGGCATAGCTTCACATCATGTGCCAGATGTTTGTGATAACTTCTGTGTGCTCAGCAACTTCAACAAATATTGCAACATGTATACGGGTTCTGAAATGTTCCTATGTTTTTTACTGAATTGGCAGTTTAGTTTTTCCCCATTCCCTCCTCCTTTGCGATGATTGTCCTCATGAACTCTCATGTCTATATATCTTCAAAGACACTGTTATATAGAAAAATATATTTTCATGCCTATCAATAAACCTCATGCCAAAAAAGTTACTTTTAGCCAGTCCTGATTTTTCACCCAGCATGCCCTGCCATTTGGGGACTTCTAGTTTGACTTCTCCATTAGAAACATCGGTCTGCAATTCTAGTATGCCTTGTGCTATTGGCTGAAAACCCAGCACTGGCTGAAAGCCACCCTCATAACCTGTGGCTGGTTGTCAGCTAAACATTTTATGGGAATATGCTGTGAGAGTGCTCACTTGGGCAGGAGAAGTGGGAAGGGTTAATATTTATAACTTTTCCTTCAGCAGCCTCCCAGTGGCGGCTGGTGACATTTGAAAGTGGTGAGACGTAAAGCTTCCTGATGAGGGCCCTATGGCGAGCAAGGGTAGCGAGCGAGCCCCACCGTTATAAGGAGGGTTCAGGGGGGTACTCTCCCAAGAACATTTTGAAAAAAGAGTGGGCAAATGGTGCAAATTTGAGAAAGCAAGAAGGTTTATAAGGCAATTTGGAAATTGTAATTATGACAATAATGAGATTTCATATGATAATGACGTAGGTAGCTGCTTATTTAGCATAACCACAGTTCACCTCCTCACTGGTTATTGACACAACCTCTTGCGCTACCATGCTCCACACATCTAAGACATATAGCATGGCATATCATATACAGTAAATGTGATCATCATGTGATGGAGCGTGGCTGAGCAGTCAGTTCCGAGTGTAAGAAGCACTTTTTCATTGGTGCACTCAACAGTGCTGTTGTTCTTCCGCCAAGCAAAATTTTTCACTCCCTGTCAATCCTTATACCACTCATCAAGTGGCAATGTAGGCTGGTGCCAGGCAATGCCCAGGGCTAATAAAGAAGAAGAGTGACACGAATGAAAGTAAATCGGACCTTCACATCGTGAGCCACTGGACAGAAACACAGAAATGGGATGGTAAGGTAGCAGATGTAGATTGAAGTGCCGCTAACACATATTTACAAGTGCTGTGAATGCACTGCCTCGTGTCTGCCACCCCTAAAACTGCATCAAACTCTCCGAGGTGGAGATTGTGGTCGGCAGGGCAGAGGTTTTCTTTGCAACCATGAAAGAGAAAGCCTTCACTGCCAATTAAATGTAAAAAAAAGTTGAAGACTGTTCCTAACCTAACCATGCTCGAGTAATGTATGAAGACTGTTCCTAACCATGCTGGTACCTGCTGCTCACTTACACGTTACTATCTGTCATGTGGCAGCATAGAGATGGAAAAACATCCGTCCTGTGCCCAGTACACTTTTGCGCAGTAGTGCCACAGGGTGTAAAATTGGTATTTTTGTTTAAACCAGCCAATCATTCATTGCAGTAAATTGGACAATAACATTAATTGGTCCAATAACAGTGCATATTAAACCAAACAAGCAAATTGAAATGTTTTGTTTTTTGCTGATTACGTGGTCAAACGCTGTCTGCTTGGGCACACACTGACTCCATGCAACTGCAAGTGGAAGAGCTTGCCTCTCTGAAATGGAACTTGCAGTAGCTGCCAGACTCGTCCACAGTGACAAATGCTTGGCTCTTGTTACGCGCTAACAAAAAGGCCTGGAAAACGATTGTGTTTCATCCCGGCTCGTGCTGATCACTTAGACAAAAGTATGCAAATCCTCCCAGATGGCACACCCCGACTGGTACCGACCTCCGAAGAAACACTGAAACGTACAATCACGTTCGCACACACATACAAGCAAACATACACACCAATGAAGCATATTAACCACGCACACACCACTGATGATCTAATCAACCACCAGACTCCGGTCTATGATGGAGTCCCGAAGACAAGCGTGCGAAGGTAGCTGAACTTCAATCACACCGCGAGGCACATAATGGCAATATAGCGCTATGCTCTTGCTCTTTAGCAGCATCAATCTAGCCCAAGAGCGTTTTTAGGTCTCGCCTGAGCCAGCGCATGCGCTGCTCTGGCGAGAGTTTTAGTAAGCGGGTTTTGGAAGTGCAAACTGTGGCTTTTGCTGGCGACCAGCTTGCGTTCACGAGAGCGTGCACGCGCGCGCCATCCATTCCTCGCATCGCTGGCGAGGCGCCATCTGCCTTTCCTCCCCTCCCTCACCCGCTCCCCTCCCTCACCAGAGAGCGCGTCCGCGGCCGCGCGTCTTTTTCACTTTTAGCGCGAGGCGCGCGCATCCCGGTCTCCTTGTTGTGCTATTCCGAGGATGTTTTAAAACAAATTGCCCAGGATCACCGGATGTTGATCCACCGAAATCGGAACGTTATTCCCACTGCCCCAAAGTCGACCGCTTGCCCAAAAGGCCCATCGCCTCCCCCTGGGACCCCAAAGTGAGCCTCCAGCAGTCAGAGAAAGCGGTCTCCCTTCACCAGCGTTACCCCTGCACCCAACCTTCCCGTGCTGTGTGAAGTTTTACACATTACCCACTTATGTACACTCGTACCTAAACTCCCTAGACCCCACCTGCTGTCCCCACGTAAAGAACACTCTATAGTACTTCTAATCCTTCACATATCGGTACATGTTATTGGGCAGAGCCGGCAAAAACATCCATCCTCTCTACATGGTGCTTAGATCGCCGCTCTGCCATTTCCCAGGATATGCGCATACCTGTTTTGCAGTGATACTGCCCGCCCTACCACTCTTTCAAGCCACCCGATCGTGACTACCCTGTGTAACTCCCCTCCCCATCACACATCATTTCGCCCATTGCCAATCCTGCTGCTGGAAAAACATAGGGGGGGTTCCCGTCCTCAACTCGCGGTGCTGAATGGTCCTGGGTCGAGCTTTAAATGCACAAATTCGCACCCATTCGCCCAGCGCACCTGGCTATAGTCCCTGCCCAACTGTCCCCCGCTACGTTTTATGTGCTGCTACTTTAGAAGGTGACCATCTGCTCCGCACCACCTGTGCAAACAACCTTCGGCCCTCCCCGCATTTCTCACTGTAATAACACCCCTTTATCCCTCCCCAGACAGCGCCCGACCCCCGCTTCTGTCTTTTTGAGCCCCCTCCCTTTGTGCACAACCACATAAAGATTAGGCAATCCCCTTCATTTGAACCCTTTTTTTTCCTCATTAGGGTTCTGAGTACACAGTATTACTATTTAACCATGTTTTCCCCCCTATTCACAATACTAAGATCTCAGGTTACTTGTTAACCACGTGCTTGTGTCTGGATAAGGCAAGAAATTGCACGCTGGCTATAAGCAACAGGCGCCCTCGGCGAAACCGCATTTGACCTCGGTTCTTTGCATCAACAGCAAATGGTATGAGATAAGATTTACAGCCCTGGTTACACAAAAGCTCAGAAGAGTGAAAACACAGAGCGCTCGCTTCCAAAAACACGCGCTGAGCCAGCCTGAATGGTTGGGAATATAGTAAAAACATTTTTGCAAGTTTTTATTTTCTTAACTCTGGTTTTAGTTTGTTTGTAATTAATGCTACTTCAGCCTTAGGAGAGCACGCCAAAGAAGATATTTGCAGAGGATCACATACTTTGGTTAAGTGATTAGCCAGGATTAGAACATTTGCTTAGCGGAATCACATTACCACCAAACCAGTTCTATACTATGAAACTAACATAACATCCACAGCATCTTCTAGTCGTACTTTCCTTTATGGCAGCACATTTCAACAAAAAGGTAAGCTTTCAAAACCAACTAAGAGGAAACCTAAGATCAGCACTAAAAGTACCAGATTGTTTACATGTAAAAATAAATATACATCCCTTTAGGAAAGTCAGAGTCCACCCATCTGATCCAAATATAAAAACACAATTACTCAAACAAGCATTGGCATAGCCAATAGGTCTCGCCTTTGGGACCTTATAAGTGTTTAGTTATCCAGCACAATATCCTTGGTGCAACAACATCTAGTGTTGCATGGCTAAACACTTATAAGGTCCCAAAGGCGAGACCTATTGGCTATGCCAATGCTTGTTCTAAATTGCACCCGCTTCTGCCCCCCATGGTGCTTTATACTGAGCGCTATGGGTGATTGTACTCACTCACTAACGCTGTCTCTCATGTCACGGCAGTCCTCCTCAAGGCCGCATAAGCAGAATGCAGGAGCCCTCTGCTACCTTTCACGTCAGCGCGCCAGGCCATGCAAAATATCCCGTAGTTTTAGGATCCCGGGGCTGTTCGAGCTGCGGTCAGTTTGGCCGGTAGCTCGATCTTCCTCTTATGGTGGCACGTGTCGTCCCAGGTGCTGGAGCTGCAGTTCAGGGAAAGCAGCACAACAACTATGTTTCCCGTCTGGTCAGGCACATAGCTTTAGGAGGGGCTATATGGGGTGAGACCCTCTAATTATTTCTCTGTTGTGTCTTGGCCTCCTACTTGCTATAGTCAGGGAGACCTGAGCGCCAAGTATCTGGCATCATGCCCCACTGCTTTCTGCTGAACGCACGGCTTCACGCTGTGGTCTCGCAGAGCTGTGTCGTCGCCAACTACACCAATCCTGATGATGCTTTCATGTTGTTTGTAGTAGCATGACAGCAGCACCCGGATTAGATAGGGCAGGCAGACACGACGCTCCTCTAGAGACCAGGAGGCTGCGTCTCTGTTCCCTCGGCTCACTTCTACAGCGTACATGGTAAAGTGCTGAAGTACGCATGTCAGGTTGGCCGTGGAAAACGATGAGGCAAATTGACATGCGTACTTTATTTCACTGCAGTCTTTGTGATGGGCATGGTGGGCTGCCAATCATTATGCTTGAACCAGCCAGCCCCCAAGGTACGTCATCGGGCCAGGCGTGGTTACAGAAGTCACGGCCGGCCGGTAACAAAGTCACTTTAAAACTGCAACAAAAAAAATATATATATTTTATATGTGCACATGTGACGGCTGACAAGAAGGGGGGCAACGCCCTGGCGCTCCTATGGACGCACCTCCCCTGCACCCTCCTTAACCATATATCCTCTCTGAAAACCGCTTCAGCATCTTTCACCAACGCCAACTCCCTGGTCACCAATCTCAAACACACCTTCCAGACAACAGCTGATCCCCACACTCCTTTCAAACCCAACATTCTGAAAGCCAGGCACTGTGGTACATTCAAGATCTCTCTGACAGCAAGCAATCCAACAGCAGTCTACCAGAATATCTTCCTATTATTATTAGTAGTAGTATTATTAAATTCTTGTATAGCGCATGGCTTCCCCCAGAGTTTCCCAGCGCTTAGCAGAAAGTAGGGACTACTTGGAGATGAAAGGTAATATAACCAGGTTTTCAGTTGCGTACTGAAGATAGATAAGGAAGCACAGCATCGTAGAGACTCCGGGAGGCAGTTCTATAGCCTGGGTCCCAAGAAGGCTAAAGACCGACCACGCATCCGGGTACGTCTGACTCTCAGTACTGTGGAAAGAAGTCGATTGCTGGAGCGCAGGGGGCGGGCCTCAAGGGATTTTCAAGGGATTTTTTTCTTTGGTGGAGACTACAGTGAAGTTGGACTTTGGGCTATCACTCCTTGGCTGAGTAGTATCATTTGGGGTTGTGACTAGGGTGAGCTGGATATCTGTCACCCTCTCAACAAAGAAGTCAGCCAGCGCTTTGCACTGGGCTTGCGACAGTGAAGGGGGAGGCACAGTTTTGCAGTAGTCTGACAGGTCTTGGACCACTTTAAAAAAAAATTAGGGCAGTTTTGTGCTTTAGAAATGTTATCTGAATAATAGGAGGCACGCACATTTCTACAGTCTGTGTGGTATTGATTCAGGGCTATTTTGTATTTAATGTGTGAGTTCTTGTCATACAATTTTCTCCAGGCCTTTTCTAGTTGCTTACAGAGTTTATATTCCTGTAAGGACTCATCAAACCAGGGGTGTGTTGCCTGTATGAGGATTTCAGTTTGGCTGGTAGGATCCTACAAAATATCATAGCCACACTATCATAGCTAGAATACTGTGATAGTGGGTATGTAGATGTAAGTACAGTCTAACTCTTCTTAACTCCACATCTACATATCTTGATTAAATAAATAACCTTGATGCTATTTATGTCATCAAGGTACACAGATGTGAAGCTAAGAACAGTAAGGCTCTATGCACCTATATATATGTACGTTCGCAATATTGTGGTAACGATATTGTGGCTATGGAATTTTTGTACATATTACTGTTGGGTTTATCTCTTGTAAGTCCTTTTTTGGGGTTGGGAATGGAATGTAGAGGGTTGCGGATCTGAAGGTTCTAGGGAGGTGGGAAGGCGACTGGTTAAAGGCTGTGCGATATGCTTGTGTCATATCTCCTACTCAGATTTGGAGAATAGAACACTTACTTTACAAATATTGTCTTGAGTGCACCTTCATATTAATTACTGGTCCAACAGAAGGCTACAAAGTAAGGAATAATACCAGAATAACACGTTGTGAATATTATCCTACAAATATATTGTGACAAGAAAATTGACTATCATAGTATCGTAAATCTAAGTATAAGTACGCATAGATTTAACTCTGCATATATGTATCTTCATTAAATATATTCAAGTTGTGTAGATGTGAAGTTATGAATATTACATCTATACTTACAAATGTATGCTTACCTTTGCAATATTATATTAGCCGATAATATAGTCAGAATATTTTTAGACCCTATATTCTGACGTACAAACAAAATAGAAATAGTCCTGAATTTAACCACACTAATATCTCAAAGGCAGAGGGACTACACTGGCAGTTGCACTAAAAACATCAAGCACAAAATAACTGGCCTCAATCTTCTTCCTCTGCTAGAAGTGCTCCGAGCAAGACTTTTACCTACGATCACTTACGGTAGTGAATCAATGAGAGGGAGAGACGAGGTTACCTTGGACAATGCGGTCACCAAGGCTGTGAGAATAATATTCAATCTCCCGCAGTTTACATCGCCAGCTCAAATAAGGCTAGAGTTCGGGCTCCAAAAGCAACGAATATCACGGAAGGGCGCTTATGCCAAGTGCTGGTATAAAATAAAGGGAGCCGAGCCAGGTACAATGAACTCATATTTGTGGAAGGAAATTACAAAGAAAAAAGACAGTCCGGCAATGGGTTACCTTCAATCGGCAATTAGGCTGCTTGCTTTACAGGACCTATGGGAAACCAGTATGTCCCAAAAAAGTTTCAAGGACCTGGTAAATAAATCAGTAAAGATTGTATCCCACGAAGAAGACAAAGCAGCACTTAGCAGAAGGACCCATGGTTGGTTTGTAATTCAGAGCTATGTGAGGGCTAAGCCACAACCATACCTAGGAACAGGCTTCTCGAGAATCACCAAAGAAAGATTCTTGCACCTGAGGTTGGGAATTTTACCCGCAAAGTGTCACCTTCCACCATGGAAACGCACAGACGCAATGAACCACTGCAGATTATGCGGAGACATTAATGAGGATGTTTTACATCTACTATGTATCTGCAAAGGCTTGGGAGCGGAACGAAGACAGCTATTAAAGCCGCGCCTGATCGAAAGCCAGGTACGAACGTGCAGGCAGGCGGTAAAAGCTTGATTCAAGGGCAGCAACGTCCGGTTGGCCTGTAGCCTTGTTCGGTTTATGAGTGCAGCAAAAGCAAAGCTTTCCCTGGAAGTCCTTTAATAAACTGGTCATCAATTTGGGCCCACCGTCTTCTGAGCAGTGTACAATAATCCTGTTTTAAAGAGATTGTCTCTGGCAAATATGTTTATCACTACGGTTCCTTCGTGCTCCTTAGTAGCCACTTTTGGGCTGTGGGCCAGCAACGGTGACACAAATTCTTTTTTTTTTTATTCTATCAAGTCACCCCAGGCTCAGTAACATGGGCTAAGGTATAAGCCTATCACAGATATGGGAATTACCTGGTAAGGGGTGCTACGAACTGGGTGAATAAACGACACAATGTACTGCAAACTGGAACTGTCAACAATGAACTTTTCGTTGCCCGCTCACAGATTTTAATTCTATCGAAATCCCTAACACTAATTTTAAAGGAAATGGCATTGCAAAGGGACCCTCAGGAAATAATACTTCAAAAAAAAAAAAAATGTTGCACTTTTCATGTCATTTTATGCACCTTATTGGCTGTATTGCACGTCAGCTTTTATCCTTTTTGTAATTTTATGGAATCATTACTACTTTTTAATGTATTTAACTAATTCTAGTATTATATGATGTTGTTTGTTTTTATACACATGTTTTTTACTGATTGCAAAGGTTTTAATTAATCACGCAATAAAGAGATTACTTACTTACTTACTTACTTAATATCTCATGACTTTGAACAACATTTGTGCATCCCACATTATGCTCACCATGGAGGTTAAGTTACCCTACTACATCACAATTATCAGTGTAGCCTCCAACAAAAGCAAAGGCCTCATAAAGGCTATACAAGACTGTGTAAACCCCACTCTGGGTCCACCATTGAACACTCGACGTAAAAGTAGCCCGCAATCAACAACTCCTTCAAAGGAAGGCTCAACAAAATCAGACAAGACATTGACAATACAGAAGTATCAGTCATCACCTCAACATTGCCACCCTACAACACTGCATTCTCTCCATAGAAGAGCTTTTAAGACCCCTTAATTCCTTGAAAGCCGCCATCTATATGCACAACATTATCCCATCTTCAGGGATAAAGGCCATATCCAGCAAGGCTCTTAGACACTCCCCAGTACAGTCATTTAATTCTTCACACATGGTGTCTTCCACAACTCCATTAAGACAAAACAGATCCTCCCATTATGGCCATAACCCATTTGCTGTTACGGGGAAAGATAATCAAAAAGACAACTGACACCCACCTTCATGAAAACAAAAAGAGAATTACCCTCCTCAAAGACTGCCAATCTATGTTGTGCCCTCCATGAGCGCAGATATATCACCCATCCTGCTGGTCAACGACGCACCCCAGAGACAAGGGTGACCTCGACTTCTCATCCTGCTAGTCATCTCCGTAGCCTTCCATATCATTGATCAGCAAACACTGGACAACACTCTCCAAAAGAATGGGCTTTGAACATATTGTGTTGTTCAATGGCTTTAGCCCAAAGCGAGTAGGAGTTCCCTCTGTAAAGTCGATCAGTGATAACCTGCTAGAGGGATAAACTGTTTTGTTTCACTGGAGCTCAATCTGAGCCAGCCATAAAGCAAAGTAGGAGTATAGTGTCATGAAATAGCTGCTTGAATTGTGGGCACAGGGTTAAATAGCCTCTCAGTTGGACTATATATATATATATATATATATATATATATATATATATATATATATATATATATATATAACAACAGTCCTGAACCTCCAATTGTTAGGAGGGGATAAACCACAGGTCTGGACCACGAACAGGCACACACTTCCAAAAAATCCAGGTAATCGGGCTCAAAGATGCATGATAGAATTTATTGTTCCATAAATAATGCAGACAAGTGTCCGCCCCAGACGCGTTTCGATCGCCTCCGCGATCTTGTTCACTCAACGCGCTGGTGCCGGACCACCACTTTTAAATACAGTGTATCCAATCAACAACGTGCTAGGTCATAGTGAAAGGTAAACATAAAAACAATACTATGAAAGGAGCGCAAAGTTGAAAAAAGGTCTTCTTAAAGATACAATCTAATTGTGTTGGACCTTAATAATGTTCACAATGTTCACGATAATCATTAAAACCAAAATAGTACTCGTGAACAAAAACGATTGAATACAGAATGTGCCTAATTAGTTCCATATAAAAGCATATAACTAGGACACTTTTAGTGTTGATTTTAGAAGATGTTAATACTGGATATAATCCTTGAGGCAAAAATGATGGCAAGTGCCCAAACACACAAGGTTATCAATACCTAAATACACATGTTTGCATTGAAATACAATACTCAAGCCTGAACAGTATTAAAACACTTTACTAATAAATAGGCTATATAAAATACATTATAAATGTATAATCGTAAACAAGAAGCCCCAGGTGCTTGGTAAGACTAAAACAAGACGCTCCTTATAGCAACATGTGCAAAGATTGTGTAATAAAGTGCTAAAAACAACCCACAGTGATAGTTCATAAAAACACACAAGGGGTAGGGCAAATGCAAGCGATTGCTAATTATTTCATACTTTGCCAATAAAGTGCTAATGTTTGAATTGCTGTGAACCACAAAAAACAGTACAATAATTTGTCAGTGCAGGAAGTTGACATCACTACGTTGCACAAATACCCATTGAAGCAGTTTAAAAAAAAAAAATATATATATATATAATTTTTTTCTTTTCTTTCTTTCTTTTTTTGTATAGTAAAGTGCAATGACCCGTGCAGTAGAAAGATGGTATAGAGCAAAATAGTGTCATAAGTTGTTAGAAGTGCCTTCATTATCTAATATTTACAAGAAATTGTGAAGGTCCTCACTGGTATTAAGGCCGTTAGGCATTCTAGTGTCCATACTTAAAATGAATAAAGATTCTAACTGACGCAACTGTCTCTCCCTATTGCCCCCCCGAATAGACGGGGGGACTGCCCCGATAACAAAATATTTCAAGTCACTGACTCGGTTGGCGTGAATTGATTTAAAATGTCGGGCAACTGGATAGTTTGGATCCGAGTTGACAATTGCACGTAGATGTTGCAATATTCGATTAAAAACAGGTAGTTTCGTGCTTCCTATGTACTTGAGATGGCATGTGCATTCAAGCACGTACACTGCATATTCCGTCCGACATGTGTAGTGCACTTTGATTGGGACCGGAATATCACACAAAGCTGTCAAATACTCGGATACATTGATTCCAAACTTGCACGCCCGACAAGAAGAACATTTAAAAAAGCCAAACTTGGATAACCAAGTAGTTTTGATAGTGAGTTCAGGACTGGATTTCACCAGGGCATCCCTCATCGAGGGCGCCCTTCTAAATGTGATGGCAGGGAGATCAGGTAACAAAAATTGCAAAGTCAGATCAGTTAGGACAATAGGCCAATGTTTATACACTATTTTACGAATGATCTTGTCTTGCTTGCAAAAAGTAGTGATGAGTCTGATAGGTTGTTTCTCAGACAAAATACTCTAATTCCTGGATTCAGCAACCTGTTCTTTTCTGGTTACTAGGCATAACTCACGGGAACGGGAGTTGGCCTTGTCCAAGGCCAACTGTAAATTCGACAGTTGATACCCTCGGGACAGAAAGCGGTTCAACGCCTCATTTTGACAATGTATCAAGTCAGATTCACGACTACAAATGCGTCGTAACTGCAGAAATTCACCGTACGGTATGCTTTGAATAAGGTGGGGCGGGTGGGCACTGGTGGCGTGTAACGTAGAATTGCCAGCAGTGGCCTTCCTATGGAGTTTGGTCTCAATCTTATCCTCCCGAATATACATATCAGAAGATGAATCACCACTCCATTCAAAACGGCAATAATCCAGCACTCCAAGGGGCAATATTCACTCGAATTTATTTAGTTACAGTAACGGCATATATATATGCACACACATATATATACATACATATATTTGTATATATATATATATATAGAGAGAGAGAGAGAGAGAACACCCACACATACATATATATTTGTACTGATGGTTCAGACCGCCTTCGAGAAGTACCTGTATAGAGGGTGATGACGTCTATAAAGATTTATTTTCGAAAGATTGTAACGCTCATCTGGTGTGATGAGTGTACATCTTTCACCTACTCACTAATCAACAACTTATTTTGATTGCCTCTGCGGGATGAGATTTTGTTCTGTCTAACTTTGTGTTGGTAGGCATAGACAAGACACAATAAACCTTTTCAATTCACACTTTTTGGGAGGCTTCGGTAGAACAGCCGTGATCTGGACGGGAGAGCCCTTCAGTGTTAGTCATGGCTGTCTCTGTGACGCAGTTAGATCAGCTGTAATAGGTGCATTTAGAAAGAGGCAGCTCTAGTTTGAAGCGCTTGCTGGGAAATGTGTCTGGATGGTTAACTGATTAGGTTTGTATTGTGGCTGAAAGTGCACATTCTAAAGAGTTTGTATATGTATCTCAATCCTCCGAACACTGTCATGTTCAGCATGCTCTTCTGTGGCCCGGATTCAGAGTTTGTCAGAATCCTGGTGTTCCTTTATTGCACCAGATAAATAACAATACGCTGGGGTATACCCTTTCGCTGCAAAATTCCAGTAGGTTTGATATGCCGAAATTTAGCAAAGGATATGATATTTAAAGTAAGTGGTAATTACTTGATGCTGTAAATACCACCCAAGTTGTAATACCGACCCCTGCGCAAACAGGGGTTGATGTAGGGGTCAGAAAGCACCAACCCACTTTTAATCAGGGACTATGTTTTTTGTTGATGTTAGTAGACACTAGAGGCCCTAAATTATATTGACGTGGTATATATTTGTGCATTTGAGTGCATTCACTTAGCATGTTTAAATTAGGCCTTAAAATGAATGTGTTCATTTGGCATGAGATTTTGCTTTGCTTATGCAGAGTCTCCAGAGGGTTATATGACAGAGGCACGCATGGCTAAACCACGAGTGACTCTACTACGCGGCTCCAACATCAAATGCATCTAAACAACGCATTCCTTTACCAAGCATGCCTTTACCACGCATGCCTTTACCACACAATTTTGTGGTAAAGGCCTGACTGGTAGAGGGATGTGTGGTAAAGATCACATCCCAACCCCCCCCACCCTCAGCCCTAATCACTACCCCAACCCCCCTTAGCCCTAAACACTATACGACCCCCCCTGAGCCCTAAACACTACCCGACCCGCCATGAGCCCTAACCACTACTCCGAGCCCTAAACCCTACCCCGACCCCCCCAGAGCCCTAAACACTACCCCTACCCCGAGCCCTAAACACTACTCTGACCCCCCAAAGCCCTAAAAATACCCCAACTCCCCCAACTCCCCCAGACCCTAAACACTACCCAGACCCCACTCTGACCCTAAACACTACCCTGACCCCGCTGGGCCCTAAATACTACCCCGACCCCCTTAAGCCCTAAATACTACCTGACCCCCTAAAAGCCCCTGAAAACTACCCCGACCCCCCAAGAGCCCTAAAAACTACCCCGACCTCCCTGATCCCTAAAAACGACCCCAACCCTTAAAAACTACCCCCCCAAAACCCAGTACCAGCCCAACTTACCTCACCGCGTCCTCTCTCGATCCTTCCTTTTACTGGGCCCGCCCGCCCCAGCATCTAGACCGCGCACTGCCTTAATCACGCATATGCGTGGTTAAGGCATATGCGTGGTTAAGGCATGCATGGTTGAGCTTGCTTGGGAAATGGCAGGTGTGGCTCAGTCCGCGTTGTAAAGTCTGTTTCCCTGCAGAGTAATATTGTGTGTGCAGATTACCACATGCCTTCTTCTCCACACTGCTTAGCTGAAAAGGGAACCTTCTAGCAGCAGCAAAGATGTAAAAGTTTCCTGCAGAGTGACCTTGCTAGAGCTTCACTTGAAGCACTAATGGGGCTCTGAGTATAAGATACTCTAAAGCTTCTGACGCTTAAACGAAAGCATTGTGCTTAAATGATTGTTGCTACTTCCCCAACACAGGGTTCTGGGTGAGATGTGCCCCTTCTACAGGTCCATAGAGTTGCTCCGAGAAAAAGGTTCTTTAAGCTCAACTTAAATTTGGGAAGAGGAGAGCGAGACCAGATGCTGGATAACCTGCTGCCCACTGGGACAATAACCTGAAGAACATAAGGTCTGCAGTATTACATGAGGAGGCAACCAGGCAGCATAACAGCATAATTCCACAAAACAGAAAGGAAGTCCTTCAACTAATTGATTAGGGATGTGTGATGAACTATATTTTGGGTTTATATTTAATGAATTCTAATAATATTAATTGTTGCTGAGTTGTCCACTATTATAAAATTCCAATACACTTGATAAATATAATTTTAACACTTAATAAGCATTCATAATTTTACAACAGCAATGTTTATGTGTACTTATTCAAGAAGTACGGGGTTTTGTTTGGCATATGTATGCTGCAAAATCTACTCTGCCACAACACACTTTACAATGCAAAAAGTTTTTTATCCCTTTTCTCCATTGGGATATCAACAAATGTTTCTAGAGAAACTGTCGAAACACATGCTCCAAATAAATAGCACAAATAAATTGTGTTATTAAGTAATTTATTTTAAGCAGAAAAGGAAGTTCAAACAAAAGCAAGTCATACACACAATAATATCTGGTGAGAGATGTGAGACAAAGTGAAATAACATGTATAACGTACAGCCATCATAACAAATGCATTAGATACATACATAAATGACAATAACATTCAAGTACAGAGTAAAAAACAGATATTTATTCAAATTAGGAGAGGACGCATTTGCGGCGACGCGGAGAGCGAGCCAAGTTAAGAGCCCACGGGAACAAAAGACCGGGACTCTTATGTGTCTGGATTCTTGGCAAAGGGTAATTAGAAACACCCGACGGCAAAGCGGATTGCTAGCCGCAAGAGAGCCCACGGGACCAAAATTCCAGGACTCGAGTGTGATAATTGGGAAGAGAAACGCCCGCGTATGAGTAACTGAACCTTCAACTACCGGAGATACCTCAATGACCCCGTGATTTTTCATAACCCAACGGACAGCTCGATACAGTGGGATTTCCAAACCCCTGTTTTTATAATATTACTTGAAGGCACAATGCGCCAGTTACCATAGATGATTAAAAAACCATGGCGAGCCCATCCAGGATTGATTGCCCTCCACTAATGAGCTACGCTTGAGCTCCATGAAGTGTCCACAGTTTGGATTCCATTGGAACCACACTGAGGAGGCTACACACAACATATCTTGTCTTGTCCTGAAGAAGACCCACGTTTGATGCTCAAATATAGCACAGATTTACAAGGGTCGAAACGTCGACGCATAATTAGAAGCATCACATTCCACTGTGACCATTTCAAATTGATCAAAGAAAATTCTAGGTCCCTGTGAGAATAAATATCTGTTTTTTACTCTGTACTTGAATGTTATTGTCAATTATGTATGTATCTAATGCATTTGCTATGATGGTTGTACGTTATACACGTTATTTCACTTTGTCTCACATCTCTCACCAGATATTATTGTGTGTATGACTTGCTTTTGTTCGAACTTCCTTTTCTGCTTAAAATAAATTACTGAATAACACAATTTATTTGTGCTATTTACTTGGAGCATGTGTTTAGACAGTTTCTCTAGAAACATTTGTTGATATCCCAATGGAGAAAAGGGATAAAAAACTTTGAAGTTATTTTGCATTGTCAAGTGTGTTGTGGCAGAACCACTGTGCATTTCATGTAAACTGTCACCAGGTTCTGCACTTTATTGGGTATCCCCATTGATTAATACTGGCAAAATCTACTCTGGCAGGTTTGTCGGATTCCAACCTGCCCCCCCTACACACACACACACTTCCTAAGGAAGAGGATGGGAAGTACATATCTGTTTTACTTTTCTCTGCTTCTCTGCAGAGACCAAGGCTTTCTGTAAGCCTCTGTAGGGCTAAGACAATCCGCCAGGTGTAACCTGTAAAAAGAGGGAGTTCACAATATTAGCTTCTCCGAAAGATGAAGGTGTATTTCCAAAGGCTGCAAAATGCCTACTGCTGACTCATGTCTCATTAACGTGTTTACTTCTCCAAACGTTGATAGGCCTGCCCTTCATTTCACCCTTCTGCCACTATTAGCAAAACGAGTTTCCATTTCAACTCGAGTAACATTTTGAGTAGGTTGTTGTGCTAATAGCTATCAGGGGAGCCTCAGCTTTTTGGGGCGCACGTGATAAGTTGGCATTTCAAAGTAGAGATACAACGACCAGAAAAATGGTTGGCCTAGTCATTGGTAAGGTGGAGTTCTGCGTCCAGTTTAGAAGCCTCGTCATCAAGGGGTAACTGAAATGCTACGTCAGTTTAAGCCACACCTCCTATATGAATGTGGCGATGTATTTAAACAGGTATGTACTGAAGGGAAGGGCAACATAAGAGAGGCACTCACATCTGTAAAGAATCGCAATATATGTAGTTATTTCAGCAAACTATACTCCTAGAACCAGATGAGGCACTGAGGGGCTGGAATGGGTGAAGCTTTGGAGTAATATAATGTATTTTTGGCATACATGGTATTGAACGCACAAACAACCTCCGAATCTTAACACAAGTGGTGCGGACAGAACCAAGTGAGTAAATAAATAGAGCCCCTGCGAGAGACACAGGGGCCTAATGGTACTGTGAAAGCGAGGGCAAATCTGGTGACCACACATGGTCTTTGGTGCAATAGGTAGACTTGGATATTTGCAGACTGAGTGACTTCGAGTTACTTTTCTGTTAAATTATATGTTTTCCATGTTATGTCTTTAATCCAACTTCTTTCCAGCAGGAGTGGTATGAGCACCAACAGTAAAGGATGTCAAAGGGCCTAGCACCAGAGAGACTTAATGAGGGGTTTAATGATGTAAAAGCACAGTAGTGGGGAAATTGGGTGGGTCCAGAGTTCCTTCTCTGTTGTGAATATCAATAGCTGCTTCTTGGTTCTTTTGAGTATCTCTTTGGGTCCCTTACCTAAGGGAGAGCCCTGAGAGCAAAATCCCTTCTACACAGTGGAGCACAGACCGGATCTGGTTACTGCTTCGTCTCTTTATTGGTGATGCTACAACGGTACTAATTAGTGATGGCTTCATGTGACTAGATGAGGCTGAAGTTTCATCATCAGGTCAATTTACATACATAAATGTGTAAAAATTACACCTATTGTGCTGACCAACGCAATTTGTCGCACCACACCAAATCAACATGTGAATATGTATCAGTAATGTTATAACTACATCCCTTCCTCCACAAAACTCATCTACATGATGTATAACGAATACTTCTATCATCTCTCTTCCCTTTTTGCACACCATGGCATAGAGATTGTCTAAGCCCGAATTGTTGTGCCCTGTAGCAGCCACAGAAGTAGCTAACAGGCGGGACCTTATCAAGGCACACACGATTCTACATGACACCAACCTACTGTATCTGTGTTGCTGAAAGTCAGACCTAAGAGGTTCCCTCGGACCTGAGTAAATGCTGTACTGTGACGAGCCAAATGGTGTTACTTCTTCCTCTATATGTGCACCTGTTTATGCCTTCTTTCCAGGATATCTGACAACTCGGACATCCGACTCTCCATTAGATGTCTGTTTGCATCTTGCCTACAGGATGGAAGGTTTTACTATTCTCTAGGGTCGTCATTACGAGTGACCATCTGTCAAAATCCAATGCTCCCTGTACCAGAATTTCACAGCTGTGATAATTATAGTCAATTACGATTTCACTCCTGTAAAATATGGCATAATGTGTATGTTTTTGCTTACTGCGCTAAAATCCACATGTCCCAGTATTTCTGGGCATTTTCCCTTGGGCAAAATTCGTCTGGTTTGACCTTCTGAAATTTACCATGGGAAAATTGCAGAGGTGCAAGGTCTGCCATAAAACTCGGAATACTGGTATGTATGGCAAAAGTAGTTACTGCGCATACCAGAATTTCGCGGACCATTTGTAATAAGGGCCAATGTGTCACATCTGCACCATTATCTGGATGTTCTTGACTCTTTTTAGGAAAGTTTTATCTATAGGTCCCAATACACAGCAAATCACTCTGGTGTAATCCCACAGCGCTCCAATTGCTACCGCTGCTCTGGTACAAGGTGCCATACTTTCCAGCTGAATGCCGTGGAGGGCAAATATGGTGTCTTTCAGAACGATATGTCTCTGTATACCCCAAAACGGGATCATGTAATGTAATTCACAATTCATGATTGAACAATCCTATAGGCTCCTAAAATACGACACCAGTCTGCCCATAGTGTATTCAGTCTCCCGATATTTATTCTCTATGTGGTGTGTACGTTTATCCATATTAAAAACTGGATCCATCTGATCATTTTAGCTTTTTATTGTAAATAAAACTTATTAATAATTTTTTTACTCCCTTTTTAAATGTTATAAAATGTCTATTTCTAAGTAGTACCTCTTTTATATCCATATTCAGAATTCTTTTTTAAATACTGCAATGCACGCGCACTTTATCTTTGTAAGATTTATATGTATAAACTGTGCTGTATTCTTTTCTTTGTGCTTTTATGGCCATAAAGGCCGAAATAAAGAATTTTTGAATTGAATTGAACAATCCATGGTAGAAACCAAGCCACAAGATGGACTTTCCCAGTGGGTTATCCTCATGCATTTCAACTGGTCTTTCAAGAAAGTTGTTCACTGGCAGGTTTTCAGGAAGAGAAGGGAATTAGAAAATGCCATGCCATGCAGGGCTAGAGGCTCTGGCCGTTGCAAAGACTACTGTAATAAGGTTGGGTACCCAACAGTTGATGTAGTCACCCAGTTGGGTCGATAACTGACAAGTTAATGTACAACCCTAACTGCTTTGGCGGTCTCTTCACAGAGGCTTCTAACGATAAGGATCATGAGACGAAGCATTGGGTCAAAGCCCAAACATTTCAGCAGAGGCAGCTCTTGCCAGAGGCTACCCTTGCCAGATTCATTCTCTGCCAGTGCTCTAGTAGACCAACTTTTTCCCTTCGCATCCTGGAAACCTCATATTGCCTTAGCTGAAAGAGACGCCCTCTAACCCTCCATTTGAGGTAACCAATTTCCAAGTTCAACCTTCCCATGTGGGTTGAAACGCACGGCATTACTATTGCTAGCCCTGTCATGAAAGTCCTGGACTGAAAGGTGTCACATAGAGCATCACATGCTACTGCCTTGGCAATGTAGATCTCACTTAACATTCTGCAAATCCTTCTAGATTTACAGACGAAAAGGCATGTACATGTCCAGTTTTCTGTGTAACTTATTAAACTAATTCCAAGCTTTGCGAGAAATCTCAAAGCAGCAGCATCATCATTATCTTTTATATTTTAATGGTTGTGGCTTAGATGAGTCTGTCTTATGCTTATGTTGCATCGTTTTTGCATAACACTGTCCACCATTTTCAATACTTCCTGACACTGTTTGAAGTGTGAAAGTCAGGTACTTGGTTTACTTAAGGTGGAAAGTTCCTTGGGATGCCGAATGGGGGCCTGGTTAGGTCTTGCATCCCTCAGGCTTTGTCTGTGTGTCCATGCCCTTAATTTAATTGTGCTCTCTGAATAATAGAGCATTTGTCTCTAACTGATCAATATCTCTTTTGCTTGTTTTATGTGTGGCTCTATAGGTGGCTAGTTATGCTTTGTCTCTATTTTTAACTAATTGTATGAGAAAAAGCTTAGGCAAATATCTATTGGAACATTATGGTTATAATGGGGGTATCAAATAACTCATACCTAAACCCAGATAAAGAACTAGAATTTGAATATTTATTATATAAAAAAAATATAAAAATTACCTAAATACATATATTTCAATCAAATTATAATCTATAGTTCAATTATTTAAGACAAGGTTATAACATTATAATACGACATCCCTTTTATTCATTCATCCATCCTCATTCATCCTTTTATTTGATAAATGTTATTTTCTTTGTGCTATATTCCAATATTTGTTTAAGACCTGGACATTTTATAACTCACAATGGAGACATGTTCTTCTATGAGATATATAGTAACAAGCCATTTCACTGAGATCAATATTACAATGTTCCTAGTCCTTGTTCTATGCAATATTGTCTCGAATTTAAGGACTGTGAAAATTAACAGTTCTTATCCATCATGGCTTATTGTTCCCATCTCTACGCGTGTTTCGGCTATCCAGCCTTCATCAGGAAGCCATGAATGATCGAAATGTCCTAAGAAAACATATACAACAGAAATAGGGTCTGGGCTATGGTCATAAAACCATCCAGAATATTTCAATAAAAAAGCTACTATAGTTTGTATGTCACATTCCCACTGTGCTACCTTATATCACATAATGTGTAGTCAACCAATGTGCATCCTTCTATGCTATGTTTCCAAAGTGTCATTTTATATTACACATTCATAGTGAGGCAAAGCATGTCCATGGCTACCCTCACTTTCATGCCCATGGATTGCAGAAGAGAATACACAAATATGTAGAAACCAAGATTCCTAAGGAAATGGTTTTAAGAGCAAGAATGCTTAAAAAAAGAAAAGAAAAAGGAAAAAGATCTCCAAACGTATGATTAAAAACTCTGGTCTGTTCTTTCAAACTGTGGCTCTACATGTAGAAATTAAAATAACTGTAGAGCCATGATGTTGGTGACCATAGGTATTTAATATTATCTGAAGAGTCAAGGGGGATTCACCTGGAGATTATCCATAGTTTCAATAGATCAGCTATCTCTGATAGTTCATCGGGGGTGGGGAGGGGGGAAGCAAGAATCTGGCTGAAGTTAAAAGAATTGTATGTACTTACCGAAGGGGTTTTACAGGTACAGCTAATACGAGATGGGGCTCAAAATAGATGGCATAAGGTGAGCTCCTAAATAATGAATTTAAAAAACAAAGCCCAATATTATAATAGCGGCTAATGTCAATAACGTGTCAATCCTGCTTTGTACGGGTCGCACACGGTTCAATATCTGAAAGTGGTATATGCCGGAAAAACAAGTCCTTCTTCCTCTGTTTAGTTGTTCAAAAAGTCTCGCTGTGAAGATCCCACAGACTGGTTCTCACGTTTTCCTCCCGTTATCTAGAGGGTGCCGATGTATGGATATTATGTGCCTCGTATGATTCAAAGAGGGGCCGAAATTCAAAGGTAGCCTCACACAGAGACATTTAATATAAAGTCGTGTTGCACTTCCGACACGCTATTGTGATTAGCCATGCATCTCTTGGCGGAAACAGAAGTCCAGGCTGTATTTGTGTTTTCCGTTTATAAATGGCGCTAAACCGAAATTCCTCAGCGTCAGACGCTGGGAGAACTAGATTGAAAACTCTCTTCCGATCTAACCCCGAGGGTCCAATGATATCCGCCCTGTTAGGGAGGTTCCTTTGCTGAATAGACTCAACGTATCTATATACATAGAATGTAAAGTGTGTAAAAGATATATATCAAGGAATCAGACATAGCATTCCTTATATCTAGAAATTACTTACTGATCAACTTGCCAGATTCCAGCCTTAATTGGAACTGAGTACTAAGATATAAATCAGCTTCAGAACCTATTACACTCGTTGCCAAATATTCACCTTAAATAATTAGAATATTCCAAGACAAGTACATAGTGCTCCAAACTATCCTTACAGGGATATTACTGGGATATTGTATGTGTGTAGTATGTGCAACATGTTGCTTGTTAATAAAATGTCATGCAAAGTCTAATCGAGATGTATAGTCAACAAGACTCTGAATGGAGCTACATGCAATCTGTCGTAAGGTAACATATCTAACTGGTTCATAGCAGACGTAAGAGGGTATATCATAATGGAATTCCAAACTATGGGCTAACAGCTCGGATGTCCTAGTTCAGCTCTATTTTTATCCATGGGCTTCCTATATGCCTTAGTGCAAACTTCTTGTTGTGGGTTGTCACCTTCAAACTGTGTGTGAGGGGGTGGCCTTTCAATTTTCCTCCAACCTGTGCGAGTATGCAAGAATGAGGGATTCATGTTGTGGGGTGAATGGCATGCTTTTCACAATTATTGATGATACTCTCACTAACGTTGTGTGCTGCTGAGGATGTTTGAATATGACTTTCTTTATTTTCTTGCAGCAGATAGTCTTAAGAAGATTGGCCTGTGTGGGGTAGTGTAATATGGTGAAATGTGTGGTTTTGGTTTGAGTATTGTGGACAGGTTTGGTGAGGTGAATTGTATTATTAGACCTGACAGCCTTAGGGTGGTCTTCCCCCAACGTTTGGCCTTCCTCCCTCCTTTTTCTGACCTTGTTTTTGCTGGTTTTAGGACTCTGTGCACTTTGCCACAGCTGACCAGTGCCAGGGCCAGACTGGGAACAGCAACCAGTCCTGGCAGGGGAGGGGTGCTAGTAAGAAGCACCGCTCCCGCTTTTGAGATAGGGGGCCGATATTGCAGCACTGATGTAAAACCGGCCCCCAGTGACAAAACCGGCCCCCACGGTCACAAAACTGGCCCCCACCCCTCCGGCCCACCGGGGAAATGCCCGATGCCCGCTACGGCCAGTCCAGCCCTGGCTAAAGTGCTTGTTCTCTCTCTCCTAAACATGGCTTAACCCCAATTGGCATATTTAATTTACTTATAAGTCCCTAGTAAAGTGCACTACATGTGCCTAGGGTCTGGAAATTAATTGCTACTAGTGGGACTGCAGCACTCATAGTGCCACCCACTTAAGTAGCCCTCTAACCATGGCTCAGGCCTGGCACTGCAGAGCCTGTATGCACATTTTTACACTGCTACTTCAACCCTGCACTGTAACCTTCTTGCTAGGCCTAAACCTTCTCTTTTTATACATATAGGTCACCCCTAATGTAGGCCCTGTATGACCCACAGGGCAGAGTGCAGTGTATTTAAAAGGCAGGACATGTACTTTTAAGCTTTGGATGTCTTGGTAGTGAAAAACTCCCAATTTTGTTTTTTCTACTGCAAGGCCTTTCTATCCCATAGCATAACACTGGGATTACCTTATTACATCTTCTAAGTGCAATTCCCAACTGTGAAAAGATAGACTTTTCAAGTTAATTGTCACTGGTCTCACAATTTAAAATCATAACTTATGGTTAAGTTGGATTTTAAATTACAGTTTAGCAAATGCCACTTTAGAAAGTTGCCATTTACTTACTTAAACCATTTGGTGCCTGCTGCCGGTCTCTGTTCAGTCTGGGTTAGGAGACAGCTTGGTTTTCTGTATTCCCTATAGACAACCACACACAAAGGGACCTTAGATGTGTCTTGATGGGCCTTCCTGGGAGATGGGAGGGAGAAGCTGGGCACACTCACACTTACACCTGAATAGGCTGTGTCCTGTCCACGCACAAAGGGCTGCATACCCCCCTGTAGTGAGTCTAGAGCCAGGGCAGGAAGAGAGGACTTCTCTGCACTTCAAAGCTTTCTTTTAAGTCTCCCCCACTTCAAAGGCACAACTGGGTATAAGTACTGGAACTTTGACACCATGACTTTAGTACAGTTCTGAACCTGTGAAGACTCTGCCAGGAAGAAGAACTCCTGTGCTACTGTAAGGACGGTCACTCTGCTGGACTGCTGCTTTGCTGGACTCTTGCCTTGCTGAGCTGCACTGCTACCTGCTGTTCCCCTGCCTGGGTGAGAAGGACTGGACCTGCATCACTTAAACCCAGAGTGACTCCAAGCACTTGCTGGGCTTGCCTCCTGTTTTTAGTCTCCGGGACATCAAAGACTTCAACTCATCCTGCTTCAGCACCTGGACTTTGCTTGCTGCAAGTATTACCCTGCCAAGTGGTGTCAACCCAGCCCTGGGCCTTTGGAAGTGCATATAAAGTACTGCTACAACCAGAACCCACATATCCTCATTGGAACCGGCTCAGCTTCCCCTTTGCGTGAGTCGGAGCCAGTGCATTCTCGTCGTTGCGTGGAGCGGACCTGGCACATCGCCTTCGGAATCGACACATAGCCTACTGCGGGAGCAGCAGCCATGCATCACATTCAGAACCAACGAGATGCATCGTCGCAGTTGCTTGGAGAAAATCGATACATCTCGTCTACTGTGTGGCTTGACACCGATGCATCGCTTCGGCTGCACCTCGCATCTTCGTCAATAACGATGCATCTCGGATCAAGGTACTTTGGTCCAGCGTGCCCGAGTGGGTCTCTGCATCCGGCCTACGCTCCATTGCGCTCGGCCTGAACATTTGACTTTGCCTCGGTCCAGCGCAACTAGATGACCCATTTAAGCGCTTATTGCTTCTAAGCGCTATTTCACATTTGTTCTTTAAAAATTCATATCTCGACTTCTACTTGTTGGACTTTTGACATTTTGGTCTAGTTTTATTTAACCAAAATTAAGCTCCATTTTTCTAATCTGGTGTGGAGTCTTTTTGTGTTGTTTTCACTGTGTTACTGTTTGAAGTGTAGCACAAATACTTTACACCTTGGCTCTTAAGTGAAGCCTGACTGCTCTATTCCAAGCTACGAGAGGGTAATCGCAGGATAATTTAGAGTGTGTTGTAACTTACCCTGACTAGCACTGTGGTTCCTGCTTGGACAGGGTGCATACCTCTACCGACCAGAAACCCAATTTCTAACATGTATGGATTGGTGTAGTGTGTTGCTGATTGAGGCTATGTTAGATGGTTCGGTCTTGTATGATATAGTAAAGATGTGGTGCTGTATAGCATGGTTTACTTAGGTGTTGTTTGGAGAGATGTGGTGTGTTTCAATATGATGCTATGTGGTGCATTTTGATGAAGTCCTTTGTGATGTGGTGTGGCTTGGTATTATGGCTGCAGTGCAATCTGGTGGCATAGTGTGAATTGGTATGGTATATTTTATTGTGTGGTGTGATATTCTGTGGTATATTGCTGTATTTATGTTATGCTGTTAGTTGCTATATAGTATGGTATGGTGTGATATTGCATAATATTATTTAGTGAGATTTGGTATGATGTGGTAAGATGACGTGCTGTGCTGTGGTATTGGGTGGTGGGGTGCTGCTTGGTGTCCTGTGGTATGGTGTGATATTAGGTTGTATGTTGCAATGTGAGGTACATGGTCTAGTCCAGTGGTCTTCAAACTTTTTGATGTCGAGACCCCATTGTCAAACCTTTTTAGGCGTAAGGACCCCTTCTGACAAAATGTTCTAGAAACTGGGTCTCCTCATCATCAACATCTATCGACAACCATAAATGCCTCTGTTAGACCTGGCATCTTTTGGCATGTTTCCCCTGTTTTTTTACTTTCTGACCTCCTAGTTTTGACGCTGTTTTTGCTGGTTCAGTGTCTCTGCGCACTTTCACACTGCTGTTCAGTGTTAAAGTGCAAGTGCTCCTATTGTAAATTGTATTATGGATTGGTGTTTCCATGATTGGCATGTTTGACTTACTAGTAAGTCCCTAGTAAAGTGCACTGAGGGTGCCAGGGCCTATAAATCAAATGCTGCTGGTGGGCCTGCAGTACTGATTGTGCAACTCGCCCATGCAGCCCTGAAAAGGGTTATCAGACCTGCCACTGCAGTGTCTGCGCGGTTTGTAACTGCCATGCCGACCTGGCAAGTGAACCCACTTGCCAAGCCCTAATCTTCACTTTTCTTACATGTAAGTCACCCCTAAGGTAGGCCCAAGGTACCCCTGTGGTCAGGGTGCCGTGTATATTAAAGGTAGGACATGTACTGGTGTGTGTGACATGTCCTGGTAGTGAATTACAGTGTGTTTCATTTTTCACTATGGAAAGGCTATCTGTCCCATAGGATAGAATGGGAGTTTACTTATAACATCTTATAAGCATATCTTCCCATTGGGACAAGATAGAGAAATGGGGTTTAGCATGCCTGAACTCAGAATATAAAAATGCATCTTTTAGTAAAGATGATTTTGATGTTCTTGTGTTTGAAAATACCACTTTTAGAAAGTAGGTATTTTCTTGCTTAGCCATCCTGTGTGCCTCTGCTGGGTTTGTGGATTGTCTGTCTGGCTTTGGAGTGGCAGGGGCTGGGGATGTGCATTTTCATCAGACAGCCACTGGGGGGGAGGGGGAGAGGGGGTCAAGGTGTGTCCTGCCTTTCCTGGATGAGTCAGGGCTGGGCTGAATAGACCTGGGCTGTATTTATAGTAGTGGGAGGAGATTTCCTTGCACCTGAATGGGCCTGGTTTTCCTTGGACAATGCTGTCTCCACCTCCTGCCAGGAAGCTGGGCCAGAGAGGATGAACTGGTTTGGGCTGGGCACAGGCACTCTCTGCCCAAAGAGAAACTGAGTATAAATATTGGGGTCCAGACCCTAGAACTTTAGAACTCGCTGAAATCAAGGAACCTGCCAAGAAGACGAGCTGGAAGAACTGCCAAGAGGAGTACTACAACTTTGCTGTGTTGTTGCTTTGTTGGTTTGGCCTGCAGTTGCTGCTTCTGCCTTGGGCAGTGAAAGGACTGGACTGAACTTTCTTTACTTGTTGCCTCCTGTTCTGAAGTCTCAGGGACCGCAAAGACTTCACTGACCTCTGGGTACCGCCTCTGGAACCGTGGTTTCAGTTGCCACAGAGGGGGAAAGCAACCGACTCCGTCACTGACTCTGCTGCTGGCTCCATGCCCTGAAGGCACCGCAGAGGGCACCGCTGCATCTCGCACCGCAACCCTGGTCTCACTGATGACGGCCGCCGAGCTGCTGCTTGCACCGTGACCTGTGGGCACCGCACTCCGCACCGCCTCGCTTCACTTCACCGCCCTGGTCTCACCAACGCCGTCACTGACTTCGACAACCGTGACCGCACCGTGGTTTGGGGGCACTGCTCGTAAGTCTTGCGACACACTGCCCCGTCCCACTCCACAGTCCGGACCGACCAATGCCAGCTCCCCGCAAAGTGCATATTTTTAAGTTGGATTTTTATCGTTTTAGTCTTGTTTTGAATATATAAAGTATTGGATATTTTTCTAAACTGGTGTGGTGTCCTTTTGTAGTGTTTTCAGTGTATTGCTGTTGGTTATGTGCAAATCCTTTACACACTGCCTCTGAAATAAGCCTGACTGCTCGTGCCAAGCTACTAAGGGGGTGAGCAGGGGTTATTTCAGTAGTGTATCCCTCTTACCCTGACTAGCAGGAAGGGTCCCTACTTGGACAAAGGTGCAAACCATTGCCAACTAGAGACCCCCATTTCTAAGAGCCCCCAATTACCACAGCAAATAATTTTTACGGTGGGGAAATGATATTAAACAGTGTTTAGCAAACCAAAGGTCATTGAGCATGGGGATGTAGCCAAAGGTGTAGCTAAAAACAAAGGGCCTCATTTATGAGGAATTGGCGTAGGGCAGCGCTGCAAGTCTTCTTGCGGCGCTGCCCTATGCCAATGTGAAAGGGCAGGAATGCACTGTAATTATGAAATACGGTGCATCCCAGTCCTTTTCCCTTCACAAATTGCTGCCTAGCACCAACGTAGGCAGAATTGTTTTTGCACGGGAAGAGGCACCTTCCTTCACCAAAACAATCCTGAGAGGCGTTTTCCTATTTCTATGAGAGCTGCAGAATGCAGCACACTTGAAAGAGGAAAAACGAGGAGAAATTAAAACATGTCTCCTCGTTACGCCTCCACTGGAGAGCCGTCAGTTTTGGAGCTGCCCCAGGTTTACGTGATTTTGTCAATATGGGGCAGCATCAAAATCCATGGGTTTGCGTGGGAACCCCACGCAAAGCCCATGGAACACCTCCTTGACGCAGATTAAGGCAACGCAGTGACTTGCGCTGCTATGTCTTACTCCATATCTATGAGGCAATGCAAAGCCATGCAGGGTGACTTTGCACTGCCTCATAGGTATGGTTGAGATGCTTGCGCCACTGGAGCATCAAAAAAGTGATGCTCTGGTGATGCAAGCCTCTCATAAATAAGCCCAAAATATTCTGTACGTTTTTAGGTCTTTCACCTTCAGGTATCTACATATACAATAATGGGCAGCGTAAATGAAAAATAAATTTAAAAGTTATTGCTCAGTGGGAAATGCACTGTAGTACATTATGAAACCTCTATTAGTTAATGCACTGCAGAGGTCTGTGTGTAACCAGAGAACCACAGAATTAAATCTTGATTGGTGCAGTGGAGAATAGTGATGTGTATTTTTAGTGCTACGAAGTCACAGCCTGTGACAGAAAGCACTGTGAATATGTAAGTCAATTTTTTATACTTGCATTACACACAGGGTAAGATAGAATGCTGCAAAACGTGCGAATAGTTTTACAATAAAATGGTGCTTTCAAAATGTAGGTTTTAATAATACCAGAGCGTATGTAATGCAGTTTTCTTTTTTACATAACTGTCCCTTCAACACCTCTTTAGGGGCACTAAGGGCTGTGTAAATGCACTTAAAAATAAAAGCAACAACTTCCCAGCCCAGTAGTAACTCTTTGCACTTCCACTAAAAAAAACACACACATCTTTGTCTTCACAAAGAGCCACAACTGCTCCCAAGCATCCTTTACACTTGCAGATTACCAGATAAGGCGCATTTGGCTTTCATTCAGGCAAGCAGCTGATAACGATCTCAATTGCCTTTTTACAGGGACAAGTGAAGCTGGAGAATCTGCGACCCCCTTCCTAGGACTCCACGACCCCCCTGGGGGTCGCGCCCCACAGTTTGAAGACCTCTGGTCTAGTCTAACTTGATGTGGTTGGATGATGTATTTTGATATGTTGTGGTGTGTTGTGTTGTTAAAATAAATCACATGTGGTGTGGTAGGATGTAGTGTGGTGTGATATAGTGTAGGGTGAGATTGTGTGTGGTAGTATGGCCTAATGTAGTGATGCAATGGTGTGATGTAGAGTGGTGTTGTAAAGTGTTACACTGTGTGATAGAGGGTTTAATAAGGTGATGCACACTGTAGCATAATGATTTGTGATGGTGGATATTTGGAGGTTGTATGTGTGGTTTGGTGTAGTATTTCATTTTATGCTGTAGTCAAGAGTGATATGGTGCGATATGATGCAGCATGATGGAGTGGAATGCGATAGAATGCAGTATATAGTCTGGTTTCTGACACAATATGTATTTTTGTGGTGTCATGTGACACGATGTGGACTGGTGTAATTAAAGATGAAATTACGTGATGTGATCCTGTTACGTTAATTCATATGGTGTGATGTGGTGTTCGCTGTTGTATTGTGTCGTCTGGTAATGATGTGATGGGCTGATGTATGGTGTTACCACATGACACAGTGTTTCATGGTGGAGGCTGGTGTACATGATGATGTGGTAATTTTGTGGGTTAGCAAAAATTGTGCCGGCTTGGATTCTTTTGGGAGTGTTTGTCTCATTAGACTAACCTTTTACGGCCTTTCTAATGTTCGAAATGTAAAGGGGGCGTCATTTGTTTATTCGTATAGGTGCGAATTTACCCATCCTCCCGAAACCTATGTCGGAAACCTGTGGCTGATAGATAATCCTGGAGACATGAGCTGCTTTAAATGGGCAGGTATTAGCGGGCAGGTACTGGACTTTTGCCACTCGACTACGGTAGCTTCGTGCTGCCAGTTGAGCCTATCAGTCCTCCTGTGACACAGCAGATGGGGCAAAGGGGAAGGTCACAGCTGATTTGTGCCCTTCTTCCTGGCCAGCTGCTCCCAGCTGTTGTGGTTCAGCAGCCAGTCCAGTGGGAGTAAGGCATGTGCCCCCTCCCTTAATCTTTGAATTAAGTTTTCTGTATCCTCCCTTCCTCCTCTGCCTTTCTTAGTAACGATTCTAGCACAATCGGAAAGCAAAAGAACCGGTAAACGGGTAATGGGTGACTGCTGATAACTAGCTGTTGCAGAAAATCCTTTCAGATGTCAAAACCCGCCCTACCGGTGTACCCTGACACACTTAATTTGCTTCTTTTGTGCTCAGCTAGTTGGGATTTCTCTCAGAACTCTCATGCTCCTATTTTGGTAGGGTGTGGAAGAATACAGAGATATTGGAGCCCTCAATGTATTTCTTTTTATTTTGTTTGTTAATCTTAGGGGTGAAACACCAAGTTTGTCCTACAGGAATGCAAACCTATGTGTATCATAAATGGAATAAGGTATACAGCTTTATACCACAAGGATATTGTAAGTCACCCACAAGTTCTAAGCCAAGCAGGTCAGGTAACTCTGAGGTGACTTGTAATATCCTGCTAATGGACACTTGGGGGTATTTTATTCCTTATAACCTGCGAACCCATTCATTTCATAGCTGCCAAATGTCATTGTGTCATGTTTGACATCTTCAGGCAGTCCTAGATTTTTAGCCAAGAGCACTTTGCATGCTGAATTTTTTAAGCCCAATGCCCTCATTATGAGTCATTGCCTAAATTCTGATCCCTGTGCAAACACGTGTTTGCACAGGGATCAGAATTATGAGTTGTGTGATAATTATTACACACTCGCATTCTTCCCCTGATAAATTCCAGCAGGTCAAAACTGGCAAAATTTATCAGGGAAAAAAGGCCTAAAAAAACGCAAAACATGCAGAATTCATTTTGTTAAAAACAACACCGCATTTTGTGCCTCATTTGTCTGTTGAAAACTGAATACGAGTTAGTTACCACACGTGGTAAATACCCCATCCAGGGGAAATGGTAGTTACTGTGCGTGGTAAAAAGACCACCCTATTCCGAAAAACTTGTAATGAGTACCCAATTGTACAATTTTAAATTTACATTACAAGGCCATCAATGCAAAATGTAATTGACTAAAAAGCAAGTCATGGTGGAAAATGTCAAGTTTGACATGGCACCTCTTTGCAGCTTTGGGGACAGCGAATTTTAAGAATTGCCTAAGCATACATCTGGTTAATGTCCTGAAAACACAATTAGCCTGCTTGAAAGAACATTATTTTCCATTAAACCTCTACTCTAAATATACAAAGTACCCTTTTGGGTTACAAGTTCACATTTGCTTGTCAGTCGTAACCTTGGTGATCATATACTAGGCAAGAGGCATGGCCATATCATGGCCTCTCATAAAATTTAACAGTCATCTGCACACTGAAATGGGAATCCAGCGTTGCTTCATGTGCTGCTGCATATCCCTGGGCTGGGACACTGTTCTGTCTGAGGAGATCATTCCATGACAGGCACTGTTAATTGTGCCACTTTTCCGTGTGAGACAGTTAACTACAGGATGTTGCCCCCTTTCCCTCGGAGTTTGTGCACGATATTGAGTGAAGCCCCAATTCCCCTCACCTCCACAGCACAGCCTCTGTGCCATGAAAGGGGTACAACTTTTGGGATTATTTAACGTTTGGAGAGGTACACTCCATTCCGTTAGGGCAGTGGAGGCAGGGCCGGACTGGGAACCCAAAGCAGCCCTGGCAATTTTGTCGGACCGGCCCCCACCCCCGGGGGAAGGGGGGAATGAGGGAGGAGGCAAGCATGAAGCACTGCTGCTTAACAAAACCGGCTCCCAGCACTGCTGCTTTTGTTACTGGGGGCTGATATTGCAGCATCGCTGCAAAACCGTCCCCCGTAACAAAACCTGCCCCCACCGCTCCAAAACCTGCCCCCACCGCTCCAAAACCGGACCCCACCTCTCCAAAACCGGACCCCACCCTTCCAGCCTCCCGGGCAAACGTCCAAGGCCCGCTACGGCCTTTATTTATTTGTTTCCTGTTTAGGACTGCCAGGCTTTCCCTGCCAGGCCCAAATAGGAAAAAAAGTCTATTGTAAAGTCTGCCCAAAGTAGAGCGGACTTTGTGAGGTAGTTTGACCAACAGCCCAATATCATTCGAGCCGTCGGTCAGAGGATTTCATCGATGGAGCCAACGGAGGCTCCGATAGTGGAAACATCATAGTTTTGACGACTCTAAATAGAGCAGGCAAACCAGTAGTTTGGCAGACAGGGCACTGCATCTGTGGTGGAGTACCCTGTCTGCCAAATTCTAAATAAGCCCCTTTGTTTAATTTCTTCAGCATAGAGAATGTGCCATCCACTATTTCTTTCAGGAACTTCTGATGGGAGGTGTAGCTGCCTCCTCTACACTATGGGGCCGATTCCGATCTCGGCCGGTAGGGCTCCGAATCGGATTCGGCTTTACCGGATCCGATTCGGAGCCCTGTTTCCCGACCGAACCGTACGCGGGTCCGGCCGAGCGAGTACGATGCGAAATCGCCGACCGACTCGTCCGGGCGTCCCGACCGCTCCGACCGACTCGCTCCCGGCTCGAACCGCTCCGACCGACTCGCTCGGACTCGACTCGCACCGCGCAATGGAGACGTTTCCCGGCCGGGTAAGTACGATGCGCGCCGCGAGCAGTCCGACCGAGCCGCGCCCGTCCGGCTCGTAAGAGCTGTCGGAGCCGTACTTTGGGGGTCCGTGTCGGACCCCCTGTACTGCAGTAGCCGCGCGAGTCGCACACAGGGGGACCCATGGGTCCCCCTACCTGTGCGTGTACGGCGCGAATCGCTTCGCCGCGTACCCGCTGTAGGGGCGCCCTTGTCCGACTTCGCACCCATTGAGTCAATGGGAGCCCGCGTACGCGTTGTACGACCGGCTCCCATTGACTTCAATGGGAGTCCGACCGACTCGAGTCCGATAACATACGGACGCATCGTACTCGTTCGGTCGGACTGCACGGGTCCGATTCGGTCGGAAATCTCTCCGGGTCCGGCTCGGTCGGAGAAATTTCCGGCCCGAATCGGAATCGACCCCTATGTCGGGTATGGGGAACTATTACATCACTGCTCACTTGCAATATGTCATTACAAGCTAGTAGTGACACAGTTCTCTTATTACAGATGCATTCTGACGTCAGTATGTGCCTGTAGTAAGAAAATAATGTACTCTAGTTTATAACAAAATAATGATACACCTCATAACATATAAAGATATGTGTAGCAATCTAGGCCTCTAAGCATCTAAGACTGGAACGAGTTGCTTGCAGGTTGCAAGTAGATCTGTCAAATACTGACCTTAACCCCACTTGCAGGTTAAACTAGATCTTGCAAAATGCACAATAACAACTTCAGCTTTTATACTGTGATGGGGAATAAAAACAGCAACACACACAAATCCCTCTGCTATAGGCAGGCTAACCAGGATTGGAAAATGTAACCTTGAGGTTCCACATCTCTGTAGCAAGAGCAAAAATCAATCAAGAAATCTGTGGCCTTGGAACCTGCGACCTGCAGGCAATACAGAGATTTATGTAGCAGATGCTCATCCCCTTGGGCTGGTTAATGGCTCAAACTTATTACTTCTAGCTTTATTGATTTTCTGTTGTGTGTGCTCAATTCACTGATTTCTGAGTAGCGTACCTTAAACTGTTGTTATATGAAACAGAGTGAGATGCTTGAGTGTATTTTATGATAATTTATTCTTTTTGATCTAAACTGTTTCATATGAGCGCTTTGGGTATAAAGATCATGTAGCATTTTTGTAAGATATTGTAAGTGAATTGCCTCAAGCCAAGTTACCGGCAGATGTTAATATCAGTATATTATAGTAAGACTTACTAATTCTACCAACCTTGGGAGGATGAAATGCTGAGTAGGCTCCTCTACAATTCAAACCCTTGTACCTGCCGGTTCTGTAAATCTCTGCAGAAGATGTCTTACCCCCAAAACTTGCTTCATCTTCCGACTGCAGTGTTTTATGCCAGGTATAATTTTATGAGAACTATGAGTGTCTCAGTCAGTGGCGTCTGGCACGGATCGGGGGTGGCAGGGTGGAGGATGGGTGGGTGGGATGTATGGGGTAAAGAAAAAAAAAACGTACCTCCTCTCCACGTCTTGTCTCTCCCCCGTTGTCTCTCCGCGTCGTCCATCCGCTGGGCCGGAACAGGAAGCACCCTAGCTCCCCTGACTTGTCTAATCACAATGCTGCAATGCAGTGTTGTGATTGGTCTGAGTGACGTGGTTCGGCGCTCAGCCTGGGTATGTTCTCCACAATGGGAGCCTGGGTATGTTCTCCACCCAGGCTGTAATGCAGCCTGCGTGGAGAACATGCAAAGTACACATGACTGTTTTCCCGGCCCAAAAGGGCCGGCCAAACAGTCATTGCGCACTTACAGAGTCCCCACCACTCCTCACCCCTGCTCTGAGAGCAGAGCAGCACCGCAAAGATGCCACAGCAGGAACAGATAAACTGATCATACCAATGAGTTATCATTTTTTAATTTTTCCTTTACTTACACTGCTGAAAGCAGCGGGGCGTCGCTCCTCCGCCTTAGTGGAGGAGCCGCCACTGGTCTCAATACTGGGATCACAACACACTCTGCAAGTTAAAACAGAGGTGTGTGTGTGAGTTCCCATAGAGATACATAGCAGGGCATGGTGCAAATCAGACAAAGGTGCATTCTTAGGGTAATAGCCTGTACTCTGATGTCCTGTTACACTATGAATCAGAGTATATAGGTATTGATTTATGAGGCCTCTGTGCATGGCTCAGTGCTGGTTTTCAAATACATATTATTTTCCAGGATGGATGTACTTTGTAAAAGCTCAGGATATCTTGGACAATGGCATGCGAAAAATTAGAAGTTATTGTGAGCTCTGTAGATGTGTCCTTGATGAGGTTTGAGGAGGGAGTGCGACGGCCTCATCAGCTTCTGAATCTCCCTTTTTAATCTTCTAATTGTTTTTTGGTTTTATCAGTAGTAAATACTGGACCACAGGTACCAGAAAGCAAAGAAAAAACACGAGATTAGAATGAGTTATCCATCACCTCTTCCATTGGTCTTCTGAAAAAAAAGACTCCCTTTAAAAGACCTGATTACGCCTAAAGATAATTACTTAACTGTCACAAGTTAGGTTTCTATTTTCAGTGTACTAAATGTGGTCTTCTTTCGCCCCCCTGTGGCTATAATAGAATTTACCCACATGAAAAACGCTGCTGCTTTGCAAAGAGCTCAAAATCTCGGAGGTGAGTGCAGTGAATGCAATAGATGTGCTTATGGTCAAGATCCGATTCCCATTCGCAGTTGACAGTTATCTTCCTATATGTGTGGTATGGATTGTACTTAGTTAGAAACTTGTTGACAGAAATTCTTGTTGTAAGATGGCTCCTCATACGGGCCCTCCACCTCTAATGCAGGGAACAATCTTTGCTGGTTCACAGAGATACGCACGAGCGCATTTACCCTTGCGAAACTAGCTGTTTACCTTTTTCTTTTAAACATGTAAACTGTATTGTTGAAAATTCAATAAAGAATGTATATATAAAAAAAATCCAATCCTACTGATCATTTTTCATCTTAAAACCACTAGGAAAGTTGTTCGCCTATAAACTAGGCCTAGGTGGAATGTGGACTGGTTTAAAATTTTTTTTTTACAGAGTGCGAACTTGACCCGAATCGGGTATCAGAGCGCTTTACATAGCACCAGTTGCATTACATGAGGACACATTCATTTTTGTGAGGCACGGGGAGATTAAGTGATTTGCCCAGAATCACAGGATGTTCAGCGTCATTGGCAAGACTCGAACCCAGTTCCCCAGATTTGAGGTCGACCACCCTAGCCGTTAGGCCAACTCCTACTCACATCATGTCAGTGTATTGTCCAAAACAGTCACATGTATATATTTCTGTATATAACACAAGCGCACTTATTCACTCTACATCACTTCCACTGCTCCGTCACCTGTTAGAAACACCTTGTTTTTCAAGAAATGTAAATATTGTATCATACCTTTCTGAACCGTTTCTGTACTATAGGAACGATATTGGTAAAATAAATGCACTTACCGCATAACTATAACTACCTTGCAGAGGAGTGTTTTATGACACTATTGCCATGAAGTCCAAGGCTACACTTCCCCCTTAGGGACCATCTTTTTGATAATAACGGAACGTCTTCTAGGCAACTGGTCAAAGATGGAAGTTCTAGTGAACCAGTTATTATTGATTTCCACTTGTTCAGCTGCTATTTTACTGGTTTCGCATACTTTTATTAGGAATTCTGATAGATTTGATTTGCAATTAACGGCTGGTTATTTTCGCCCACAGGGGTCTGTTGGTATTTTTCTTATTTAACGGTTAAAATGTTCCTTTTTTTCAGGGCATGTATTGTTCCAGTTTCACAAACCAATATGCATCAAATGAATCTGATATATGCCATTCAAAACGTATGAAAGAGATTCAACTAAAATTACTAATTCCCATCGAAAATCCCACAGCTACGAATAACAGTGCTGCCGTCTTCGTCATGCAGCTGCTTCAGGTCCACCACAATAAATGTCAAGAAATTCCATATTCTCGAGAATCCCTCATGCTCCCGCCCATGCCATCTACAGCCTCACCAGATGTGTCACCCTCAGTGTCCAGCACAGTCAGATCCTTGCATCTCTCCTGGCTGACCTCAGCCCTACCACGACAGCCATTGAACTCCCTCTCAGCCCTAACTCTGTCACTGTCCAGAGGAGCAATTGCTCAATCCAATTGTCTCTGCTGCACCATTCCTGCCAACCCAACCCAACCTCTTCAAAATAATCACCTCAGCATGCCATTTAATTCCCTGAGTACTCACCACACCTCAAGCCATTTCACTTTTTGCTGTGCCATCCCCATGTCTCCCACACCATCATCAATGCCACCCCTCTAGCTAAGTAAATGAGCACATTGGGTTACCTTGCCATCTGAAATTAATCTTCAATCTTGATACGCTGCTCTTAATAGATTATCTCCACACAATCACTAATGCCGCCATCAGCAATTCCACCACAAACCATGTAATTGCCCTCCTTACCCATAAACCAGCCATGTCACCCACTATTCATGAAACTTCGTCTTATTTCTAACTTCCCCGAACATGTCACTTCTTAGCCCTCCCGGGTCTGCTCCATGCCATTAGAGGTTCTTCTAGTACTTTCCCCACATTGCAGCTTCCTTTATCTCCCGCACACCATCATCCGTGTGAGCCCAGCTCTTCCATTCTCTCAAACCATGATTCCCATCCAGGCAGTCAGCTGCCCCAATCCAATACACTTCAGCAATCCAGATCCTATGTACCCTCCCCTATACCTCACCCACCTTCCCTCAATGCCACAGTAGGTGCTCCAATCCATACCTCACCAAGGTCCTGTATGCCTCAAGACATGCAGCCTACAGCTCTTTCCCAGCACATGCCACACATACAGGCAATTAGTTGGTCTTAACCTTCTCCTACATTAAAGCCTTTCCACTACCTCCCCGCCATTCACCATAGTCAATTCCCCCATCAAGCAAAGAATCTTCCCAGAAGTTCGCAAGACGAGCAAGATCCTCCTATTCTTGAAGAAAACACATTAGGCCGCGATGACCATCTCAGCTAATGACCCATCACTCACCTACCCTTCATTGACAAGATCATCAAAAAAGCAGAATCTGCACCAGTGCTTAATTTGAGCCTGTGGTTGGTGGTGGGCCCACCTGAACTAATTTTTGAGGACTGGCACTTAATTTTCCTCATTAGACATTTCCCGAGATCAAGAGAGGGAAACACAAACAAAGGGGAAAAATGAGAAAGAGAAAGAGAGAAACCCATTACAAAGCGAGAAACCAGGACCATGCAAGAGTGAGATAAAGGAGCAGGGAGCATCTGATGGTGGAATAAAGAAGCATGAGGAGGATTCTAGACTATGCAGCCTTGGTATTCGGCATTACATGTAATAGTACTGACCGCAGGCTTCTGGGCAGAGCTTCGGGCACTGGCACTTATTCTTTTACAAATTAACCACTAATCTGCACAGCTCCAAGATCACATAAGTGCTAACCGTCTTCTGCATGACTACCAATTGGGTTTCAGATCATGCTACAACACAGAGACAGCTACCTTAGAAATCACAGACAACACCCTCATGGCCACAGATAAAGATAATGCTTACCTTCTGATTTCTCTGGAACCTCTCAGCCACCTTCAACAACATTGACCATCCTACCCTCATCCACAAACTGAAGTCTCAAATGGGATTCACTGGCATTGTACTTCACCGGTTCTCCGACTTATCTAACCAACACCACAGTGGCGGCTGGCAACTATGTCAAGTGGAGAGGCAGGCAAACAGGTGGTGGGTGGATACATAAAATAAATAAAAAAGTAAAATAAAACAAAAAAACTTACCTTGCTTGCTGCATCCTCCTCGCTCTGGTCCTCTTCTTCACTCGTGACATCCAGGGCCCCAGCCAACTCCCCTAACCAATCCAGGCTGCTCTCATGCTTTTAACCAGCATGAGAGCAGATCCAGGATTGGAGGGAGCGGCCTCTATCAGCGCTCACAAGAGCACTGGAAGCTTTTGCTTTCTCTAACCCAGCTGTCTGAAGATAGCTGGGTTTGAGAGGTTTAAAGTGCGCACGGGTGGTTGGCCGTCGCAAGACGGCCGCCCAAAGAGACTTGCGCACTTTAAACAAGTACAAAGGCAGCCCACCCTCCTCCCTGCTGCTGCTATTCAGCAGGCCCAGCCCCATCCTGACACTCCGTATGGGACAGGGTGATGAAAAATAAAATGGTAATGAGTTAACTTCATATACCATTTTATTTTTCATCTCTAGGGCATTTCAGTGGGGCAATGCTCCCCGTTATAACGTAGGAGCCACCACTGCAACACCAGTTGACAAATGTGGGCACTTTCAAGTCACATAAGATCACCTCGAGAACCCACGGGTTTACATTTGGTCCCTGTCATCTTCTTCTTCCAGATGGAGCCCCTAGGAACTCTACTCACTGATAACAGCATCAAAATTCAGCATTATGCCAACGACACACAACTCTAATTGAACGTCTCACCCGCTCCAGACATAAAATGCTTCAAACACTTCATCCAGATCTGGATGTCTTGTATAAAAAAAATCTAAAACTAGTGCAAACCTTACTCAATGTCATAAATAAGGAGGCATTTGACTCCAACTTTCACCCAGCCCCAAGTGACTCCAATTCACCCTGGACACCAACCTCACCAACCATCAAGGAACAAAATTGCTAAGAATACCAAGACAGTCTGTTTCAGCTCTCTCTACTAAGAAAATGAGTCTGTCCTTCCCAGAAAGGGTGTGGATCCTGAATATCTACTACAGAATATAGTGGGACACAAATATCGTAGACAGACTGTCGAGGGACAAAATATTGAAAGGTAATCATGAGCAGATTTTCTATACCTAATAGAAGTAAATCTATACTTCCCTATATGCACTTACCTTTCAATATTTTGTCCATAATATTAGTGTGCCACTATAATATTGTACTCAATGTTCCAGAGTACAAACCCAGACTCCAGAGCTTCTGTTCTTGTCCCCATGCTCTTGCATCTGGGTGGTGGCCCCATGGCCTCCCAGATGCCACTGTGCCCCCCATAAGGGTATTTATCAGCTACAGTGTGCCTCATCAAGGCCTGAAGAAATACAACATCAGCCCTACCCTTATGGAACTCTAGTGGCTATACTTGCAGGCCTGCACAATCTTTAAAAAAGATGCATCATCTACAAAACCATATTGACTGGCACCCCTGCCTAACTTTATTTAAAGTTTACCACCTCCGTGGCTCTTTGCAGACCTGCAGCCAGTACCCCATCAGGCTCGGTATAAAGAAATGCAAAAAGGAAAGAAAACAACAAGAGGCCTTCTAAATCTATGCATCCAGGATCTGGAATGACATCCCTGTATCACTTAGAACTATCCCTCCCGTGCTCAAGTTTAGAAACACATATCTCTAAAGAACATTATATATCAACATGTTAACAGTCTAATTCCACTCGCTACCTCTCCAGCCACTCTCTGGCTCTATATCACCTTTGACCCTCAACAGCACTCACCTTCCTTTTAGCTAGGTTTGTGCTATACATATACTACTTACATACATAAATACATTATTGTACTACGTATACGGTAACACCTAACGGAGGTGTCAGTGAAGATTTTTTAACGACCTAGCCATGTACTACTCAAAGTATAACTATGAGTTAAAACATACATTCATTTTAAATGCTGCCAGAATACAGTGGAGCTAAAGTGAATCAAACATGTTTTTACCAAGTGAACATTAGATGCATTGGCTTAGTCCAGCCGATACAGTGCAAAAGAATGTCACTTCAGTTTGTTCATAAGTTTATTATATATGGGATAAGGTACTCCCCTCCGTGCATTATAATGATATTGCATATCACAGGAGAGTTCCATGACCATATACAGGTACGAGGCCAAAGGCCGATTTCCTTTATAAGGTTATAGAACTCCAAGGTGACTTGCAATACCTAGTCATGTACGGTAGGGCAAAGTTGTCATAATCAGTTTAATACGAGTCAGTTTAAAAACAAAAAAGGTGCAGAAACTTGGCATGTGTAGAAACATACATAAAGATTCTAACTTTTCTCTAATTCATCATCATCATCATCATCAGGTAGTCTTTATTCGATATTTTCCAATCATAAAAGACACAATAAAAACATACAATATCATAGATAGCTTGTAAAATACATGTAGAAACATTAACTAAAATCAATCCGGTTAAAAATTCCTAAAAACAATATCGATTGAAATATTACCCGTTTAAAATCAGCCAATCTATGGATAAGTTAAAATCTTCCAATGAAGTTGATTTAAGATACCAAGCATTAGCAAGTTACAAGGAAATAAAGTACATATGGGGGACACCTCCTAATCAATTATACCAACTTATTAATTATCAGGAGGAATCGCAGTCGTAGCCCCCAAAGTAGTTCTCCTAAGAGCCCAGACCCAACTCAGAAATGTTGCCATCGCTATGACTACTTCTTCACAGGTATCTGTTTTCAGAATGCGCAAAGCTACATTCCCAGATCTTGTGCCAAGATTAACACAAATCGGCTTAAGCCACTTGTTTCGAGGTACCCTGTATGCAGGACAAACAAACAATACGTGGGCTATTGACTCCTCCATAGTTGGACACGTAGGACATTTTGAATCTAAAACGTCGTGCCACTTTAACGTAAAAGATTTTAGCGGAAGAGTGCCCACTCTAAATTGATGGTATAGTTTCCTGTCACAGGGTCTTGTAATAAAATCCCAATAGGCTTCAGATCTTGGTTCATGCTTATGATCTATAAAGATACCTGTTAGGGAACTACTACTTACCAGAGACATGAACTTTTGACTGATCATGTCACTGTAAAGTGCTTTAAAATCATTCTTATTAGGGAAGGTGTTCCCTACTGGGTCTTCCCACAGGTGTCTCAACCCCATATTACATAAGTTGTGCTTAACCTTTTGTAGCCACTTAATGTTCGAGGAGGAGTCAGCTTCTCTAATATACTTTACTGCGTCTGCATAGGGTGCTAGCTCTGGTGTTGTCCAGAGCCGTCTCCAATAGGCTAAGGGTCTAAAGCCCGCAGCCTCCTCAAATGAAGTGTATCCCAAGTCTAGCTGAAGGGGTTTGAGAGGAGTCGATTGAGGAAGTCCTGTTAGCGATCTCAAGAACTTATTTTGAGCAATGACTAGGGGAGATAAATTTTCAAATCCCCAAAGCTCAGCGCCATATATTATCGATGCCCTAACCTTTCCTTGATAAATAGTTAGTGCCGGTCCTACCGGTTTGGTTTGAGAGAGTCGGTGTTCTTTGAGTAGAGCCCCTGCTAGTTGATTGTGCCTAAGTACTAGCAGATCTATCTGGGGTTTCCAGTTCATCCTCTTTCCCATTGTTACGCCCAGATAGGTAAAGGTATCTGTTTGCTCCAAGAACAGATCGTTCATTTTGACTCTACCTTTTACCACTTTGTGTTTATGCAGCACCATGAACTTAGTCTTATCGACGTTTACTACTAGTTCATGGTCATTGCAAAAACCAGTAAATCTATCGAGGGCACGTTGCAGACCCAATTGAGTTTTGGACAAGATCAAGGTCTCGTCTGCAAACATTAACAGTGGCACCCTCTGACCAGCAAGAGTTGGGGCATCATTTGGGTAAGTTGCATAGTAAGAGACAACCTTATTTATAAACAGGGAGAATAGAGTGGGGGCCAGAACGCACCCCTGTCGCACACCCTTATTAACTGGGAAGCGTTCCGTTACTTCGCCCTGTTGTCCCCACCTTACCTGAGCATAATTAGACTCATGCAATTTAATGATGAGAAGTAAAAGCTCAGGGGGCATCCCTGCGTCCTTTAATGTGTCCCATAATTTGTGCCGGGGGACCAGGTCAAATGCTGATTTAAGATCTATGAACGCAGCATATAATGTCCCCCCACCTAAAATCACAGTGCCCCAATAGATCATCATAAATCTAAACACTTGATCAATGGTGCTGACACGAGGGCGAAAGCCCGCTTGAAAGGAAGACAGAACTTCCTGATCGATTATCCACATGTTTACTCTGCCTAACACTAATCTGGCCACAATCTTTTGGAGTGTATCAATTAAACTTATTGGCCTATAATTACTTGGGCTGGCACGATCCCCCTTTTTATATATTGGAATAATTTCTGCCCCACGCCAGGTTTCTGGTATGGAGGCACCTCTAGCCAAGGCATTAGAAATAATATATATGTATTCTCTAATTACCCAAGGAGTGCATGTTAGAAATGGGATTTCTGGTTGGCTAGGGCTTGCGCCTAAGCCAGGCAGAAACCACCACTCTAGTCAGGGCAAGGGAGCTACACACCGAAGATAACCCCTGCTCACCCCCTTGGTAGCTTGGCACGAGCAGTCAGGCTTATCCCAGAGGCAATGTGTAAAGCGTTTGCGCAACACACACACAGCAGCAACAACCTAGGCACACTACAAAAGAAACTCCACACAAGGTTATATAAAAAATAGCCTTTGTATTATCCAAAACACATTAGAATCATAATCACACATATACACTGTGCCAACTGGCACCAGGTAATAATTTACAGGGGATTATATACATGACCGGGCCAATCGGGCCATGGTCAGAACCATTAGAAAGCACAAGTGGTAAAAATAACACAGCCAGTAACTACTGGTAAAATACTGTACTCAGCATTTGCACTAGCAACATAAACGCATTATGTCTGCATCACATTAGGCATCAAACACATTGGGGCCGATTCACAGAACTAATCTGAGATAAAATCCTAAACTTACTACTTTTGGTATTCACAGAAGGCATTTAGTAGTAGTAAAGTTAGGACTCCTAACTTTACTACTACTAAACTGAGACAAAATCCTAACTTTGCGACTTTCGGTATTCACAAAAGGCATTTAGTAGTAGTAAAGTTAGGAGTCCTAACTTTACTACTACTAAATGCCTTCTGTGAATACCACTACCTTAGGGGTGACTGACATGCAGTAAAAGGGGGGTCACAGACGTGGCACACACTTAAGGTGTCACGTCACAGCGGCAGTAACACTGCGCGCACAGGCCCTGCAATGGCAGAGGCCTGAGACAGGTTTGAAAGGCTACTTTGGTGGGTGGCGCAATCAGCGCTGCAAGCCCACCAGTAGCATTTAATTTACTGGCCCTGGGTATCTGAGATACCACTTTACAAGGGACTGACAGGTAAATTAAATACGCCAAACAGGTGTAGACCAATCTTACCATGTTTACCACAGAGAGCACACGCACTTTACACTGGACAGCAGTACTAAAGTGCCCAGAGTCTTAAAACCACCAACACCATGTCAGAAAAAAGGCTAGGAGGAAGGCCAAAAAGTTCAGGGATGACCCTGCAAAAAGGTCCAAGTCCAACAGTGCAAACAATAAATATTCTGCCATAAATATCTCCTTTCTTTTTGTCAATGTACAGCTAGAAAAGCAGAGCAGAAAAAAAAGCAATGTTTAATTTTTCATCCTTTAAACAATTAGTTTGTCACGATTTGCTCCCTGCATTCCCGTGTCCACCACCAGGGGGCTGAACTGTGGGACTCTCCAGTGTTCTAATAAGCTTCCAGACCCTCTCCTTCATGTATATACTGACTTCCAGCCATTTGGACACTATTTGGGAATTGACATCCATTCCCAATCAATGCCGGGTTTTGTGAAAGCCAGCCTGCTCATGTTTGGAACTCCACTACCTAGAATTCCCTGCTCACTGCTTTGTCTCCACCCCTGCAGGCCAAGGATGGGTGGAGGAATTCAGCTCACCTGTGGCTGGCTGCTGCTAGCCTGCCAACACCTGCTGCATATGATTACTGTGAGCTCTTTTAAGCCCCAGCTCCCTTCAGCCCAGTGTTGGTCATTGTAGCTGTTATCCGGTGAGACCAGTCCTTGTTCCTGAGCTTTTGCTATTCCTAGTTTCCTGAGCTGTAGCTATTTCCTGTTTCCTGAACCAGCACTGCCTGCAGTGCTACCTAGTATCCTGAGCTATAGTTAGTCTTTGTTCCTGTTCCTGGGCTTCAGCTATTTCTTGTGCCTGATGTGCACTGCTTGCAGTGCTCTCTTGACTCCTTGTTTCCTGAGCTGTAGCTATTTCCTGTTTCCTGAACCTGCAGTGCTACCTTGACTCCTGAAGCCTTAGTATTCCCTGTTCCTGAACTAGCACTGCCTACAGTGCTGCCTTGATTCCTGAGCCTTGGCATTCCTTGTTCCTGACCTGCAGCAGTTTCCCTTCTCCTGAACTAGCACTACCTGCAGGGCTACTTTGACTCCTGAGCCTTAGCATTCCTTGTTCCTGCCCCAGCACTGTCGTCTATGCTACTTTGTTTTCTTGATTCCTGAACCTTCACTATTCTATTATACCCTTGTAGCCTCCCCTTCTGTCTATCCTTTTCCAGTCCCTGCCTTTCTTCCCATTTCCGTGGTTATGTTATGTTATGTTAATAAAAATGTCTATAGCGCACGTACACCCAGAGGTTTCATGGCGCTTAACTTGATCAGTGTCACGGCGGAAGCGGATTATGCATAAGCCTGCTCAAACAACCATGTCTTGAGCATTTTTCTGAAACCCAATAAGTTATTGCAAGATCTGATCGCTAGTGGAAGAGAATTCCAGAATCTGGGGGCCAGATAAGAGAACCTGCACCCTCCCTGGCGTTTGAGCTTATAGGTAGGGGTAGTTAGCAGCTGGAGATGTGCCGATCGCAGATTACGGTTGGGAACATGTTTTGATATCATGCAGCTGATGAATTTAGGGCTCCTACAGTGAAGGGCCTTGAAAATTAAACACCCTGTCTTAAAGGCTGCCCGCTGAATGATAGGGAGCCAATGGAGTTTTACAAGTAAGGGGCTTGCAGATTGCCATTTTGGCCGTTTGTAAATAAGTCTCGCAGCTTGGTTTTGTACCAGCTGGAGACGTTTTAGTAGGAACAATGGGAGGCCGAGGTAAATAGAGTTGGAAAAATCAAGACGAGAGAGAACCAAGGCTGTGACAACCTGTATAAGAGCGGTATGAGTAAGCAAATGGCCAATAGTGTGGGCCCCAATAGATCTGGCCTTTTCCGACCAGGACTAGTTCGGTCTGCCCGGGTTAAGCTTAAGATGGTTATGGTCCATCCAACTCTGGATATAGAGCATGGTGTCTTGAAATTCCTGAATTGAGTCAGGGGAGTTGTCGATGGTAAAGACAAGCTGAAGATCATCAGCATAGTTAAAAGTAGTTGACTTCCTATTCCTTAGAGAACGAATCAAGGGCAGGAGGTAAAGATTAAACAGGTGGGGGGACAATGATGATCCTTGTGGGACCCCGCACGTGATTGCGGTCTCAGGGGCAATAAAAGGAGCAAGGCGTACTGCTTGGGTACGACCCTCGAGAAATGACTTGATCCAGTTAAGAGCTGTACCGTGAATGCCAGCCTGTCTGACACGGTCCAGCAAGATTTGGTGGTCGACCGTGTCAAACGCGGCCGACAGATCCAGGAGCACCAAGGCCTGGGGGGTGCCCTTATCCGCGTTAGCTCGCAAGGCATCTAGGACTGCAAGAATAACAGTCTCAGTAGAATGGGCAGGCCGGAAGCCTGCTTGATGAGAATCCAGATGTTCGGAGTGTTCAATAAAATTAGATAGACATCTGGCAACATGCGCCTCCAATATCTTAGCTAAGAAGGGGAGCAGAGAGATGGGACGGTAGTTTGAAGGGTTAAGGGGTTCGGCGCCCGGTTTCTTTAGGAGAGGGACCACGACTGCATTCTTGAAGGCATTCGGGACCCTACCCTGCCCGAGGGACTCATTCAAGAAGGGAAGTACGGTTTGTGGTAAGGCAGAGAAAATATCCTTTAGGATATAAGGGGGACAGCAATCTCTAGGAGAGCCTGATTTAACTCGGACCAATAGGTCAGAGAAGGTCTCTAGGCTGATAGCGGGAAAGTGTTCCATGGTAGCTGTATTAATTATCAGACTATCGGGAAGCTCCACATGTCCGGAAGGGGGAATGCTGGCTTTAATGCTGGCGATTTTGTCCACAAAATAGTCATTCAGGGAGTTACATAAATCTTGAGTAGGAGTTTGTTTGGGAATGATTCGCTCTGCATTGCAGAGATCGTTGACTATCATAAAGATTTCCTTTGACCTGTTTTGGGAGCTTAGAATTCTGGCCGAGAAATGGGCGGCCTTGGCTACCATGATTGCATTTTTATATTCATTCCGAGCCTTAACGTACTGAATTTTTCCTTCTGGAGAATAGCTGGCTCTCCATCTCCTTTCTTTTTGGCGGAGATCTAGTTTCTTCTTTTTTAGCTCCGCTGAGAACCATTTCTGAGCATCAGTTGGACGTGCACAATTAAGTTTAGTGAGTGGAGCATGAGTGTTACTTGCAGCAAGTAACCAGGAGGAGATATTCTTTTCCATGAAATTAATATCAGAGTCCAGGGCAGGAGAGAAACTGGCCAAGGAGTCAATAAAATCTTGTTTAATCAAGGACCTCCACTTCCTTATCATGCCACCCTCAGCCTTAGGGGTCTTGATATTAAGGGGAATCGTTGTCGTAAATGTTATCAAGTGGTGGTCGGACCATATGCAAGGTGAAATAGTAGGTACCGACAAGGTCAAATTGGTTGACCAGAGCTGATCCAATGTATGTCCTTTGATATGAGTGGGTAAGGATATGTGCTGTGTGAGATTAAGATTAGAAAGTAAATCAGATAATTCAGTGGCGAGCGGCCCCCCAGAGGTGTCATTGAACCAGTAGTTCATATCGCCTATGAGTAAGATGTTAGAATAATTCATGGCCAAATTAGCCATTTGTTCACTCAAGGAGAAAGGGAATGAAGGCATATGCTGTGGGGGCCTATAGACAATGACACAAATAAGGGGGCCAGCATGAGAGTCCAGTTTGATAACCAAATTCTCTGTCAGTGGGAGGCTAAGAGGGGTAATAGTGGTAAATTTATGATCCTTATGAATAATGGCGGCTACTCTGCCGCCTGTTTTGCCTGGGGGCCGATTTGCCTGAATTATATAGTAGTCCTGAGGAAGTGCAGCTAATATATCAGGTGTGGAATCGAGATTAAGCCAGGTCTCCGTGACCAGAAAAACATCAGGTTTTTCGGACGCGAGCAGCAGAAAGATGTCTAACTGGTGTTTAACCAGTGAGCGGGTGTTAAGATAGAAAATACGCAAGATAGTGTGTTTTAACTTAGAGAAGACAGAGGTTTGAGGAGCATGAGGAATGGGAGGAAGAGGAATAGCAGGGGAACCTCGTGCTCGATATATCTGATTGATGCTAATGCACTTATAGGTGGCTGGGTCAAGGGGCATAGCTGGCAGAGCCAGCGATCTAAGTTCCTCCGAGGAGTATTTTATGATTTGACCATAAGATGTGGCCCCTGGGCCCGTCGGGGCGCGGACGGGCGCAGACGGGCTTGCCTTTGGCGCGCCGCTGGCGCGCCCGCTGCGCGCGTCCGCTGCGCTCCCGCGTCGTGGGAAGCATTTGAAGCCAAAGCCCTGCCTCTGACTCCTCCCCCACCCGGCGAGATTGGTTAAGGCCGAGGGGTGGTGACGAGCAGGGTGAAGGGAGCTGCCCACTAAGGTGATAAGATAGAATCTGAATGTCAAGCAAATTCAACAGTACAACAGTGCAATTTAAGTTTAAAAGACTAAAACAATGAAGCGCTGCAGCAGCAGTCCGCGTAGCAATGACCCTGACAAATTGCCCGCTCCCGCGTCCTGGCAAGCATTTGAAGCCAAAGCCCCGCCTCTGACTCCTCCCCCACCCGGCGAGATTGGTTAAGGCCGAGGGGTGGTGACGAGCAGGGTGAAGGGAGCTGCAGCAAACCGGTTCCAGTTCTAATTTGCTGTCTTTCTATTTCTGCTGTCTTGTTTCTGTTACCTTGTATGTTTGTTACCTGCTTTCTGCCAAGTGTGCCCTATGATTTCCTTCCTTTCCTGTTAAGCACTCCTCCTTGCTAGCTCCTTGTCTATTGTGCTTGTGTTTAGTTCTACCCCTTTGCTGTTATTGCCTTGCGTGTTCCTGTTTGATCGCCAGGATCCGTGGGCACAGCTGACTACCTAGGTGGTGTTTCTTGTTCACTGTGAGTATTGTCTTTGAGTTACTGTTATAACATCACCATAGGTATAAGCTCCACAGACCCTGCCTTTGCATACATATCCTATATGTGGGTATTTTCAGTCAGTATCTGTAACAGCAATTGTGGGTGAGGAACTTACTGAGCTTCAGTCTTACCGTGTGGAGCTCCCGAGTGCTTTACCCCACATCCCCTTTATTGTTAATGTTGTTTTATATTTAAGTGTATTGCACATCCGTCCTGGGTTTAGTGATTCTGAATGCTGAGCCGCCTCATGAGTGCCTGTCCTTTCTGAGTCTCACCCTTCTTGTTCACTTGTACAGGCTTTCCCTTTGGATCCCTTTGTCTCCTCTTTCTGTGTACGTTTCCTACCCAGTTCCCAGTCCTTGCCCAAGTCCCTGACTGTGTTCCCCACATAGTCCCGGACAGTCCCTGACAGAATTACCAACCCACATTTCCAGGGTCACTTGTGAGGTTTCTTTGTGTTCAGTTAGCTACCTTTTTATTAAAACCCACCCTGTCAGTTCTTGCCAAGATGTTTAGCAACAGATCCAGAAAGTCTGCGTATGCTGACAGGAATCCATTGTCAAGGCAGTGCAGTTCTGTACACCCTATTAGAAAGTCCTTAAACTCTAGAGATCGATTCATGGAACAAAACAGACTTTTACGTGCTGAATATTATTCCCTGTGGTTGGCTGATCCTTCTATGTTAGATTTTCATTCCATCTGTGACCCTGATCTTCACCTGATGTCAGCCAGTGATCTACAGGATGAAAACGAATTTCTGCAAACCTTGTTAGCAGCAGAAAGACACACCAGTGCATCATGTAAGTTTGTGCAGGGCAGTTCACCAGTGCCCACCAATGAGAGACATTTAGTGTCTACTTTACAGTTTGAGAATGTTCACCCTAGTCCTGAAACAATTAATCCTCTTATGAAAAATGGACATTTACGTTCTGAATATTTTACTCATTGGCTCTTAAACACCTCTTTGCCAGATCCTGACTTGCTCTTCTGTTCTGATCCAGATTCAATGTCTGTGGGAGTATTGCGAAAGGAGAATGATACCTTACTCGGTTTGCTGAACAAGAATTCTGGTTCTAGCATGTCTGCTGTTAGTGGTTGTAAAATACAATATTCAACCACACAACCAAAGAAAGAGCAGGTGCATTTCATAACCTCTGCTCTCCATTCACATAGTGTTACCCAGTCTTGTAGTCCAGTAAATATCACAGTCCCGGATACTACAAGGACCTGTGAAGATGTCACTACTGACAACAGCAAATCTACTTTTCACAAGCTACTACCATTCCCAGAGCTTAAAGTCTATGAACCATGTGTCACTCTGCCTTCAGCTTGTCTTCTTGCAGAGTCTTCAGAGACCTCAGCCGGCCCGCTGCCTTCAGAGCCCGAGTCCTCAGCCGGCCCACTGCCTTCAGAGCCCGAGTCCTCAGCCAGCCCGCTGCCTTCAGAGCCCGAGTCCTCAGCCGGCCCGCTGCCTTCAGAGCCCCAGTCCTCAACCGGCCCGCTGCCTTCTGAGCCTGGATCCTCAGCCGGCCTACCTACGGAACTTCAGCCTGCAGTCTGCCTGCCTCCTGAGCCCAAGCCTGCAGCCTTCCTGCCTCCTGAGCTCAAGCCTGCAGCCTTCCTGCCATCTAAGCCCGAGCCTGCAGCCTTCCTGCCTTCAGCACCAGAGCTTCCAGGCCGCCTGCCTTCAGCACCAGAGCTTCCAGGCCGCCTGGCTTCAGCACCAGAGCTTCCAGGCCGCCTGGCTTCAGCACCAGAGCTTCCAGGCCGCCTGCCTTCAGCACCAGAGCTTCCAGACCGCCTGCCTTCAGCACCAGAGCTTCCAGGCCGCCTGCCTTCAGCACCAGAACCTCCAGGCTCCCTGCCTCCAGCACCAGAACCTCCAGGCTCCCTGCCTCCAGCACCAGAGCCTTCAGGCTCCCTGCCTCCAGCACCAGAGCTTCCAGGCTCCCTGCCTCCAGCACCAGAGCTTCCAGGTTCCCTGCCTCCAGCACCAGAGCTTCCAGGCTCCCTGCCTCCAGCACCAGAGCTTCCAGGCTCCCTGCCTCCAGCACCAGAGCTTCCAGGCTCCCTGCCTCCAGCACCAGAGCTTCCAGGCTCCCTGCCTCCAGCACCAGAGCTTCCAGGCTCCCTGCCTCCAGCACCAGAGCTTCCAGGCTCCCTGCCTCCAGCACCAGAGCTTCCTGGCTCCCTGCCTCCAGCACCAGAATTTCCAGGCTCCCTGCCTTCTTGCCTTGAGCCTTTATTTTGCCAACTTTTTGACCCTGTGCTTCCAGTTTCCCAGCCTTCAGAGGTCTCAATACATATACATTCAGAGACTGAACCTCCAGCACCAGAGACAAAACTCTCAACATGTAAGCCTCCAGGGCCTGGGTCTCCTGCATACCTGCTTCCTAAGTCTCCTGCATGTGTATCTTTTGTATGTTTTCCTCCGGGGCCAGAACTTCAAGTCTGCTTCCTATCACCTCCTTCTTTTTCAGCCAGTTTGCCTTTGACCTCTGTGCCTCCTGCCAATCCGTTATCTGCTTTTGACCCTACAGTCAATCTACCTTTGTTTTCAGAGTGCTACTCTAGCCTGTCATCATCAGGACGTCAAACACTTCTAATTCAGGCGTCTAGCCCCTATCACTGGATTTGGACTCTTCAAGTTGTGCCTTCAATACTGCTGATATTTTACAGCCTATTATCCAACCCTCCAGAACATTACAATTTTCCTGCAGTCCTCTGGCATCTTGCACTACATCTACGATGGAAATGGACTTATTTCTTAGGAGCCACGGCTTTGAATCCAGTTCCAGATTCCGGGAGAGGGTCTTTGGAGGGGTGTACTGTCACGATTTGCTCCCTGCATTCCCGTGTCCACCACCAGGGGGCTGAACTGTGGGACTCTCCAGTGTTCTAATAAGCTTCCAGACCCTCTCCTTCATGTATATACTGACTTCCAGCCATTTGGACACTATTTGGGAATTGACATCCATTCCCAATCCATGCCGGGTTTTGTGAAAGCCAGCCTGCTCATACTTGAAGCCAGCCTGCTCATGTTTGGAACTCCACTACCTAGAATTCCCTGCTCACTGCTTTGTCTCCACCCCTGCAGGCCAAGGATGGGTGGAGGAATTCAGCTCACCTGTGGCTGGCTGCTGCTAGCCTGCTCACACCTGCTGCATATGATTACTGTGAGCTCTTTTAAGCCCCAGCTCCCTTCAGCCCAGTGTTGGTCATTGTAGCTGTTATCCGGTGAGACCAGCCCTTGTTCCTGAGCTTTTGCTATTCCTAGTTTCCTGAGCTGTAGCTATTTCCTGTTTCCTGAACCAGCACTGCCTGCAGTGGTACCTAGTATCCTGAGCTATAGTTAGTCTTTGTTCCTGTTCCTGGGCTTCAGCTATTTCTTGTGCCGGATGTGCACTGCTTGCAGTGCTCTCTTGACTCCTTGTTTCCTGAGCTGTAGCTATTTCCTGTTTCCTGAACCTGCAGTGCTACCTTGACTCCTGAAGCCTTAGTATTCCCTGTTCCTGAACTAGCACTGCCTACAGTGCTACCTTGATTCCTGAGCCTTGGCATTCCTTGTTCCTGACCTGCAGCAGTTTCCCTTCTCCTGAACTAGCACTACCTGCAGGGCTACTTTGACTCCTGAGCCTTAGCATTCCTTGTTCCTGCCCCAGCACTGTCGTCTATGCTACTTTGTTTTCTTGATTCCTGAACCTTCACTATTCTATTATACCCTTGTAGCCTCCCCTTCTGTCTATCCTTTTCCAGTCCCTGCCTTTCTTCCCATTTCCGTGGTTCCAGTTTTAATTTGCTGTCTTTCTATTTCTGCTGTCTTGTTTCTGTTACCTTGTATGTTTGTTACCTGCTTTCTGCCAAGTGTGCCCTATGATTTCCTTCCTTTCCTGTTAAGCACTCCTCCTTGCTAGCTCCTTGTCTATTGTGCTTGTGTTTAGTTCTACCCCTTTGCTGTTATTGCCTTGCGTGTTCCTGTTTGATCGCCAGGATCCGTGGGCACAGCTGACTACCTAGGTGGTGTTTCTTGTTCACTGTGAGTATTGTCTTTGAGTTACTGTTATAACATCACCATAGGTATAAGCTCCACAGACCCTGCCTTTGCATACATATCCTATATGTGGGTATTTTCAGTCAGTATCTGTAACAGCAATTGTGGGTGAGGAACTTACTGAGCTTCAGTCTTACCGTGTGGAGCTCCCGAGTGCTTTACCCCACATCCCCTTTATTGTTAATGTTGTTTTATATTTAAGTGTATTGCACATCCGTCCTGGGTCTAGTGATTCTGAATGCTGAGCCACCTCATGAGTGCCTGTCCTTCTGAGTCTCACCCTTCTTGTTCACTTGTACAGGCTTTCCCTTTGGATCCCTTTGTCTCCTCTTTCTGTGTACGTTTCCTACCCAGTTCCCAGTCCTTGCCCAAGTCCCTGACTGTGTTCCCCACATAGTCCCGGACAGTCCCTGACATACTTATGCTACATGACCTGGCCTGTCTTTCTCCTTGGTTGCTGGCTCACAGTTGATTTCTTACGACATTACTTTATAATAAGGCGAATATGAGCCTCACAAGTTGCATATGATAAAGAAATTAGACAGGTTTTTATACAGGGATACAGAATCCCTTGTATTATAGTTGCATTATATCTGGGGGGTTTTCGGCATTTTGATTAGTACTTTTAAGGCATAAAATCTTGCTTTGGCTAAATTCATAACCACTGGCGTTTTTTGCTCGGTGGCCAGGCACACACCCCCTGCATCCGAGGTATTGGGACCAGACAAGCACGGGTGCCCCAGTGACAATAAGGGGCCAGTTACACTGTGGTGTGGACGTAGGTCCTAGGGGAAGAAGACAGATATGGGTGCAGCCTAGCACCTAGAAGCCACTTATAACATGGTATTGGCACTGACACCAGTCATAGAGAAAGAAACTGAAGCCACTGCAGCATGACAACTAGTGACCTGTGAGAGTAGAGCATTGACTTAAGTCTTAGAGGAAGAAGAAAGGCACAGACGGGTGCCACGGCTACTGAATAACAGACAAGTCAGAGTATCGCACTAACAGAGCTTATTTCATTGCTTTCTACCATAAAATACCCATTATCCATGCATTTGTCATTTGCTCTCTACGGTGCAAGCACTTTTCCAATTTTGTGTGCATTTGCACCAATGTGCAACCTAGTTAACTGTTTATAACCTTGGGTTCTGTTGTGGGTTTTCACTAGCACTAAGCCTGCGTGTGCAGTTCTGATCTTGTGGGGACCTGCCTTATAGGGCGGAAGTGTATTACTTATAGGCTTTCTCTGTTGCTGCAGTGTTAGGTTCTGTGCTCAGAACCTGGAGAATGTGCCACTTTGGCAACAGTTGTCAAGGTGGAATGTAGAATGGGAAATTGAATCTGGAGGTCAGTTGCTGGCTCTCGCGCTTGCTCTGCCAGTTGTATTACACTTGCGCTTAAATAAATATTTTCAACTCACCTTTGAGTTGTTGTGCCTCTTGGAACTTTACATGCAGCTGAAAGGTGGTGCTGGCAACCAGATGAAGGGTTATAAGGTTTTTCAAAGTTCAGATAGCAACAGGAGGGAGCTGCCAGCCAGCTCACAACGGTCCCTTCGTACAACGTTCACTCCTAGAATCTTCACGACACATGCAGCGCTGAGAGCTGCTCCACGCCACATGTCTCGTGAAGAGCACTTAACGGAGTCTAAATGCAACACATCTCCCTTCCCATAATAACCATTAAAATTAGTAAGTTAAGAAAACAGCATAAAACGACAAGGTAAAGAAACAAAACGAAAAGAAACAAAACATACAAAGAAAATAATAAAGACTAAGCATCTAAGAACATACCCATGAGATAATATACATACATATATTAGTCCCTACACATATGTCATCAATGTGACCGTTAAACATGTGCACAGATAGGCATACACAAATATGTGCACAAAATTAACATGAAATGCAGAAGTGCAAAAAGATATAACACAAATGATTGCATAAAAGATACTACATTACACCTGAGACTGCAACACAAAGAAGGGCTGACTCCATGAAATAATCATCATGCCACACCGGTTTCTGCCTAACTCTTGTAGACAGTGACTGATGCACAGAATCACTTTCACTGTGTCTTTCACTCCTTCGTCCTCAATGCCTCCTTTCATTCTACATACCCTATTCTCCACCCACATTGTCAAAAACAATGTCACCCTCCATTCTACTCCTCAACCAGCAATCCGCAACTTTCACAATTTTTTTACAGTTCCATTCTTTACCGTCACTCAATAATACAGTGTATAGATACACATTTTTCACCTGTAACAGATTGGACAATTTAGCCAACTCTTTACCCTCTCTGCGTCCTTTCCTTACATGCACCCATTCTCCAATAGCGAACCCTTTACCAGGTACATCAACATTCCCTGTACAGTTTTTCCTTTCCACTCCTTTGGACAACAGCCCTCTTGCTTTCCTTCCATGCATAACCTCAAAAAGGCACCTTTCCTGTGACACTGTTGGGCGTGGTGCGATAAGCCCACACTAATGTCTCCACTGCCCTCTTCCACTGATGTCCCTGGCCCAGTGCAGCCCCTCCTTCAAGGCTCTGCTCCACCTCTCAACAAGTCTATTGCTCTAAGGAAAATAGGCAGAAGACCTGATGTGATCAACCCCATACCTACTCAGAAAACCTTTAATCTCCTGTGAAACAAACTGCACTCCATTGTCTGTCACCATCTGTTCCGGTACACCTTCTTTGTGCCATAATTCCTCCAAAAATTTCATTACATCAAGGCATATTACATTTTCAGTAAACCTCTTTACCTCCAGCCACCTAGAATAATAATCAATGGCCACTATGCAAATTTGGGACACAAACCCAATACAAGATATGGACCAGAGATATCCAAACCCAGCTTCCTCCAGGGTGAATCAATTATATCTACTTCCACCTGGGGGATAACCTACTGCCTTTTGAGATTTGTCACTTCACGTGCACGAAAAACAATCTCTTAACGCCCTTTCTACCTCTTTGTCTAATCCAGGCCACCAATACCCTGACCTCATCCTGCGCTTGGTTGTACTCATACCAACATGACCCTCATGTGCCAAGCTCACTATGCAACTTCTCAACCAACAGTTCACCTCTAAAAACCACATCACCCATGACCGACAACTCTGTCAATATTCGTGAACGACTCAGCCATATTGGGCGCTTTACCCTTGGCTGGTCATCCCTTGACCAAATACTCCTTCACCTCCTGTAATGTGGTGTCCTCTCTAACTGGCTATAACCACTCCAGGTGCAACATACGACCCTAAGTGAGAAGATCCACACTTGCCACCTGCAAAGGCTTCTCTTCCTCAACCCTCTCATCGTCATTTTCCACTGGTAATCTGGATAAGCAGTCCGCAACCACGTTTTTTCTAAATGGCACAACCTCCATCCTAAAAGTATATTCCATCAATCTCAAAACCCACTTAGTAATTCTAGAGGAAATCTGTCCAGTGCCTTTCCTGGCAAACCCTTCCACCAAAAGTCAATGGTCAGTGTGGATCACAAAGTCAGTACCCCACACAAACCTTCGGAAGTGGCACACATCCCACCAGCACACCAAACCTTCTCTTTCAATTGTGAAATATGACAAATCAACGCCACTCAAAGGCCTAGAGGCATAGGCAATAGTCATTTACTTTCCATCCCTTTGTTGGAGTAAGACTGCACACAAACCCACACCACTCGCATCAGTACATATTATGCATTCATCTCTTGTGTCAAAAGGCTTGAAGGCTGGAGCCAGTGCAATACATTTTTTGATAATGTCAAATTCCTTCTGACATTCCACGTCCCATTTAAATACAACATTTTTTGCCATGAGTTTCCTCATGGATACAGTTTTGTCAGCAAACATATGAACGAAGCGTGAGTAGCATTCCGCTAATCCCAAGAACGACCTCAATTGGTCTTTGTTAAGAGGCACCACGACACACAAGTGGGAGTTTTGGGGGTTAGGACCAAGGTTCCCCAAGGTCTACGGAGGCACTCAAGTTGCACCATCAGCGGCACTGGGGTGGCCGGGTGCAGAGTGCAGGGGCCCAATGTTAGCCAATAGGGAGAAGGGGGCCTTTGGTTAGGGGCTGCTCATGAGCAGGTCACTCGGGTGTGGGAGCAAAGCTCCTGGGATTACAGTCAGCACTGCAGGGGCCAACAATCAGCATAGGAGCTGCACCACCAGCGGCACAGGGGTTTACGGGTGCAGGGCACTAAGAAGACGTCAGGGACCCTGTGATTTTTAATGGGGACCTTCATTTCAGTAAAATTGCTGTAGGTTTGGGCAAGGAGACTTCCTGAAGGTGACCACTGGCTGGAGAGGTAAGTTGGGTTCTTGGGGGATGCCTGGACACCGTCGGTTGGGCCACCCAAGGCCATAGGGCGTCAGGTGCAGGGGTGTCTTTTGGCATTCTGTTTCTTTACCAGCTCCGGTCACGGTCAGGGGGACCCTTCAGGTTGAGGCTGCAGGCGTCATCTTGAACCTTGAGGGAGGTTGGGGATCACTAGATCCCAGGCCATGATCACTGGGGAGACCTCCTCGTGGTGTTGGGCCACTCAAACTCGGGCCGTGGGCGTCAGGTGCAGAGTGGTGCAGAATCGCGGAGCTGCCTGGATCTGGGTTCTGTGGGTGAGTCTTGGCTTTAGCAAATCCGGTGCTCACAGAAGACAAAGTCGGTTAGATGAGTGCAGGCAGGTCCTCCGGGCTCCGGGGGTTGCTGGCTGCTGGACTCGCAGGGGTTCTCGCTGTATGCAGGTTGTAGATGGGACAGGTCGGTAGGGCTGGGGCCAAAGCAATTGGTGTCCTCTTCTTCCTGGGCCAGCATAGCACTTTGGTCCTTCTTCTTTCTTCTGTGAATCTGAGGAGGCAAGGTTCAGGGTTGCCCCTAAATACTACATTTAGGGGTATTAAAAGGGTGTGCAGAGCGGGACCAATGGGTCCCTTCCTTGGGATGGGTACACCCCCCTAATATGCCACCCTCCAGTGGGAGGGGGGCATGAGCCTCTCCCTAACTGGCTGGGTCCCCTCATCTTTCAGATCGAGTGGACTGAGATGTGTGCTTTACCTCTCCTCCCCAACCTGAAGGTCGGCACACCACTCTTCCTATCTCAATTTTCCCAATGATTCTCCCACCCAATGTGGGGGGCAGAACCGGTCGGAGCCAGTTGCTGGGGACAGTAAAAAGCAGAGACAGCTTCCAATGGCGGCAGGCCTTTGAAGCTTCCCCTTCGTGGACCTAGCCCATCCTGGGGGAGGAGGCATGAAACCTCTGCCCAGGATGGGCTTTGTTTCTTGGCCCAGAGAGCGGAGGCTCTCTACCCACGGATCCCAAAACCTGTCTGGTGGGGGCAAATAGCGGGCAGCCATTCAGGAACCACACCAGGGCTGGGGGCATCTCTAAGATGCCCACTGAGTGCATTTTACATCAAATCCCACACTGGCATCAGTGTGGGTTTAATGTGCTGAGATGTTTGCTACCAAACTTTCCAGTTTTTAGTAAAGCCATTATGGAGCTGTGGAGTTCGTAATGACTAACTCCCAGACCATATACTCTTTATGGCTTTAAAACACTTTCAATGTCTAAGAATGGACTTAGACACTGTAGGGATACAGGGCTCATGCAACTGTACGCTCACCCGAGGGTTAGTACAGCCTGCAAGAGGGGTGGCTTGCCCAGGCCTCAGGCAGTGGGTTGCAGGCACCAAAACACGCAGCCTGCAATGGCAGTGTGTGGGTGTTAAAGTACAGGGCTTCTAAGGGTGGCACAATAGGTGCTGCAGCCCTTAGAGGCCTTCCCTGGTCATAGTGCCCTTGGTACCCATAGTACCTTTTACAAGGGGATTACCTGTGGCCAGAGATGTGCCAATTGTGGGTACAAAGGTACAGCTTTGGGAAAGAACACAGCCCCTGGGAACCAGATTGGCAGGGCCCCAGGGCACATCAAGTCAGGTTGCATCAGATGTCAGGCAAAATGTGGGGGGGGGACCATGCAAAAAGGGGCACTTTCCCACATATACTGATCTACTGTTAAAGCTACATGGACACAACAAGCTACAAGAAGCCTTTTCCTGCAACTGTCAGGCTGCCCGGTGGCAACTAGACCTCGACTAGACTATCCTGTTTGTCTCTACTTGCCACCCTGTGAGTCCTTAAGTGCCTCCCCTGAGGTTCTGTGTGGACTTAGAAGTGTTCTCCTGTTGTGGGTTGGGACTCAAAGTCAGAAGGTAAAATTTTTGACCAGGACGAACCTGGTTAATTTGTCTGACCAGTGCTCCATTTTGGTCAGCGTCAAACTGTGCCAAGGTCTTATACAGTGACCATTGACTACCATTGGCAGTTTGTGCTTCTTGTCACTATTTCAGCTTAAAACCTTCAAAAATAATATATCCTTTTCCCATTAATGGATTTTTGCCATTTTGTTAATTACATTTTACTCTATTTTTCTAATTCGTTTTTGGATTTTTATTGTTTTGCATTTTGACCTTATTACTAGTTTGGTACTGCATAAATACTTTACACATTAGCTCTAAATTAATCCTGCCTGCTCTGTGCCAAAGCTATCAGGGGGTTGAGCTCAGTGTTATTTGGTAACTTTAACAACCCAATTTCTTACACAGGGGGAGGGTCTCTGGCTCATCTTCTATGGAGCCCTCCTGCCCAGGTCCCCACCATGTGCATTGACACTTAGAGCCTAATTCACAAAGGTAAACCTACACATTTGTGTAAGTGTGCTACTTTTAGGTATTTACAAATTACATGTGGATTTTTATGATTCCACACCCCTTTACCGATTGTAGACTTTCCAGGCACTGAGAACTCCACACACAACTATAGGGAGTGAGGGGTCGTAAAACTCCACACGTACTTTGTGAATTCCTAAAAGTGTAAGTTCACCTTTGTGATTCAGGCCCTTAATGTTTAGTGGTTCTGCAAGGAGCACACATGCAGATACACGTGCAGCAGTTAGACACAGTCTCCACTTACAGCATAGCACTGCTTGAAGCCACACAGAGAGAGCAGACAGACAGTGCTGAAGCAGCATCACCTACTGACCAGCCACAGTATAACATTAATTGAAGATCTCAAAAGAGGACCTAGATATGTGTGCCAGTGACACTTAGGCACTTGGAATAGAGCGAACGCAACATCTGCCGTGGTTGTGATGGAATATACCATCTACCAAACTCTAAATAAGGTCCCTACTCACAGTACAGCATTGGCTGAAGGGATCAAAGACACAAAGGTATTATAAAAAATATCACCCATTGGCTGGTCACAGTACGGTGCTGGATAAGGTGGATAAGGTGCTGGATAAGATACTGATGAAGCATTGACACCTAGTGGCCGGTCCCAAAATGTCACTGAGTGATGTTCGGCATGGAGCAGAAAGATAAGGACTGACTTACAACCTGAACAGAGCAGGCAGACACAGGTGTAGTAGGGGTACTAAGAGGCCAATTAGAGAATAGCATTTCCATTGCTCTTGTAGAGAGAAGGGAGACTTTAAAGAAATAGTGACATCTCGTGGCCGATCACATTATGGCATTGGCTAAGGTTCCACTGAAAGCCAGCAGAGAGAACTCCGTAGCTAGAGTAGCACCGAGTGTTCAGTCACATTGTTGTTTTGTTTCAAGCACTGGCGGTGCAGACACCGGCGCAGTAGGGTGATTGTGTAGCCAGTTGGAATATGCCATTGACTTCCAATTGTTCAGATAACAGACATCGACTGGTGCAATGGGGCCATCAAGGGGCTTGTCAGAGTATTGCTTTTTCTACAGTCCCAAGTACCCATGGTAGAAGTGCTATCTTTCTGTTGTCCACAGTAGGGTCTGTCACTTCTATTGGAGAGGGGTGGAAAGGAGAGCAGACAGTGGCTGCTGGAAAGTTTTATGTTGCAACTCTTTTTGGTAGGGCATCTGCAGGTATGCTGTTAATTATCCAACGAAAAATAAATGGTCAATTGGTCATGACCAGAGTTGTAGAAATGTTGAAAATTGATTTAAAAAAGTCTAAAAATGCCCTCTTGTTGAGTCTACTTGGAGGCATGCACAGGCTACACAAACTGCTCCTACTTATCCTCGGACCTCGAATTAGTCCCATTCCTGGGGTGTCATGGGATCTGTGCACTGACTGCTCAGATACGCACGGTGTTTGATCTTTAAATGGACCAATCCGGCAGGCCCATCTGCTCACCTCCCTAAACAAGGGTCACCATGTACCCACGTGTGGGCGTTGCTAAGTGAAGGGGTGGGGCTGGGATGTACGCTATATAAGTGGAAGGTTGGCTCGGACTCTTGAGGCACAGTACCGCAGGCTGCAGGCATCCTCCCCGGCGCTGCCACTCTGGGAAACACCCGCCTCCTTCATCATCCTTTGCAGCCTGCCTGTGGTCTTCCTCTTGAAACCCAGTAGTGCCCTCATATTCTATTGGGGTGAACTTGCCTCAAGATGACCAGGATTTTGACTGTTTTCAAGAGGGTGAAGTCCTTGAAAGATGGACTTGGATTGGCTTCACCACGTCACTGGAACTTTTCAAGGACTGGCGTTAGGCTCTTGAGTGTCAAGGTAGGATGCCCTCAAAAAGACTTTCTTTTTACCCCTAGTTCTGATTCACTGTAACTGTCCTAAGCCCCCTCCTTACATTTCACTGTGCACATAGAAAGATATTTATGCGTCGCTCCTCAGTGTAACCATCTGGGGTTTCTACTTGCAAGTTTGATTCTTTGTGACTGTCCCTAACCCCAGCCTCAAATCCCACTGTAAAAACAGAAGCGCCTTTATGAATAGCTCCTCGCTGTAAGCAGAAGGATTTCCAGAACTTTAGCTCTAATCCTTGTTTTCTGTAGAATATCTCTTCTTTACAAGTCCAGGATGCTTAGTTGCTTTCAAAGCATCTTCTTTTCTTTGGACCATGATCCCCGTTCTGCCACCAATTCAGACAGATCGACACCAGGCCAGCCACTTCCAGCTCTGCAACGCCACATAAAGAAGTGCTATCTTGGGTTGGCTGCTTCTTTTTCTGCCATTTTTGGTTGATTTATTTTATGTATACAGTAGAGCTGGAGTGCAGGGCTTCGGCATCTTTGGCAGCAGTAAAGGTTTATTTTGCACCTGGCTGTAATTGAATGGAATGTGCTGCTCTTTGGTAGAAATGCAGCTCCCTTTTTGGAGACTTTAAAAACATGTTAACTTTTTTGTTTTAAGTAAATGCACTTTAATTGTCTTCACTTTTGCAAGACCTGGAGATATGGCATAGAGTCTTGCTAGTGTGCCCTGCGTCAAGATGTTGCATGAAGAAGGGTCTCTCTGTACTTCACTCTGGGCCCCACCAGACTCCAGCATCCTACTCACTTCTAGAAACTGATCAGCGCCCCCGGCTTCGGTGGATCGGGCCATCTTAGCACCATCAACTCAGAAACAACACACTCACAACTAAATTCTAACTAATGAATACACTTATGCACCAAGAGGACCTAGAAAAAACTATTCTCAGCGCGCTGTACACGAGAATATATATTAATTCATCCAGATTTTGGCAATGTGAAGAAGTCCCGACTCCTACAGTTTACAAGGATGTCTGTCTCCATCTCTCCCTCGCAGTGACACTGTGAGCAGGGCCTCAACAGATGGAAAGGCTGCTGTAACCTGCGCCTTTCAAGCACTGAACCGGGGTAAAACCCCCGGCCTTTGACAGCAGCTTCACTTGAGTGATGAAATTCACATCAGCACAGGGGCGTAGGGGAGCGACTGGCACTGGGAGAGGGACGCGGATGTGGTTCCTTGACCTAGAATGTCAAACTTCTCTCAGTTTGAGGGTCTGACTAGCAGTTTAATGCTCCCTTTTAATGTGACTCAGCTCTCTGGATGTGACTCTTTAATGTACCCTGTGGGCCAATGTACAGCAATGAAACGTTCAAAGAGGGGCAGTACTTTACCGTCTGAGAAGGCGATCTGCATTACAGTTTTGAAAAGTTGAGGGCTGTGCAGCAGGCGGGGACCTGTGAGGATGAGTGCAGTGTGAGATGGATTGTACTGCATTGTCACTGAGTTTCTGTAACGATTCACACTGCTGCCTTGGCACCTATGAGGAATACAGCACTATTGGAGTGCTTGGGGAAGCGCCTTGAAGTGCAGTGTGGCCTACCTGAGAAGCATTTTGTGTCATGTGCGGTTCACTGCAGTGATACACTTATCCGGACATAGGTCGCAGCGTCTAACTGTGTATTGCATGTAAGACAAGTGAGGGACAGAACATATGCGCTTTACGTTTATTTGTAGCTGAGTCTAGGTAAAGGCTGTGAGTGTGGCCCGTGTGGGAAGTGTTTTGGTGTTATGTATATTGAGCAGTGGAATGCACTCCTTGTGGAACTGCTCTTGTGTATGAGGTGGAATGAAGTGGTGTGAGGGACAGACAGTAAACTTGTCTTGCCTACTGTCGTAGACAGATCAACGGTTATGTATGGTTCTTGGCTGGACTTGAGGTGCAGGGACACAAACCTGACAAAGCAATGGAGTAACATGTAGATATCATAACTTGCTCTTTTGAGTACACCCGGGAGTGAGAGAAGCACAACCTCTCGGTGTGCACTGGATACAGGAAGTCATCACATGTGATTAATGTAGTACATCTGGGTACGACAGAGAAGTCACTCAGAGGCATGCACAAGAGTAACACAGAGCAAGAGAGAGACAACACAAAAAGGGAGAAAGGAGGAGGAAGAGGGAGGAACAGTGACAAAAGGAGAAAGCAGTGTTGAAAAAGATCCTGCAAGAGAGAGATAAAGGGGCAGGGGGCGTCTGGTGGTGGAGGAAAGAGGCATGAGGTGGAATCCAGATTATACTCACTGTCCCAGATTAACAGTAAAATATACACGTTAAATTACTTCTCGCTTTCAGATTTCACTTGTTGTCTCAAAAGCAACTATTTCTAGAGTGATATTGCAAGACTGAAAGATATTGTCCTGTTAGTCTTCTTGAGCTTTTAGGTCACAATCCCAAATAAAAATCGGGTTGTGACGCTTCTAGCCCCTCGGCGCCTCTCTATTGCCGTCTCAGTTGCAAGGAGTGCTCCACGGCATCTTAACCAGCAGTGTGGCTCTCCTGCGGTGGCCTCGTGCTTGGAAACTTACCTTCCTGGTCCTCCTGTCCCCCGCTTTACTGAAGACGTTCTACCTTCGAAGACTTGCCCCCTCTGCTGACAGCGCGCTGATTCTGGTGGCGCTCCCAGAGTGCAGTGCGCAGTAGTAACAGCACGCGGGACGATACAGCGAAGAATTTCACCTAACAAAACCTCCTGCTGGGCTGTGGAGCTCGGTGAGGGTTAACAATGCCTGTCACCCAAGCACTGGAAATACAGTGGACTTCTCGCTCCTGCAAACATGAACTTTGCCTGGTGATGGCACAGCCCGGCTCCTCCTGTGCCCTAAAGTCTGATCACCGGAGATAACATTGATGCTTTTCTTAGAGGTGGGCGAGCCCGCCAATTAACAGGGAAAGCAGAGCCGAAGCAGGGGTCTGTCTTGTCTCTCACAGCCCTAATACGAACCGAGCCAACAGCGTACTCAGCATGTAAATTATGCAACAAACGTCACGTAAGATTAAGACTCTTCAAAATAAAAAAATAAAAACGTCAAAGTCTTTAACATTAAGAGGTGTTTCACTTTTTGAGCATTAGATTGTGTTACTGCATTGGGTGGCGTGGCATTTAACAGAAGAGATGGTTTCTAAAAATGATATTAGAAACATTCGTGTCCCTCCCCCACCGTCTTATTCGGATGCCATTTGTGAACCAGGTGGCAGCTCAGTTCTCACGCGTACCTTATATGTAGCATAGGTTGGTGTTATAGATCGACACCAACATTAAAGTCTATCAAAACAAGCTCCTGGATACCCTCGCGGTAATTAGCGCGCTAGACAAATCAACATCACCTCTACGGTTACGTTAGGTTTACCTCAGCGCGTATCCTGCATTGAAGTATGTTAAGGTGCTTTCAAATGTGATGATAAAGGAAAGGAAGCCCAGTAATATAAGGGAAATGCCAAAGGTCACATCATTTGGTCAAACAGGGAAGATGGGATAGAGCCCAGGTTTCCTGCTTGCCTGGTTCAGCCATGTTTCTAGTTCAGCCAAGGACTAGAAACATTGTGCTTGGAAAACTAGCTGCACTGCTTTTTGCATGTAGTACCTTTTCGACGTTTACATTCATGTAAAAGCATACAGTTATTGTTTAAGATGTTAATGAGATACGTTATTTGCTTCATCTTAACTTGCTTCAACGGAATTAAATATGTTTTCTATGTCGCCATTTTGGGAGATCATAAGTAAAAAAAGCAATATTAAACACTTCTGGAGGGCTCTATTGTCCATTCTTGTAATGTGCACTCATAAAGCCATGTTATCTGCAAGTTATAGACCTGTCTGGATTTCTATTACTTAACCATGTATTCAATCAATCCAGTACTGGGACTCCATTCCATAGCAAATATTTCAACATTTTCTGTTGTCAAGATATGGGGCCACATGTACGACCGTCAGGTTTTGCGGCTCGCAGATTGCAACTTTTAGCAACTTGTAATTTGCGAGTCGCAAAACCTGATGTACAACAGTGTCTCAGACACTGTTTGCGATTCACAAATGGGTCGCAAGGGACCTGCCTCATTAATATTCATGAGGCAGGTCGCAATTTGCGACCCATTCTGAATGGCGGCACTCACAAGGGATGGTGGCCTGCTGGGGTCAGCAGATCACCGTGTCTGTGACTGCTTTTTAAATAAAGCAATTTTTTTTTTACATGCAGCCCGTTTTCCTTAAAAGAAAACAGGATGCATTTAAAAAATAACAAGCATTTACAATGCAATACGTCTCGCAATGACATTATTTTGAGCTATTGACATTGTAAATGGCAATGCCTTTAAAAAAATTAAAAGGCATTGTTATTTACAATACCAAAAGCAACACCTATTGCATTGCATAGCGCGGTGTCCGTGAAGACGGCGCCGCGCTTATTAAAGTTAAAATGCAATAGGTCTCGCATTTGCCAGAATTTGAGCTATTGGCATTGTAAATGACAATGCCTTCTATTTATGGGGTTAAAAAACCTGCAATATTAAAAGGCATTGTGATTTACAATCCCAATAGCTTAAACTCGCGTAAATGCGAGACCTATTGCATTGCAAATGCTTGTTTACTCTTTCTGGTCACAGTGCAGACCTCCTCACTCACCCTGTCCAACCTACAAGTTCACCCCTTTCAAGACTTCCAAAGCCAGTCAAATCCTGTTCTCAAGCCACACCTGGAGGGCCCCTTTTTATCCCGTAATTCCTTACTTTTAAGATTATGTTCTTGCATAGACTGTGTAAAATGGCCTTAATTGGGTGATTACAAATTGCGCTTCCCATCGACCATTTCTTCCGAGTTATGCTCGTTAATGCAAAATGCCAATCTGTCATTTTACACAACATGTCCTCCTGTTGTCTCTCCTAATTGAAATCTTCCAAAATTCCCTACGTGCTCAAAAAAAATCTAACGCGAGTAACTCGGCTGTGCCCTTCATCTGCTTCTCCGATCAACCGTCAATCCTCCTTGTTGCCTTTCTAATCGTCACCAGTACTCCGCGGAGGGCAGAGCTGCGCGGCCGGCTTTTCAGCCCTCCAGAAGTGCCTCTTCGGCAGGGGCACGCGAGTATAGCTCCTTGGGGCTCCAGCGCCTGCCGTTCGACGCTATCTGAGACTGGAGAGCATGTTGCCTCGGCCTAAGTGGGCCACTTACCGACTGCATGAAAAGCAAAATGGAAAGCCTTCTGGGCTTTTAATGCCGTTCAGTTTCCTGAGAAACAGGAGATTGCGAGGACTGTCCGGAGTGTAAACAGTGCACGGAGTGGACTGCAGCAGTGTGTGATGAGCAAGCTGTGCAACGGGGCCTCCTGTCCGTCCCCGCCACAGGGTACTGACCGTCACTGCATCGATTAACAGCATGGGCCGATCCTGCAGCAATCTGATACGTTCTATACATTTTAATCATATATCTGGCCTGCGTCACAGCCCTTCAAGGTGACAATATACCGACACTGAACTAATTTTTAAGAAGAAGAAGGGGTAAATATGCAGGAAGCAGACGATGCCCAGTGGCCTTTCATATGACCTCTTGCAGATTCCCGGCATGGCAGCCATGTTGTTCGCATGTACACAAGTGTCCAGTTCCCCATACGCATGCGCGAGCACTAGTAGATGTGTGACACCCGGACACTTTAAAGCTGCTTCCATGCACCTCCTCGCGTGGCCGCTACTTGCGCTCTCTGCCCTCCAGTGACAGTCAACGCCAACCTCACATAGTGCAGGGAATTCACTCTATTAAAGATCTCGACTCATTCACACTTTGTCAGCGCCTAGAGGTCTGTGTCTGACATATAACTCTTCGTGTCTCGATACTTTAGCTCAGACTTACTATAGAGATCTGTTAGGGTGCTGCAGTTTCTCCAGTGGTGTATCGGTAAGGCCACTGGAATTATGCGATTGTGCGGCAGCCATAGAACCTATGTTTGCCACATTTGCAGAGACACAGAGACACACCAGGAAACGGACAAACGCTTACACACACGGACGCGGAGGCACACGGAAACATACAAACACAAGCATGTGCTTACACACACACACAGAAACATGCATATATATGAACGCGCGCATCCACACAGGTTTATATACACATTGGCACACGCAAGCATGCAGACATACACATATGTTCGCGCACGCAGACACGCACACATTCAGAGTTCATAAAAAAACACACGCAGACACGTACACACGCACGCGCATGACCCCCCTCCTACACACACACCTGGAATGGCACGTTGGTCGCCACCCCCTCTCGCCTGCTGAGTCTTTAATTACCGAGCGTTGCTCCCCAGGGCAGGCCTCGGACACGCTCTGCGGCTTCCTTTCATCCATCACAGGAGGTTAATAAAGTGCCACGACCCTGGTGAGGCAGGACAAGTGCAAGCACTTACGAGGCCGGTGGACAAGTGCAAGTACACACGGGCCGGGGGACAAGTGCAAGCATACACGGGGCCGGGAGGAGAGACGCAAGCACACACGGGGCCGGAGGAGAGGTGCAAGCACATAAGGGGTGGGAGGAGAGGTCCAAGCACACACGGGGAGAGGTGCAAGCACACACGGGGCCGGAGGAGAGGCGCTGCCCTTCAGTCTGATGAGTTACGTGTGCTCCGAGGTGGGGGGGGCTAAAGCGAGGAGAGGCTCCCTGAGCGAACGTGTGCTCCGAGGGGGGGGGGGGGACACTGAAGCGAGGAGATAATTATTACTTGCCACCTTCCCCCGAGGCTTGCGCCTTTCAGGCTCGTCTGGTCCACTATAGTGCAGATGATGGAACGAGGAAGGGGGAGCAATGGGACTGTGAGATGTAGGTCGCCAGCGTGAATTAAAGACGTATGCATCTTATACTTTCGCTGCACTGTGACAGTAGTTGTGTTTTTGCTCAACATTTGCACCTTGTAATCTATGGCGGACAAGGCACAAAACCTTCTGGTAGGGATGGTGCTGGTTGCCTGAGCGAGGTCCCTTGAAAAGGAATTGACAAAGCACCAGAGGGCACATGTTTCAGTCAGCGAGAGAGTGTCTAAGTGTTGTTTGCAATCTGCAGGAAATCCTGTGCAACTCACAGGTTCTACATTTGAATTTTAGTACGTACTATTCTTTGGGACCGTCTGAATGATAAAAGGTGACATATGTTTAGTAATAATGGAACCTATTATTTAAGCACCAGAGACCAGTTCGTTTTTAAATGGTCAGAACACGGGGCCGGAGGAGAGGCGCTGCCCTTCAGTCTGCTGAGTTACGCGTGCTCTGGGGCAGGGGGGGGGGCGGCTAAAGCGAGGAGAGGCTCCCTGAGCGGACGTGTGCTCCGAAGGGGGGGTGGGGAGGAACGCTGAAGCGAGGAGACCTCAGTGTGCAGGGTAGTGCCTGCAGACTTTCTTATCTTTAGGGGGGCCATCTGTTTCTAATTAGCATGGCCGCACTAAGGCCATGCTAATTAGAAACAGATGGCCCCCCTAAAGATAAGAAAGTGCTTCACGACAGCCATGAAGCAGACGACCCAGTCCGGATGGGCCGGATAAAAAGGCGAAAGGGCGGCAACCAAAAAGCCTCAGTTTCAATCGGCGGCCACCGTTTTACATAAACGGTGACGCCAACCAATTAAAAAGAGGGGCGGGGCTTCAAGTCCCCTTCACAAATCTCCTCTCTCACTATAGGTCTCACCAAGCGAGCAGCGCATGCACTGCAATGCTAGGCGAGACCTAAAAATGAAAAGTGTTCTTTTCATTTTTTTTAAGTAGGGAGTGGCTAGGCTGTGGTCAGTGGGATAACTGCCTGCTCTGAAAAGATGTTGGCGCCCCCATTCACAAAGGGGAAGGGATCCCTTGGGGACCTCTTCCAGTTTGCAAATGGCTTACCACCAATTTGAAATTGGTGGTAATCTGCAAATATTTTGCAGCTCCATTACCGGTTGCAAAACATTCATACATACCAGTGTGACTCTCTATTAGGAAGGGACTACCTTTACACACCCCTTCCTAGTAGCTGCTCACAACCCTTATTTTGCAAGTCATTAATAGGTTACCAACTCGCAAAATAGGGTTGGTACATAGGAAAATGCATTTTACTTGTCGCAAATGGCCCGATGGGCCATTTGCGACTAGTAAAATGCGTTGTACATCTGGCCCTTCATGTGTAAATTGCACGTATTCAATAACCCATAACTGTGTGATCTAATTTAAGATGGGAAAGGAAGAGAGAAGACAAACAAATAAACCACACAACCCACAACTCTTTCCCTTTTATGTGGAGAAGATTAGTGAGTCCTTTGAGTACTCCCTTTACTGTGGTCCATTTATAGGAATCCTCTAATAGTGCATCTATATTGTTCAAATTTCCAGCAGCGGCCGGTGCAGGTATGCGCGGTGGGCAGGGCGCTGCGGGGGGTGGGGGTGGGGGGGGGATGTCGACAGATGACGAAGTAGGAGTTATTTATTTATTTCATTTGCCCTATTCCGTCGTCTGTCAACATCCCCCATCGACCAGCCCCACAGCGCTTACCTGCACCGGCCGCTGCTGCAAATATCATGACATGTGTCAGTGGTATTATTTTTACAAAAACCTTATTCTTCACTATAAGCACCAATAATTTAAATGCCTCATTCTTTGTCCTTGGATTTCTCTATTCAAATTTTCTTCACTTATTTTCATCTTAGGATATTTCATAATCTTGGCTCCCACTGTGAAATGACTCCTCAGCTGATTCATTTTGAGCTTGTGTTCAATTTTCCAATTTATTTTGTGCAATCCAAAAACCATTAAGCACATTCTCACATTGTGGATTATTCTTAGATATCAGTGGCTGTGTCCACCCAGTAATCAACTTGTCATGGAATTCTAGAGAACATTTTTTGTCAAGTACTGTTAGTATATGGACCAATAGATCACTGATCCACCAATTAAATGTGACCCCAGTCGTTTTCAACACCCATATTTCTCACTGTTGGAAAGTGGATTATTAGTAGGGGCAAATGTATATCTGCCACAGGCAATAAGGCCACTAACACAGTATAGGGCTCAGAATAGGTCTTACAAAATTATTCCTATGCTCAACCCTTGGTAGCTTGGTTGTGAGCAGGCAGGCTTAACTTCAAAGACAGGTATGTAAAGCATTTCAAAACACCAATTCAGTAAATAATTAAGACACAATGCACAATACAAATTCAACACCAATTTATAAAATTAGGAAATATTGTTATTTTTAAAATGACACCAAAATGACAAAAATCCAATGTAGGGAACCGGAGATATGAATTTTCAAAGATTGAGCAATATCTAGCACATAGAAACCTATAGCGCCTTATCAGGACATCTGGTCGCGATAGAACGGGTCAAAGTCAAAGTTTCAGGCCGACCGCGATGGAGCTCTGCTTGGCTACCACTTGCGGTAGGTCTCGGTCACAGTTTTTACCTTTGGACTTAGAAACTTTTCTGGAGCTTTTCTTAGCGGGTCCCTTGATGCTCTTCACCAGGCCAGATTCGGTGAGGGTTCGCCGGCCTCGGATTTCGCCTATTCCCGGTCAAACTCTTGAAGTAGGACCTACAGAGCTTTTCAGCGGGACGAACCTGGACGGCAGGCCGGCTTGTGGTTGAAGGCAGGCGGCTTGGCTGGCCAGGTTGAGTCGGTCCCCTTATGGAGCTTTTTTCCAAAGTTGCTCTAAAGTTTTCCAAACTCCTGGAACTTCTTCCTGAAGTTCCCCAAAGGGTCCCAAAGGGTCTCAAACTCACACCAAGGGACTGGAATCTCCAAGATGGTCCTTGAAAGTTGAGGACTTCAGTTCCCACAATCCCCTTGGGCAAAACCCTTACAAATCCACTGGTAGTTCTCCAGGTTGAGGATCCTTGGTGGTGATGTTCCAGGTCAGCTCTGTTAACCTGTAGCTTGCACTCTTTAGTCATTTTACAGCAAGGTCATCCACAGGCTGTAGTTTCAGAAGGTGCAGAAGGTGCAATCTTCAGAGAGCAGGCCTTAAGAAATGCACATCAAACTTCTCAGCATGGCCCGTCTTGCTTTCTTAGGTTTCAAGCAGCAGCTCTGAGAGGCTCTGCCCCTCTCAGATACTTATTCCAAGTTCTCTGGATCAAGCAGGATGTCACTCCTGTCCAATGGGGTGTACGGTACCGCCCCAAAGTCTGTCAACTTCCTGCGAAGTGTGGCACTATTTTGTCCCAGAGTGCACCAATTCTTCCAAATTCATAATGGCTGATTTTCCAGCAGGGAGAGAGGAGCTGGCTAAACACACCCATAGGATGGCTAATCTCCATAGTCTCTCCCCCTTGCATCTGCTCATTCCTTCCTTAATCCTAGCCTCTGGCTGGGTTCAAAAGAGTAGAGTTGTAAATGACACTGATGTCTTCCCCTTCTCTTGAAGTCCATGGTTTACGACTCCTCCCCCTGCTCTGGCATTCCTGTGTAACAGAACACTGCCCTCCCAGCAGAGCAGATCAACCCCGGGGGCTCTTTATCACCTCTTCAAAGAGGCCTGGCTAATCCACTTAACTTTGACCAATCAGGACAGACCACTGGAAGGCTGAATCTGGACTTAAAAACAAGAAAGTCATATAACTTCTTGTAAGTACATTTTAGGAGAAATTCAACAATATCATATTGTTGAGGTTATTATTACCATTCTGGGAAGTCTTGAATGGTACTTTTAGCCGTCTCCTATCAAGAGTTATTAGTGAATAACTTCTTGCCATGTTAACCTATGTGGCAGGGGATTTGCAATGGGAAAAATGACTTGGGCCATTTTTCCAGCACCAGGGCTTATAAAAACATATATTATAAGTACTCTGCCTATATATACAGGACCCTCACCCCTGCTATACCTAGGGGAGACTTTAGGGGTTCTGAATATGCAGAAATATTGCAGATCCTCCCTCCACAGTGCTCCTAGCACCAAAGTCGAGTTTGTGCAGCACTTTATCACAATGTGGGGAGTGAAATGTGCAATTTCACTTAACCCAGGGCATATAAAACTCCTTTTATAAGGGTCCTCCTTATAGATACCTAACCCCCACCCCTGGGACACCCATTGGAGACCCTGGGGGTACCTAATATGCCCAAACATTGTAGGTCAACCATTTTAAAGTGCCCCAAACACCAAAGTCGAGTTTGGGCACAATTTACTTTTTAAAAGCAGTCCTGCAACACAGGGCTACTTTTAAACTGACCTCAGGCTCAGCCATGCACAAATGCAAGTGCAGAAAGGACTGCTGGCCTCTAAACTGCCATGCCCTATTATATACTAGGGACTAAGAGGTAGTTTCAATCCCCCTGCCCTATTATGTACTAGGGCCTTATAGGGTAGGTCATGCCAATCACAGGGGTACCCCAACCCATAGTGTACCCTAGTGTACGTAGGTGTTTTCACTGTATTCTAAGTGTTTTTAGCATAGCACTGGCCTTGGCCCTGGGCCTGGTTAGGCAGAGTCCAGGGTCAGTCAGAGTCAGTTACCACCAGTACCAGTCAGCAAAAATTTGGGGGGTGCCCAGGGCACAGGATGACTTTGCAAAACACTATTTCTGAGACAAAAAAGCAAGAAAGGAAACAGACTACAATGCAAATTCTTTCTCTCTACTTGTCTCTCACTTTCATTATACTGTGTGTACATTTCCCTGCAAATGTGCAGTTTCATAAGACAAATCTGAGCAGAAGGAAGAAAAAAACTCCTGAACCATTAAAATTACTGTTGTGTTACAGTCAGGCCTTGAAGTGGTGTGCACACTTGCTACTACAGCTCTACCTTTCTACAAAAACATTCTGTGAAGATAGAAATAATTTGTTAACAGCACCATTAATTAAAATAGTAGCTGTAGCATTAATAAACCATTTAGAATTTCTATTCAAATTGGAAAGTCTGCACTTCTACATAGTACACTAAAGCCCCTTCTTCGTACATCTTCAAAACTTATCATGAATAGCTGAAGTGGCTTGAACGATGGTCAGAACAAGGGACAGATGTACTAAACATTTTAATTTTTGCGAACATTCTGATTCAGCAGTTGTGACCATTAAAATTGTTGTTCTTATTTATTGATCCCATTTTAGGAGTCAGAAAAGTTTTTTCATCTCCTAAAATGGGATTAAGAATTGATACCATTTGGTATTTGGAAGGAGCTTGTTGTAGGCGTCCATTCCAAATTCTGATTTGGTATCTAATGAATCAATGTTTTGTGACTGAAATCCAGTTGCAAAACATTAATTCAAAAGAGATGGTAAGTTTTTTGGAAAAGGGAAGGAGTCCCCTTGCCCTTTGTGGATGTAAAAAAAGGTTTAAGAGGAGGCAGTGGTCAGGGGGCTTATTGCCTCATCTTAACCAAACTTAAAAACAAAAAGGTAGATAAACATTTCTTTTTAAACAAAGTCCTGTTTCCTTTAAGCAAAATAGGCTGCAATTATAAAAAAAAAGTTTGCTTAGTTAAAAAAGCAGTCATAGACATGGTGGTCTGGTGACCCCAGCACATTACCGTCCCTGCGATGGCCTTCTGGTAAATTGCGACCATTATTTTGTGTCAAGTAAATAGTACATATGGCCCCTAAGTCTCTGTATTTGTTCAGAGATAAGCAGCTTTGCTTCCTGCTGTCAATACATCTACTGTGAGTTTTACTTCAGGGAAGTACAAAGAGCATACTGTAAGTCATACATGGTGTTGGATAGTGTGGTGTAGAATGCTGTGGTACTTCATATCATGTGATATGGTGCTATGTGGATTACATTGTCTGGTTTAGTTTGATAGAGTGTGGGATGCATGGAATGTTCTGTTGTGGTGTCACGTTTTGTGGCTATGGGCCATTTGTTCCAATGTGGTGTAGTATAATAGGGAACGGTGGCTATAGTTTTTTTGTCTGGTATGGTGTTCTTATGTGTAAGCGGTAGGGTTTTGAGAGAAAGGAATGCATTAGTGATGTGTGGTGTGGTACTGAGGAAATGGTGTGGTAGGAACGATGTGGTCTGTCCTAGCAAGGAGTGATGTTTTACTGTGAAACATAGGGTGATGAGGTGTGATACACTAAGCTGAGGTGTAGCGGGTGTGCCTATCCTCGCCTTTGCTACATATGCCCATCGTTTCAGCAGAGCACATGGGCAGGGTAAGCAAGGAAACCATGCTAATGAAATGTACTGACATGATATTACTGTACGTTGATGCTCAAATATAGCCTTATAACCTGTCGGAGCGGGCTATACCGGCCATTAAAAGCCCGCTCAGTGAGGGCCTTTAACAAGGGACCAGGCCTTTAATGGCCATTATAGCCCAACTATGGTGGGCTATTAGGCTATTAGAACATTCCACCACTAGAGGGCAGAATGTAATAAAAAATAAAACAAAGGCCTCAATGAGCCTAAGAGGATTTAAATCCCCTCAGGCTCCATGAGGCCTTTGTTCACAGTAACAGCTGTGAACAACAAACATTGGAATGTTGGAGCTCCGGGCTTTTACCAGTCATTAGAAGCCTGGTGCACTCAATTGTCGTCAATGGAGCCCCTAACATTCGAATGTTCTAATATAGCCTTAAAGCCCGCTGCCGAGGGCTATACCAGCTGTTAAAGGCCCTGATCCCGAGTTATAGGCCCGAGCCGCAGGCGAGGGCCTATAACGAGGGAGAGGGCCTTTAACAACTGGTATAGCCTGAGGCAGAAGGGCTATAAGGTATTAGAACATTCCACCCACTAAGGGTAGAATGTTCTAAATTAAAAATGGAGAAACAAAAAGACAAACATTGGAATGTTGGAGTGCTGGGCTTATACCAGCCATTATAAGCCCAGAGCTACTCCATTGTCTTCAATGGAGCTCCCAACATTCGAATGTTCTAATAAAGGTTAAGCTATCTTCAGTTTTAAGGTGTGGAGTGTTCCAGTGCTCGCTTAGCAACTAACCACAGAGCATGTCTTTCCACAGGCCAAGACCGCAAACTTGGTGCTAGAGGATGGGACCAGGATCAAAGGCTACTCCTTCGGGCACCCATCTTCCGTCGCCGGAGAAGTTATTTTCAACACTGGCCTGGGAGGGTAAGTGCTCACTTGCGAGCTGTCAGCAGGACACAGACATTTCGGTGTACTCACACATTCTCTGTCTCGCATTCCCTCAAAGTATATATACACACATATATATTATATATATCTTATCAGTTCTCGTACTCAGTGACTGACACACTGTCTCTTTTGCAAATTGACACATTAAGTTGCGTACTCATGAACACAACACACACTGATTATTGCATAGTTGCCAATGACAAACTGCAATTTTTTAGGCATATCACTCATACTATTACACCCTCACAGTCACAACTACATTCTCATCCATATCCCGCTTGTCTAAAGAATACAGACATCAAGGCTTACACACACAACCACATACGTGCACACACTCACGCTCAAGTGAATTCATACATATAAGACCACGCCTATATACTCTCTTAAACTCAATCACACTGTTGTGCAGACACGCAGCTGTATTCTCACACTGACTAGAGTACATACACGTACAGGCACTCACAAACGCACACACATACATATATATATATATATATATATATATATATATATATAAATATATATATATACATGCACACACACACTTATGCTCTCACTCTAACACTCTTGCACACACACACACACATATGCTCAAATGTTCAGCCTCACAAACACACACATTCTATCATAATCGGGTGTGAACCCCCAAAGTTATTCTCATTACTGGCCACTCCTTCTGTCTAACTCACAATATGTGTTGTTTCTGCCTGTTTGTGCTTTCAGGTACACCGAGGCCATTACTGACCCCAGCTACCGGGGACAGATCCTTACACTGACGAACCCCATCATCGGTAATGGGGGTGCACCCGACACTAATGCTGTTGATGCCATCGGGCTAAGGAAGTTCATAGAATCCGAACGCATCCAGGTACTGTTACCATGGTGACCAGAGATAAGAGCTGACAGGCCTATCGAGTCAGACCATTTCCCTGTCTCATGTACCTTATCAGCCTTTCTCACTGTTTTCGCACTAGCTTCAGGCCTCATTTCGAATTTGGGTAATACGCGACACCCCCCAAAAAGCGGCGAATATCCGGTGCTCTATTTAGAGCACTAAGATATCTGGGTACTCCAAAGAGTGCAGGCGCCACATCTGCCCCTTTTGAAGGGTGTCCCACATCAACCACACTCTAAATCAAGCCGCTTGTTTTGAAAATGCATTTTACTGTCCTGTGTCTGAACTGTTTTTTATTTCTATTTTGTGACTGGTTCACTCACCACCACGGAGGCTGGAAGGTCTTTCCATGTATTAACTACTTTACTTCACTGAACTTACTTCTAATGCTACCATCAAATATTCTCATCTTCTTCTTTACTGTGTAAACGCTCTCCTTTTTTCTTTCTTCTCAGCCCTGTCACTTATGTCTTCTTTGTATAGAGCCGGGACACCTCTGGGACGCTTATAAAAGCACTTTAAGGAGAAGTGTTCCACAGCTCACACGTTGCCACCGTGTGTCGCACGATATCGACTCTCTCACACAGTAACCTGGTGAAGAGCCAATATCAGACGGTGCCACACAGGTGAGCTGAAACCTCCGAGAACAGTGGGTCTCCAGCGTGTGTGGTGGTGCTGTGCAGCCGATGTCCAGAAGGAAGCGCATCAGCGGCAGGCTCGGGTTTGCTTATTGTTTTGGGGTGGGTAGGAGAAGTGTGTTTAAGTCAGAGCTCCGCATAACCCCCGGCCCCATCACAGTGGCCCCGCCTCTCCACGTTCCTGCCCACATGGTGGAAATGTTTTTGAAGTTGGCTGGTAAGTTCCAGACAGAGGGTGGATGGATAAACAGCTAAGGCTCGGTTAAAACAGTGTAAACAGGACACAGTCTGAGTATAGAGAGGGCCTGCCTGAATCCTGCTGGAAGAGCGAGCCTTGGGAGATGTCCTGAAACTGAGGACACTGTCTTCCGAGCAGAAAGCAGGCAAGATCCGAAGGGAAGTCAGTCTCTTGAGGATGAATGCCCTACCAGCGTGAACGAGGAGACCGTGTGGGTGGCCGACCGTAGGCATCCTGCCGGGTTGTGAGGCAGAAGCAGTGGTGAGGTGGGATGGCGATCACCATGAAAAGGTTGGTGCAAAAGGAACACGTTCTTGAATGCACCCCTTTGTTTCAATGGGAGGCAGTGGAAGGCCATCTGAGTGGGAATGGTGTGGTTGGTGCATTTCAGTTCGAGGACGCGGTGAGCGACACAGTTCTTTACTCCGCATTTTAGCAGGGGTGTAACGTAGTCCCCTGCATTGCAGGGAGGCCTGTCATTGAGGAGCCCTTTCAGCCTCAGGAGTATGCATATCTGAGACATATGGCAGTCTCAGGGACCTCCAACACATTCTGGGTGGGCGGGGAGTGGGGGTTTGGGGGGGGGGGGGCAGTGCGGGAGGGGGGACGAGCATCATCTTGCGATGCGCCACAGTATTTTAGTGATGGTTCTGGGCAGGGAGGCCAGCACACCTACTGTTGAGGGGCCTATTCTAGAGCCCAGGCTTCCAGAGCGAGGGCAAATCTTTGATGAAATCGTGACAAAGTGGTTGAAAAATATTGTTTATGAATAAGAGTAGGGTTGACTTTCAGTTCTCTGCAGGCGGCTGCACACTACACAGAGACATATAAAGCGTGATGTGATCATGTGGAATTGTTTTTTTTTGTAATCGCATGGTGTGGCAGGTTGCCTTTCTGCATCAGTGCCTCCTTTCCATTTATTTATGTTTTCATTTTGCGGTTTCGATAGTGCCTAACGCAGATTTTTACCACTGCAGGTTTCGGGTCTGCTGGTCCTGGACTACAGCAACGAGTACAACCACTGGAGGGCAGTCAAGTCCCTGGCGGAATGGCTGCACGAAGAGAAGGTGAGACAAGGGAGTGAGGGGAGCCGGGCGCATGTGCGGCCCCTTGTACCTGCGCGCACTGAGCCTGTGTGGTTGACCGAGTACAATCTTTAATTCCTGATACGACACTGCCCCTCAATGGACATTACCAGGGAACTGTAGCGATACAGAGACCAGCCCGGAGTTGCCAACCAAGGCTGCCTATTTTGATTTAACCTCGTGCTACTTTCTGTTACCATACCGAACTTTCTGCCTCTTTATCTTACTCTTGCATGCTCTTTTTCACCTCTGCTTTCTCCCTTTGTCGTTGGTTTCCTATGGTTATCTTCCTCTTTCTTTTTCCTTTTCTGCCCTTCTCTTAATCTGGGTCAGATGCCAGAAATGAGCTCCAGACCTACCAACTCTCACAGTGCCACTGTGTGTCACATGCTTTCGGCTCCTTTCACATGGTGACCCGGTGAGGACCCGTCACAGCGGCGGCTGCTCCCCAATGGGGGAGGAGCGTTGGCCCACTGCCTGGCTCAGAGGCAGCAAATGAAAAATCCATTTGCCAGCTTTGAACCAGCTTGTGCAGGGAGGGGCGGGCGGGGCATGGGGAGGAGGAGTGCTTTGTGCACTCCCTAAGTGCGCAAATGTGTTTGACTGGCCTTCTCAGGCCGACCAAAACACACATGCGCACTTAGGTTTCTCCAGCTCGGCTGCATTGAACAGCCGGGCTGCAGAAACCCCCACAGACGCCCTGGTCTGAGCGGAGCATCTTTCCATCCCGCTTAGGCCAATCCTCGCGCTGCTCTCATAGCATAAGAGCAGCGCGGGGATTGCATAAGGAGTCCGTGACGCTGCCCCAGTGCTTGCTGGGACCGGGAAGGGCGAGGCGCCATGCGAGCGGCAGCTCCAGGTAAGTGTTTATTTTTTACATTTTTTATTATTAAACACCCACGCACGTGCCCGTACTCCCCCGCACCTCCTCTACCCGCCCCACCACCTCTTCATTGTGGCGGCTACCTCTGGGAGCCGATATCACACAGTGGTAAGGAAGACGTGCTGGAAACCACTGCATAGAGTGGGGTTCCAGCTCCTCTTTGAAGGATTTGGACAGCCGCTGTCCATTAAAGGGTGTGAAAATACCCCAGGATATTGGTGCCAGCCTCAGCAGGCTTTTTTTGTGTAGAGGGGGAATTTTGGTGAGAGTGAAGGGGAAGAAGTGCATCTTAGGCAGTTGTTGGCATGAGGCTCCGCCCCTTCAAAGCCACACCCCTTCCTCACCATGTGAATTTTTTTTTTTTTAAGTTGCCATGTCTGGGGATTCAACCACTTGCACAAAATTAACCAAGGGGGATACTGCTGAAAGGCCGACAATGGCATGTATGAGGTCGGAAGAGAACCCTACTGACGGTCCAGGGGTACCAACCAGTCAGTAAAGCCTACTCTTTAGGGTATGCCAACTTGGTTGCAAAAACTTTACGTGTTTAGAATGGTAAGGAGTGGGGTTTGGATAAAGTTGGAATAGTTAATTAAACGTTTTAAAGGCTATTTAGAAGTATAACAAAGTGGAATGGTTCATCAAATGCCGACAGAATTAATTGGAATTTCGAAAAAACTGTTATGATGTTTAATTTGACAGTTCCAACTATCTCAAATGCTTAAATAGCTTAACAATTTTACATCCTTAATAAGTACCCAACAATAATACAACAATTTTACAAGATTTGCATAATTAATTAAATATTTATACACAATTATTTAATTGAAAATTAACAGAGTAAACATATTGCCTGCCTCATTAACATATATTTAGCTATTTGATCTTTGTATAACGAAAATGTATAGTGCAACAATCTCTAATGGAACCCCATTAACAATGTAAATCATGCAGCAATGTCCTCGTGTAAGTACAGAAGGTCTGGAAGTTCTCATTGTCACCCACAGGAATGTATGCTAAAAAGGCAAAGTTCTAGGTTGCCTCTGGAAATAAAATGGGCTGAAGCACATCCTTAGAAATGGCGTTTGCAGCTCAGAGATGCCTCTTCGAAGTATAAAATTCGAGTTTGTTTATAATATAAGAAGGGAAAGTCCGGCGTGATGTCTAGCATTTATTCATTTCCCAATCTTGTGGGTGCAGTGAAAATGTATATAATCTGGGCGTTTTGATACATTCATCCGAAACGACTATTTATTATTTGAGAAATTACCAAACAGGTGACGTATTCAGTTGAATCCAAAGCTGGAGCCAAACATGTCTTTTTTGACAAATAAAGTACAAAAGTAGAGAAACAGAACTTCTGAAAAAGAAATTAAAAAATAATGTTATACAGTCTCACCTGTCTTTCATTTCTCTCATGTTCAAATGAAGGTGAATGCGAGAACACAATATCAGAAAAATGGCCATTTTCTTAAGTTAAAATGTTTTAACTAATTTGTCTGTCTGCACATTAATCCTGGTGTGCTCTTCAGACACGGAATAATTTGGAAGTGTCTCCTTCAGGTGTATATGCAAAGGGATGCCTTGCCTCTCCTGGCCACAAAATCATCACCCCTTCCCCTGCCCCCTTGTCCTCTCCTAAAATCTTCAATGGGTGGCTCCTACTGCCAATCACAGACACCTCTTTCTAATAGCAAACTACGACACAGTCAGATAAGACGGGGTGTTTACCTGATCCAGCTAATACCACGAGGTGAGGTATTTACTGAGCGTGGTAAATACGTCCTAGTCCAACCTTTTCACTTGGAAATGAGGCCCAACTAGGGTGACCAACTGTCGTTGGTGCAAATTCAGGACGGTGAGTGTAAAAATTCAGGACAAAGGGTCAAAATTCAGGACAAAAATTCAGGACAGAAGGTCAAAATTCAGGACAAAACTTCGGGACAAAAGGTAAGTTTTACAGACACATCAGAGGAGGTCGCGCAATAGTATAAAAGTAAGCCCATCTATATCCAAACATATTCATCCATTTGCAAACCTATCCATCATGTATCCTTCCATCCATCATTTCACTCATCCATCCCTCCATCCATCATTTCACTCATCCATCCCTCCATCCACCCTTTCACTTATCCATCCATCCACCCTTTCACCCTATCCATCTGTACACTCATCCATCCACTCTTCCACCCATTCATCCATTCACTCATCCATCCAGCCATTTACCCTTTCACCCATCCAGCCATCCTTTCACTTACTCATCCATCCACCCAGTCACTCATCCATCCACCCTTTCAGTCATCCATCCTCCCTTTCTCTCTCCATCGACCCTTTCACTTAGCCATTTTTCCTTCCATCCACCCACCCACCCAACCATCCATCCATCTACTCATCCACTCATGAATCCATCCATTGACCCTATCACTCATCCATCCTTTCTCTCATCCATCTACCCTTTCACTCCTTCACTCATCTATCCATCCTTTTGTCCATCTACCCTCCCTTTCACTCACTCATCCATCCTTACATCCACCATTTCACTTATCAATTAATCAATCCATCATTTCACTCATCCATCCACCCACTCGCCCATCATCCACCCTTTCACTCATCCATCCACCCTTTTACCCATCCATCTACCCTTCCACCCATACATCCATCTATTTACCTTTTCTCTCATCCATCCATCCTTCCATTCACTCATCCATCCATTGACCCTATCACTCATCCATCCTTTCTCTCATCCATCTACCCTTTCACTCATTCACTCATCTATCCATCCTTTTGTCCATCTACCCTCCCTTTCACTCACTCATCCATCCTTACATCCATCATTTCACTTATCAATTAATCAATCCACCCTTTCACTCATCCATCCATCCTTTCACGCATCCATCCACCCTTTTACCCATCCATCTACCCTTCCACCCATACATCCATCTATTTACCTTTTCTCTCATTCATCCATCCTTCCATTCACTCGCTCATCCATCCATCCTCTCTCATCCATTCATTCAACCTTTCATTCAGCCATTCACCCTTTCACTAAATCATCCATCCATCCCTTCACTTACTCACTCTGCCCACCTTTTCGTATTAATTATGAGCTGAGCCTTTGTCTGCAGAGTTGCAGACAGAAGAGGCCCATCGAGAACTTCACCCTTGCTGTAGTTCCTAAAGCAAGGTGTGGGGTGGGGGTAGGGTTCACTATGCCCCTGCACATAGGCAATCTGAAAAAGTGGAAGTTATGAGTCAATCATGATGCACAGTGCCAGGACGTGAGGTGACTGTGACATAGTGTTGTTTCCAGGGCTTTAAGTGGGATGAAGAAACTGGGGGGTCTCTCCAAAGGGGGCGTTTGATGTAATTAAGGGTGTGGCTTAAAACACCTAAGCTAAAAGTCTGTGCTTAGTATAGTGTAACGCCCGACTGGTATTTTGCCTCTTCTGTCATTGTACCAGATATATAACACAAGTAACATTACACCTGCAACAAGCCAGAACTATTGGCTTTGTCAATGGTTGTTAGTTGCATAAAATAAAGAAGCAGCAACCATGGCTTCGTTGAATATAATATTGAAAATGCATCACTTCTAAAATGAGACTGTGAAAGAACTCTAGCCCCTCCTTTTTAACTTCTTTCACCAGCTTCTTTTCTTGAATTGGATTCTCATGTAGAAGCATTGGCGTGTTAGCACATTTCTTCCATCTGACATTCTGCCCTGCCCTAGACAGAGGCTGGGGGAGGCCACCCCATGCTGTAACAGCCCAGACTGGCCCATTGTCATTCTGTATGTGGCAATCAGCAGCCCCACACAGAATGACAATGGGTGGGGTGGGGCTGCTCTTGTGCTCAGAGGAGTACGAAAGGGCACATCAGGGCACTGAGGCTTCTGGCAGGGGAAACAGCACTGCTCCCCAATGCCCAAAATTACGGACAAAAGGCTTCCGTAAAAGGGATCCTCATAAACAACGGATGTGAGGTCCAAATTACGGACGGTCCGTGAAATTTACGGACGGTTGGTCACCCTAGGCCCAACATGCATGATCAGTTTTTTACCCACAGATTTCCACAAAGTCTGTGTTTTCTAGGCCAACATCTGTCAGGGGAAAATGGTGGCGATACACTGATTATTACAATACTTCCGATTTCTCTACAAACTCCTGTCTACGCTGGGATTGGAACATAACCCTTAGCTTTTAATCAGTGCCTAAATGTGTCATCATCAAATCAATCTAAGGTCTCACTTCACCTACTGACGTTCAGACTTGTAACCATCAGGATATATGTAGAGCTCTATATTAAGTCACTTTGACTAACTTGATAACTTAGTAGCACATTTAGAGTACCACACACACGCCATGAGAACTGGGTAAAGAACACACACACTCCTTTCCTTAGTAAACCTGGTGATAAGATGCAGCATATGTGACAGGCAGTTGTAATGCTCGCATTACTTAGTTCATTTTTAGATTAACTTTGTTTTTGATTAGCACCGCATGCCACAAATGCTAAGAAATTCGTGCTTAATTTGTAAAAAATGAAGTGCCAGGGCCCTTGTCAGGAGGCCACTACAGCTTGCACCCCCATTGCCCCTGCCAGCACCAGTAATGACAGAACCAACACAACTACTAACCATCACACCCTATGAGTGTGAAAATTCAGACTATTTCATGCCCCCAAAACTATGAGAATGGCTTGGGCAGCAGGTATTAGTCCTTTTAATGTACATTGAATTAATAAACAACTGTTGATGTGTTCCTAATTTAGACAAACCGCAGCACCTTGTGGCAGACTGTCATAACTGCGGGTGTTGACAATTAAGTGCCGGTGCCCAGAACAGGAATCCACCGGCTCAAATTAAAGCAATGTAGGAAATTAAACGAAAACCACCATCAGGATAGAGAGATTTGTTGGTTCCTTGTTTTTTTCTCACCGCTCTTTACCCGTCTCTTAAATATATCTTAGTGGGAGAAGTAAGCCCCCCCTGCCTCCCCCTCATGCTCTTTTAAAACACTCATATGTGCATTAGTCTTCCATTCATTGCATCATGAAGAAACACTCCCAGACAACGTTTGCTTGCCCTCTGCCTCCTGTCTCTGTAAGACAGAGCTGAAAGAGGATGTTGCCCTCTGGCACTTGTTGGGTCAGCAAACCATTCAGCTTTGGGTATATTCATCGGAAACTATTTGGCGGGGTCAAATATGTCAATTGTGTATGATTAGCAGGTCCAGTCAGATCAGAAGCTTAAGTTTGGTTCGCCCGTGTGTCCAACACTTAGCAGAAGTTCTTATCTGTACTGAGAGACATTTGGTATCTGGTGTCTGTGACCCCTCGCAGCAAAGCCACACAAGAGCTGAGTTGGACTCCAGCTAATGCATGATTAGTACCATTGGTTGGCTGCAGAGTGGGGACATAAGAAGCATAAAAGGAGAGATTGGGGTTCCGCACCCATGTGATCATCATTTATGAGTTCTTATTTGGAGCATCGTTTACAGCTTTGCGGCTCCTTCTGGACTATTCCAGTCATGTAGGCTATATCTTAAGTAGTTTTACCCTAATCCTGGGAAGTTCTTCCTGGATGTTTTGTCCAGTTCTGTTAGCCTGATTCATAGAATTGCATCCTGTGTTCGAGACACCATCTGGGGGATGTGTCCTGATGATGAGATATCACCTGGACTATTGTGTGGAGTTCTGGAGGCCTCATCTGTTCTCTTCAGTTCTACAGACCCATCTGGAGCATTCTGTCCAGTTCTCCTAGCCTCATCTATAGTATTGTGTCCTGTGTTGGAGACACCTTCTAGGGGTTGTGTCCTGATGATGAGATTTCACCTGGACTATTGTGTGGAGTTCTGGAGGCCTCATCTGTTCTCTTCAGTTCTACAGACCCATCTGGAGCATTCTGTCCAGTTCTCCTAGCCTCATCTATAGTATTGTGTCCTGTTTTGGAGATAACTTCTAGGGGTTGTGTCCTGATGATGAGGTATCACCTGGACTTTTTTGAGAAGTTCTGGCGGCCTCATCTATTCTCTTCTGTTCCAGAGACCATATCTGGAGTATTCTGTCCATTTCTGGAGGTCACAATTAAAACATTTTGCCAGTAACATTACAATATGCATACTGACAGCAAAGGCGGTTATTGACTGACTGGAACAGCTTCCAGAGAATGAGGTAGAGACAAAAAAGTAAATCACTAGGGTAGCAGTCAGGGCTCGGTCAGACAAACCAACAACAGAGTCGAAGCAGCCGGCCATGGATTACTTCACTCAGCGAAATGTTTGTGTCATTTCAGATCAGGCGCGAGGCATCCAATGCTCTGCGACCAGTGCTTGTACTTCCCAAGTGCAGCGTTATCACCCTCATGCGTTGTCTAGTTGCTCCAGGAAGCACTACAGATGGTCCTAGTGGGATTGCCAACCAATGCACACTGTGCCGTTCAGGAACTCTTTGCAGCATCACAAATTGTGCCTTTCCACCAGTATTGCGTAGCTGCAACTTGTTTGTTACACGGTGTCAGGTATGAGCAGGGCTGGCGATAGTCCGTTTATAGTGTTCATTACAAACGACAATGACATAACATTACCTCAGTAGGACAGTGACCTGTATGATCCATTTAATTAACATCTCCAGGCAGTTTTCATTTACAAACAGAATTTTGGGTGGGTAGGAGCCCTTCATCCCTTGTAAACAGAAGACACGTTTAACTAGATGTGCTTTAATGGGTTTTTATTTAAAATGTTCTGATTACCTTTGTCCACTTGGTTGGGACGCTTTTCACTCACAGTGCTGATATGTCCCTCTCTTGTGTGCTTTCCGCAGGTCCCTGCCCTCTACGGAATCGATACCCGGATGTTGGCCAAAACCATCAGAGATAAGGTCAGTCTCCCTTGCTCCCCCTCCTGCAACAGTTGCATCATCGCCTCACAGCAGAAGAATCCAAGCAGCCTTCGGGGTCGATTCTGAGCAGTGGCCCAGTGCTGTCTTTCTGAAACATGTACCACCTTATAAAGAATCCGACGGATTTAACAAACTATGCATATTCCATCACACTTTTGCAGAAAGTGGTTTAAATATATTGTTTACACAAAAAGGGACAGCCTTTCAGCAGGCTGCGGCATTGTTTCCACAATGCTCGAAAAGAAAATTCAGTGCAGTTTATTTTGGATGGTGTTCCACGGCTGACCCTGTCTAAAAGTGATGTTTCTTAAAGTTATCAGGACACAAGTCAAGGCTTGCTATTCATGAGCCAGAAATGGGCATTTAGACTTTTGTAACCCATTGACAGATATACGACTTTTGTCCCCACAGGGCACTGTCCTGGGAAAGATTGAGTTTGAAGGTGAGCCGGTGGAATTTGTGGACCCCAACAAGAGAAACTTGATTGCCGAAGTGTCGACCAAGGTAAGAGCATGTCTTAAGTGGGTGCAGCAAAAGTTAGGGTTGGAATGTGTCCCTTATTTCCACCTTCTTCCCTCAACCCATTTCAACTAGGTCTTTGAAGAGGGTTTTATATTTTTCAACAAGTTAGAGTCAAATTGGCCATGCTGCTTTTGAGCAATTGAGAAGCCAGCATCAAAGCGGACTTGTCTAGCGCTTTCCCTTTGCAAACCCCTTCTAAAGCTTAGCCGTCACCTTTGGTAGAGAGCCTGTAGTTAGTCTGCCTGGTGCAGTTTCCTTCCTGTTTTTGCTAAAGAAAAAGAGGTACTAGTTTTTGGGAAATATATTTCACAATTCTCCTTTGAATACGGACCCCCGGGATTCTCTGCAGAGCTCGCTCCACAAAACGGAAGTACCCCTCGTGTTTCCCCTTCTACTCTAGTCACCTCTTGCTTCTTCTCGCTGCTCTAGTCTTCAACCAGCAAAGACGTTGATTGGCTGAGCAAGCTGCCTGGTGACGTACTGTGTGTGCTTGAACTCAGGCTTCCAGGTTCAATCAGTGGTGGCGCGCACCTGATCACCACAGAAATTGTGGCTTCTGCAGCCCGTAGGCCCGCGAGCTGCACGGTGCAGCATGGAATCACCGAGCAGTGGTCCCCCTTCCTCTCTGGACTCTGTGCAATCATGGACTAGACTGCGGTAAAGGACCACATCCACCATCGTGGGGTCACCCAGGAACCCTCAAGGGCCAGGATGCTGCCGGGCACAACTCTAGTGACAATCCCCGTGCTGCTGCCCGGTCAATGCCTCTGCAGTGGCATCACCAAGTGCAGCGTTTGTGTCGGCCATATTTCTCCTGGCATAATACTCCTCATGGGTATTAATTCTTGTGGCACCACAGCATTAATAATGGTACTTTTGTTTCCATTTAAATGTATATTTAGCAAGACCGCTGACCTCCTGGTCAGAATACTGCTCTCCCCTCGTACAGCTCCACCAAAGAGTGTCTGCCCCTAGCGCTGCTCAGGTTAGTGTTCGAGGCTCGCCTGCCTCCTGCTTAGGCCCTGCCCTCCCCCCTGCTCGTGTGCACATCCTTCGCTGTGCCTTCCTCTGCCTTTTATCTGCTGTGTCTCTGCTTCTGTGCTCTGCTTCTGTGCCTTATTCCTTTTTTCCCTATTCCTTATGCATTTTCTCCCTTTTTCCTTTTCTTTCTTCTTTTCTCCCCATCCCGCTTTTCTCTCGTTCTACTGCTGCTGCCCCAGCAGCCCCTCCCCACTCCCGCGTGTTCCTGCTCCTGCCTCCCAGCTGTCCCGCCCTCCCCTGACAACTACTTAATGGGGGCCGCGCGCAACAGGTGCGCTGCTGGCGTGCCAAAGGCAAGCCCGTCTGTGCCCTTCTGAGCCCGTCTGCGCCCGTCCACGACGGCGACCAGCGCCAGGAACCCTGGACCTCGGACCCGCCCGCACTACAGCTCCTCAGCCCTCCACGCACTCAACTTAGGCCAGGACAACAACTACAAGCGGTCTTCACAAATCAACACCCACGGACCCTTCATTTGCCGCCACTGCAGCCACTCCTTCGCCTTCACCGAGACCCAAGACCCACCACAACCCTCCCGCCACAACACCCCAGCACCCCACAGCCTTAAATGCATCCTCCTAAACGTCTGCTCCCTCCACAGACACGCTGCAGAAATCTGGGACCTCCTCAACAGCACCACCTTCACCATCACCTTATTCACGGAAACCTGAACGAATGCCGCCTCAGGACCAGACATCGCGATCGCCATCCCCGAAGGATACAGTTTCACCCAGAAGGACCGCCCCAACCGCCCTGGAGGAGGCATCGTCATCTCCCACAAACCCAACCCTTGACTGAGCACCCACACCGACAGGCCCACAGACCTGATGGAACACCTTCACTTCAAGATAAAGACTAACCCGACCACCACCCTATGGAGCACCCTCATCTACAGACCCCCCGGACCCCGTGCACCCTTCACCAGCACCATCACCGACATCATCACCCCCCAAGCCATCACCTTCACCGACTACACTATGCTGGGAGACCTCAACTTCCACCTCGACAACCTCCCAGACCCCAGCTCCACGTCCATCTTGGACAACCTCCTCAACATTGGACTCGAACAGATCGTACCAGAACCCACGCACTCAGCAGGATGCATCCTCGACCCCATCTTCACAGCTGGAAACACCATCACCTTCAGCCACACCTCCGAACTCTCATGGACAGACCATCGCTGCATCCACTTCACCTTCAGAACAACCATCACCCTCAAACTTCCACACCAGCTCCCATGCAGGAACTGGAACAAGATCTCCAACAACCAGATCACCACCTCACTCAGCAGCTCCACCTCAACCACCACGGACGACGACTCAACCACCGCAGCCCGAACCCTGCACAATTGGATCACCGACTGCGCCAACACTATCGCCCGCTAAAGAAAACTATGAGCACACACGCCAAGAGAGCCAGCTGGTTCTCCACCAAACTCCGAGAATCCAGACGAACCTGCAGACGCCTCGAAAAGATCTGGAGGAACTCCAAAACAACAGCAGACCATGACAACTTCAAATCAGCCACCACCACCCACCACAAGCTCATCAGAAACACAAGGAAGAAAGCACTCCAGGACAGAATCTCCACCCACGCACACAACAGCAAGGAACTATTCAGCATCATCAAAGAATTCGCCCAACCCAACAGTGAGACTACAGACACCGTTTGACAGCGTTTGACACCGTGCCCCATGACCACCTTTTGCAGAGATTGAGGGAGGTTGGCTTTGAGGGCACGGTGTTGAAATGGTTTGCTTCCTTTTTAGAGGGTAGAAACCAGGAGGTCTGGTCACCTCCCTTTTCGGCCAGTGTGCCGACTTTAAGGGTGGGTGTGCCACAGGGCTCGATTTTGAGCCCTGTACTTTTTAATCTGTACATGGCCCCCTTAGCTACAGTGGCTGTAGAGAACGAGGTCACAATAATATCGTACGCTGACGACACTCAACTGTTATTCACCTGCAGGAAAGGTGAGGAGTTCAACGGGGAGAAGATCAACAAGTGTCTAAAAGAAACTTTTGCCTGGTTTAAACACAATCATCTGAAATGTAATTCAGACAAATCCGAAATCATTTTCTTTGGCTCCCCCTGTTGGACGTCTGGAAACAATGGTGGCCCCAAGTTATGTCTCCTGCCCAGGCCGCGGTCAGGATTGTAAAGAACTTGGGAGTTAAAATGGATGACGCCCTCTCTATGGTACCTCAGGTTCAGTCGGTCGCCGGAACCTGTTTTGGTCTCCTGAAGATGCTCCGGAGGTTTTTATTTCTACTACAGACCGAGCATAGAAAAATAGTCATCCAGGCCCTTATTACTTCAAGGTTGGACTATGCCAATGTTCTGTATTTGGGCCTCCCGGAGTTCTTACTTAACAAACTGCAGGTAGTGCAGAATGCGGCAGCCAGGGCTGTTCTGAGTCTAGGGCCGAGAGATCGGATTTCTCGCCACCTTAAGAATTTGCACTGGTTACCGGTGCGCAGTAGAATCCGCTTCAAAGCTTTGGTCCTAGCCTTTAAAGTCCTGCACGGTATAGGAGCAAAATATATTTCCAGAAGAGTGTCTTTTTTATATGCCTGGCAGATCTCTTAGATCTGCCCATCAACATCTCTTGGTCATTCCTAAATATCTTAGAGCCCGCAAAGGCGGTCGCTCCTTTCAAGTGCAAGTGGCTGGACTTTGGAATAAGCTGCCTCTTCCACTTAGGCAAGTTACTAACCTGCTCGCCTTCAGGAAACAATTGAAAACCTGGTTGTTTCAACAAACAATATAACTATTTTCCGTCCTCTAGTTTTTCTTTTTCTTGCTCTCCTTTTCTCTTGGCTTTTTGGCTCTCTCTGTCTTTAGCGCCGGGACACTCTATCGAGTAGCTGTGCGCTTTAGAAATCTGCCCTAACATAACATAACATCCCTCCCTCCCAGGACCTCTGCAACAAACTCAGCTCCTTCTTCCACCACAAAATCAAGACCATTTACGACAACTTCAATGACGACAACCAACACGCGGAACCTACACCATTCACTCCCAACACCACGCAACCTACACTTGACAGCTGGCTGCTCTCACCACTGAGGACACCCTAAAGACCATGAAGTCAATCCACTCCGGGACCCCCACAGACCCCTGTCCCCATCACATCTACCACAGAGCCGCTGACATCTTCGCCCCGAGCTTTGCTGAATCATCAACCGCTCCTTTGAGACCGCCTCCTTCCCCGACGACTGGAAACACACCAAGATAAACCCTCTCCTGAAGAAACTTTCGGCGGACCCCACCGACCTCAAAAACTTCAGACCCATCTCTCTACTCCCATTTCCGACAAAGGTCATCAAAAAAGCTGTCAACAGCCAACTCGCCTCCTTCATTGAAGAAAACAACATCCTCAACACCTCCCAAACTGTCTTCAGGAAAAACCACAGCACCAAAACCGCCCTCTTCGCCACAACAGACGACATCTGCTCCCTCCTTGACAGAGGGGAGACCATGGCCCTCATTCTCCTGGACCTCTCCGCAGCCTTTGACACAGTCTCTCACCGCACCCTAGCCTGCACACTCCACTACGCAGGGATTCAGAACAAGGACGTCGACTGGATCCGATCATTCCTCTCCGGCAGAACGCAGCGGGTCAGACTCCCACCTTCCTTTCGGATCCCACACCGACCACCTGCAGAGTTCCCCAAGGGATCCTCCATCAGCCCCAACCTGTTCAACGTCTACATGGCCCCGCTCGCCCCCATCGTCAGATCCTACAGACTCAACATTGTATCTTACGCAGACGACACCCAACTCATCTTCTCCCTAGCCAACGAACCCAACATCTCCAAACACACCTTTCAACAGGGAATGAAAGCAGTCGCCAAGTGGATGAAGAACAGCTGCCTACAACTCAACACAGACAAAACCGAAGTACTTATCATGGGCCCACACTCTGATGCCTGGAATGACACCTGGAGGCCTCCCACCGTCGGGAACCTGCCCTCCCCCACGGACCACGCACACCACCTCGGAACCATCCTGGACTCCAAACTCAAAATGAACCGCCAAATCAACGCTGTCTCATCATCCTGCTTCCACACCCTCCGACTCCTATGAACGACCTTCAAATGGATCACCCTCGAACACAGAAAAACCGTCACCCATGCCCTCATCAGCAGCAGGCTCGACTACAGCAATGCTCTCCACACCAGAATCAACAAGAACCTCACCCGCAAACTCCAGAACGTCCAGAACGCCTCCGCCAGGCTAGTCCTCAACCTACTGCGCCACTGCCACATCACCCAACACCTGCGGACACTACATTGGCTCTCCATTGAGAAGAGAATCACCTTCAAGCTTCTCACCCACGCCCACAAAGCCCTCCACAACACCGGACCTGCAAACTTGAACTATCCCCTCTCTTTCCACGCACCCCAAAGATCCCTCCACTCAGCCCAGCTCTCCCTTGCAACAGTGCCTTGCATCAAGAAGACCAGATCAGGAAGCCGCTCCTTCTCCTTCCTAGCGGTCAAGGCATGGAACACCCTCCCACTCCACCTCAGACAGACGCCAACACTCTCCAAGTTCATGAAGGAGCTCAAGACCTGTTTTTTCGATGGATCGCTGTGAACATCCGGGACCTGCCCCCCACCCCTCCAGCGCCTTGAGACCCTCTCGGGTGAGTAGCCGCGCTTAACAAACCCATGATTGATTGATTTATATATTAAATCTGGCCTTCCTGGATTGCTTGGATCTCCCACCTTAACATTTTCTGTCTTCTATTAGTTTCTGCATCCTCACTGTTACTATGTGCAGGCGCTTGCAGCTTGCTGTCAGATATAGCTACACAGATTAAATATGCCTGGTGCAGTCCCCCTGCGTCTACGGCGTGCTTGTCTGTGTTTGTCTTGTTGGCCTCTGTTTGTCTGCCTGTCTGGACGGCAACGGGTAATCAATAATCTGTCCAACTACATTAAAGAGAACATTTGTGAAACAGGGTTTTATGAGCCAGCCCCGTGCTGGTTTTCACGGCCTACTGGCGAGCATTGTGGGGATTCCGGGCAGATGGTGTGATGTGCTTGTTTGTCGGTCTGATCTCTGCTGCTAGCATTCGTGCTAAGCAATAATTTGTACAACTGCACTAAATGTAATTTTTGTGAAAAAGGACCATACGTGCCAGCTCTCACTTCTCCTTGTCAAATGAAAATGGACAAGCATGTTGCTGGGTAGTGTGAAATGCCTCCACCTTGGGCGTAGTTTGTGCTAAAATGTGTTTTTTTTGCTCTTGGAGTCCAAAGTGACCTCTATTAAACCAATGATTAAAGGTGGAGGTGACCACAGAATGTCATGTTGGACTGTCATTCTCCATTAGAAGGGCGGGGCAGTCAACCTGCCTGTATTTCCTGGATCTGGGGGGGGGCCTTGGTGGAACTCTAATCCTGAGTTTGTGGTCAGAGCATGGGGTCAATAACACAAGTGGTGCGTCCTGTTTTTTTGAAGTTTTGTCTCACATTTGGGTCTTCTGTCCCGTTGCCCTCACTCAGCTGGTGCGGAATGCCATATTATGTCCCGCATTTTGCTGCCTAATGAGACACCTTAAGCCACCTGGCAGAGTGTCTATATCTTACTTTTTTATCTATGAACTGCAGCGGGGGCGTGGCCGGCTCAATGTAGCTTCAGGACATGCTCGCCTTTAGAGATGCTAGTATCGAATGTGGAGACCTGCAATGAAACAACTCTGAACAGGTAAACGAAAACCATGTTTGCAGTATGCACACAGAGTGTCACACCAGGCGACAGAGGCACTCCGAGAGTATGATTTGTCCAAGATCAAACAATTTAGTAAAGTTGGAGGTCAAAGATTGTAATGCAGTACTGTTGATTGCAATGTAAAAATACCACAGTACATTTTGGTGCAGATACCATGAGAGTGGGCACTGTCAGATATAGCTACACAGATTAAATATGCCTGGTGCAGTCCCCCTGCGTCTACGGCGTGCTTGTCTGTGTTTGTCTTGTTGGCCTCTGTTTGTCTGCCTGTCTGGACGGCAACGGGTAATCAATAATCTGTCCAACTACATTAAAGAGAACATTTGTGAAACAGGGTTTTATGAGCCAGCCCGTGCTGGTTTTCACGGCCTACTGGCGAGCATTGTGGGGATTCCGGGCAGATGGTGTGATGTGCTCTCCCCGGAGGTAATATCCAGTTCAAGTTTTTGTTTTACCACAAACTTACTAACATCTTTTAGATTGTTTCTAAATACCCCCAATCTTGGACAAAAAAGGGGGATAGAGGCATAAGTTCAAAAGTGAATTGCTCAAGAGCACACAATTTAGAGCCAAATGAGGAGGCCAGGATTAAAAGCTGTGTCTCCTGGTTGCACAGTTTCATTTAGCCTACTTGACAACAACTGGAGTGGCAGTGATTCTAATGGAAAGTCCAAGGGACTACCTTCCCAGGGACATGTCACTGTATTGTGCGCTCTGCCCTGATTTATAACTCAGTGTTTATTTCCAGCATATTTACGTAAAGCGGTTAAACCAGGATTAGATGTTAAGTCTTGCAATGGTGTCTGCACACCCAGTAAATTGCCCACTCTGTAGCTGTCTGACTAATTTGCATATAGCTGGGTCCAAAACTGAGGGGACGTGGTGTGCAAAATAATGATGGATTGGGATGCGGGTTGAGTAATCACCAGCAGCTGAGATCAGGGGGGGTTCCTCCTTAATGACGGAGGAGCGTCGTCCCGCTGCCAGCAGATGATAAATAAAACAATAACACGTTGATATTATCGTTTCATTTATCTCTGTCGGATTTACTTACGTATGACAGGAGGTGCAGGGCCGGGGCAGGGCAGAGTACTGTGCACTTATAAGTGCGCATGTGTGTTTGGCTGGTCGTCTCAGGCCGGCCAAACACACATGTACACTTATGTTTCTCCAACCGGGCTGTATTGTACAGCTGAGTTGGAGAAACCCCACAGGCTCCCAGGCACCGTCTGAGCGGCAAATGAGGTCGCTCAGACCAATCCTGGCGCTGCTCTCGTGCTAGAGAGCAGCGTCTGGATTGGGTGGGGAGCCTGTGCCTTTAGGCCCATCCAGTTCCGGGCTTCCGGGACGCAAGGAGCAGGAGGAACAAGGCGGCCGGCAGCTGTAACAGAGCGGAGTGAGGCGGCAGGAAAGTGGCTTTTATTATTATTATTTTTATTTCCCAACCTCTCCCCTCCCCCTCCTGCCTCCGCCGCCCTACGGTTTTAGATTGGCGGCAGCCGCCACCCGCTGAGATTAATTCAAGCATTCCCTCCATCAGTAAATAAGGGGACGAAACCAGCATTTATAGCTTTGCTATCCTGTTTCTTCCTCCCGTGAACACGGGCCACCGTCTGACAAAGTGAAGGTGGCAATTAGCTCTATTCTGTTATGGCAGTAATTAGCAGGCGATGATCTATCAGTGTGTGGCCTACTGGCCTGCAGCTCCTAATGCAGACGAGCCGCGTGGCAGAGAGCGGGAGGTCAGGCGCGGGCTCTTATCAGTGAGCGATTATGACAGAAATGACTGATCGCCCTCTGCGTCACGTCACCTTGGGTAGCGGGGTGGGGCGGTTTGCGCTCCCGCGGGAGGAAGGCAAAGCAGTGCTGTCGCAGGGGAGTAGGGGGTCTGCACAGAGAGGTGTAGGGCCGGGGTCAGGTACCGAGCAGAGAGCCGCCGTATCCCAGCAAGAGAGCGCTGCCATACACAGTGTGAGACACTAAACGGTGAACCATGACGTCACAAGGAGAGGCTGTGCTCTGAGGTGCAGTGCCACAGTGACAGTGAGCTTTTTTGTACGACGAGGTACAGTGGTAGCATCTAACCACGATAAGAAAATCTACAGAAGTGCCAATCTCGGAGTGAGAGGTGCTGTATGGAGGGTAACCGTGTCACTGCGCACGTCATTTTACAGAACAGTACAATTTCACAGTGACACACACTGTACAGAGAAGGGTGGGTCAGTCACTATGAGAAGTATTGTACAGAGGTAAACCGGCACTGTGAAGAGAAGGTCGATGTTTCAGCGCGAGTTATTACACAGAGAATAAAATATAACCACTTATAGTGAGTGTGAATATATGCAATGATTCACTAAGAGACATTGTATAAAATACTACATTGTTGAAGTAAAGGATACTGAACAGGGAGGTCCGTCAGTTAGAGATGCTGTGCGGAGAAGTACATCTACAAGGAATATCCTGGAAGTTACTTGAGAGCTGTAATGCTTCAGTGAGTAATAGCGTTCAGAGAAGTACAGTTATCCATTGAAAAGTACTGTACAAAGAGTTATGTTTCAGTGAGTGATAGTGTATACAGCCGTGCGATGCTACATTTACAGATACTGCACACAGAGCTGCAATGTTTTAGTGAACAATACTGCACAGTGAGGAACAGCGCCTCAATGAAAGATACCATGGAGAGCTGCAGTAATTAAGAATGTGCCAAGAAATACAATGCTTCGGAGAGCTGTAGTGCTTCAACGAAGTACGCTGAAGTGAGTGGTAGTGCACAGAAAAGTATAGAGCTTTAACGAGCTACACTGAAAAGAGCTGTAATGTCCACAGAGATACAGTGCCTTAGAGAGGTACCAGACCAGGGCTTTAAGTGGGATAAAAAAACTGAGGGGGGGGGGGTCTCTCGAAGGGGCGTGGCCTATGTAATTAAGGGCGTGGCTTAAAACACGTTAGCCAAACATCTGTAATTAGCATAGTGTGCCGTCCGACTTGTATTTTGCTGTTTCTGTCATTGCATCCAGATATATGATACAACAAGTAACATCATACCTACAAGTCACGGACTATTGGCTTTGTCAATGGCTGTTAGTTGCATAAGATAAATAATCAGCAACTATGGCTTGTGTATATAATATTGAAAAAGCTTCCGCTTAAAGCCCTGGTGACACCACGACAATGTTGCTGCTCCTGAGTTTCAAAAAGAGAAGGGAAATCCAGAGAGAAAATGACTCTCTTCAAAGGATTTCCCTTCTCCTCACCTGGCATGACGCCATGCCGTAACTTCTCCACTAGTGAGAAGTGAGCAGTGTGAGCACGCGCACATCGAAGTGCCTACTGTCACTGCAGTCCGTAAAACAGAGCCCTATAGAGACCCGTTTCGAGGCCCCCTTTAAAAAAACTGCTGGTGCTCAGACCCTGTGAGACCCGGCCCACTTAAAGCCCTGTACCAGTCTTCACTTACAGATACTGTACTCACAGGGCTGCAGCATTTCAGTGAGTTTTAGTGTACAGAGATATACAGGGGTTCAGAGAGGTGCATTTTCTTCATTAGAACATATTGAAGGGAAGTGCTTTAAATGGGCAGGTACTGTCTGGAACTGAGTACCTGCACCTCTTTAATTTAACAGCACTTCTCAGAAGCAAACAGGTACTCTAAAACGTGAGTACCTGCACTTCTATATTTCCATTTAAAGCACTGTTGAAGGGAGATGTAATCCTTCAGTGAGTTATAGTGCTCAGAGAAGCACAGTGCGACAGAGGCCCCGTGCTACATTCAGAGAGCTGCAGCGTTTTAGTAATAATCTGCCAACAGGTATAGTGCTTCAATGAAAGGTGCAGAAGGGACTGTAGTGTTTCAGCGAGTGATGCTGTGCTTGCTTTAGAGATATTCTACTTACAGCTGGCATGCTTTATTGAGTAAAAATAAAATAGTGTTTCAGTGAAAGGTATTGAAGAGAATGGTAGTGTTTCAGTGTGTGATAGCGTACAGAGAGGACTAGTGCTTCATTTAGGGCTATTCTTCAGATCTACCATATTTTTAAGAATAATAATATACCGACAGGTATGGTATTTTACTATAAGGTAAAGGTGGTTTTCATTAGAGGTGAGTGAGCCACAAAATTAATAGAGAGAGCAAGAACTGAGCCAAGGGTCTGGCTTGGCTCTCAGAGCCCATGCGCGAGCCGAGCCCTGAGTGCACAACATGTCTACACATTATTTATTTGACAAAGACAGTGCCCTACTTTTTCTTAAAAGACAAACGTTCCGGGGCGGTTAATTCCTAAAAATGAGAGCCCTCAGCTGAAGTGGATGGGAGGGAGTCTCCTGTGCTGTGAAGCCGAGTGAAGGACAGACAGCTAAACAAGAAACAAGCCTTCTCTTCAGGGTGCCTACTGCATGAAAGAAACGTAGATGTACGCAATTGGTTAGTCTGCAAACGTAAGGCTGCTTGGACGTTGGTAATGACTTTAATTGATGGCGATGACTTGAAGCTTCACGAGGACAAAGATGTATTCTTTTTGTGTGGCAGTTTGGGCTGGACTGTTCCCATGAGGCACAGGGTCAAGACTGATTTGCATATAGCTGTGTCTGAACTGGGGTGGCGAAGTGAGCTAAAGAACGATGATGGATTCAACCCAGATCTGTGACTGGTGGTGAGTGTCTGAAAAGTTTCAGCGCTCCGTCCATCATCTCCTTGTGTTTGCATTGTAAGGTTGTTACCAACTGACCTGTGGAGTGCATGCTTTTAATAGACATTTATAACATGTTTTACACTGGGTCCAGCTTATTACTAAAATCTATATTTTGGAAGCCTTTTTCAATCGTACACCTAAATCTTTGTGTGTATTTTATGGCAGCCTATCTTATACACTGTGTTATGCAAGCTTGGAGTAATGGCTTACATATTCACTGTGGTTTCTGTCACAGTCTGGGACCTCATAACACAAGGGGGATGGGAGCACACGGCCTCACATCACAGCACAGTTCATCCCTTAACATTATGGTAAATGCAGTACAGTGTTTGCACTTACTTGAATATTAGCTGCAGTTTTTCACCATAGTTGGTGCAGATAGTACTGTAAATCTCTAGACACGTGTTTCTGGATTTTATCCTTCATCAGTAGAAATCAAAAAAACGAGTTATATCAGGGGTTGCCGAGAATGCTGCCACAGTCTACTCAGGTCTCACTACCTTTCACTGGCGCACAGGTGCATCTCCAAAAGCTTGTCAGCTCGCTGGCTAAATGGTGCCTTTTTAAACCAAAGGGGGTTGGGAGCACACTGCCTCCCATCACAGCACAGTTTCCCCTTAGCATTATGGTAAATGCAGTACCGTGTTTGCGCTTACTTGACATTAGCTGTAGTTTTTCACCAGAGTTGGTGCAGATAGTGCTTTCAATCTCTAGACACACGTGTCTTTGGATTTTATCCTTTATCAGTAGAGATCAAAAAAACGAGTTATATCAGGGGTTGCTGAGAATGCTTTAACAGTCCTCTCAGGTCTCAGTACCTCGTAAAACTACTTACTATTCCTCACTGCACCAACCAGAATTCAATTCTTTGGCTCTCTGTTACATTCACAAACTTGCAGTGATCACATTAACCAATATAGGTTTCATAACGTAAAATAGTGCATCTCTCACTGATTAGTTTAACTTGAATTTATTTTTTGTTTAAGATGTGAGTTATTTTATATACAGTTACCTGAAGGTGAAAGACCAGCAAGTTAGTTAAAGAATATTTTGTTCTTTTTAGCCTTGCCATTGATCCTGCCTCCACGCTCCCTGACCCGGTCCCCAATACACTCAGGATCACAGTTTCCATAACTTTTTTAATGCACTTCAACCACTGCTAAAGCATGCAGGACGCTTCATGTAAAATATGACAAAGTCTGCTCAAAATTCAAACAAGTGCATTCTTTAACATGCCGAAACTTTGACCTTAATAAGTCACATTATTTTGCTGCATTGAGAGGTACTTATTAAAAGTGATAATTTAAAAACATGTACTTCGAACCATTACGGCCCTGCCTCTGTCCTGGCGACAATGCAAATAATGACCTAAGAAGCCAGTCAGTTGTCCTGTGCATCCGTAAAGTGGCCCAGATTCTTGTAGATAAGGAAATATTAGAGTCTTTTAAATCAAACACAATATGGTTTTATACAACTCGTATCCTGAACTCACATATTGGAAGGTGCTTTCATATGTGATAATGAAGTGAAAGGAGAATTGGTGAAATAAAATATATGCTTAAGAACATACTATTTGGCTAAGCAGGAAGTGTGATTAATTGCAGGTTTTCTGGTTTCACTTTGTACAAATCAGTCATCAAATGGGTATCTATTTATCTCACCCTTTAACCTCAGATGTTAATGCTTTCATTTTAACTCTTTGAACATGAGGGTTGAGTGTGGGCGGCAGGTAGAAGCCATCATGAAAGCTCGGCTTGTTTTGGGCTCAAGGTTTCAAGAGGACCTTGAGCTGAGCCAGGCATCTGGCTCGAGCCTGACTTGAGCTTTCAGTGGCTCGCCCACTTATAGTTTGCATTTGCAGCAGACATCAGCCTAAACCCACTGACTAATGGCCAGCTTTGACATGCTAGATTATCTTCTGGGCAGCCACAACTGGAATCCTAATCCTAGTAACATGACGTGGGAACATGATGAGTTCTGGAAAGTCCACGTACACACTTGTAAGGCATCTTGGTGCAGAATAATAGGTGTTGATTATTTCCCAGCCTCCGGGATTTGAATCTTTGACCATCAGGTCAAACACAAACTCTTGGGTTGGATACAATAGTTTACTGCACCTTTAGATCCAGCATCATCCCACCCTTGGCTGCTGAAGATCCAACTAAACCAGCCTTCCCACCTTTAATGTCACACATAGCCAGTGTGATGTTGCGTTCAGCCTTTAGGTCAAACAGTGCTTCGGGGCCAGTGTTGTCTCAGTGGGTGCTAACATCTGGGTGGTCAGTGGTGGGGGGATGTGTCAGTCCAACAAAAGTATAGGGGTTGCAACTCAGTTGGTTTTTGACAGCCGTAGTCGCTCACCGTATCTGCCTTTTTCTACCTAATCAGGAAATCAAAGTCTATGGCAAGGGGAATCCTGTGAAGGTGGTGGCCGTGGATTGTGGTGTGAAGCATAACATCATCCGTCAGCTGGTGAAGGTGAGCAGGGCCTTCTCTGGAGCACTAGCTTAAAGGGCAGCTACATGCAATCTTTAGTTTCCTATTGAATTGGGCACGGCAGTGCTGCTAAGTGAGTCTCAAACATACCAAAAGAGATAATTTTTTCAAATCTGTGGCCTAGTCTAGGCCTATAACTGTACCTCATAAATTCGAATTTATCTATTTCAAATTTGTATTAATTCCCAATTTTTACTCCTGTTTTTCTATGTATTTTGAATGTTTTTCTCGCTAACGTTTCTGTTAAATTTTTAATGTGAAGTTTTTCTTTTTGTAGTTTTCCTTGCATCACCTCTTTCCCTCTCCCTTAGGTTTGTTACTGCATTCATCCCTTTTACTTTATGAAGGTATCCTCTACACTCCATTTTTTCCCTTCCTTCACTCTCTTAAGTTTTTTTTATCCTCTTTCCCTAGTCTCTTTCTCCTTTAAAAAAAAAATCTCTTACCCTCTGTATAGTGTAAAAATCATCCCCACTTTTTTCTTCTCTCACCCATGTTTTTCTGCTTTGCTTTCCCTTTCCCTTTATCCTATTTAAAAAAAAAAAAAACATTTTTCATTTTCCATTTTTGTGACTTTTTTAAGTTTTTTGACAGAACTGCACTTTCAAAGTGTTGAATTTAGAAGTGGATATTTCTCAGTTTTGAGATAGTACTGGGTATTTTCATGATGTAAACCCAGTCATGTGTGTTGGCCAATGGAAAGATGGACTCAGTGTTAATTCTCTAAACTTTCTCTTTGTCATCTGGCAGCGAGGAGCCGAGGTGAATCTGGTTCCCTGGAACCATGATTTTTCCAAGATGGAATATGATGGACTCTTCATCACCAGCGGTCCAGGGAACCCAGAGCTGGCAGGGACACTCGTGCAGAACCTCAGGAAGGTACGGCGCCCCCCTCTTGAATTCCCTCGGAAATGGCTGAGCACATTTTGACATTGCTAATACAGAGACTGTATTGTTTCTTGATGACCAAATTGATTCTTCTTGTCACTTGTTTCAGACTTAAGCGCTTTTTTTTACATTTCCTACTTTTCGGTGTAACCTTGTTGTTCAGCTCCGACACTCTGCAGCCTGCAGAAAGTTCAAATTAGTTGGGGATTTAAATTAGATTAGATTAAAGCTTATAGAGCGCTTGGTTACTCCAACGGAGTGTCCCCGCGCTAACACATCCCAGTCCTTAATAGCAGAACCCTATCCACCAAAACCCCTAGTCCTAGCAAAAAAAGACCTATCTGAGAAGAAAAAGCAGAGATTAACACCAGTCCCCCGGGGATGACTGATGAAAGAACCAAGTCTTAAGTTTTCTCCGAAACTTCCTTTCCGAAGGCTGCATCCTCAGCTCCAAAGGCAGTTTATTCCATGCTTTAGCTGATAGAAAGCTGAAAAGACCTACCTCCCAAACGTGCCTTTTGGATTTTTGGCACTACCAACTTAGTCGTGCCCGCGGACCTAAGATTCCAAGTAGGTCTGTAAGGGGTAAGGGATTTCTCATCATTTCAGCAAATCACTTTATTAAATACATATATATTGGATCTCCATGGTGTGGCACAGTGGTACCAGAAAACATATTTTCTAGGTAGCTACTGTTCATTGTTCACATGGGCCTTACAGTTAGCTTTCCAGTAGGTAGGTGTCTTCTTCACTGAACATTGTTGTCCCAATATAAGAGTAATAATGCCCTATTAGGTGGGTGCTTGAAGCCTTGGGCTAACAGAAAGGGTAACAAGAAGGTGCAATATAAACAGGGCCCAGTACATTCTGATACATACAGAATTTGGTTTGGAAACACAGATTCTGCATGCAATTTCTCATTTTTAGAGGAAAGCCACCATATATTAGATATTTACTACCGCTGCTTAATTGGGGTATGAGTCATTCCCCCCACACTCCAGTAATCAGAGCCTTTCTGTCATAGGGGGTCATTTAGGATTCTTCGTGATTTGGCTGAAACGGTACATCTGATGGAAACCACTTATGTCAAGATTGACCAAACCAGCCCCATTTGAAGAAGGGTTTTTTCTTGTTTTCCGCATTTGTAAATCTTTGGGCAGCTGACTTTCCACCCCAGGGTCACCTGCTACACTTTAGGTGACAAGATCCCCACCAAGCCAGTAGAAATCTCTATAAACACACTTAGCAGCTCCCCCTTAGGCCTGGCCACCTAACCCTAAATATGCCTCCAAATCTTTTTTGTTAATTAAAAGCATGGTAAAAATAATAGGGCAACCACGTGAGGCAGAGTTCAGACACTGATCTGAGATTGAGCACAGTTTCAGAAGCAGTTATCAATTGACGGGTGGAGTTTGTCCTGTGACGTGTTTGCTGAAAGTTTTTACTGGCATGAAAAAATACTGACTCCACATGTCTTGCTTAGCCTTGCTATTTGTTGAGACCCGTCCACTGGCAGATGCATTAATGGATAAAACTAACTATTTTGAACACGTCAAATAGAAAGAAATTATGGAAGCTAAAAAGATCGTGTGCTTAATAGAGGAGTTCACTGAACGAAAGTGTTTGATCAAAAGTTAAAGGAGATGGGTCACAATAGAAAGATAAAGTCATGGTTGTGGGGCCCGATGTCGGAATCAAGGACATCTCTTACCCCATAGTGCTGTTTTTCAAAAGACGGGTGGAAGCACAATCTTGTGGAGGGTGTGCATTAGAAATTAAAGTACCCTCTGACTTCATAGAGGGAAGATCAAAAATCAGGGTGTAAGCATATTTGTGGGGTTGAGCATTGTAGCAACATGCTCCGATTCCTTAGAGGTGCCCCACAAAAGCAGAGTGTATCACCTCAACAGGGCACTGCCGGCATCGTACATATTCCTGCACTTACTTCTAGTGCTAATTGTCAGATTTTTTTATTTTATTCTACTAATTCTAATCTGGTCCCTTTCCATAGGTCCAACAGCAACAATTATCAATTTTTATCACTGTCATGAAATATAGAAACAATCTTACTAGTTGATCCTACCTCCGGCTCCCTTCCTTTCTTGTCGTGCCTTATGCCACCTCTAAGAGTAGCTTCTTCATAATCCCCCAATGACAGTACAGAATTAAAGCAATCCATACCACTTCAGCAAGCCGCACATGCATTTTAGCTCTCTGGAAGAAGAATACGGTTATGCTGTCCACCTAACCACGATCATTGGGAGATGTTGTGGTGCTGAGGATGGGATGCAAGCTTGTTCAGTCTTTCCTATTTCTTGAATGTTATTCCTAGTACCTCTTATGCTTTATTATTTGCATATGTGCAGTGTCATTACGTTCATATACATCCAGATTTATAGATCGGTTGTAGCATTATTAGCAACTCGCGTACCCAAGTCCTGCATCGTACATGGTGGTGTCAGCAAAGAGGGGATAATGGAGACTCAATTCATTAAGCTACAGACCACTACAGTGACTTAGCCAATGAAAATGTGCCATAGGTAGGACATTATGGTGCTGGTTTCTTTGCCTGGCAGTGGGGCCCTCCTCAATACAGACAGCTCTGAGTCAACCAAACCCACACCACATATTGTGCCCACGTAGTCGGAAATTAGTAATACAACCCAAGTCACCTGCTGTTGAACTACAGGGCAGACGTGACCGAGACCTGTTGATCCCTCCCATTCCCTAACTAGCTGTCTTTCCTACCCAAGTGTTTCTTATTGCTATTTTATTGCACTTCCAGGTCTTCAACAGTGACCGCCAGGAGCCTGTCTTCGGAGTCTGCATGGGGAATGAGATTGCTGCTTTGGCCGCTGGCGCCAAGACCTACAGGCTACCTATGGCGAACAGGTGCGTCATGGTTACTTCACACAGAAATCATACAACACAACACAAAGGGTGCTTAAGGGACTTTATCCTGGAGATCAGATGACAAGTCTGTTGGCTTGAATAACGATTAGCTGCACGTTGGCCATTTTTAAGAACATGCTCTTTGCATGCTCTGACTTTGCAACTTCTTTTGTGTGGTTGGCCAAATTACGTAGTTTGACATAAAAAAAACACACACATTGACTCACTGTCCATTTGTTAGAATTTCACCAGGAATTCATTTTCGCCTGTTGTCAGAAGTTTGGAGAAAGGAGAGCGATTGTCCGGAGCCAGACAATGCACATACAAACAATTACTGCCAAAGTCAACAGTTCTGGCTTTTGTTAGGAAAAGTGCTTTGTAGCAGTTGGACAACTGTGTGTGGGGTGGGGGGCAGTTTAAGCTATCAGGATTGTAAATGACAATGCCTTTCATTTAGCTGTTTTGCTAATTAACACATAAATAAAAGGCATTGCCATTTACAATGGCAATAGCTCAAACTCTTGTAAATGCAAGACATATTCAAAGAAGCGGCCACCATGGTCCCGGGCTGCTTGGAAAGTGAAAGCACGCATGGCGTGCTGAATGTTGCAGGAAAGCATGTCAAGCCTAATAGTGCTCACAGACTAAAAAAGGCGTACCGTGTAACGACCAAAGTAAAAGGGCCAGTCGCCATGGGAGGTTACAAATGAAGACAAGGCGGTACTAAGGGGGGATTAACAAGCCTATTTACTAATCAGAAGCCAGCATTTACAAAGGGCAATGACATAAGCCAATGACAAATAAAGGTAGGGAGTGGGCGGGGCTTTTATTCCATACTCCAATACAGCATGCTGCAGAGCAGCACATGTGCTGTCCAGGCTCGACCTAAAACCTGAACGTGCCCTTGTGTAATGTCATTGGTGCTCATGTAAAACGCTCCAATACCTTTGGAAAGAGTTTGCACTATATAAAACTGTAAAAAAAAAAAAAAGTAGCAAAGACGCAATGGACCCTTATGCAAGGAAGGAATCTGGGCTCCCCAAGGTTTGGTAGTGAAAACAACCCCACTTCAGCTGCAGAAGGTCTCTCAGACTCCTGGGCTCCGGAACAGCTGAACCTGCAGCACTACTGATTGCTGCCACCCTGTTTAAAATCACAGTGATGTGTGTATCTGTGGCCCCCATGTAGCACGTAGCCCTGCTTCCGGTCTTTGTCCACTAGGAAGCAGCAGAGGCTCTGCACAATGGCCATAGGATTATCGCAGGCACAGCAGAGGGAAAACATGTCAGACAGACTGCCCTTCCCTCCCAATCCACATATAACCGGCCGGAGCATCACTTCCTGGTACCTTGAGGTGTTTCCAACTCCACCCGAGTCGTGCAGCTGCCCTCGGAGTGGTTACTGGAAGCAATATTTAAAACACCCAGTGTAAGGTGAGAGCGGAGCCCCTGCCCCCTTTCTCGGCACTGTGTGCTGCAGAGGAGGAGGTGGGGGAGGGAGGTAAGGATGGGTGATTTGTCACAAACCGACCAGCAGGTCGTGGAGAGACGAGACACCTTCCTGAGTGCATCCCTGCAGACGTACCCGGCTCGTACATGGAAGTGGCTCACGAGAGCTGGCCCAGCCGGCTGCTGTCTCACGTCACACACAGTGCGGGGCACAGAGTCCTGGGTCTCTCCTGTCTGCTGGTGCTCAACCCAGTGCACAGACAGCCCTCCTGACCTTCTGTGCACACTCCCCGTGCACAAGAAGCTGGTGCACAAAGAGCCGTCCTGACCTGCTGGTGCACACTCCACGTTCACAAGAAGCTGGCGCACAGAGAACCTTCCCTGCCTGCTGGTGCACAATCTCCGTGCACAAGAACATAGTGTACAAATAACCTTCCTTGCCTGCTGCTGCACACAGTCCAGTGCACGACGAACTTGCACAAAAGCCATTCCGATCTGCTGCACACCACAGCGTCATTAAGCAGCGACGGGGTGGGTGGGGTATTGAGATAACGAATGCCGGGCGCCCGTGTTGTTATTGAAAGTGGGCGCCCTTGTGCTGCCTGCAGCAAGTGAAAATTAATAAAGAAAATAGTGCTCATTCTAAAAAAGGCGAACCGTGTAACGACCGAAGTAAAAGGACCAGTCGCCGGACTAGCAAGCCTCTTTACGAATCAGACGCCAGCATTTACGAAGGACACTGAATCAAGCCAATGAGAAATATGGGCAGAGAGTGGGCGGGGCTTCTATTACATACTCCACTACAACAAGTCCCCCAGAGCAGCGCTTGCGTGCTAACTCTAGTCTCGGCCTAAAAAATCCCATTACAAGGCAGCATCTTAAGCTACAAGAATATGATACTGGGACTTGGATCCTCCTGCTGAACAGACTGCATTAGTAGCGGTAAGCTGGGCTCCACAGAGGAGAATTATTAAGCGTCAGAAGGTGAAGTTATATTTGTAAGTGGTGAACTTAAAAAGCATACATGGCAAAATATAGCATAGTAGATAATTTTGTTCAAACGGCCATGTCTCTGACCTCCACTTGAACTGGCAGTGGAAATAATTTTATGTTATTGATGAAAAAGCATGTGGTGAATATTTGGCGCATAAAAATGGTGATTGGCATAGTTTGGTAATTAAATCCTCTGAGCACGATGTTGGAGATTGGGCCGTGGCTGGGCCCCCATTGTCTCTTTGTACTAGACACTAACACTAGTACAGGCATGTTGAGTTTATTTGTAAGGCCGTGTGTCCAAAGTGTTCTGGATGTTGGAAAGTTGGAATAGAAAGTGATCTTACAGGACACAGTGTAGTTCAGTAGCTAAAGAGTGAATCAAAGTGCTGGTTACAGGTCGTAAGTGTAAATAAAGCGAAAAAAACATGTATGTGAAATCGAACCAAAAATTGGGCAATTAGTTGCTTTTTTACCTTACAACTCATTTATCAATATGGAAATATGTTTGCATGTATGTATATTAATTAAAGGGGAGTTTTTAAAATTTTAAAGTGGTATATTTTCAGTATGTATGAAGTAATAGTGCAAGAGTATTAGTTGTAAAAAGATGGTAATAACAACATGGCAATAGCAGGTGCAACGTAGACAAAATACATGTATTTTTGTTGCATTTTTAAGAAGGTTTCTTCATGTGCATCTTTACTTTGCAAACAAAAAAAATAATTGCATTAACATGGTATTATGACAGCAATATGGAAGAGTTTTTATCGAATGACACACTGTCCTTATGATAGACATAGGCATTCAAATCGCACCCGCACCCTCTTCCTAAACAAAACAACTATAAATCAGTAATTAAAATGTCATTGTGTCAATAAAATAAATACATTGCAGAATACACACTAGTTCTCAGTTACATGCTACATGTCATGTCACATCTGCAGTTTAAGAAAAGGACTACTTGATTCCCCATCACCAAAACTTAATAACAACACAAATAGGACAATGCAACAATCCATTAAATGTAATGACTTTGGTGCACAGCCTATCCAAACAATGACAAACCATGAGAAACACATGAGACAGCCAGTGTCTAAAACTGATTGACTCAAAGCCAACTCTGTGTAATTCCTATTGTACTTTTTTGAAGATCTGACGACCTGGGTTGGGCTGTAAGCACTGCTAGGCTTTTACTTTTTGGACTTGCACATGTGTCATCAGGGCTAAGGGGACCGGTCTGCAAGAGTGGGCTAATTTCTTTTTTACACTCTACCCTGCCACTTTCCACCTTACTGCCTGAAGCGCGCTCTGTTGACCGTTCGGGTTTGGATTCCCAAGTTGTACAGAGCTTGACAGCCATCTTGGAGGGATCCTGGTCTCTGGAGGCACGCACTAGTTGTGCATGTGTCACACCCTCCAGTCCTATGTAGGTGTGGGTGCTGCACATTCAACTTTGGTTTGGCCGTAAACATTTAATGGTTCTGCTCCACAAATATTGATCTCTTTGAAAGTAGAAACACAGATGTGGAAGTGTACATTTTTTTCTTTACACTCTGCTCACCCCAACCAACATCCTACGGCTCACAGCTTGAGATCTTCAACAAGGAATCTCATAACCAACAATTTAAGCTAAAAGCTATTTTATGTAATTTGTGCTCGGTAGTTACGCACCAGCTGAAACTTTTGGATCTGTGTGAATCTCTGGAGTTGGACATGTGTTGCCTTACTGAGACATGGATCAATACCTTCTCAAGCCTGCTGTTAGATGAATTAGTACCGTCTAAATATTCGCTTCTCCATCAAGATTGGGAGGATAGAATGGGAGGGGGTTAGCCATAATATTTAAATCTTCACTGGCTTTTAGAAAAATTGATCAAGAACACTTGTTTAAAGGAGACATGTTGGCGTGCTAATTTGGCCACGGCCTACTTTAACTAACTTTCCTTTGGTTTACCATCCCCCACAAAAGTTGGATGATGTAACTGCTGCCATTTTAGATTATATTGGCAATTTTTTACTGAAATTTAAATATACAATCGTCCTGGGAGATTTTAATCTTTGGCCTAATACCAAAGACCCCAGGCCAAGGACTTTCTCAACTATATGGAAGTCTTCACTCTCACTTTGCTTAAGCAATTTCCGACTCATAAAAAAGGAAACATATTCAATGTTATTTCACCACGCAGGACAGATGCTGTCAGGTTGGCCGATATCTGCTTTTATCTTGTACAGATCAGAGAGGAGCAACCTTTTCTATTGTACTTTCCAGATTTGTTCATGGGACTGAAACCAATGCAATCACTTGTGCCAGACAATGGACATCCTTTTTGATTGTGCAATGTAGGGAGACACTATCTCTTACCAAGTCATTACAGCTAGTGTGGGGTGCAGGAGGAGTCTGCCTCATGAGGAGGGGCCAGGCCCTGATGCTATCTTGAGGGCCTTCCACCCTAAACTGCTGACAACATTGGTTAAGATTCTACTGTTAAGGACAAAAAATGCAAAAACACCAAAATTTGCCTGAGAGACAATCAGTTCTCTGAAAAGCTTAATAAGCGTAACTTAAGAAATACCAGACAAGCAAAGCGCTGTTGGTCCGCAATCTATTACCCATATGCGAAAGTAAACTACATTTTAGCAATAGCTTCCTAGAGGAGAAATGTTTTTAAGCAATGGCTTAGTTTTAGCCACGTTCCAGGCTTTAGGAACCATTCCACTATGTATAGAAAAATTGAAAATTTGAGATAGATTTCTACCTGTATTGTAGAGGAGTTTTCTCAAATTTTCAATTTTTCTATACATAGTGGAATGGTTCCTAAAGCCTGGAACGTGGCTAAAACTAAGCCATTGCTTAAAAAACATTTTGCCCCCTCTATATCCCAGTTATTAGCTTCATATCTCTCTTCTGCCTTTTCTAGCAAAGGTTGTTGAAAAGTTGTTAATATTGATACAGCTGCAGGTCTTTGTAGGTGCTGATAAATTACTACATCCTTTCCCATCCTGATGTAAACCCAGATACAGCACTCAGCTAGTGGTCCTCTCTGTTCTCGATGATCTTTATTCTGGTCGACGGGGAAAAACAGTCGACCTGATCTTGTTGGACCTGTTAGCGACATTTGACACCATTGATCATGTCATCTTGCTTCAAAAGACCCAATAACTTAGGATGTGAGTCACTGACAGTCCAGTATGAACCCTAGAAACAGGCATGCCACCCTCCATGTCGGAACTCAAGGCTATTCCTTGTGGGATTCCCCAGGGGGGGTCTATTGCATCATTGCTTCTTTTCAACATCTACTTGACACTGCTGGCAGAGCTTTCAAGAAAATTTGTGCTGTTTTAAATGTATACTGGCGATACGCAGCTCACCAGTAGAAGTGATTGGGCCTACCTTTCAGCTCAATTTAGCCAGTATTCTGATGGGGGTACGACTGTGAATGTCAACCAACTTTTTCAAGGTGAACCCTACCAAAACCGAACTGCTAGTTACTAAAAAAGAACGCAAAACTGAACTCCGTGGCTTGGCCAAAGGTTATGGGCCCACGCCCTCTCCCCTTCAAGTATGCACATATTCTGGAGATTTATATAGACTTCATATTATTGCTGGAACAGCAAGTGTCTGAAATGGCAAAAACCGAATTTCTGACGTCAAACAGATTCTCCCCTTTATAGACCATGCCTACCAGATGCCGAAAATGCAAGCATTGGTTGTAACTCATCTTGACTATGTTATTTGGGATAGCTGATAAGTTTTCTGTGGATGATCCAAAACGTGATGGCCCGTGTGCCAACTACTAGCCCGACCCGGAGATGTCAATGTATTTCAGCAATTTAGTACCACCTACATTGTTTACTAGTAAGAAGCAGGTTTTCCTCATGGCCATGATAACTGTTCATCACATCCTGCATCGCACAGCCCCAGTCTTACTAAAAGCCAAATTCCATCTATAAAGACCATCCAGCACCTTGAGAGAGAGAGGTCCTTAGATATTTGCTATCTGTAAAACCTGAACTAAATCATTCGATAATAGGATCTTTTCAATTATGGCCATAAGAGAATGGAAAACCTAAACAAAGACATCCGGTAAGTAGTTCCACAGTTTCCCTTTCGTAGGGCACTAAAAACGTACTTGTTCAAGCTACTGTGATCAGCCCCCACCCATCTGGCATAGCATCTGTCTCTGTTCTCTCTGATTTTATTGTGTTTTTTTCTTCGTCTTTTTCTCTTAGCGGCATAAAGTTCTGGTGTACTGTGCACTCAGTAAATTGACAATACAATATGGTACAGGAGACTACATGATGTCTTCCAAACACCTATAGAGGTCGGTAGGGATACCAAAAGGGGGGCTTTGAGTCACAAAAAGGGTTGTAAATGCTTTTGTGAAAGACCAATAAAAGTTAACTCAATGAACCTTGGGCTAGATGTGTTATTGGAGGTGTCGCTTCGCAGAGCTGTGATTGTGTAGTATCTGCAAGGCGACCTGTCCCGTCTTTGTGCTCCTCAAGATGTGTCAATCTGTCACAGTGCAAAGGACTGCAAACATCCATCTCCACATTTCCATTCCCAAAATGTTGGTATTGCAACCAATGACTCTTAAACTGAGCGGGCAGCAACACGAAAAAGGTGGTGCATTGCACAATAGAAACGAGAGCATGAATTGAGAGCATGGAGCGGTCTGTGGTACCACTGTCTGCCCAGCTGCGACTTAGTGGAAGCTGTCCATCATAGACAGCTTCTACTTTACAAATGTTGACTTACTAACAAGTGCAAAAAGAACAATTGATGGACGGAATACCCAACAATGTCAAACACTCACCCCCAGTACAAAGGTCTGGGTCTCAGTCTTGACTCTGCTCCCCATGGGAACAGTCCAGCCTCGGGGTGAATGTTGACATTGTTCAGCATTCCGTCCATCAGCTGTTCTTTTTTGACTTCCTGACAAGGCTCGCCACTGACAGAGTGGTCACAACGTGTTGCTATATCTTTGCGAATTACAAGAAACAATGGAACGACTGTCTGCATCACCCTTTTCCAATTGATTCCCTAGGATTTACGATATTAACATTGTGAGGCATAAATACATTGTAGCGCCTGCCCCTGCATAGGGAAGTAGCGCATGCGTGAAAGGCATTTCATTTATTGGGCCTCTTATGTCTTCTTTCACCTCTACTATCTGTCCAGAAGTGAAAGGGTTTTCTTTCGGTTTGATGGGACAACCAAACAGGGGGTTGGGGAATACCTAAGGCTGTCGTTTCTGGTTTCACAGAAGATACAATGCAGGGTCTCAGGGTTGTATTTGCTTTTAGATTCCCTCCCTCTGCATGACCAGATATTTCAAGTTATTTAATCTTCATCTTCTAGTAGGCGGAGCTGGGCTGCAAACAAAGCTGATCTCAGTGCTTGTGTTTTTTCTTTGTTCCTCTCTTTAGGGGGCAAAACCAGCCAGTCCTGAACAAGATGAATGGACAGGCCTTCATCACAGCCCAGAACCATGCCTATGGAGTTGATGCCAATACCCTACCGGCAGGCTGGAAACCGCTCTTTGTGAATGCCAATGACAAAACCAATGAGGTACAAGGGGATCTGAACCGATCTCGTTGGCGCAAGACACACACTCACATCCAGGGGACAGTTCATTTCCAAGGAAAACCCCCTACTGAAATCAAGATGAAATTCCATTTCCAAAGTCCAAAAGATAGTCCCTTCTCTAATGGTTGGGTGTTGGGCACAGATGTGTAATCTATGAGTCCTCCTGTTGCCTCACCATGTTTGTATTTCTGTGAGCATTGTTTTGCTGGACTGGCATAGAGGTTGCAATTGATGCAAAGTGTTCCTCTTGCCTGACTTGATACTACAGGTGACATTTTCATGCACACAAGGGGCCCGATTCACAGAACTAACTTACGTCAAAAACGTAAAGTTAGTACTTTTTGGTATTCACAGAATACACTTACTCATTTTGGTATTCACAGAATGCACTTACTCATTTTGGTATTCACAGAATGCACTTACTCATACTAACTTTATGTCCGCACTCGGGCCGGAGATTCCGGCCCGGTGGTGGAGATTCCGGCCCGGTGGTGGAGATTCCGGCCCGGAGGTGGAGATTCTGGCCCGGAGGTGGAGATTCTGGCCCGGAGGTGGAGATTCTGGCCCGGAGGTGGAGATTCTGGCCCGGAGGTGGAGATTCCGGCCCGGAGGTGGAGATTCTGGCCGGTTGTGGAGATTCCGGCCGGTGGCGGAATGTCCCCCACCGGCCGGAATCTCCACAACCGGCCGGAATCTCCACCATCGGGCCGGAATCTCCACCACCGGGCCGGAATCTCCACCTCCGGGCCAAAATCTCCACCTCCGGGCTGGAATCTCCACCACTGGGCCGGAATCTCCGGCCCGAGTGCGGACATAAAGTTAGTATGAGTAAGTGCATTCTGTGAATACCAAAATGAGTAAGTGCATTCTGTGAATACCAAAATGAGTAAGTGTATTCTGTGAATACTAAAAGTACTAACTTTATGTTTTTGACAAAAGTTAGTTCTGTGAATCAGGCCCTTAGGTTGTTTTAATAAAACTGCCTTTGCATAGGTTCTGAACACAAGTGAAAGTGACCCTAAACAAAAAAAATCGATTGTTTCACTTGGCCCTAGTTATATTTTTGGCTGGTATTTTCTAAACGGCGTGAGTTGACGTTTTTTAAAATCCTGAGCTGTGGCAAACGTATCGTTTATTTGAGGCTGGGAGACTAAAGTCATCTTACCCTATATTTTTGAGGAGGAATCATGTGCCCCAAGTGTCCTGAGCTTCTCCAAAATATGCAGAACTAATGCCTTCCAGTTAAGAGTTTCCTGTCATCCTGCTGTCTGTTCTGGAGTCTTCTTGAAGTTTATCGCTTTGACACCGCCTTTCGGGGAAGGGATACTAAACATAACACAACAAAACCTTAAATCACCATGTTGTCTTGAGATTACACAACATGTCCTGCCTTAACCTTCACTTTGCCAATAATTGTTTCCTTTATGTCATACTTCAGGGAATTATGCACGAGACGAAGCCCATCTTCACGGCACAGTTCCACCCGGAGGGCAATCCAGGGCCAGTGGACACAGAGGTAAGTAGTGTGTGCTACATTGACTTGAGTGGTGGACGAGGAGGGCTTGCATTGGGTTGTGTCACAGATTTGGTTGAGATGTGTGTCCCATTCACTCCAGTATTGGTTTTCTATTCTATTATTAAAATGAAAATGCAATGTTGCCTTATTTTTTTCCAGTTCCTCTTCGACGTCTTCATGTCTATGATAAAGAAGGGAAAAGGCACCACCCTGGCATCGGTGATGCCGAAGCCGGCACTGATCCCATCTCGGATTGATGTAAGCACTTGGATGGTCCCTCTTCATTTACCAGACTATAAGATTGTATTGAAAACAAGTACTGGCTAGGCTTGAAGTCGGGGATTGAAGTACGGATGTATAGTTGCATTGACTTATTTGAACAGAACAAATAGGTGGGACTTGAATACATACAGTATCTAGTCTGCAGTGTAAATCAATCAGGTTTCTGGTAAAGCGCGACTACTCACCTGTTAGGGTCTCAAGGTGCTGTAGGGGGGTGGCGTGTATCCGTAGTTAAGTCAAAGAGCCAGGTCTTAAGGTCCTTCCTGAATTGAGGCAGTGAGGGTGATTGCCTGAGATGTAGAGGCAGGGAGTTCCAGGTCTTCGCTGCGAGGTAGGAGAAAAATCTTCCTCCATCCGAGGTCTTGCGGATCCTTGGGATGGTGGTCAGGGCCAGTTGGGTGGAGCAGAGATGTCTGGTGGGTGTGTAGAGGGAGAGGAAAAGTGTACAGCTACAGTAAAGACCCACACACACATTCCAGGGGCGATAGTTTCTGCTTCACAGGGGCATCTCTGTTTCAGAGACGGGATGGAATGCCTTATTATGGATGACTTGCAGGTCTGTGAAGTTAAAAGGGATAGTGGTGAGGACAAGAGGTACAGATGGAGACAGCAAATGGAGAGGGATACAATGAAAGTCCACCAACTGATCGGGTTAAGGGATTACAAGAACCGCCAATGAACAAGTAATGGAGAGTTGGGAGCTGCAGATCCCACATGCTAAGAAGTAGGTTTTACTATCCATGGAGATTGAATAATGGGGCACTGACTATCTTCTGCAGCCTTCTGAGCCAAAACACCAATAGAATCATGGCAGAAAGCACTGGCGTTGCCAGTGTCTCGATTTGTCATCGAAAAGTATGCCCTGGGGTTGGAGGACGGTGGAAAAGGAGTTTGTGCAGGGTCTTTCTCTGTAGCTGTTTCTCATCCAATCCTGAACATTCCCAAGCGGATATCAGCTATCCTCATCAGGCCAAGTCATGGATGAGATCTACAAAGGATGCAAGATGGGACGCCCATCCTCAGCATGCCTATGCTCAGATGTAGGAGTGCGTTAGCCGTGCATGCTGCTTCTCTGATGCCATTTGGAAGAGATGCAGGGGCTGCTGGGTCCCTCAGTCCTCTAGATGTCTGCATGGCAGCAAGCTCATAGCAGTTGGTTAACAGTCCTTTAAAGTAGGGGCTGATAGTTTATGCTACACCTTTTCAAAAACAATGCTTACTCAAATACTCTTTCCTCTGGAGTTCTTTGTTAATTAGATGCAATTCTTGCCTGTCTGCTTTTTGTAGGGCCATCGTATGTCAGAGAATCTTTGAGCTGGTTCTTTCTTCCACTTCTTGTTCTTTCCTCTTCATCTCTTTATTGGTGTATCTCACTTCCCTTCAGTTTTCATTGGCTTGCTCTTCGTTCCTTTGTCATTGCTCCCTGTTGTGTTTGGGTGCTTTACTCTTTGCTCAATGAACACTTAATGTGGTGACTGACCATGCGGCGAGTTTTATTTCTGCTGAACCACGAGCCTTTGCACGTTCCATTTATCTTGACGATGTTGATCCTGCCTCACTCATAATTTCACATTGCCCATCTCTGCTAGGTTTCAAAGGTGCTCATCCTCGGCTCCGGAGGGCTGTCCATCGGTCAGGCGGGCGAGTTTGACTACTCAGGATCACAAGCTGTGAAAGCCATGAAGGTGAGAGTCTGATGACCTGGCTTGGCTATCACTCTAAAGTCAAGCCTGGCGTTTTATCATATTCCACTGGGCACACTGCAATTTACCTACCTAGGAGTGCTTTACAAGTTATAGCACCATCTTGGAATGCTTGCCTATATCAAAACTGGAATAGAGATTGTCACCAACTGAATTTTATTCCATTGTGGTCACTTTACTCGTTACATTTTACGTGTTACTGGTACCCTAAGGTACTTCACTTCTACTTCAGAAATTGTATATGCTGCCTGATGTTGTATCACTTAAACTAGGGAAGGAATTACTTCAACCAGTTACAATTACATCAAGGGAAAGCACAGCGAGTGACAGCAACCAACAGAGTACGAGTGTGTGGGCAAAACAACCTATCATGGTTGCTGCACGGTATGTGGTACCCAGGGCCGGCGCTAGGCATGGGCAGCGTGGGCAGCTGCCCAGGGCCCAGCGCCTGCTCGCAGCCGTGGGGCCTCGCACCTTTAAAGATTCCAGAGTATCGAGGTCCAGGGGGCCCACTAAGAGTTTATATTTTTTCTTTATTTGCTCAATCTCCCCTGCCTCTGTGGGCCTAATGGCTGCATCTGCATGTTGATGACAGCAATTAGACAGTTATTTACAGTGCCCTTACGTGTGAATGTGCGCCCTGAAGAGCAGAATATCCTGCAGGGCGCAAAGCAAAAGACAGAATGGCTGCGCATCACAATGGAAACTGCTCACCTAGGACAAGTGGAAAGGGAGCAGAGAGGCGAATAAAATGGGTAAGACAAACGGAATAAAGTGTGTGTGTGGGGGGGTGCAGATAGGTGCGAGTACGGCAGTGAGCAGAGGAGCAGAATCAGCAAGTAAAAGGAGCAGGGTCTAAAGTGTGCTGGGTCACTCAAGTCTTAGACCCGGTAGTAAATTAATATGGACATTGAAAAGGGGCCCTATATTCATGTCCTTAAATTTGCCCTCACCCTCAGAGTGAAAAAACAAATCTTAACTCTGCAGCAGTGCCACCCTTCGCTGCCTTTAATGTAACTTCAACGAGACTCGTTATAGTTCTTTCATAGTCACATCATGTCAGAACTGGAGCATTTTCAATATTATATACAAGGAAGCCGTAAATGTTGCTTATTCATCTCATGCAACTAATAACCACTGAGAAAACCAATAGTACTGGCCTGTTGTAGGCTTAATTTTACTTGTTGTAATATTTATCTGGAGGCAATGACAGAAGCAGCAAAATACCAGTAGGGCGGCACACTATGCTAAGCACAGATTTATATAGCTTACATGTTTTTAAGCCACACCCTTAATTATATTAGCCATGCCCCTTTGAAAGACCCCCGGCCCCCCAGTTTTTTCATCCCACTTAAAGCCCTGCTGTCAGGTCAGTATGTAGGCCGTGTTTTTTAGCTAGTTGTTGACCTGCTTTATGGTCAGGTGAGCCGGTTTTTACTGTTGATTTTTGTGAGAAGTTGGCCTGGTATATGCTGTCCACTAATTATAGTGGGCACCTTGCACCAGTCCAAACAACCCCTTATTGGAGATAGGTTAAAGACAACCTTATTGAAAGCTATCCTAGTGGTAGCTATGGAGAGCAGCCTTTAGGCTAAGTCTTGGAGGAATGTAAAGCAGCTTGTTTTACCAGTCTATAATCTCTTGAGTGATCAAATGAAAGAGCACCACACCAGGTATATATTCAAAATATATGTATTTATTGCTAAACACACCCCTCTAGTCTCTTTATGAGGCTAGAGTTCGAAGTACATAAGTTATAAGTTATAAAATCACAGTAATAGTACAAATACACGTTTGGGCCCTAGGGGCGTACCAAACCATATACCAATAAAGTGGTATGCGAACCACGACTGAACTAGACACTAGGCCTAGAGCCTCTAGAAGTGCTTGGACCACAAGGAACCACCCAAGGTAGTGACACAGGGGACCCACGGGAGACGCGTGCAGTGTAAATACACAACCGCGATACGCCGTTAACTTCTATGGAGAAAGTCGGGATCGGGAAAATAGAGGAAAGGGACACTTTAAAGAGGACTAGGACAAAACCCTTTGAGATCTAGGACTTTGAAGAGTCTCTACCCACGGGAGCACCGGAGTACTCGTGTTACCTCACCCAGGGAAGCCGGGTGCATAGGTGCCTTTCGGGGTCGGGTTTCGTCGTCGATTCGAATGGCGATCTGCTGCAAAGTGCTGCAAAGTGCTGCTGGCGGCCAAGAGAAAAGTGTCCGGGTGGATCCAAGAGTGGATCGGAGTTCTGAAGAACCTGAAAGCAGAGGGGACAGAGTCTGGGTCACCAGCCAGTGACCAGGAAGGCGATGGACAGATGCCCACCGATGTCGAGTGCTTCAGGTGCGTTGACGGTCGTCTTGACTCTTCAGCCATGAGGTCCAGGAGGCGTTGTCGGCGACCAGGAGCAGGATTCGGGCTGGTACACGATGTCTGTCGAGTGCTGAGGTGTCGGCGACCGGATTGGACCCAACAAGCCTTGGCAACGGCAAGTCTCGGTGAAGATGTAGATCGTCGATGGTGCAGACCAGCAAGGTCTGTGGAACTCTCCCAGCGAGGGTAAGTGAGGGCAGGCCTGGAGCAACCAGGATGCCAAGTAAGAAAAGGATTGGCCTTCGTTAAGGGCTACTAGCCAACGGGCTAGCGACCGCGAAGGAGCCTCGTGACGCCGCACGTGGAGCTGGCTTACAGGACACTCGTGGAGTGGGGGCCAGTGATCTTCGGTGCAGGTGGTGCTGGAGGCTAGGGCTACTCGGAGCCCAAAGCACGACTTCTTGGGAGACCCAGAAGAGGATGCACTTGCAAATGTGCTCGGTGTCCAGGGGTCACGGTCTCAAGTCACCCACGATAGCCACGGGCCTCAGCTTTGCTGGGGACTCAGGGTAGCCTCGGGGAAGTCTGAGAATCCACCTCTGGTGATGCGATGACTTCGGCGTCCGACGGGAGCTTCAGAAATGCGAACCGGACAGATGCTTCTTTGGTGCCTGCCAAGCAGGGGAGTCACTCCTTGACCCCAAGGGAGATTCTTCAGTCCTCTAATCTTGTCGTAGAGCGTCGAAGGTCCAGGATTCAGTTTCAGAGTTTCGTCCAGGTATAATCTAAAGTCCTAAGGACTGGGTTCCTACCTTTATTCTAAAAATAGGGGTTGGACTACTCTGTGGCCCCACCTATGGGTGGGTCAGGGCAGAGGGGTGGCTACACCCCTTTCCCTTTGTCCAGTTCGTGCCAAAGCAGGGGCTGCAAGCCCCTGATCCGGTTTGAACTGGGGTAGGCACAGGGACACCAAATGTGCCCCCAGTGCAGGACTTCAAAGCACCCGAAAGTGCTCCCGCCCAGCCCCAATACACATTATCCTGTCTGGGGAGGTGGTCACACCTCCCTGGGACAGGAAACCTATTGTCCAGGCCTCCCCTGCCGGAGTTTCGTCCAGCAGCAGGAGGCCAGACTCGTGTCTGTGGCAGCAGCATCCATTTTGTGATGCCAGGGCTCTGGAAAGAAGTTACCGGACTCGTCAGAGTTAACATGTCTTTCCCTCTAGAAGGGTGGAATGCTACCCCCGCTGCCAGGATTGGCGGGGGGTAGTATTCCAAGATGTTTGACACCAAACACGACATGTTTAGGTGCAGCCATTCCAAAGTTAGCATTTTACCGCGAGGATATAATGCGCTTAAGAGTATATGGTCAGGCTGCACTACAAACAGCATCAGAGATGGTCTCCGAACGCTGCAGAGGGGCCCTGCTCATGCAGGGGCACCCTCTCACATAGGAACCATGCACTCTGCCTTTAGGATTGATAAGGCCTGCCTTAGGAGTGACTTATAGGTTTATATGTGTGTATGTATTTCGTGATATAGGTAACCTATATCACAGTAAGGGGTGCATGCACCACCTTACCCAGGCTGCAGTAGCAGACCTGTGGTGTCAGTTTGGATGGCCTTCCAGGGGTGGCATAATACGCTGCAGCCCCTGGCAGGCCTCTGAGGTACCTATGCCCTTGGTACATAGTATACCATATACTAGGGACTTATAAGGGCACTCCAGATCCCAATCAGTGATGTGCCTAAGGCACATGGAAACCATTTTAGAGAGGAAGCAGCTTGGCTGGGGTTCTGATTAGCAGGGCCCCAGCCAGACTAATGTCGAAAAACAGTGAAGCATCAGCAAAAAGTGGGGGTACCCATGTGAAGCAGATCCTACTCTCCTACACAACCCCCCCAAACGTAGGGACATTAAACTAACCTTGCCCAGTTAAGTCTTCATGTTCTAAGTGGAAATACCTAGAGAGTCCATCTGCATTCGCATGGTTACTCCCAGGCCTATGTTCCACTGTAAAGTCCATCCCCTGTAGGGAAATGGACCACCTAAGCAGTTTTGGGTTTTCACCCTTCATTTGTTTTAGCCATAAGAGGGGCTTATGGTCTGTCTGAACCAGGAAGTGTGTACCAAACAAGTATGGCCTCAACTTCTTCAGAGCCCAGACCACAGCAAAGGCCTCCCTCTCTATGGCTGACCAACGTTTCTCTCTAGGGGTCAGCCTTCTGCTAATAAAAGCTACTGGCTGATCCTGACCTTCTTCATTCAATTGTGACAGTACAGCCCCTACCCCCAATTCAGATGCATCAGTTTGAACAATGAACTTTTTGGAGTAATCAGGACTCTGCAGAATTGGAGCAGTGCACATGGCCTGCTTGAGGTCATCAAATGCCTTTTGACAGCTAACTGTCCACTGAACCTTTTTGGGCATTTTCTTGGAAGTTAAGTCATTCAGGGGTGTCACTATTGATCCATACCCCTTGACAAATCTCCTATAGTACCCAGTCAGGCCTAAGAAGGCTCTCACCTGAGTCTGGGTAGTGGGAGCAGTCCAGTCCATGATGGTCTGGATCTTGCTCTGCAAAGGTTGAACCTGGCCTCCACCCACAAGGTGGCCCAGGTACACAACCTGACTCTGCCCTATCTGGCACTTAGTGGCCTTGATAGTCAGGCCTGCCTTTTGCAGGGCCTGTAAAACATTCCTGAGGTGGACCAGGTGATCCTCCCAGGTGGAGCTAAAGACAGCAATATCATCTAGATAAGCTGCACTATAGGCTTCCAGTCCTGAGAACTGTATTCACTAACCTCTGGAAAGTGGCAGGTGCATTCTTCAGACCAAAGGGCATTACCACAAATTGATAATGCCCACTAGGGGTTGAGAATGCTGTTTTGGGCTTTGCAGTATCAGCTAGTCTGATCTGCCAGTAGCCAGCTGTTAGGTCAAATGTGCTGAGATATTTGGCAGAGGCCAAAGTATCTATGAGCTCATCTGCCCTGGGTATTGGATGGGCATCAGTCCTAGTGACTGCATTGAGACCCCTGTAGTCTACACAGAACCTCATCTCTCTCTTTCCACCACTGGTGTGAGGTTTCGGTACAAGGACTACTGGACTAGCCCAAGGGCTATCTGAGGGTTCAATAACTCCCAATTCCAACATTTTCTGGACTTCAGTCCTGATACAGACCCTGACATGGTCAGGTTGCCTATAAATCTTGTTTTTAATAGGCAGACTGTCCCCAGTGTCCACTTCATGAGTGCACCAGGTGGTCTGACTGGGTGTCAGTGAAAACATATGTCTAAACTGATTGAGGACTTGCCTGCAATCAGTTTGTTGCTGGGTAGTGAGGCTGCCTGCCAAGGCTACACCATCAACTGACCCATCGTCAGGGTTCTGTGAGAGCAGGTCAGGGAGTGGGTCACTCTCTTCCTCCTGCCCTTCATCAGTAGCCATGAGCAAGCCCATGTCTGCCCTGTCCACATATGGTTTTAACCTGTTGACATGGAGAACCCTGTGGGGACTCCTGGGTGTTCCTAGGTCCACTAAATAAGTGACCTCACCCTTCTGCTCAACAATAGTGTGGGGTCCACTCCATTTATCTTGGAGAGCTGCTGGGGCCACTGGCTCCAACACCCACACCTTCTGTCCTGGCTGGTAAACAGTCAGAACAGCCTTTTGGTCATGCCAGGCCTTCTGAAGTTCCTGGCTAGCCTCAAGGTTTTTGGTTGCCTTTTTCATGTACTCAGCCATCCTGGAGCGGAGACCAAGTACATAGTCCACTATATCTTGCTTTGGGGGCTTGAGAGGTAACTCCCATCCTTCCTTCACCAAGCACAGTGGACCCCTCACAGGGTGGCCAAACAGAAGTTCAAAAGGGCTGTAACCAACCCCTTCTGAGGCACCTCCCTATATGCGAATAAAAGGCAGGGCAAGAGTATGTCCCATCTACGCCTAAGCTTTTCTGGGAGCCCTTTAATCATGCCCTTCAAGGTTTTGTTGAATCTCTCAACTAAACCATTGCATTGTGGGTGATAGGGTGTGGTGAACTTATAAGTCACTCCACACTCCTTCCACATTGCTTTTAAGTACCCAGACATGAAGTTAGCACCCCTGTCTGATACTACCTCCTTAGGAAAGCCCACTCTTGAGAAGATTCCCAGGAGGGCCCTTGCCACCACAGGTGCTGTAGTGGTCCTGAGGGGAATAGCTTCTGGGTACCTGGTGGCATGATCCACTACCACCAGGATAAACCTGTGCCCAGAGGCTGTTTGGGGATCCATGGGACCAACAATGTCAATCCCTACCCTTTCAAAGGGCACCCCCACCACAGGTAGTGGTATCAGGGGGCCTTTGTAGTGCCACCTGCTTTGCCACTGGCTTGGCAGGTTACACAGGAGCGACAAAACTCCTTACTGTCTTCAGACATGTGGGGCCAGTGAAAGTGAGGGACAATTCTGTCCCAAGTCTTGTTCTGGCCCAGGTGACATGCTAAGGGAATATCATGGGCTAGGGTCAATAGGAAGCCCCTGAACTTCAAAGGTATTACCAACCTCCTGGTAGCACCAGGCTTGGGGTCTCTACTCTCTGAGTACAGGAGTCCATCATCCCAATACACTGTATGGGGACCACTAGCTTTCCCAGCAGCCTCAGCAGCAGCTTGCTGTCTGAGGGGTTCAAGGGAGGGGCAGCTCTGCTGCTCCTGGCTCAGATCTGCCCTAGAAGGTCCCCCTGTCCCCAAGAACTCAACCTGGTCAGGTTCAAGTTCCTCTGGGACAGTTCCTTCTTCAGGGCTGAGATCATCCCCCTCAAGGGACTGATCTTCCTCCTGAGCCAAGGGGAAGGCACTGCCTTAACCCTACTACTCCTCCTGTTGGAAGGCACTTGGTCCATTCTTCCAGGATCCAAGGCCTGTTCAGTGCTAGACATTTTGGCTTGTGACCTGGTCACAGCAAACACATCTGCAGGGATCCCCAGCATTTCTGCATGGGTCCTGAGCTCCACTTCTGCCCAAGCAGAAGTCTCTAAGTCATTGCCAAGCAAGCATTCGACTGGCAGGTTTGCACTTATCACAACCTTCTTAAGGCCAGTTACCCCTCCCCAGGAGAAGTTAACAACTGCCAGAGTATGGTCTGTTCTGACATTGCTAGCATTGGTCACTTGGTACATCTCACCAAGCATAACTTGCCCAGGTAGCACAAGGTCTTGTGTCACCATTGTGACACTTGCCCCTGTGTCCCTAAATGCCAAAGCCTCACGTCCATTAATTAAAGGCTGTTGTCTGTACTTGCCCAGATTACTGGGACTCACAGTGGAGGTCACATCCATGCCTCCATCACAGACTAACACAGCCTGAGTCAGTTCTCTGACTAAGTCAGAGCCCAACTCAGTTCCCAGGGTGAACCCTACTAAACCCTTTGCTGGAGCACTTCCACCAACTGTACTAGGGGGAACAGGTGCCTTGGGGGCATTGGTGGGTGCTGGACTGGAGTCTTTGGACTTGGTGCAATCACTGGTCCAGTGGGTCTTTTGCTTACAGACCTTGCACCATGGTTTTCTTTGGCCTTATCCTTTGGTAGACTGTGAATCCCCACCAGAAGAAGATTTTTGGGGGCCTGATGAAGACTTTTGATCTTTACCCTTCTCCCCACCCTTGTCAGAGTTCTTAGCATCTTGCTTCTTGGTTTCCCCACCTTGGTTCTGTACCTTCTGCTTCACCCTGGTTCTGACCCATTTGTCTGCCTTCTTTCCCAATTCTTGGGGAGAGGTCAGATCAGAGTCTACCAGGTATTGATGCAACAGCTGATTTTGACAGTTATTAAGAATCTGCTCCCTCATTATCAGATTGTACAATCCTGAGAAGTCACACACCTTACTGCCCATCAACCAGCCTTCCAGAGCCTTGGCAGAACAATCCACATAGTCTACCCAGTCTTGAGTCTGTGCTTTTTGGGTGTCTCTGAACTTCAACCTGTACTGTTCAGTGGTTAGGCCAAACCCATCAATAAGAGCACTCTTCAAGACCTTGTAATTATCAGCATCCTCCTCTCTAACAGTGAGGAGCTTATCTCTACCTTTGTCAGCAAAGGAGAGCCACAAGATTGCTGCCCACTGCTCCTGAGGGACCTTCTGTACTTTACAGGCCCTCTCTAAGGCAGTTATCCATTTGTGGATATCATCCCCACTCTGGTAGGGAGGGACAATCTTGCTCAGGTTCCTATGGTCATAGGACCTTTCCCTGTCTCTAGGGACATGGCTGCCACCATGGGACTCTAGTCCCAACTTTCTTCTCTCTCTAAGGAGATCTAGGGATTCCCTATCTAAAGCCAATTGCTTTTTTCTGATCTCCAGCTGAGTTTCCTCATACTGGACCAGTCTGGTTCTCCTCTCATGAGAGGATTCCCTCCTGTGAGATGAGACAGAGCTCCCTATAGAGGTGCCAGAGTGGTTAGACTCCTGAGAAGGAGATCTAGACTTCCTGGGCACACTCTTAATCCTTCCTGGGGGACAAAGAGGGCATCATCTTGCTCATCCTCATCATCATCCACAGGAGGGATTGGGTTTTCCAGGTCAGGGTCATTGTCACCCTCCTGGCCAGTTTCAGAGGGGGCTGGGGGTACTGGTACCCCTGGCCTCGTCCTCTTCGTCTGCCCCACCCTCAGCTCCTACCCCTTCAGTCCCTACAGGCTTACTAAGGTCATAAGCCACCAACAACTCCTTGAGGTGTTGGGTGGTGGGGCTTTGGCCTGTCCTTATTTTTCTCAAGTTACATAAAGCTCTCAATTCCAAGAATGGGAGTGTATCATACTTGGAGGGTGGAAGCTCAATGGCTTCCTGCAAGGATTCTTTGGATCCTGCCCTTAAAGACATTACTAGTGTGGTGTGGTGTATGCACTACCTACTCTAGTGTGGCCTACTAAACTCTCTTGAGTTGTAGAAAGGGTTGTGCTATCCCTTAACACACAACTCTAAGTTCAGTAGAACTTACTGTATTCTAAGCTTAAATTATATGTACCTTAGGTACCTTTAGTGGTTTTCAGTTGATCAATTCAATTGAGATTATCTGGTAAAACAATAGCAAGCTGGAATCCCACACGCTGCACACCAATGTGAGAAGTTGGCCTGGTATATGCTGTCCACTAATTATAGTGGGCACCTTGCACCAGTCCAAACAACCCCTTATTGGAGATAGGTTAAAGACAACCTTATTGAAAGCTATCCTAGTGGTAGCTATGGAGAGCAGCCTTCAGGCTAAGTCTTGAAGGAATGTAAAGCAGCTTGTTTTACCAGTCTATAATCTCTTGAGTGATCAAATGAAAGAGCACCACACCAGGTATATATTCAAAATATATGTATTTATTGCTAAACACACCCCTCTAGTCTCTTTATGAGGCTAGAGTTCGAAGTACATAAGTTATAAGTTATAAAATCACAGTAATAGTACAAATACACGTTTGGGCCCTAGGGGCGTACCAAACCATATACCAATAAAGTGGTATGCGAACCACGACTGAACTAGACACTAGGCCTAGAGCCTCTAGAAGTGCTTGGACCACAAGGAACCACCCAAGGTAGTGACACAGGGGACCCACGGGAGACGCGTGCAGTGTAAATACACAACCGCGATTACGCCGTTAACTTCTATGGAGAAAGTCGGGATCGGGAAAATAGAGGAAAGGGACACTTTAAAGAGGACTAGGACAAAACCCTTTGAGATCTAGGACTTTGAAGAGTCTCTACCCACGGGAGCACCGGAGTACTCGTGTTACCTCACCCAGGGAAGCCGGGTGCATAGGTGCCTTTCGGGGTCGGGTTTCGTCGTCGATTCGAATGGCGATCTGCTGCAAAGTGCTGCTGGCGGCCAAGAGAAAAGTGTCCGGGTGGATCCAAGAGTGGATCGGAGTTCTGAAGAACCTGAAAGCAGAGGGGACAGAGTCTGGGTCACTAGCCAGTGACCAGGAAGGCGATGGACAGATGCCCACCGATGTCGAGTGCTTCAGGTGCGTTGACGGTCGTCTTGACTCTTCAGCCACGAGGTCCAGGAGGCGTTGTCGGCGACCAGGAGCAGGATTCGGGCTGGTACACGATGTCTGTCGAGTGCTGAGGTGTCGGCGACCGGATTGGACCCAACAAGCCTTGGCAACGGCAAGTCTCGGTGAAGATGTAGATCGTCGATGGTGCAGACCAGCAAGGTCTGTGGAACTCACCCAGCGAGGGTAAGTGAGGGCAGGCCTGGAGCAACCAGGATGCCAAGTAAGAAAAGGATTGGCCTTCGTTAAGGGCTACTAGCCAACGGGCTAGCGACCGCGAAGGAGCCTCGTGACGCCGCACGTGGAGCTGGCTTACAGGACACTCGTGGAGTGGGGGCCAGTGATCTTCGGTGCAGGTGGTGCTGGAGGCTAGGGCTACTCGGAGCCCAAAGCACGACTTCTTGGGAGACCCAGAAGAGGATGCACTTGCAAATGTGCTCGGTGTCCAGGGGTCACGGTCTCAAGTCACCCACGATAGCCACGGGCCTCAGCTTTGCTGGGGACTCAGGGTAACCTCGGGGAAGTCTGAGAATCCACCTCTGGTGATGCGATGACTTCAGCGTCCGACGGGAGCTTCAGAAATGCGAACCGGACAGATGCTTCTTTGGTGCCTTCCAAGCAGGGGAGTCACTCCTTGACCCCAAGGGAGATTCTTCAGTCCTCTAATCTTGTCGTAGAGCGTCGAAGGTCCAGGATTCAGTTTCAGAGTTTCGTCCAGGTATAATCTAAAGTCCTAAGGACTGGGTTCCTACCTTTATTCTAAAAATAGGGGTTGGACTACTCTGTGGCCCCACCTATGGGTGGGTCAGGGCAGAGGGGTGGCTACACCCCTTTCCCTTTGTCCAGTTCGTGCCAAAGCAGGGGCTGCAAGCCCCTGATCCGGTTTGAACTGGGGTATGCACAGGGACACCAAATGTGCCCCCAGTGTAGGACTTCAAAGCACCCGAAAGTGCTCCCGCCCAGCCCCAATACACATTATCCTGTCTGGGGAGGTGGTCACACCTCCCTGGGACAGGAAACCTATTGTCCAGGCCTCCCCTGCCGGAGTTTCGTCCAGCAGCAGGAGGCCAGACTCGTGTCTGTGGCAGCAGCATCCATTTTGTGATGCCAGGGCTCTGGAAAGAAGTTACTGGACTCGTCAGAGTTAACATGTCTTTCCCTCTAGAAGGGTGGAATGCTACCCCCGCCGCCAGAATTGGCGGGGGGTAGTATTCCAAGATGTTTGACACCAAACACGACATGTTTAGGTGCAGCCATTCCAAAGTTAGCATTTTACCGCGAGGATATAATGCGCTTAAGAGTATATGGTCAGGCTGCACTACAAACAGCATCAGAGATGGTCTCCGAACGCTGCAGAGGGGCCCTGCTCATGCAGGGGCACCCTCTCACATAGGAACCATGCACTCTGCCTTTAGGATTGATAAGGCCTGCCTTAGGAGTGACTTATAGGTTTATATGTGTGTATGTATTTCGTGATATAGGTAACCTATATCACAGTAAGGGGTGCATGCACCACCTTACCCAGGCTGCAGTAGCAGACCTGTGGTGTCAGTTTGGATGGCCTTCCAGGGGTGGCATAATACATGCTGCAGCCCCTGGCAGGCCTCTGAGGTACCTATGCCCTTGGTACATAGTATACCATATACTAGGGACTTATAAGGGCACTCCAGATCCCAATCAGTGATGTGCCTAAGGCACATGGAAACCATTTTAGAGAGGAAGCAGCTTGGCTGGGGTTCTGATTAGCAGGGCCCCAGCCAGACTAATGTCGAAAAACAGTGAAGCATCAGCAAAAAGTGGGGGTACCCATGTGAAGCAGATCCTACTCTCCTACACAACCCCCCAAACGTAGGGACATTAAACTAACCTTGCCCAGTTAAGTCTTCATGTTCTAAGTGGAAATACCTAGAGAGTCCATCTGCATTCGCATGGTTACTCCCAGGCCTATGTTCCACTGTAAAGTCCATCCCCTGTAGGGAAATGGACCACCTAAGCAGTTTGGGGTTTTCACCCTTCATTTGTTTTAGCCATAAGAGGGGCTTATGGTCTGTCTGAACCAGGAAGTGTGTACCAAACAAGTATGGCCTCAACTTCTTCAGAGCCCAGACCACAGCAAAGGCCTCCCTCTCTATGGCTGACCAACGTTTCTCTCTAGGGGTCAGCCTTCTGCTAATAAAAGCTACTGGCTGATCCTGACCTTCTTCATTCAATTGTGACAGTACAGCCCCTACCCCCAATTCAGATGCATCAGTTTGAACAATGAACTTCTTGGAGTAATCAGGACTCTGCAGAATTGGAGCAGTGCACATGGCCTGCTTGAGGTCATCAAATGCCTTTTGACAGCTAACTGTCCACTGAACCTTTTTGGGCATTTTCTTAGAAGTTAAGTCATTCAGGGGTGTCACTATTGATCCATACCCCTTGACAAATCTCCTATAGTACCCAGTCAGGCCTAAGAAGGCTCTCACCTGAGTCTGGGTAGTGGGAGCAGTCCAGTCCATGATGGTCTGGATCTTGCTCTGCAAAGGTTGAACCTGGCCTCCACCCACAAGGTGGCCCAGGTACACAACCTGACTCTGCCCTATCTGGCACTTAGTGGCCTTGATAGTCAGGCCTGCCTTTTGCAGGGCCTGTAAAACATTCCTGAGGTGGACCAGGTGATCCTCCCAGGTGGAGCTAAAGACAGCAATATCATCTAGATAAGCTGCACTATAGGCTTCCAGTCCTGAGAGAACTGTATTCACTAACCTCTGGAAAGTGGCAGGTGCATTCTTCAGACCAAAGGGCATTACCACAAATTGATAATGCCCACTAGGGGTTGAGAATGCTGTTTTGGGCTTTGCAGTATCAGCTAGTCTGATCTGCCAGTAGCCAGCTGTTAGGTCAAATGTGCTGAGATATTTGGCAGAGGCCAAAGTATCTATGAGCTCATCTGCCCTGGGTATTGGATGGGCATCAGTCCTAGTGACTGCATTGAGACCCCTGTAGTCTACACAGAACCTCATCTCTCTCTTTCCACCACTGGTGTGAGGTTTCGGTACAAGGACTACTGGACTAGCCCAAGGGCTATCTGAGGGTTCAATAACTCCCAATTCCAACATTTTCTGGACTTCAGTCCTGATACAGACCCTGACATGGTCAGGTTGCCTATAAATCTTGTTTTTAATAGGCAGACTGTCCCCAGTGTCCACTTCATGAGTGCACCAGGTGGTCTGACTGGGTGTCAGTGAAAACATATGTCTAAACTGATTGAGGACTTGCCTGCAATCAGTTTGTTGCTGGGTAGTGAGGCTGCCTGCCAAGGCTACACCATCAACTGACCCATCGTCAGGGTTCTGTGAGAGCAGGTCAGGGAGTGGGTCACTCTCTTCCTCCTGCCCTTCATCAGTAGCCATGAGCAAGCCCATGTCTGCCCTGTCCACATATGGTTTTAACCTGTTGACATGGAGAACCCTGTGGGGACTCCTGGGTGTTCCTAGGTCCACTAAATAAGTGACCTCACCCTTCTGCTCAACAATAGTGTGGGGTCCACTCCATTTATCTTGGAGAGCTGCTGGGGCCACTGGCTCCAACACCCACACCTTCTGTCCTGGCTGGTAAACAGTCAGAACAGCCTTTGGTCATGCCAGGCCTTCTGAAGTTCCTGGCTAGCCTCAAGGTTTTTGGTTGCCTTTTTCATGTACTCAGCCATCCTGGAGCGGAGACCAAGTACATAGTCCACTATATCTTGCTTTGGGGGCTTGAGAGGTAACTCCCATCCTTCCTTCACCAAGCACAGTGGACCCCTCACAGGGTGGCCAAACAGAAGTTCAAAAGGGCTGTAACCAACCCCTTCTGAGGCACCTCCCTATATGCGAATAAAAGGCAGGGCAAGAGTATGTCCCATCTACGCCTAAGCTTTTCTGGGAGCCCTTTAATCATGCCCTTCAAGGTTTTGTTGAATCTCTCAACTAAACCATTGCATTGTGGGTGATAGGGTGTGGTGAACTTATAAGTCACTCCACACTCCTTCCACATTGCTTTTAAGTACCCAGACATGAAGTTAGCACCCCTGTCTGATACTACCTCCTTAGGAAAGCCCACTCTTGAGAAGATTCCCAGGAGGGCCCTTGCCACCACAGGTGCTGTAGTGGTCCTGAGGGGAATAGCTTCTGGGTACCTGGTGGCATGATCCACTACCACCAGGATAAACCTGTGCCCAGAGGCTGTTTGGGGATCCATGGGACCAACAATGTCAATCCCTACCCTTTCAAAGGGCACCCCCACCACAGGTAGTGGTATCAGGGGGCCTTTGTAGTGCCACCTGCTTTGCCACTGGCTTGGCAGGTTACACAGGAGCGACAAAACTCCTTACTGTCTTCAGACATGTGGGGCCAGTGAAAGTGAGGGACAATTCTGTCCCAAGTCTTGTTCTGGCCCAGGTGACCTGCTAAGGGAATATCATGGGCTAGGGTCAATAGGAAGCCCCTGAACTTCAAAGGTATTACCAACCTCCTGGTAGCACCAGGCTTGGGGTCTCTACTCTCTGAGTACAGGAGTCCATCATCCCAATACACTGTATGGGGACCACTAGCTTTCCCAGCAGCCTCAGCAGCAGCTTGCTGTCTGAGGGGTTCAAGGGAGGGGCAGCTCTGCTGCTCCTGGCTCAGATCTGCCCTAGAAGGTCCCCCTGTCCCCAAGAACTCAACCTGGTCAGGTTCAAGTTCCTCTGGGACAGTTCCTTCTTCAGGGCTGAGATCATCCCCCTCAAGGGACTGATCTTCCTCCTGAGCCAAGGGGGAAGGCACTGCCTTAACCCTACTACTCCTCCTGTTGGAAGGCACTTGGTCCATTCTTCCAGGATCCAAGGCCTGTTCAGTGCTAGACATTTTGGCTTGTGACCTGGTCACAGCAAACACATCTGCAGGGATCCCCAGCATTTCTGCATGGGTCCTGAGCTCCACTTCTGCCCAAGCAGAAGTCTCTAAGTCATTGCCAAGCAAGCATTCGACTGGCAGGTTTGCACTTATCACAACCTTCTTAAGGCCAGTTACCCCTCCCCAGGAGAAGTTAACAACTGCCAGAGTATGGTCTGTTCTGACATTGCTAGCATTGGTCACTTGGTACATCTCACCAAGCATAACTTGCCCAGGTAGCACAAGGTCTTGTGTCACCATTGTGACACTTGCCCCTGTGTCCCTAAATGCCAAAGCCTCACGTCCATTAATTAAAGGCTGTTGTCTGTACTTGCCCAGATTACTGGGACTCACAGTGGAGGTCACATCCATGCCTCCATCACAGACTAACACAGCCTGAGTCAGTTCTCTGACTAAGTCAGAGCCCAACTCAGTTCCCAGGGTGAACCCTACTAAACCCTTTGCTGGAGCACTTCCACCAACTGTACTAGGGGGAACAGGTGCCTTAGGGGCATTGGTGGGTGCTGGACTGGAGTCTTTGGACTTGGTGCAATCACTGGTCCAGTGGGTCTTTTGCTTACAGACCTTGCACCATGGTTTTCTTTGGCCTTTCCCTTTGGTAGACTGTGAATCCCCACCAGAAGAAGATTTTTGGGGGCCTGATGAAGACTTTTGATCTTTACCCTTCTCCCCACCCTTGTCAGAGTTCTTAGCATCTTGCTTCTTGGTTTCCCCACCTTGGTTCTGTACCTTCTGCTTCACCCTGGTTCTGACCCATTTGTCTGCCTTCTTTCCCAATTCTTGGGGAGAGGTCAGATCAGAGTCTACCAGGTATTGATGCAACAGCTGATTTTGACAGTTATTAAGAATCTGCTCCCTCATTATCAGATTGTACAACCCTGAGAAGTCACACACCTTACTGCCCATCAACCAGCCTTCCAGAGCCTTGGCAGAACAATCCACATAGTCTACCCAGTCTTGAGTCTGTGCTTTTTGGGTGTCTCTGAACTTCAACCTGTACTGTTCAGTGGTTAGGCCAAACCCATCAATAAGAGCACTCTTCAAGACCTTGTAATTATCAGCATCCTCCTCTCTAACAGTGAGGAGCTTATCTCTACCTTTGTCAGCAAAGGAGAGCCACAAGATTGCTGCCCACTGCTCCTGAGGGACCTTCTGTACTTTACAGGCCCTCTCTAAGGCAGTTATCCATTTGTGGATATCATCCCCACTCTGGTAGGGAGGGACAATCTTGCTCAGGTTCCTATGGTCATAGGACCTTTCCCTGTCTCTAGGGACATGGCTGCCACCATGGGACTCTAGTCCCAACTTTCTTCTCTCTCTAAGGAGATCTAGGGATTCCCTATCTAAAGCCAATTGCTTTTTTCTGATCTCCAGCTGAGTTTCCTCATACTGGACCAGTCTGGTTCTCCTCTCATGAGAGGATTCCCTCCTGTGAGATGAGACAGAGCTCCCTATAGAGGTGCCAGAGTGGTTAGACTCCTGAGAAGGAGATCTAGACTTCCTGGGCACACTCTTAATCCTTCCTGGGGGGACAAAGAGGGCATCATCTTGCTCATCCTCATCATCATCCACAGGAGGGATTGGGTTTTCCAGGTCAGGGTCATTGTCACCCTCCTGGCCAGTTTCAGAGGGGGCTGGGGGTACTGGTACCCCTGGCCTCGTCCTCTTCGTCTGCCCCACCCTCAGCTCCTACCCCTTCAGTCCCTACAGGCTTACTAAGGTCATAAGCCACCAACAACTCCTTGAGGTGTTGGGTGGTGGGGCTTTGGCCTGTCCTTATTTTTCTCAAGTTACATAAAGCTCTCAATTCCAAGAATGGGAGTGTATCATACTTGGAGGGTGGAAGCTCAATGGCTTCCTGCAAGGATTCTTTGGATCCTGCCCTTAAAGACATTACTAGTGTGGTGTGGTGTATGCACTACCTACTCTAGTGTGGCCTACTAAACTCTCTTGAGTTGTAGAAAGGGTTGTGCTATCCCTTAACACACAACTCTAAGTTCAGTAGAACTTACTGTATTCTAAGCTTAAATTATATGTACCTTAGGTACCTTTAGTGGTTTTCAGTTGATCAATTCAATTGAGATTATCTGGTAAAACAATAGCAAGCTGGAATCCCACACGCTGCACACCAATGTGAGAAGTTGGCCTGGTATATGCTGTCCACTAATTATAGTGGGCACCTTGCACCAGTCCAAACAACCCCTTATTGGAGACAGGTTAAAGACAACCTTATTGAAAGCTATCCTAGTGGTAGCTATGGAGAGCAGCCTTCAGGCTAAGTCTTGAAGGAATGTAAAGCAGCTTGTTTTACCAGTCTATAATCTCTTGAGTGATCAAATGAAAGAGCACCACACCAGGTATATATTCAAAATATATGTATTTATTGCTAAACACACCCCTCTAGTCTCTTTATGAGGCTAGAGTTCGAAGTACATAAGTTATAAGTTATAAAATCACAGTAATAGTACAAATACACGTTTGGGCCCTAGGGGCGTACCAAACCATATACCAATAAAGTGGTATGCGAACCACGACTGAACTAGACACTAGGCCTAGAGCCTCTAGAAGTGCTTGGACCACAAGGAACCACCCAAGGTAGTGACACAGGGGACCCACGGGAGACGCGTGCAGTGTAAATACACAACCGCATTACGCCGTTAACTTCTATGGAGAAAGTCGGGATCGGGAAAATAGAGGAAAGGGACACTTTAAAGAGGACTAGGACAAAACCCTTTGAGATCTAGGACTTTGAAGAGTCTCTACCCACGGGAGCACCGGAGTACTCGTGTTACCTCACCCAGGGAAGCCGGGTGCATAGGTGCCTTTCGGGGTCGGGTTTCGTCGTTGATTCGAATGGCGATCTGCTGCAAAGTGCTGCTGGCGGCCAAGAGAAAAGTGTCCGGGTGGATCCAAGAGTGGATCGGAGTTCTGAAGAACCTGAAAGCAGAGGGGACAGAGTCTGGGTCACTAGCCAGTGACCAGGAAGGCGATGGACAGATGCCCACCGATGTCGAGTGCTTCAGGTGCGTTGACGGTCGTCTTGACTCTTCAGCCACGAGGTCCAGGAGGCGTTGTCGGCGACCAGGAGCAGGATTCGGGCTGGTACACGATGTCTGTCGAGTGCTGAGGTGTCGGCGACCGGATTGGACCCAACAAGCCTTGGCAACGGCAAGTCTCGGTGAAGATGCAGATCGTCGATGGTGCAGACCAGCAAGGTCTGTGGAACTCACCCAGCGAGGGTAAGTGAGGGCAGGCCTGGAGCAACCAGGATGCCAAGTAAGAAAAGGATTGGCCTTCGTTAAGGGCTACTAGCCAACGGGCTAGCGACCGCGAAGGAGCCTCGTGACGCCGCACGTGGAGCTGGCTTACAGGACACTCGTGGAGTGGGGGCCAGTGATCTTCGGTGCAGGTGGTGCTGGAGGCTAGGGCTACTCGGAGCCCAAAGCACGACTTCTTGGGAGACCCAGAAGAGGATGCACTTGCAAATGTGCTCGGTGTCCAGGGGTCACGGTCTCAAGTCACCCACGATAGCCACGGGCCTCAGCTTTGCTGGGGACTCAGGGTAGCCTCGGGGAAGTCTGAGAATCCACCTCTGGTGATGCGATGACTTCGGCGTCCGACGGAGCTTCAGAAATGCGAACCAGACAGATGCTTCTTTGGTGCCTGCCAAGCAGGGGAGTCACTCCTTGACCCCAAGGGAGATTCTTTAGTCCTCTAATCTTGTCGTAGAGCGTCGAAGGTCCAGGATTCAGTTTCAGAGTTTCGTCCAGGTATAATCTAAAGTCCTAAGGACTGGGTTCCTACCTTTATTCTAAAAATAAGGGTTGGACTACTCTGTGGCCCCACCTATGGGTGGGTCAGGGCAGAGGGGTGGCTACACCCCTTTCCCTTTGTCCAGTTCGCGCCAAAGCAGGGGCTGCAAGCCCCTGATCCGGTTTGAACTGGGGTATGCACAGGGACACCAAATGTGCCCCCAGTGCAGGACTTCAAAGCACCCGAAAGTGCTCCCGCCCGGCCCCAATACACATTATCCTGTCTGGGGAGGTGGTCACACCTCCCTGGGACAGGAAACCTATTGTCCAGGCCTCCCCTGCCGGAGTTTCGTCCAGCAGCAGGAGGCCAGACTCGTGTCTGTGGCAGCAGCATCCATTTTGTGATGCCAGGGCTCTGGAAAGAAGTTACCGGACTCGTCAGAGTTAACATGTCTTTCCCTCTAGAAGGGTGGAATGCTACCCCCGCCACCAGGATTGGCGGGGGGGTGGTAGTATTCCAAGATGTTTGACACCAAACACGACATGTTTAGGTGCAGCCATTCCAAAGTTAGCATTTTACCGCGAGGATATAATGCGCTTAAGAGTATATGGTCAGGCTGCACTACAAACAGCATCAGAGATGGTCTCCGAACGCTGCAGAGGGGCCCTGCTCATGCAGGGGCACCCTCTCACATAGGAACCATGCACTCTGCCTTTAGGATTGATAAGGCCTGCCTTAGGAGTGACTTATAGGTTTATATGTGTGTATGTATTTCGTGATATAGGTAACCTATATCACAGTAAAGGGTGCATGCACCACCTTACCCAGGCTGCAGTAGCAGACCTGTGGTGTCAGTTTGGATGGCCTTCCAGGGGTGGCATAATACATGCTGCAGCCCCTGGCAGGCCTCTGAGGTACCTATGCCCTTGGTACATAGTATACCATATACTAGGGACTTATAAGGGCACTCCAGATCCCAATCAGTGATGTGCCTAAGGCACATGGAAACCATTTTAGAGAGGAAGCAGCTAGGCTGGGGTTCTGATTAGCAGGGCCCCAGCCAGACTAATGTCGAAAAACAGTGAAGCATCAGCAAAAAGTGGGGGTACCCATGTGAAGCAGATCCTACTCTCCTACAATTTTTATGATATTAAAGCAAACATTGCCTGCAGCAAACTCAAATCAGTGCAGTCTTCCATACCTTACAAAAAACGTATACAGCGTGTCTTTACAAGTTTTAGACTGCCCTAGTTTGCAAACATGGGACCCTTATCTAGCTAAATAACTCACTAATGAGGGCCCCTTTTATTTTGGTACAAGGGCCTATTTTCTGTCCCAGTCTGATGCTGCATGTTAGGCAGGGCCACTGGAATTATGCGATTGTGCAGCAGCGGCAATTTCTGCATAATTATGCATTTGACGCATTTGCCACATAATCCATCATCTGCTGCATAATCTACAGATTTTAACAACAACATTGCTTTCTATCTCAAACAGTTCAAAAGTTACAAAAAATGCAGCGACGCGTCTTGCCGCATGTGGGAAGGCCCTTTGAAAAGCTGGAATTGGCAACTTTCTGTTTCCCACTGCTAAATTTGGGTGTTAAATTGGTACTAATTGGGTGCAACCAGTGCCCAAACAGTGTTACCAAGTTTAAAAATGGCAAACAAATGTAGTAATACTATTTCAAAATGTGCTGGATTATGCCGCATAATTTGTCTTTTCTTGCCACGTAATTTACTCACCCTGCCACATAATTTAGCCCTCTCCTGCCGCATACTTCCAGTGGTCCTGATGTTAGGGTAATCCATGGCAGTGATTTTGTTCCTGTGTATATTTCCCATTCTTTACTTAATCTTGCATTCATCAAGAGTGGTAGCTATTTCCAGCATGTGTGTTTCTGTATTTCATTTCACAGCATATTACTCTTGGATGATGCACCCTTTGTATTGAGTCGCCTCCAGGTGTTTATAACAGGCTACAGTTGAGCACTCTGGAGTTGAGGATGCAGGCAGGGCAACTTTCACACTGTGTGCCTGTCTGTGGGTCAAAAAGGTGTTCAGATTACATGATCATTCAAAATATGGCCTCTCTGCAGAACACAAAGCGCAATGGTCCTGCATTCCAGTTGTGATTCTATGCAAATGTGTGTGAAGGAGCTACATATTGGTCAAAACAACAAGGTGAAAGTAAAATAATTTATTGTTGTTACTCATTTAGCTTAAACAGCTAACAACCATTGACAAAACCCAGTCGCAGCCGGCATAACTCGCGGGGGTGGGGGTCACGCAGGGGGGGGTAATTTTAATAATTAAAAAAATAACTTTCCTTAGCCGGCCCGATCCAATCCCGCCTCTTCTCTGCTTAGGGGCCTCACATGTTCCTATTCTGCCCGGGGCCCCACATATCCTAGGACCGGCCCTGGTGGTACCCATGGAATGTGTTTATCCACCATACTTCAGATGGATGCAAAGAGAACGCCACCTTTTAGGCGAAGAAACACGAAACCGTTCTCAAGCTATATTTTCTTCCAGAGTGAACTGTCCTTTCTCATTGATACTTCTGAGTATAGTGTTTTTCAGAAAGAAAGGCATTTGTAAAGTGGAGCGATAGTGGTAGAGATATGGGGAGGGTATACCACAAAAACGCATTTGGGATGGGAGTAGAAGGCAGTGTAGAGAAAGACAGTAATGTTTGGAAATGAAGGCGAGAACTATGGCCAGAAATGGATACTTGGGAAAAGGAGGTCTATGAGGGGGAAGGAAAAAATGCTAAGTCAAGAACGAGCGGCATATCCCTAGAATGTAGGAAAGTGGGTGAAGGAGGGGGGTAGCAGAAAGGTAATTTAAAAATACTAAAGTGAGGAGTGAGATTTTCCATTTAACGTAATGAATGATATAGCTCTACTGTAAATATATTTCAAGTGACTTACTAAGGGCAATTTGTTTGAGACCTTGTGATTCCATATGATCACTTAACTCCTCACTGACTTGCAATATCCTTGTAACGCACACTTGAATGTGCTTTATTTCGTATATAATTAGTTGTCTGCCCAGGATTATTATCAAAGAAAAGTAATGACTGGTCTGTAATTTTATGACGTATTAGGTAATGCCTGGTCTGCTTCCTATTTTGACTGCAATAGGGGAATCTGTGGCCCAGTCTCTGACTTCTTTTTTTTTTTTTTTTAACTTTATTTATTCAATTTTTCAAACATTAAGTGAGCGGTAATACACAGTCTTTAAAAACATATCTCCATCCATTTGTTTCCAGTTGGTGGCAGAGTCCAAAGTACACATCAACATTGCATGTTTATCTATGACATGGTGGAGGATTTAACATCATACGTATTTATGGCAACACACAATTCTCAACATTGCGTTTCGCTGTTACTATCAGAACCGTCATTCTGACCATTTCCATTTCCCATTGGGTTTAAAAGCTCCCTGAATAACAGTCTCTGTCATCTTTATAGTAAGGTAGCACACACCAGGTGCACCGTGTTACGATGGCACTATAAGTGTGTTATATTGTAGTTGCATTTATATAGCGCTTTATTCCTCTTTGGAGGTGCCAACGTGCTTTTTCGGATGGGTACTACACTAATCTATGGGTGTGGTTGGCTGGTAGAGAGGAGGTTTCTGGTAAGGCTTTTGTGAGAAGTGTTTTGCTGCTGGACATGATTACCACAGTTGTGCTCTTATCATGTTTGTGTTGCCGTGCCTATGCTGTGTAGTGACCACAAAGGAGTGAGAGTTAGGATGCTCAAACTTATAGGGCGCTAGCGAATGAATGGAGAGGTCTGTGAGTGCATGATAGCCTGTGTGAGAAGAGTTATCTTTGCAATCCTACAGCTGCTCTTCTGCGTGGAGTGGTGTGGAGCGAAGAAGAGGAGATCGGTGTTCTGTGGCTGTGCCAACCATCCTTGGGAATCTTGCAATTTCATGTAAATGTTGCTGAGTTCCTTGTAGTTCCCTGAGGTTATGTGGCAGGATTTCAATGCACACTGGCAATGATACAATATTAAACACCAGATGATGTGCTGCTTCATTTACTTCATGTATATCTTGAAGTGCATTATTGCTACGGTGATGTAATGTATGCCGGCCAGAACCTGTTCCAGGCGTAAAGTGTTGTAAACTATCTAATAATTTTGTAACAGTTTTAAACATCATTTTCATGTGTTTTCCTCGACAAACAAATTGGCTCGCCAAACCTTTTGGTGACTGATATGAAACCCCTTTTCCAAAGATGGCGGAGGCGGTTTGCATCCCGCTGACCCATTAATGGTGGGCACCAAGAAACGCAAAGAGCAGGGGTGCTTCCCCATGTTTTGCAGAGCAGAACAGCTAGCTGTTCTTGGCCGCTAAGATGAGGGATCCAATGAAGGGTATCTTAAAGGAAGCTAGACTGTGGCACGTATTGTGCCACAGCGGATATTACTCATGTCGCTAGTAACCGCTGCGATTCATATTCAGCCACATATTGATGGGTAGTGCATGAGCCCTAGTTTGTCTTTGCACAGCTCTGATGTGTCCTTTCATTATTAGGAGGAGAATGTGAAGACTGTCCTTATGAACCCCAACATTGCCTCCGTGCAGACCAACGAGGTGGGCATAAAGCAGGCTGATACCGTCTACTTCCTGCCCATCACTCCACAGTTTGTCACCGAGATCATCAAGCAAGAAAGACCAGATGGTTTGATTCTGGGCATGGGTGGGCAAACCGCCCTCAACTGCGGTGAGTGGTTTAGGGGTCTACTCTCCAAATTCTGTGTTCTTGTTTAACCCAATCATATTTAGCATTGAATTTAATCTTGGTGCATTTCACATATTTTGATGAAATACAGTCAAAGCAATATTTTTAAATAAATCATAACATAACTGGGTGGTGACAAGATTCTGGAATATTCTCCAAATGCAGCCATTTGAGATTTCTCATTGCTTACATGTTACACCTGGAAGTGGGCCTTCAATTTAGCACTTTTGTTGTGAAGGTAGGCAACCCCATTTTGGACAATTCTTTTCATTTATGTAACATAAAAGGTTTGAGGTTATTTAGCACTTCATGAATCTAGTTGTATCTCTCGTTAAAAAAAAGTTCTCTCATTGAGCAGCCCTTGAGTCCTCACAGCAAGTTGGAACTTAATTCAGTGCATTACTTTCTCTCTGGGATTGACTTCTCCAGAACCTGCCTACATTCCAACTTTTAACAAGCCACCTCAAAGGGCATTCTTTCAGAGCATTTCTATAGGGACCTGTTGCATTTTTTGTTAACATAACATCTGTATATTTTTCCATTTTAAGAGCCAGGAGTAAATAAATAAATATATGGATAAATGATTAAATACATGAATAAATGAATACATAACATAATAGAATAATTAATATATAAATACTTGAATACTTCCACTGCCTTGTTAGAGGGAGGAAGCGGTCGTTGTTATACTGTTATTTTGCCCACCATGGAGCAAATCCTGGGCTCTTTTCTCAGTCCAATTATTTGAATTTGTGTTCTTCTGTTGTGGAATGTTGTATATGTGCGATTAGAGATTCCACAGCTTCCACACACAGTCAGAGGGGCTACATCATAAATATACCAGCTCCGTTTTCTATGCATTTGAGCTTTAAAGTGACACACCGTGAGACACTGTTTGGCCTGGGTGAGTTGAGTTTGACTATGAAAATGAAATTGTCAGTTTTGAGAATTCAACTGGTCCAAACTGATTAAAGATTAATTTAAAAAGATGAATTATCCTTAAATAGTAGGAAAGAGGCTTAATTAAGTTAAAACTAGGGTTTAATTCAGTTAAAATTAAGGTGTGCGAAATTCGCTTAGTTTGTATTTGCATAATTATGTTAAATTGTCAAACAATTACACAACTTATGCATAAATAGGTGAAATGCAAAACCAACATTTTGTGCTATGTTTTAGCCTGAAATGCATCCTCATATCCATTTTGGATACAGTGCTGCATTTCGACACAAAAAGTAACACAAAAAACACAAGAGCCGCAAACAGTAGCCACCTGCATTCTGGTCATTTACGTTATTCCCGTGCTCACACTAAAGTTTTGTGATGAATGTTGCTTAATTACGTAACATAGCATAATAATGCAATTTTGGAAATTTCAGATATCAAGCGTACAGTGAAATTATGCAATATTATGCCGGCATAATGAACATTTCACCCGGCCTAGTTAAAATTTCCCCTGGCATTTATTGGTGGTTGCTAAAATGCACATAGGTTCATCAGTCCACCGATCTTTTTCAGAAATGCCTTTATCGGATGTGTAGTGCGCACCAGACCTCTGATTTTGGGTACACTTTGGGTGCACAATTTGAACATGCATAGGTTCAGTGTCCCTATAGGGAATTCAGTAAATTACTCAATGAAATGTTTTTTGTTTTTTTTATTGTCCTCATTCGCCTCTAACCTCTTTAATCAATCAGACTGTCGGTCCCCGTTTTTAGCGTGCCAAGGGAAATAGGCGTTATGTTGGAAACTCACGGTGCCTACCGCCTATGGGTACATTGACAGAAAAAAAAAGTTATTACCCCCCAAAAGAAGGGGGGAGAGGTTTCTCTTCAACTAGGCCCACAGGAGCCTGGCGGACCGCTTTGTTGGCGTATATGTGGAGAGGAGGGTGCCCAACACGGTCCGAAGAGTGCCAAGGAGACATAATAATCATAGGACCTGGTGTTTCATACTGTTGGTGAATCACAATTTTTGATCAGGCCTCGGCCCATTTCAACAACAAGTCCTAAAAGGCGGTCTTTTTTGCCCCACACCTTCTGGACATATCCATCTTGGAGGTCTCAATCATTGATGTCAGCCAGTCTGAGTGCAGAGGAGGGGAAGGTTCGGTCCATCTCTTACATATTTGCCTCCTGGCTAACAGGATAGCATAAAATAAGAGAGACTTTGCAGGTCCGGTTGCTTGATTGGTGAGACCAAAGATTATAAGGGCTAAATCTAATTTGATTGGGACTCCCAAGATTCCCTCCACTGACCTCCGAACTTCTTCCCAATACAGAGCGATAGCCGGGCAATCTTTAAACATATGCACATCCGAGGCTTCCAACAAACCACACTTCCTGCAACAAACCTGGGACCCGTTTGAAAATTTGGACAGCTTAGGGGAGAAAAGTAAGCCCTGTGGACAGTGAACAGATGGTTTCTCCGCAGCCAGGCAGGTTTTACTATGCTGAAAAGAGTCTTAAATGAGTTCTGCCACAGTTGTTCACACTGTTGATTTGGAAGATGCTCACTCCATAGTTCGTCTGCGAGTTTAAATTCACCGTCCACGGCCTCCTCCACCGCCCAATACCAGAGGGATACCTCCCTCCTCCCCACTGGCCTGTCCTCTAGCTGTTGTTCTAAGCTGTTGCCCCATCCGATTGCTTTTTTCTGGCTTAACTGCACTTGGACCCAGCTCTGTAATTGGATGTACTTGAACCTTGAGAGGCCCACTCCCACTCTGTCTCTGAGTTGTTCCCATGTAATTAATATGCCCTCTTCCACCAGCTCACCCCACACTTTCAGCCCTGCTTCTCTAAGTGGTATAGCAAGCCTATCCTGAAGACACCCCAGTGCACCAGGTGAATCCCAGAGTGGCGCTAAACTAGAGAAGTAGTCAAGACCCACAAGGCGCTTAACTCTGGCCCATGATTTAACCGATGCCTGGAGGACTTTTAGTTTGACTTTTTTGAAAAATGTTGGTTCCCCAAACTTGAACAAAAATCCCTCCTCCGGTAAATTAGCCCCCTTCAACATAGCCAGAAACATAGCTCCAGCCCCCGTATTTACGGGCATTTTTAAAAGCAGCCGAGAGTGTGAAAACTGGAAGGCCCAGGCATAATACTGTAAATCGGGAAGCGCGAGCCCCCCTTTCTCCCTCCTGCGCCTCAACTTTTTCCAGGCTATTCTGGTAGTTCTATATAGCCAGATGAAAGAATTTACAGCCTGCTGTAATTTATCAATCACAGGTTTGTCAAAATGTAGGGGGATAGTGTTGAAGAGGAAGGTTACCTTTGGCAACACCACCATCTTCACCAAGTTAATCCTCCCAAGAATGGATAAAGGGAGGTGAACCCAAGCTTTCATTTGTTTTTGACATTCCCTTGACACTCTCTCTAAGTTGACTTCTGCTATTTTGGCTATGTCCTGAACAATTCTGACCCCCAAGTATCGCATACTAGAACTGACCTGATGTTGGCTTCTCTCAAGATTCCATGTCATAATCTCCGTCTTGCCGGCATTGATCTCATACCCTGAAACCTGTCCAAACTCCTGTGCCAATTCGATCACTGCCGGGAAAGTCGTTTCTAGGTTCGCTGAAAGGATCAAAATGTCATCAGCATACAGGGCCACCTTCCTTTCCCACTCTCCATACCTAAAAGGCACAATACCAGGATCTTCTCTCAGCCTCTGCGCAAAAGGCTCGATATACATGTCAAAAAGGAGAGGGGAAAGGGGGCAGCCCTGCCTGGTGCCCCTAGAAATTCTAAACGGTTTCGTCAAGTTGCCATTAACCAACAGCCTTGCTGACGGAGCCTGATATAACAATTGGATGGTATGACGAAACTTCTCACCCAAATTAAATTTCCCCATGACCTCCGACAGGTAAACCCAGTTAACCCTGTCGAAGGCCTTGGTGGCATCCAGAGTCAAGGCAACGAGAGGAAGTGAGTAAGCAGAGGCGATATCTATGGCTCCTATAAGATCATATGTCAGGTCTGATAATTGTCTGCCTTTAACGAACCCCTTCTGATCTAAATGAAGGATATCTCCAGCCACTGACCCCAGCCTGGCTGCCAGGATCGAGGCGAAGATTTTATTGTCCACGTTCAAAAGCGAGATGGGTCTATACGACCCACAGCTCGCAGGATCCTTGCCAGCTTTCAGAATCAACATGACCGTGGCTTCATTCCAAGACTCGGGAGGCTTTAAGCCCTCTATTAATATCATATTAAATAGCTGTGTCAAAATTGGAATACAAGCGTCAGCCAGGGACCTATATATCTCAGCTGGTAACCCATCAGGTCCCGCCGCTTTACCTCTTTTGCCAGCAGCTATAGCGTTCCTCACTTCCTCTTGCGTTATATACTGTTCTAAATCTTCCTGCTGTTTGGGGCTCATAGAAGCCAAAGTGGTCCGATCCAGCCAATCCTTAATTTTAGACCTATCCTTTGTCAGATCTTCTTGATATATGTCCTGAAAATACTTTAAAAAGGCCTCCCCTATTTCCTCATCTGAAGACAGAACCGCTACTCCATTTCCTACTTCAATTTCCCTGATCTGATTACGGAGTCTATCTGCTTTTGCCTTCCATGCCAACAGTTTTCCTGCCCCCTCCCCATACTCAAAATGGGCGATCTTGCTTGCCTCCCATCTGAGCCTAAGCCTTGATTGGAGGATATCCTCCAGCTGCTCTCTTAATTTTCTAAGTCTATTCAAAGCTGCAGGTGCCCTACCAAAAACGGCCTCACTGTCCAATTCAACCTCCACATCCTTCATTTCTGCCTCCAACGATGCAATCCCTTCCCTATACCTTTTGTACCTAAAACTCGTCCTACTAGTAATAATACCCCTCAAAAAAGCCTTAAGGGAGTCCCAGACCATCATGACACTTGCCGTGCCTGAGTTGACCTTAAGGAAGATTTCGGTTTCCTGAGCCAAGAAGGACATCTCCTCTTCCTCCAAAAGCAGCGTTCGGTCAAAGGACCAAGTTCTTGGCTGCTGGGCTTGTGCCCACTCAAGATCCAGTTCTATGCCTGAATGATCTGACAAATGGGACGACAAATATCTGATGTCCTTGACCTTGCCCCTTAGGGCATAACTGACCAAAATATAGTCAATTCTTGACTTATGCCGATATTTGAGGTTTCGAAATGATACCCCCAGTTGCTGGCCTGATCTCTCCCTCCAAACATCAGAAAAACCCAACTGGGTCATCATACTCTGAAGATACGCCCTAGATCTAGAAGGGGTAACCGCTCTACTGCTGGTAGACTTATCAAGTTTAGGATCAAATACAATATTAAAATCACCAGCCATAATAACTGGTTCTGGGAAGTCTAAAAGATGCGAGAAGATTGTTTTGAGAGTTGAAGGGTCGTCTTGATTCGGGCCATAGTAGCCAACCAGAGTAAGAGGGATGCCCTTTAGGATCAGTATCACCCATCTGCCACCTGGGTCCTCCATATGCTGTATAATCTGGGCATTAGCCTGTTTTTTAAAAAGAATCAAAACCCCTCTGATGTTAGCCGACTGGTTGGTACAGATAAAGGAGTCCACCCATTTTTGACTTTTAAGAATTTCATGGGTCTCTTCCTTAAGAAGATGTGTCTCCTGGATGACAATGACCTGCGCTGCACAATCTTTAAGATATTGCAAAATCCTAGCTCTTCTATTCTTTACACGCAGGCCATTGACATTCCAGGATAATATCTGAAGTGTACTCATAATAGCTTCAGTCTGCAACCCCCACCCTGCCCAAATTCAAGAAAACAACAACACCTAATCTCGTGGAATCGGAACGCCACTATTTGATCTAAGCTTAGTATATATACAGCGAATGAGGTATTTTTATTTTTAATGCCCCAGTGCTCCCCAACCCCCACCCAAACAGTTGAGCCCCCTGGAGAACCCTTCCCCCATAAATCTGGACAGTTGTTGTCCAGGTGTAGCACCCCGGAGCTACCCAACCCATCCCGTCCCAATCTCGTGTGTTATTCAAAAAAGAGTTCAAATGCCACCCAATTACATCCCTGCCCAAAAAAAAGAAAAGAAAACTAATTTGATACTAAAAAAATAAAGATTGAAAAGGACTAAAAAGAGAGAAATGAGATCCCCCTAGTTTGCTCCACTCGCCTATTCAGAGGAGAAAAGAAAGGAAAAAGAGCACAAACGCCAAGAACGAACCTACTGCCCTGACCTGAGTCATGACTAGTGCTGCCCCAGAGAATAGAAAACTCTTTCCTAAGGACCACCCTTGCTGATGGAACTAAGCAACTTGTCCGCCTCCTGGACTGATCTGATGTTATGCATTTTGTTGTTATGCATAACCTTTAGGAAGGCTGGAAATTTTAGCTGTACAACTGCGCCAAGCTTCCTGAAATCGTCCATCCTCCGGCCTAGTTCCCACTGTCTTTTGATGGTAGCTCTAGCCAGATCCGAACGAATTTCAAAAGAAAAATCCCTAGACCTTAGTGTTTTTGCTTTCAGTGCCAAATTGAGAATTTTTTCTTTTAGGGAGTAGGTGAGAAAATTAACCAGGATTTTTCTTGGCTTGACTCTATTGGGGTTCTTACGAAACGGGTCTCTGTGGATCCTCTGTATGTCCATACCTAGGGTTACCTCTGACTCCTCAAACTGCAGCACTTCTTTAAGCAATAAGATAATGTATGATTTGAGGTCAGACCCTTCATTCCCCTCTGGGATGTTCAATAAGCGGAGGTTATTTCTGCGAGAGTTGTTCTCTAGCATCTCCATTCGATCCCGAATAGCTACCTCCTCCCGTTTAAGTACCTGGATCTCTGCCTCCGCCACCCCAAGGTTATCTTTCAGCTCCCCAACCGTTTTCTCCAAAGTCTCAGTCCTGATGTTTAAAAGATCCACCTTCCTCTCCAGAGATTCACAAGAACTCCTTATCTCAACCTGATTAGCGGCTGAGACGGAAAAGCCTTTCTTAATATCCTCTGAAAGTATGGAAAAAAGAGATTCCAGTGAGGCTGCTGGGGGCCTGCCCGTCTCTAGGGACTGTAGGGACTTGAGACTTTTCTCTACCCCTCCACTCTCTGGCCCTGCAGCTCCATCCGGATTCTGATCCACCAAATCCAACTCTTTACCTGGCGCTGCCTCAGAAATGTTATCCCTAACTGCGGGGACGTCTACCTGGGACAAAAGAGGGCTAGCCCCTCCATAGTGACCGTTGATATTTTTGCTGTTAGATGCCCACTGAGTCCCCCTCTGGGAGTGCTAAGAACACTGCCTCTCTTCGTGATATCCAGGACCTCAGGTTGTAGCTTGAAATACGACCGTAACGATGGGGTTACCCTGACTTTACTGTCAAGGAAATTGTTTTTAACCCTCTCGAGTTTCGTACTCCTTCCTTCAACTTGATGAGTTTGAAACACCAAACTATTGGTGGAAATTGCAATTTTTGGGGAGCCTTCTAATACTTGATAGCTAGGCTGCACCTCAGAAGATGATTTATTAGAGATGCCACCCTTTTTAATACTCAAGGTGGCCCCCCCACGTTTATTGCTTCTCTTTTTCCGCCTCTTATAGCCACTGCTGAGCCCCCAAAAACCTCCAAAAACGCTTTCACCTGTTGCGGGGGGCAAACCTGGTTCTCCTGCGCTCTAACGGACTGTCGTGCTTCCTCCTCCAACTCCGGCACTGCAGCTATCTCCGGGAGCAGCCCCGGCGCAGATGGAACGGGAGAGGCAAAAATGGTGGCAATGGCGGGAGACCCGCAGCCCTTAGCAGCCAGCACCAGCCCTCTCCCACTCCGCCCCGCCGGAACGGGAAAGCAGCCGATGCTGGCGCTGCCTCCACCGACCCGAAGGAGCCCACACGCCGCCGCTCTGCGGCCTCTCCGGAGCTCCAGGGCGGCCTCGTCCCAGCGCGGCAGGCGGGAGGGGAAACCAGAACAGTCGGAGCCCCGGCACATTCCGGGTTGAAACTCCCCTCCGAAAGCAGGGGAGCCGAACAGCTGCACCAGGCACACTTCAGCGTCTAAGACGGCAGGTAGGACGGCATTTCCTGCGGAACAGGAGGAGAGCTCCGGGTGCTAGCGGCCGCTCAGAACGCGGTCGCCATGTTCTCGAATTACTCAATGAAATGTTGTTAATGATGTGGACTGCGGAGTAGTTTGGTTTGAGTGTGTGGTGACAGGGGAGGACTTCAAAGGAGCTGATGCCTGTAACCCCTTTAAGGGTGCATTGACAATCCAATTAAGAAATTAAGAGGGTAGATAGGCGGGAACAGAACTATCTGAGTCTCTCTTTGACTTCGTCCAAGGCTAAAAATAAAACCTGCAAACAACACAATTCTTAAGCTTTCAAACTCATGGGTTTAATCAAAAATAGTTTAATTACAGAAAGCAAAATAAGTAGTTAGTTAATTATTTCAAAGAATTAGCACAAGTCCAGAATCATCTAATAGACTGACATAGAGTCCCTCACCAAAGAAAACCCAAAACCCACTGTTCAATAGACTAATAAAGAGTCTTACTCTAAGTAAATCCCAAAAGCATCTGGCACTCTTCCAAAATGACATGTCTTTTATAATGTTTTAGACAAAGAAGGCACAAGCATTTCATAGCATTTTAGCACAAAGCGTTGGATTAAAAAAGTTTCATTCATGACAACCAATCAACTTACTAATTGGTACAACACCCCTAATAACTCCTACTACTTAAATCATCTTATCTAATTAAGAAGATGAAATGATACATTATAATACACAAGAATACAATAGCTTGTACAACTATTGCAGAACTCTGCTAAGCCACCTTGAAAGTTTTAATAGAACGAACAACTTTCCCTCAAGAGAGAAAGAACATTAATTGTAAAATTATATTAGGACTGACCATTGGAATAGAGAAAGGCACATGCACGTGGAAAACTTGTACACTTAAAATAAACATGCACTTTTGTGAAACACTTCATAAATGATTGTCAATGTGGCCTAGTATGGCCTCGTTATGGCCTAGTTATGCTAACTGAAGTACACCTAAATTAATCACTGTTTTGTAGCAAATGTAAAACCTGTCTACAATGTCTGACCATTAATCTTTGCTATAGTTTTCTTTTTACTTTGGGTTTCACTTGAGTGTGTCGACCATGTGGCCCTTCTTCCTCGTTACAGTCATTACAGCTGTGAGGTGTGTCTGCCCCTCACACTGTATCCGCACAGGGTAGGTGTTGGCCCTTATATGTACCTATTGGATAGTGAGAGTGGAGCTATTGTTTTTTTGTGCAGGGAAATATGGCAATTGATTGCCTGTCTGGACAGGTGGACTCCCCTCATAGTTGTAATGATTGTAATATGGAAGTAGACAAGATGGTAATGCCTTCATTACCCAAATCATCTGGGTTCGGGTAATGAGGCTGCAGCGATTAGTCTGCTGGGACGAGTTTGTCAAAGATGAGGATGGGAAGTGGGTTAAGTTGCCTTTTGATGGAGTGTGTTCAGCTTGTGCATGGTTATGACGTTGACAGTGTTCTTCGTGCATTCATCCAACAATCATTTAATCAGATTGGGGTTTTCCAGTGGTTCTACTTCCTCATAATGATGTCCCCTCTTCTTCATTGCTGCCTCAGGAGTGGAGCTGTTCAAGCGAGGAGTCCTCAAGGAGTATGGTGTCAAGGTGCTGGGGACCTCCGTGGAGTCCATTATGTTCACAGAGGACAGGCAGCTCTTCTCAGACAAGCTGAATGAGATCAAGGAGCCCATCGCGCCAAGCTTCGCTGTCGAATCGGTAAAGTGAGATATTGTACCATCCTGGTGTGCGGGGATTGCGCGCTACGCGGAGCGCGGAGTGGAAAAAACTGCAAACTCCGCTAATGGAGCGAAATTTCACGGCAGGGCACGATGAAGCTGTGCACTGTAACATTGTATTCAGTTATAGTTATGTGCTCAGTCAGTAGCAGTCCTTTGCTCTGGGACAATGTGTTTGATAATACCCCACTCTGGGACAGTGTGCTCAGTTAGTAGCAGTCCTATCCTCAGGGACAGTGTACTTAGAGTATGATAGTGCTGCGGTCTGAGACAGTGTGATCAGTCATTAATAGTGCTGTAATATGGGACTGTGCGCTTAGCATGTGATAATGATTCACTCTTGGTCAGCATTCTTCAGCAGCAGTTTTGCTGTACTCTGGGACAGTGTGCTTAATCAGTATAGCGCTGCACTTTAGGAGAGTGTGCTTAACCATTAATGAACCATGTTGTGCTCTAGGGCAGTGTGCTTAACATGTGATAGTGCCGTGCTCTGGGAAAGCATGGTCAGCCAGTGACTGCACCGTAGGACTATGCGTGCATTATGTAATTGTGCGTAATAGTGCTGTGATCTGGAATGTTATGCTTAGCGTGTGATAGTGATGTGCTCTGCGACAGTGCGCTTAATTAGTAATAGTCCTATGTTTTGGAACAGCATGCTCAGTGGCACTGAAAGTGCTGTGTTCTGAGACTTTGGTTTGCCAGACATTGAGATGTGCTATAGGACAGTGATGCAGCTGTGCTCTGGGGCAGTGATACTGATGCATTCATGGACAGTTTACTTCTTGACAGTGTGTCACTCTGGAAAAGTGCTGTTAGTGATTGTGTTGATGGGCTCTGTCAGTGATAGCACTGCACTGTTGGACAGCGCGTTCAGTGAGTGAGCACTTTCAATGTTAGTGCTGTGTTGTGCAGCATGTAACAGAGATGGAAACGGGTGTTTGACTACATGTGAGCGCTCATTTGTTATATATCCTGGTTGTTGCGAATGCTTGAGACGTTACCCCTATGTGAACAGGGTGAACAGCCAAATAATGTGTAGTTTGCACCGCGGAGTGACGTTACAGTGCCTGAATGGAGATGGGGACCAGAGAGCGGTGACAGAGTATGGGCGGAGGCTTGTCCATATTTAGGTTTTACCTGTAGACAGATTTAGATATCTGTTATCGAAGACCTCTTTTGTGCAATGCATACAGAGTGGACTCTGGTTCCGCCCCTTGCCCAAGATTGATGGCTGTCTTCTCTATCTCAGTTTGATGCTTCTCAGCCAATTGTTTTCCTCTCTATTCTTGTTTTTGTCCCGCGCCCAGAGCACAGCTGCTCTACCATTGTTTTGATTGGATGAGTTGTATCCTTGCAATGCTGACCTTAGGAACCCCCACCAGGCACCATATTTAGACACCTCACAATCTATCCCGGTCCACTTCTTTCACAAAACCCACAGACCTCTTTGCAGCCGCCATTTATACACACCTCACATCTATGATTGTTTCCCACAATAGCAAGGTTAGGACCTCAAAGTAAGAGCCACTTCTAGGGACCACATAGTAAGTGAACCCCACCATCAGAATTTAGCACCGATTGGCGCCCTCCACTCAAGGCACCCAGATTCCGGAAGGGCTCCCATGGTCTAACAAGTATTCTGTGTTGGCAGGTGGAAGATGCCCTGCAGGCTGCGGATAAGATTGGCTACCCTGTTATGATTCGCTCTGCCTATGCCCTGGGCGGGCTCGGCTCCGGCCTTTGTCCAGACAAGGAGAAGCTGATCGATCTTGCTACTAAGGTAAGATTTTATCTCGAAGGCATTAAGAGAACACTGGAGTCCACTTAGGGCCTGTGACTGAATACCAGGGGGAAATGAGCTTCTGTGGGCCATTTAATTCGAGCTTTTCTGTTTCTGTTTTCTGCAATAACTGTGTTTCTTTGTGAAAGAAATAATGAAAAAATGCCTTTATCCTTCAAATGTCAGTGATGTGAAAGTCAAGGAGCATCACATTGACAAAACCCCAAGCCACTGTTATGGTTTAGAAAGTGTCATTTAAAAGTGTTCCGAACTTGATGCCGAAAAGTGCTCTCAGTTAAAGTTTGCCTTGATGTAAATGTATGGAAGTGTCCCTTAGCTTCATTCCTACTGTTACTTGCTGTCACCACTGCTCGACTACCGCCACCACATGCCCTCACTAGTAGCTTTTTCAGTTCTGGCCTAGCTGAGCATGCTCCTGGGTTGATGGTGAGTCAATTAAAAAAAGAAAAAAAAGACATATTCTCCTTTTTTATTTTCCGCAGGCGTTTGCAATGACCAACCAAATCCTGGTGGAGCGCTCAGTTGTGGGATGGAAGGAGATTGAGTATGAAGTTGTGAGGGATTCCGCAGATAATTGCGTCACAGTCTGTAACATGGAGAACGTCGATGCCATGGGAGTGCACACAGGTGGGACAACCTTTCATGTCCTTATTTGCAGTGACATTTGGTCCTCTTTTTAAAAGCAGAGAGCATATATACGTCTCTATATTCCAGCCCATCTGCGACTAGATGACCGCAGCCATGAAGGGCAATCTGGGCACTGGCGTAACGATAATTGAGGGGGCCCCCTGCAAGGTACATGGAGGGGCCCCCTCTGGACTCTATCAGGAGCTCTCCGGCCGAAGTGCTGTGCTGAGGGGGCCCCCTGGAGCTTGGGGGGCCCCCCCGCACTGCGGGGGCCTGTGTTACGCCCCTGAATCTGGGTGGCATCTGAAGGGCTTCTTTCCCTTATTAAGATCACGTCAAAATTGCACCACATTGTTTCAATATTGAAAATGATGCCATAGGAATTTTAGAAAGGTGCACATCTTGTTGAGTCCTGCTTCACACATCCCTCTCATTGCTCCTCTGCATTTCACAGAAGGCCGAAGTCTCTTTTTCTTCCTACCAGCCGCGGCCTGTGCAGTTAAGAGCGGTGGGGCCGGGTTGGGGGGATTCGACAGACGACCACGAGGGAAAATTAAATAATTAATTTTCCCTCGTCGTCATCCGTCGAAATCCCCCCCACCCGCCCCGACCGCCCCACCGCTCTTACCTTCATGGGCCGTGGCTCCTTCCTACTGGTGATGTCTTCATCTTCAGAGTCTAGCAGTAATAGTCCGCACCTGAGACAAGGAAAGACCTTTGGGGTTCTATGCCTGGGCCTCTAGGTCCTCTGGTCCAACACTGACTATATCTGACTTTTCTCTGAGACACTCTTTCAACACTCCATATTTCCAAGCTTCACTCTGGTGCAGAAAGCCCCCTTTCTTTCCGTTACCCCCTGTTCAGCTCCTCTAGACGTAGGACTCCTCTGATTCAGGGTAGAATACCACCATAGCCAGACTGCCAACGGTGGTGGTGGCCATTAATCGTTGATTTTTGTTGATTTTTTGATGTGTAGGAGATTCCATCGTGGTGGCCCCCTGCCAGACTCTCTCCAATGAGGAGAACCAGATGCTGAGAGCCGTGTCTATCAAGGTGGTGCGCCACCTGGGCATCGTGGGTGAATGCAACATCCAGTTTGCCCTGCACCCCACATCCTTAGAGTACGTCATCATTGAAGTCAACGCCAGGCTGTCCAGGAGCTCTGCATTGGCATCCAAAGCTACTGGGTAAGGAAGGAGGTCTCTGCAGTCTTCCATTGAAATGGACACTTACCCTCCTAGATATGAAAAATGTATTGTAGCAGGCGGGGGCACAGGTAGAGCAAGCAAATATATTTCCATGCATGGGTAAAAGAGGTACAGAAGTGGTGGGGACAAAAGCAGAAACTTGGGAGCAGTAATAATCTACAGTTGGGTTCCATGTCTTTCAAGGTCGATCTAAGATAGATCTCCATTTTTAATAGTAGCAATTATGGTCTGCTCAGAGTGCTGTAAAGTGAACCCCCAGTAGCTGTTTCCCTTGAACTCTGAAGGTGCTGATATATATATATAACTTTTAATGATGTAAATATTTTTAAAATAAAATAAATAATTGCATGTGAATAAGCACGAACACAAGAAATGTTTCCTATAACCTTGAATAAGTGCTCACCCACCCACAGGCCTGTGAGTATAACACTGATTAAATCATGGTTCTGCATAGTAGGATCTTCACTTATAATCATAAACATAGAATCTTCCCACTTATGTGCAGGGACCCCAGAACAATTCTTTTATATATAGAAGTCAATCTGTAGTTGTAGGTCGACACCTCATTGTTAAACAGTCTGATGGCACCCTCTCCAGTATAGAGATAGCACAGCTCTACCACCATTTTCTGTGAGTGAAAACCCCCATTTATAGGTACTTTAAGATTAAATTGCAGCACCAAGCTGAAGATATAGCAGTATCCCAAATAACCTTTTTACCTTCCCTCTCTGTTGGGAAAAAATGCATGCAAGGGGTGTCTACCAGGTCACAGAGTGAAACTGGTCCTAGAGAATACTGTTTCTTTAAGAAGCCATCCACTTCCCTGTCCCAGTATTACTGTGCTGGCACTTTGCCTTACAGCTCCAGTTCTTTTATAGAGCTGAGGCTGAGACGATCTCAGAACACTTTACGATTTAATAACCCTGTTTTTGTCCTTCAGATATTGAAGTTTTACCACTTCATGTGACGTCTTTAATATCCATCTGCCTTGTTATTCATTTTTTGGCAAATTTGAAGGGATTTTTTTCACAGAAAATGCCATCTCTTTTCATGAAATGCCATTCATATGGAAGGAAAAAGTCTGCTTCAGACCCTCATGCAGTCTGTGTGGTGTGTCTTCCACTCACACATTCAGTAGAGGACAGCGAGCTTTGTCAAAAAAATGACAAAACAAACCCTCATGGATAGAGAGGGATTCCACCTTACAAGAAAGCTAAAGGACCCCAGAGTGGAAGGAGAGAGAAAGAAGCAAAAAAGAACAAAGGGGGTGGTCCCTGTTCTGAAAGTATTCCCGCTCATGAAAAAGAGATCTCAAGAGAGGAGGCAATGAAAACATCATTGCCATTTTTCCATTATTCAAGACACTGTCACCACACTGGTAACACTGGTAGACGTTGAGACCATTGGAATCAACATGCTTACTGTTGTGAAGTTGGACGGCGACTCTGACCTAGATATTTCAGTTACAGACTCCCATGGTTCATCTACTCCACTGAGTTCTACCCCTGCACCGAAGTCTTGATCTTCGATGTTTATTCTCTCGATGCTACTACGCTCGACATCAGAACATCACGACTCACCATTGAAGAATTCTAAGTCTAAGATGGCAGCATTGAGATGCCCGTCAAGGAAATCGACATCATGAAGATCAAATTTGCGAATCTCCTTGGAGTCAATTTAGCCACTTGACCCTTTGGACCTTCTACCAAGACCTCCCATGTCTCCAGCTCCACCAGCACCTCTGCGCTTGGTGCCACCAGAAGCTCCTTTGATGGTCCCAAGAGCCACATCCATGTCACCTGTACCTTTTAGACCTCGAATAACATAACCAATTCTGCAGGAATCACCTTAACCTAGCCCTGATAGGTGAAAAAGATTATCTCCATCTTTTTATCCTGCAGTTTCTCAGAGTAATTCCACTGATTCCTTTACCTCTTACACACCAATATCTTCAGTGGCATCGCAGGTAAGAATGTCCCTGGTTGATGACGTTCTAACATATCAAGATGTTTTAGTAAATGGAAATAGCTCCACAGAAAACAGTCTCCAATAGCATGGAGATTTTACAGTCCAGAGCCTCTCTGAGACCTGTTCTCCCGTTGGTCCCAGGCTTTGCAGAATTATCAGAAGGAAAATTCCTAACACCAGCAGCGATATAGTCAGCAACACTGAGACTTTCCAAAACATACACATCTTCAGAACAAGGCCCAGTCTACTTCAGACATGAACCCAAACCTGATTTGGTCACAGACTCCGCAGTGAAAAAAAGGTATACTTCTATACCAGTCACTTTACTTTCCTCCAGAGAGGGAGAGTAAGAGGTTAGATGGTGTAGGCTGAAAAGGCCACCACATCAATGGGGAGATGCAGCAGATCTTTTTGGGAGTCTTTTCTCACTTTGGCAAATGATCTCCATAAAGAGTGGAAGCAAGATTTCCAAGAAATTGTTCAAGAGGGACAGACTGTCTACAACAGTGCATGAGATGCTGCGATATATTCTATAGAGTTAACAGTGGCATTTTTCTGCCATGGAATAAGGCTCTGTCCAGTTTCCTGGTTCAGACTAACAACTTTGAAACCAGAGCCTCATTTAAAGATCACGAACCTCCTTTTTACCAGAGCTGTTTTATTTGGTCCTCATACAAATGAGGAAGTGGAACGTATGAAGAAAGAAACTGAGAGCTCAAAAGCTGTTGGACTGGAAGAAAAAAAGGGATTCCAGATACCAACTGAAACAGAGGCCTGTATTCACTCAGTGGTCTCCTCTTACTTCCAACAACAACAACAACATCAACAGCAGCAGTCTCAATATCAGCGTGGAAAATTTAGAAATAGAAGTCAACAACACAAACAACAGCAGAGATCGTATTCAAAATAACATTTGCAGGCAAAACAGTGGACGACTCACTCCTTGTCTGTTACCTACTTATGTGGGAGTGTAACAAATAATGTGACAGGGTTTAAAGCAGTAAGTACAGACAAATGGGCCCTACAGATCATGCAAACCCCACATCTATCAATCCCTTCAAAACTAGCACCAAACTACCATCTACAACTTTTGTATCAGAAAGTACAATTTCTCCTTCAAAAAGTGAAAAAGAACCCGTTCCTCTCTCTCAAAGATAGATATATTTTTTTGTCCCCTAAAAAGGCCCCATGCAAGAGTTCAGACCCATTTAAGATTTAAGACAAGCAAACAAATTGAAGAAGAAAGAGTGATTCGGTATGCTGTCCTTACATCAAATTTATCCTCAGCTCATGAGAGGAGACTTGATGTGTTCTGTGGATTTACAGAGTGCCTATTTCAAGATTCCAGTAGCAGAAAAACATAGAAAGTTAATCAAATTCATAGTTGGCAAGACTCTTTACCAAAACAAAGTTCTATCCTTTGGACTGAAATCAGCTCTGAAGACATTGTCCAAGTGCATGACAGTAATCGCCCTTACTAGGATGACTGGTTGATCAAAGCACGATCTGCACATCAGACACGGTTGGACTTCAACACAACAGCCATACTTCTCAGGTCCACATATCAACTTCGAAAAGTCAACGTTGTCTCCACTACGTCTTAAAGAAACAGTACTCTCTATGAGAATTTTCATTCTGTGACCCGATAGATACCCTTTCCCTCCATTTTTGATTCCCAGTAGAGAGGGAAGGTAAAAAGGTTGTTTGAGATATTGTTATGCATATCTTCAGCTAGGTGCTGCAATGTGATCCTTAAGTGCTTTTTAAATGGGTGTTTTTCGCTCCCACACAAAATGCCAGTAAAGCTGTGCTGTTTATATACTGAAAGAGGTGCCAGCAGACTGTTTAACAATGAGGTGTCTTCCTTTACTTACAGGTTGACTTTTATATATAAACGTAGTGTTCCATGGTCTCCGCACATAGGTGCGAATATTCTACTTTTAAGATTTCAGTAAGGATTCCTATACTTTAGAACCAGGATTACAAGTAACATTTTCGTATAGTTGGTTCACAGCTGCATGCATGTAAATTAAGTGAAAAGGGACTCTTCTCAAAGTACAGACAATATATTGTTTTTCACTTGGTGTTTTTTTTGTATGCAACATAAGTCCTGTGTCTTATAGGAGAAATTGAGTGATGTTTGGGCTGTGTCATGTACTGCCTCTGGACACTGCTTTTGCACTTAAAGTCATGCTTGTGCAACTAAGCCAGACATATTCACAGAGATGGCAGGTGTCCCCTTTTGCAAAACAATATATAGTGGTGGCTGATTGGTGCGATTGTCCTAGCTACCTAGACGAGAACTTACAAGAGAATTTGCTCCCTTGCTTTTGGCTCATGATAGGCTGAGGTTCCACAATGGTATCTGGTGTATTAAATTGGTAAACTGAAATAAAGGTAAACTTATCTTCTGTTTGTAAATATTTGAATGAACAAGTTCCCTCCTTTGTTTACCTACATGCACAGATGACTAAATCTGTTCCCAGCCACCTTTTTTAAAAACATGTAGGTGACTTATCTCAGTCAGTCGTGTCTTAATCTTTTTCAAAATGTGACGGCTTTTGTTTGCAATTTGGTGATGGTTTCTGCTACCTTTACCTAGGTACCCACTGGCTTTCATCGCAGCCAAAATTGCCCTGGGCATCCCACTTCCAGAGATCAAGAATGTGGTCTCTGGAAAGACATCAGCCTGCTTTGAGCCCAGCTTGGACTACATGGTCACCAAGATTCCTCGCTGGGACCTCGATCGCTTCCACGGCACCACCAAGCAAATTGGCAGCTCAATGAAGAGTGTGGGGGAGGTGCGTGATGCGTTTGTACTCATCTAGATACTGCATCATCTTTAATGCTCCCTTATTTTCCTCCTTTGAAATGGTTATTGTGTGGTGGCCATGTCAATCTGCAGGTATGCAAGTGGACCCGCAGGGCTAAAATGGGGTATGAGTGTGATGAAGATGTTGCCGTAGTTGTGACTGTCTACTTTCCATATTGCTCAGAAGCTCCACTGCTCATGTTCAGACTGATAGCATCGAATCTGTCCAAAGTAGAAGGAATTAGCTAAGGAATTACTTGTCGTCCGCTGTACCATTTATGTTCAGTTATTTTTATGTCTCATCATAAGTTTCAATCACCAGTGGCACAAGACGATGTCATCTAAGAGCTTATCTAAGATGAGCTGATATCTTTAACATATTTGGATTTTCAGAACAGGGAATGATAAATGTAAAAGACAAATATATAATAAAATTCTGAATCATACATAGCATATGGATTACAATGTCTGACAGACTAATTCATGTCACCATAAATAGACCTTCAGCAAAGGTCTGGCATCTTCTGCCAGTGACTTACCTAATGCTGGCTGTTGCTTTTTCTTGAATTTTTAAGACAACCAGGGGAAACTTAAGGGAGCACAGGGAGAGGTACACAGAGAAGGAGGGAGGAAGTTGAGTTGCTAGGGTACACATCACTGGTGAGACCTGACATCTCCAGTAGGATAAATGATAATAAGATGTAGCTGTGAGACAGCCTGCCAAGATACTGAAGGGTTCTCCTTTTATAAAGGAGCAGTCTAGATGAGGCTGACAGCCATTAGCTACTGCCACTATCAACGTGGTATGTCACAAATGCTTGTACCACGGTGATTTCAGATTCCTTCATGACCCAATGCCCAATGTGAGACTGGTATTAACTGATTCTCCCTGCAATATGCCCTTGCTCTTTTGGCCTCTTTGGTTGATGATCACGTGGCAACTTGAATTGTTAGCAACATTTACTAAGAGCATTATCACTTTTCACTGGTTTCCCCTTTCCTCAGGTCATGGCCATCGGTCGCACCTTTGAGGAGAGCTTCCAGAAGGCTCTGAGAATGTGCCACCCATCTGTGGATGGGTTCACCCCGCACCTGCCCTTGAACAAGGAATGGCCGTCAGACCTTAATCTGTACAGAGAAATGGCTGATGCCTCCAGCACCCGCGTCTACACAATGGCCAAGGTAAGCAAGGGGTACAGAAAGCACTTGTCTAACACGGTGACCTGACAAATCTGCGGAAGCAGTTATGGTCCTCGTTGTCATTTATTGACAATGCTCATGGTGTTTTTGGCATGGTGTATATCATGTAAATATTGTTGTAACTATAGTCACTGTTATGTCTCAAAATTGATTAGATGTAAGGGATTTCCCTGGTAAAGTTACATTGATACAGTCGTATTAAAGTACATAGTACGCTAAATTAGTGCAGTTTGATTGTTAGCACAGTTTCATGCATAGTGTGGTAAAAATAAACATGAGCACCCGGATGATCGTCAGAACAAGATATCTGACCCTAGCGCTCCGTTCTTGGCCCCTACATCTCCTCTGTCTGTTTAGGTCTGTTGGCCTCATCTGTCGTGTGGCTAGCATGTCCATGGACAGAGAGCGAAGGGAATACGTGAAAGGCCAAGAGGATTAGTGGGGGGAGCAAAAGTGAGTGGTTGGGAAAGAGAAAACTGGAGAGAAAGACAAATTAAGAGAAGGAAACAGAAAATTAGGAAGAGAAAGAGCTTAAAGAAGGATAGAGAGATGAATAGGAGTTGAGTGAGGGCAGAAAAAACTAGTGAGAGAGAGAACGCCGAATGTAGAGAGTGAGAGACTGAGACATCAAGACAAAAAGAAGCGAGAGGTGGAAAGAGAAAGAGAAAAGGGGAAAAAAGAAAGTAAGCCTACGATGTAAAGAAGAAATTATATAAAGGGAGAAAAGTGGTGAAAAGTAAGAGAGTTAGAATCAGAGACATAGAGGAGAAACTTTGGAAGTGAGCAACAGAGGGAGAGAGAGAGACATAAAAAGAGGATAGAAGCATGACAAATGAAGAAGGTGAGCAAGAGAAAGACCGAAATGGCGGGAGAGAGAGAAGGAGGTATGAGAGAAAGTGAGAAGGGAAAGATATGTATCTCTATGAGACTGTATTTTAATGGGCCTGGCAGAAGCATTATCCTCCCTGTGGGATATTTTATGGTTTTCCAACTTCCTGAACGACTTGGCTTTTACACTGAGACAAATTTTAATTGATTCTTAAAGCTTCGTTCAGGAATGAACAACTGGGAAATCAATGAATAGCAAAACTGAGTTGAAAAAAGTCAGGTGTACAAATTCCTGGTGACTAGAATACCCAGTCTCTCTCCCTTCCCCCCACCATCCTTCTGTTGGGTATTCTTGCGCTTAATACATTCAACTAACATAAGATTATTTAATAAATACAACTAACATAACATTTAACTCTGTTAGCAGTCTTTTTATGTTAGCATGACATGTGAAAAAACACCAATATAATATAAACTTAACAAAATGAGAAAAAAAAATACATTAATCTAAATTCTAAAAATAATGAACTGGAAAAATCCCTGCTATTATAAAGCTATTAAATAGAAGTTCATAAGAAACCCTCTATCATGCGATTTCCCTTGAATACCTTCAGACTTGTGGATTTTAATTTCCATACTCATTGGAAAAAACTCATTAAGATCTCTACTCACTCTGAACTCCATGTCATCTTTAATCCAGTATGTACACAGAAATAAGTAATAAAAAGAGAAAACGAAAAGCCAGAAACTATCCAAAGAAAGATCTCATCTGCCAAAGGTGCTTCTTATCCTGTAAATCCCTGATCATGTTCCTCACAGAAACTTGTCCTTACCTTCTCCGAGCATATCCAAGCACGAATAACTGCTGCAAAAGTGTATCATAAAGCAAGACGTTCCCATTTTTTTAGTTTAAGGATTACATATTTTGTAGTACAATGGTCATTTCCAGAAACATAAATTATATTGCTGAAAACATTACTTCAGGAACTATCTGTAGGCACTGGCCAACAGCCCTAGGTGTGGGCACAACATAGCCAACGTCCAGCATGTGCTTTGGAGTTGCCTCATGCCACATTCATCCTGGGCCACAGAGCTCCAAAAAATAGATCGTGTGATGGAAAGAATGAATATGGGAACTATAGATGGTTGCCTCCTGGGATACATGCCTGACCAAAAGCACATAAAGCGGCAACGTAATTTGCCGATCTGGCAGGGTTGTTGGCCAAGAGGGCCATCACAATGCGATGGAAGATGCTGAAAGCCCCAGGGCCTGACGCCTGGAATCGAGAGGTCCTCTATTGGGTGGAAGCAGAGAGCAGGGCACTTAGAAGGGAAGAACAGAGGAGTTACATAAAAAGTCCATTGCTGACCTGTTGGATGGAAAAATGCACACCTTCAAAATCGAGTAGGATAATGATGACAGACATCCCTGAAACTATACACTATAAGGTCTCTACCTGTCACACTCCCAACGATTGATAGCTGGTCATTGCACCCAACCTGCTAGGGAATATCATCTCTGGATTGGTTTGCCTGAACAAAATGTTGGGGTACTGTGCGCCTCCCCCAATGTATGACGGACTTCCACTGAAAAGGATGGCGATATGCCCAACCTGCCAATGATTTAATATCCATGATGTCATGTACCAAACAAATGTGTTCTCCATGATGCATGACTTACATGTTTAGGGGGGAGGGGTGTTACTTGGTTCGAAAGAAGCAATGTCCCAGATATGAAAGAAGCATTGTGTCAGATATGAAAAAGCATTCTGTCAGATATGAAAGAAGGCTTGTGTCAGGTATGAAAGAAGCATTGTGTCCGATATGAAAGAAGCATTGTGTCAGATATGAAAGAAGCATTGTGTCAGATATGAAAGAAGCATTGTGTCAGATATGAAAGAAGCATTGTGTCAGATATGAAAGAAGCATTGTGTCAGATATGAAAGAAGAATTGTGTCAGATATGAAAAAGCATTCTGTCAGGTATGAAAGAAGCATTGTTCAGATATGAAAGAAGCATTGTGTCGAGTATGAAAGAAGCATTGTGTCAGGTTTGAAAGAAGCATTGTGTCAGATCTGAAAGAAGCATTGTGTCAGATCTGAAAGAAGCATTGTGCCGGATATGAAAGAAGCATTGTGCCGGATATGAAAGAAGCATTGTGCCGGATATGAAAGAAGCATTGTGTCAGATATGAAAGAAGCATTGTGTCAAATATGAAAGAATCACTGTGTTCGATATAAAAGAAGCATTGTGTCAGGTATGAAAGAAGCATTGTGTCAGGTATGAAAGAAGCATTGTGTCAGGTATGAAAGAAGCATTGTGCCAGATATGAAAGAAGCATTGTGTCAGGTATGAAAGAAGCATTGTGTCAGGTATGAAAGAAGCATTGTGTCAGGTATGAAAGAAGCATTGTGTCAGGTATGAAAGAAGCATTGTGTCAGGTATGAAAGAAGCATTGTGCCGGATGTGAAAGAAGCATTGTGCCAGATATGAAAGAAGCATTGTGCCGGATGTGAAAGAAGCATTGTGTCGGATGTGAAAGAAGCATTGTGTCGGATGTGAAAGAAGCATTGTGTCAGGTATGAAAGAAGCATTGTGTCAGGTATGAAAGAAGCATTGTGCCAGATATGAAAGAAGCATTGTGTCAGATATGAAAGAAGCATTGTGTCAGGTATGAAAGAAGCATTGGGTCAGATATGAAAGAAGCATTGTGTTGGATATGAAAGAAGCATTGTGCCGGATATGAAAGAATCATTTTGTCAGCTACGAAAGAAGCATTGTGTCAGATACGAAAGAAGCATTGTGTCAGGTATGAAAAAAAGCATTGTGTCAGGTATGAAAGAAGCATTGTGCCGGATGTGAAAGAAGAAGCATTGTGTCCGATATGAAAGAAGCATTGTGTCCGATATGAAAGAAGCATTTTGTCAGGTCTGAAAGAAGCATTGTGTCGGATATGAAAGAAGCATTGTGTCGGGTATGAAGGAAGCATTGTGCCAGATATGAAAGAAGCATTGTGTCAGGTATGAAAGAAGCATTGTGTCAGGTAAGAAAGAAGCACTGTGCCGGATGTGATAGAAGCATTGGGTCAGATATGAAAGAAGCATTGTGTCCGATATGAAAGAAGCATTATGCCGGATATGAAAGAATCATTGTGTCAGATATGAATGAAGCATTGTGTCAGATATGAAAGAAGCATTGTGTCAGGTATGAAAAAAGCATTGTCAGGTATGAAAAAAGCATTGTGCCGGATGTGAAAGAAGAAGCATTGTATCCGATATGAAAGAAGCATTGTGTCAGGTCTGAAAGAAGCATTGTGTCTGGTATGAAAGAAGCATTCTGCCAGATATGAAAGAAGCATTGTGTCCAGTATGAAAGAAGCATTGTGTCAGATATGAAAGAAGTATTGTGCCAGATATGAAATAAGCATTGTGTCTGGTATTAAAGATGCATTGTGTCGGATATGAAAGAAGCATTGTGTCTGGTATTAAAGATGCATTGTGTCGGATATGAAAGAAGCATTGTGTCTGGTATTAAAGATGCATTGTGTCGGATAAGAAAGAAGCATTGTGCCGGATGTGAAAGAAGCATTGTGCCAGATATGAAAGAAGCATTGTGCCAGATATGAAAGAAGCATTGTGCCAGATATGAAAGAAGCATTGTGCCAGATATGAAAGAAGCATTGTGCCAGATATGAAAGAAGCATTGTGCCGGATGTGAAAGAATCATTGTGTCAGGTATGAAAGAAGCATTGTGCCAGGTATGAAAGAAGCATTGTGCCAGATATGAAAGAAGCATTGTGTCAGATATGAAAGAAGAATTGTGTCAGGTATGAAAGAAGCATTGTGTCAGGTATGAAAGAAGCATTGGGTCAGATATGAAAGAAGCATTGTGTTGGATATGAAAGAAGCATTGTGCCGGATATGAAAGAATCATTTTGTCAGATACGAAAGAAGCATTGTGTCAGGTCTGAAAGAAGCATTGTGTTGGATATGAAAGAAGCATTGTGTCGGGTATGAAGGAAGCATTGTGACGGATATGAAAGAAGCATTGTCTCAGATTTGAAAGAAGCATTGTGCCGGATATGAAAGAAGCATTGTGCCAGATATGAAAGAAGCATTGTGCCAGGTATGAAAGAAGCATTGTGTCAGGTAAGAAAGAAGCACTGTGCCGGATGTGATAGAAGCATTGGGTCAGATATGAAAGAAGCATTGTGTCCGATATGAAAGAAGCATTATGCCGGATATGAATGAATCATTGTGTCAGATATGAATGAAGCATTGTGTCAGATATGAAAGAAGCATTGTGTCAGGTATGAATAAAGCATTGTGTCAGGTATGAAAAAAGCATTGTGCCGGATGTGAAAGAAGAAGCATTGTGTCCGATATGAAAGAAGCATTGTGTCAGGTCTGAAAGAAGCATTGTGCCAAATATGAAAGAAGCATTGTGTCAGGTCTGAAAGAAGCGTTGTGTCGGATATGAAAGAAGCATTGTGTCTGGTATTAAAGATGCATTGTGTTGGATATGAAAGAAGCATTGTGTCAGGTATGAAAGAAGCATTGTAATGTAAAGACTTAAGGCAACACAATTTCAAAAGTAACTTGATACAATTGATAAAATGACAACCCATATATATGAGAAGAACCGACAAATACTGATATATCAAATAGGGTATCAAAACTTATATTTTATTGGTTCAATATAAATACTAAAAAAGACCCAATCATGCTACTCCATTCGTATCAACATTCATACCATGAACATAATCAAAACACCATAAAAACAATAATTTTATGACAAAGAAAATAATCACAATTGATATATAATTAAGAGAAACAAATGTGGCAGGACGGTAGTAGATTGCTCTGTTCTACGCGCGTTTCGGCACAAGACAGTGCCTTCGTCAGGAAAAAGGGCCACAAATTTTCTGATGGAATCTTAAACGAAAAACAACAGCAACCAAAAGAAAATCAATGGATTCTGTTGGACGTAGAATTATTCTTTGTATCAGGATACACTCAAAAGATGCTTTAAACTATGCGTTTACAAGATAATAAGAATGATATAGGGCAGATGCACCCAAACTGGATGCGCTAACTTCTGGTAGCTAACTGCAATTCAATGCTTTAAATCATGAGATTCTAATTTAAGAAAAGGATAGTGCTCATTAAGTTAAGTTAAGCATTGAGTCAGATATGAAAGAAGCATTGTGTCCGATATGAAAGAAGCATTTTGTCAGGTCTGAAAGAAGCATTGTGTCAGATATGAAAGAAGCATTGTGTCAGGTATGAAAGAAGCATTGTGTCAGGTATGAAAGAAGCATTGTGCCGGATGTGAAAGAAGCATTGTGTCAGGTATGAAAGAAGCATTGTGCCGGATATGAAAGAAGCATTGTGTCCAGTATGAAAGAAGCATTGTGTCAGATATGAAAGAAGCATTGTGTCCAGTATGAAAGAAGCATTGTGTCAGGTCTGAAAGGAGCATTGTGTCGGATATGAAAGAAGCATTGTGTCAGGTATGAAAGAAGCATTGTGTCGGATATGAAAGAAGCATTGGGTCAGATATGAAAGAAGCATTGTTTCAGGTATGAAAGAAGCATTGTGGCAGATATGAAAGAAGCATTGTGTCACATATGAATGATGCATTGTGTCAGATATGAAATAAGCATTCTGTCGGATATTAAAGAGGCATTGTGTCAGATATGAAAGAAGCATTGTGCCAGATATGAAAGAAGCATTGTGTCAGATATGAAAGAAGCATTGTGCTGGATATGAAAGAATCATTGTGTCCGATATGAAAGAAGCATTGTGCGGGATGTGAAAGAAGCATTGTGCCAGATATGAAAGAAGCATTGTGCTGTATATGAAAGCAGCATTGTGCCAGATATGAAAGAAGCATTGTGTCAGGTATGAAAGAAGCATTGTGTCAGGTATGAAAGAAGCACTGAGTCAGATATAAAAGAAGCATTGTGTCGGATATGAAAGAAGCATTCTGTCAGATATGAAAGAAGCATTGTGTCGGATATGAAAGAGACATTGTGTCAGATATGAAAGAAGCATTGTACCAGATACGAAAGAAGCATTGTGCCAGATACGAAAGAGACATTGTGTCAGATATGAAAGAAGCATTGTGTCACATATGAAAGATGCACTGTGCCAGATATGAAAGAAGTATTGTGTCACATATGAAAGATGCATTGTGTCAGATATGAAATAAGCATTGTCTCGGATATGAAAGAGGCATTGTGTCAGATTTGAAAGAAGCATTGTGCCAGATATGAAAGAAGCATTGTGTCCAGTATGAAAGAAGCATTGTGTCAGGTCTGAAAGGAGCATTGTGTCCAGTATGAAAGAAGCATTGTGTCAGGTCTGAAAGGAGCATTGTGTCGGATATGAAAGAAGCATTGTGTCAGGTATGAAAGAAGCATTGTGTCAGGTATGAAAGAAGCATTGTGTCAGGTATGAAAGAAGCATTGTGCCGGATATGAAAGAAGCATTGTGTCCAGTATGAAAGAAGCATTGTGTCCAGTATGAAAGAAGCATTGTGTCAGATATGAAAGAAGCATTGTGTCCAGTATGAAAGAAGCATTGTGTCAGGTCTGAAAGAAGCATTGTGTCAGGTATGAAAAAAGCATTGTGTCAGGTATGAAAAAAGCATTGTGCCGGATGTGAAAGAAGAAGCATTGTGTCCGATATGAAAGAAGCATTGTGTCAGGTCTGAAAGAAGCATTGTGTCAGGTCTGAAAGAAGCATTGTGCCAGATATGAAAGAAGCATTGTGTCAGGTCTGAAAGAAGCGTTGTGTCGGATATGAAAGAAGCATTGTGTCTGGTATTAAAGATGCATTGTGTTGGATATGAAAGAAGCATTGTGTCAGGTATGAAAGAAGCATTGTAATGTAAAGACTTAAGGCAGCACAATTTCAAAAGTAACTTGATACAATTAATAAAATGACAACCCATATATATATGAGAAGAACCGACAAATACTGATATATCAAATAGGGTATCAAAACTTATATTTTATTGGTTCAATATAAATACTAAAAAAGACCCAATCATGCTACTCCATTCGTATCAACATTCATACCATGAACATAATCAAAACACCATAAAAACAATAATTTTATGACAAAGAAAATAATCACAATTGATATATAATTAAGAGAAACAAATGTGGCAGGACGGTAGTAGATTGTTCTGTTCTACGCGCGTTTCGGCACAAGACAGTGCCTTCGTCAGGAAAAAGGGCCACAAATTTTCTGATGGAATCTTAAACGAAAAACAACAGCAACCAAAAGAAAAACAATGGATTCTGTTGGACGTAGAATTATTCGTTGTATCAGGATACACTCAAAAGATGCTTTAAACTATGCGTTTTCAAGATAATAAGAATGATATAGGGCAGATGCACCCAAACTGGATGCGCTAACTTCTGGTAGCTAACTGCAATTCAATGCTTTAAATCATGAGATTCTAATTTAAGAAAAGGATAGTGCTCATCTGCCAAGGCTTAAGATGTTGACGTCCATAAGTTACTTAATCTCAATTGTTATTTCAGTTCACAAGACAGTGAAATTTATTTTATGATATCGAGTTTCCGCATCTTGGATTCCTCAGCACGCCGTAATCGCAGCATTGTGCCGGATATGAAAGAAGCATTGTGCCAGATATGAAAGAAGCATTGTTTCCAGTATGAAAGAAGCATTGTGTCAGATATGAAAGAAGTATTGTGCCAGATATGAAAG